>OY728130.1:1300842787-1302092787 GCA_963277665.1 Viscum album | reverse complement strand
TTTTATTTTGTTCTCTAAAAGTGGAAATAGTGATAAGAAAATATATTAGGTCTCATAGAATTATAGATAAGAAGAATATAATGGATTTTAATCATTGGTTAGTGATAGAGAAGACTAATTGTGAAAAGAATGTCCAACTTTGATCATTTTAAATGTGTGGGAAGAAAGATCTTGCAAAATGGTTGATGGGGAAAATATTTAATATATGGGATGGAGGGGAACAAATCTAGATAATATCAATGAGATAAAATCCAAAAATGTGATGGGAGAAAGGAATTGTTTAGTTAAACCTAAGAATAATGTATAATATTTCAAATATAGGGATCACAAACAGCATAGGAACAAATTCAAATAGCTTGGTGTTGTTGACGATAACCGATGACAATACCTTCAAAGGCCATGATAATTAGAGAAATATAATTCCATCAGAGATCTTGAGTTAGACATTGAAAATGATGTTTTGTTTGGCACCATATTTATTTATTTAGGGATAGTTAAAACACTTCTTGATTTAGTTTTTACAAATTCATTTAGTTCATTCATTTTTAGTGGAAATATTCAAACTCCTCTTAAAAACAGAGAACATTAGTTATCAATGAAAATGGATGTGGGGAATTTATTTCATCACAAGATTATAAAATATCACTTGTAAATATTTACAGGATGAATTTCCCATATAACCGTGTGATACTTCCTTCAGAATAATTTCATGTTATTATTTTTATATATTTTCATTCTTTTTATAGTGAAAATATAAATTTCCTGGAGAATGAAATCACCCTCAATATTAAAAATCACCCTCATAATCTATACATGTGTAATGTGGGTAATGGATCTAATCGGTAATAATAAAATCCTATATTGATATTATTTCATTATGAGAAAGAGTATATATCTCAAATGATCAGGATTCCAAAAAAATATCACCCCTAAGGAGATGATTATTTTAATTAAATAAGGTAATGTGTTTCCCAAAGAATTGTTTGGTCTTCCTCCTACCAGAGAGGCTAAGTTGTTAATCAATATTATAAATGGATATTTTCAAATATCCAACAATTCATATAGAATGGTAATTGGTCTACATGAATATATAAATAATAAAATACAAGTTAATTTTGAAAAAAAGTCCATGCACATAGGCGCTTCACCGTGGGGTTCACTATTCATTTTAATCAAGAAGAAGGATGGGTCAACGCTACTCTGAATTGATTATATGAAGATAATTAAGATCAAGATAGAGAACTAGTATCCCCTAACATATATTGATGAAACATTTTATCATGTATTTTAATCCAAGTACTTCTCTATATAGGATATTTAATTAGGATATTATCATGTTACGGTGTAGGAGGAGGAGATACCCAAGACAATTGTTTACACATGGTAAGAAAAATATGAGTACATAGTGACACCATTTAAGCTCAATAATGATCCAAATACATTCATGGTTATGATGAATATATTTTTTATGGAATAACATGATAAACATGTGGTTTTAATTATAGTTTAAGTTCTTATTTACTCCATAATCAAGGAGGAATATGAGGTGTATTTGAATGTTATACTAGATACCTTTCAAATAAAAAATTTATATGTGAAGTATAATAAATTTGATTTTTTTATGGTGAAAGTAACATTCATAGAGAATTTTATAACGAATAATGGGATATATATGGATCATTTTAACAAAGATTCAATTGATGGATGGGCTCAACCAACATCTTTGATTGAGATCTGTAAATTCCTTATAATATGTTTCAATGAAAATTTATTTTTAAGAATATTTTTAAAGAGATACTTATTTTTTCAATTAAGTGGTTAATAAATATTTTTTTTCTTAAATTACTCCAAATGGGGTATGGATTTATGATCTTTTATATGTGTATTAAAATGTCATGGGTTTTTTACTTACGAAAAATTAAAAAACATATAGCCCATGCCTATAACTAATTAAAGATATAGGAGTAGAACTACCCAAAACCTAAAATATAATCTTTTTTAATGGGATTATAGTTTAGTATTTTTCTAAATAATATTTATTGGGAGGATTTTGACATATATATAAACAATATGAGAATTATGTAACCATCCACACAAAGGAGATCAATATTCACCAAAGAAGGTTGTTCGATCAAATAGATTATAATGAATATTAAATCCACTATCATTATTGGAAGGAAAATAATGTATAAGATACTATGAGTATAAAGGATATCACAACCCTATCCAGGATGATGATTATAAGGGTTAAAATATTATTAGACATAAAATGGATAGATGTGGGAATAATAAAGGGAATTTCCCCCTACCATTCTCATATAAATTATCAACCATCCCTTGACGAGAGAATCATAGAGGTCCAAAAAGATAGTGGGGAGTTACAGGGAATTGTGGACAATATTCTAGAGTTGAACCACTTAAATATTGAGTTATAAGGTTTAGAACCCCAATTAATGTACTATAAACCAAAACATAAGAGATATCTTTTGGTGATGTGAAAATATCATCATTCTCTATTAATCTAGGAATAATCAAGTTGTATATATATCTAAAGCAAATATTCATGTGGGATAACACAAAAAGGTAGATTTTTTATTTTATCTATCGATATAAGGAATGAAAACAAATAAAGTCTCAGAAATAGGAGTATACGTGCATCAAACCAAAAATTCTCACACCAGTGTGGAAATAAGAAAATATAACAATGAATTTCATCATTAGACTCCCTGGAACATAAAAAAGAAATAACAAAATTTTTGTGGTAGTCACTCACACAATTTTTTTTACACATTTCATTGATATGATGTACTATTTCTATCTTGAATTTTTTTTGAGATATATATAAAAGAAATGGTAATACAATATAGACTATCCCTATCAATCATATCATATTAATATATGATGTTTTCCTTTAGGTTCTAGAGAATCCATTCATAGGTGTTGGATATAGAGATGTGTTTTTGAACTAATTATCATCCTACGTTGGAGGGGTATTATAAGAGAAAAATTGATGCTCAAAAGGATGTGTTCAAATAATGGTAAATATATTTCCATGGATTTTGGGAAGAGCACATTTCCCAAGTGGAGTTCTCATATTACAATGGTTCTCATTTGTATATTCAAATGTAACCTTTTTAGGTAATTTATTAGAAGAGGTGTTAAAATCCAACATGATGGGATGTAATTAGAGATATGAAGCTGATGAGACATAATCTTATAAAAGAAATGATTTTTTGGGTTTAAACCATTCACCATCATTTTAAATCCTTCCGGATTTGATATAAAATATATGCAAATAATCATTGATAAACCTATATTTTGAAGTCATAGATTAGGTGTTACTTTATATATCATTATAGATTATTACCATGAGGTTTCTGAAGAATGGGAATCATATTTATGGATACATCAACACCTTTAAGATTTTAAATCGCATCAGAGTTATATTCTATTTACTGGAACTCCCACAAAACACATATTAAGTGCATATTATGTTCTATGTATCTATCAAAAGTACATACTAAACCCCTCACATGTTCTAAATCCATAGGTGGAAGCTTTAGATAATGATATTTCATATGAGGATTAAGGGGTGAGAAGCATAGTTAATAGATTCAATGTTCTATTAAAAAGATAACCCACCACATTAAAGTGATATAGTTGAACCAAATGAGAGAGGAGGCAACATAAGAACTAGATGAATCAATCAATAATAAACTCCACAATATTTTTTTTGTTTAAGAAATTATTTTTCAAGTAAAAAATTTCTTAAAGGGTCAATTTTGAAACTATAGATACATTTATAAATGAAATTCCAACCCAAATGAATAAATTCTTTGAAATGCACGTGGTTATTGAAAAAATTCAATATATTTAATTTTTTATTTTATACCCTTTAAAAATATTGGAAAAAATTTCTATCAGGATTAAAATACCATTGATCATCATAAATATTGTTAATATAGTCATTCTATAATGGCCATTATGATATGTATATATTATGGGTTATGATAAAATCTAATTGATACTAAAAAAAGAAGAGATAACCTCAACCAGTAGAATCATACCATATAAAAGAAATTAGTTCTTCCGATGAAGATGGAATGACAATAAATTTACCTTGAACATTATTGAGTTATGATAAATATTTGAAACATTATAGAAACTTTTTAAGGGGGATTTTCAAGACTATATATATCATCACCCACATGATGTTCAATAAACCACCATATAAATGTACTATAATTACACACCATAACATTATAAAATACACTTGTGTGATAAGGGGGTATGTACCTATACCCTAGAAAAATGAATTTTTATATTTTATTTTTAATAAAATTATAATTAAAGTTACAACTTTACAAATATTAATTTATATTTAATCATGACTATACAATTAATTTTATAAAAACTCTATTTTTATATAAAGAAACCAATTTTTTTGTGAAATAGATAGTTTTAATTAAAATGATTCTTTCAAAAAATACATGATTTTTGAAATCTTTGTTTTAAGAAATTGTTTTAATAGATACTATTTATTAAAATATATATTATAATATAAGATACATAAGTACCATATAATTTTTATTAGATTCAGAATGTTTTTTAGTATAAAGAAATTATATTTTATTACATAAGTTTGTTTATTTTATAATTGAAATGTTTTTATTCGAATGTTTAATTTGGTAAAATAAATATCAATTTTTAAAGAATCGCATTAAAATATATTGTGTTTCTTTTATCCTAATTTTGAAAGTTACGAGTTTTGAAGGTGAAAATTAAATACTATAGAAACATAAAGTATTTATTATGAAATCATAATACTTTATTTGTGATCTACTAAATACTACAAAAGGAATCCGTGGATTAAATTAGGTTTCCTTTTAAATAATCTTTATTGATGTAATTTTAATAATTTTACAAAACTACAATGAATCCTAAATAACTAACATCAAGGATTGAATAATTTTAACAATTACTATTTGTAAAAAAATAAAATATTGGAAACCTCTCATATTTAGAAGTAACCATAAGAAAATACAATCGTAAGGTTTACTATTTTGATTATTTTATTACTTTGAATCCAAAAAATATGTTTAGTAATTAATAAATAATCAACCTCTCGTTTACTATAAATACAATCCCAACAACCATGTCTACTTAACTAAAAACTAATCGAGTACAAATTTCCTCTATATATCCCTCTCTATGGACCTCCCAAAGTGTTATTTGGGTCTTAATAAGAACCTTACTATCTTTCAAAATCACCCCTCAAGGTAATGGATTCTCTTCATTTTACTCTCCTTTTATGAACTTCCTTGGTATTTGGCCTTTTTTCATGAAATTGTCCATGTTTTAATATTTTTTTACACATTCATTTACTGTCATTATGATCCTCACTTTTTGAGATACAACGTTCAATCTTATTAGTCCATTCTATGATTTCTCATTTATTGGGTAATTCCTTATTTGAAACCCATACTCATTAATAATTGGATTAAAAGTTATGATAGTATTTATTATGTTTTATGGTCAATGTGTGTAACGCCCCAAGATTTTATGAAAAATATTCTTTTTAATTTCATTAATGTCTTGTGTTGTACGCTACAACAAAAGAAGCTTTCACAATACGCATCCTTGACTTTCCTTCCGTTACACGCAATCGCGACCTTCCTCGATAGCGTGTGTAGTACGCAATACTGAGTTTCACGAAACAACGATATGCTATTAAAATATTATTAAAACTAGCCGTTATGAATAGTAATAACCACTTTTTGGAAATTTTTTAAATTTTATTTTTCAAAATGGAATTCTTTTTTGGATTCGGAGTATCGAATTTAGCCTAAGGTGAAATTTTGGTACTTTTCGGATAACTTTCATATTCTAATGAATAGTGAAAATTACTAAATTATAATTAAAAACAACTTTTTTAATCGAAATAATTAATAGTGATAAATTATTAATTTGAGTGGTTTTAAAGTATATTTAGAATATATTTTTACAATTTAATACAATGTTGGTCATTGTTTGTAATTTCACATTTAAACCAGACATAATCAAGTGTCAATCTTTTGATAGATTTTGTTTCTTAAAAAACACGCTATTTGTTTTAACAGCGGGATTTAATTATAAAATTAATTAATGCAACTTCTATGTTATGAATTTGGTAAAATAGACTTCATTTTTGAATTCGGAATATGAAATATAGCTTAGGATGAAATTTTGGCATTTTTCTGAAAACTTTCAATTTTTGATGAATAGTGAAACCACTAAGTGGTAGGTTAAAAACGGAATTTTGCATAAAACTTAATTTTACCGCTTCTGTGAATGGAATTTCGAAAATCCGAGAGACACGATTAATATCAAGGACTAAAATGTGGTTCAATGAGATGAAAATAATTTTTTTGGTGAATAGTAACTTTTTACTTTTTTTACCACGGTTAATAGTAAATAGGGTAACTAAGGGTAAATATGATATTAATATTACCCTAACACATGTCCTAATTCTATTGGACAAGTGTAATTCGACCAAAAACAAACTTAGGAATAAAATATGACCATTTAGGCCCACTTGGATTATATTAGGACATTTATTATTAATTTATTTAAAGAAGGGTTAAAATAGTTAAAATCAAAGTTTAATAAGTAAATCATTTTTAACATGGGGTTATACATAAGATAAATTCGACTATAAATATTCATTAGAAAGCTAAAAAGATTTCCTACATGATGGTATTTTATTTGTAATTTTTAGACAGCATATAATATAATTTATTTATGACACAAAGATGATGCAGTAATTATCTTATTAATGAAATATTGACATAATTGATAATATAAATACCAAAATAAATGTAATTTAAGACTTTTTATGAATTCCACTAATTTTCTAGGTTACTATGATATATTAGTGTTGATTTAATCAACTTGGTTCGAATATATAATTCTTTTATGACTTTCAAAAAAATCATATATCAAATAGTGTCAAAATTGACACAAAATAGTTTTTAAATCAAATATTATATTATTAATTGTTATTTTATTCCTAAAAATCTAAGGTTCGGCCAAATGACTTAGATAAGGATATATGTATTAATAATATACAATTTGGGGTTCGTTTGGCATGTTATAGTAAGTGTATTAACCATATAGTGAAAGAAAACAAAAAGACACGGTAAAAGTTAAATTATTTAACTTAGAGTTAAATCTAATTGATAAGGTTTAAAATAAGATCCAAACATGTATAAATTTGATTGGTTGATGAGATTACAACCCTATCTCATCTAAGCTTCGAATATGAGTCATTTTTGGAGGTTTTTAAGTGGGGTATATTTATTATAAATTAATATTTTTAAGAATTCCTAAGGTGCCCCTCTCCTCCCTTATAAAAGGACACCTCCTCCCCCTCCTCCTCACACCAATTTGAGCACTCAAGCTCGGCCAACCCCTGCCAAAATCCCTTCTCCACTTCCCTAGCAACATCCTAGAGGTTCTGGTCTTCCTCAAAGACCAATTCTAGTGCCCTAAGAGGAGGTCTCAAAGAGGCACTTCAAAGAAGAGGTAATTACCGTTACCAATTCTTTCATCTTTATTTCTTCTTCCACTTCTTCTTCTTAGGTTGTTTCATTATGAAGTAATAACATCAGTATCACTCATATACTGATATGTTATTATAAGTACGAAATAACCCTATTTCACCATCTATCCATCCTACGGAAAAAGAAATCACCGCGCGTGCGTACGTACGGAATACCGTCTCCACGCCGTGGTGTAATCTATTTTCCACCACCACCTTACATGGATGGGTATAATGGTGTAAAGAATAACTATACATAGTTATTACAACATCATAATGATTCTGATATATTTTATAATCCACTCCAATTCAATTCAATATTTATATAAATGATATCATCGCTCGTGCGTACGTACGGAATACCGTCTCCACGACGCGATGAGATTCATTCTCCATGTTAACCATTTAAGAATGATTATAATGTATATATAAGAAATAATAATGAAATACATGACATTATAAAGCTACTGGATTTATGTATATATATATACATATGTATGTCATCTACTTACTTCCATTTCAAGACAATAAGGAATGAAAAACAGCGTTCATGCGTACGTACGGACTACCGTCTCCATGAACGGTGTTTTTCATTTTATTTATCTATCTATTATATATATATATATACTGAATATATATGATATATAAATCATATTTTATATTCTGGAAGTAAGTAAATCATGATATAAGTAATAATGATGTCAAGAACAACAAGTCAAAACACCTACGATAAATGAAACGATTTTACCCAAAACGCTTCTTTAACATGGAATTTACAAAAGAACGGGTAATATAATGTCATAAGTGAACCATATATGATATCATAACAATGAATATGATTCTGTAATAAGTCAATGACATTATTTAAATCATTATACAGGAGGTTCGGACACATACGAAGCAAATTGGACCTAAGGTAAGGGAAATATCACAATCTCATTTTTATCCGAGATTGTTTATTCGTAAGTATTTACTGGGGTGTATTTTATCATCCACATCCATGTTTCATCAAAATGTAATATTATTTCCATCCACCTACAATTGTTTAAATCCATTTTTACCCTTCGGTGAGTTTTTAGTAATATGTATGAAAGGAATCTTTTGTCGTACGAGGTACTTTTTGACTTTTCCGACAAAAGTACGAAGAATGTTTTTTTTAACTTATACGGCACGAACGGATTTCTACTGTTTTATAAAGCCTTATTTTCATGAAGCTTCCTCTAAAATATTTCATGACTATTTTCAATAAAATCTCTTTCTTTTAAAGTTGCATGATGTTTTGTGAAAAGAAATTGATTTTGAAGAAGAAAGGATATTTTCCTCAAGAATTCAATTCAAGTGTTTTATCAAAATTATTTTCCATCTAAGATAATAAAGAGTTCTGTTTCTATCCATATTTTTACATTGGTTTGACTATGTTGTGATGGAATTATGTTTATGAATTCCTTTATCATATATGAATTGATTTATGATGTCATGATGTTACAAGAATCCCATTTTTGTTATATGTGTTATGCGATGATGTATGTTTTATGATTATGTGGCACACATAAGAAAGGATTCATTATAAGATGGGTGGGACCTATATCTCCCTCCAATGCATTGGGTAATGATTTTATATCTCATGAGATAGACATGGCTGGAATGGTAGGTTATACCGGTTCAGTGAAACAGGACTGAAACGAGGATTACTCGATTCAGAAAGGGACTTTGTCCACTAAGATAGTCTTGGCAATGAGTCTTGACTAACAAGAAATGATTTTCCATGATTATGTGTGCATGCCACAAAGCTTCAAGTTTTATGTTGTGATTAAGGGGATCTCATTTTCAATTCTATGATTTATCCCATGTTATGATATTATGAGCTCTTTTGCAGGTCAAGATTTCCAAAAGCTACGTTCTTATGTATATGATGTGATTGATATTTCCTTTGTTTACCCTTACTGAGCATTTGAGCTCACCCTTTTATGTTTTCTTTTCCCCAGGATATAAAGAAAGGTTTTAGGTAGAAAAAAAGGATGACCTTTATGGGAGATATTGAAGAACTTTCACCACGATTAGAAGATTACGTTCCGAGTTTCCAAAGACACTAAACTATTACGATCCTTTAGTGTGTGTTTTTGTTATGTACTAAGTATTCCGCAAATGTAATGTAATGTCCATGTACGTCAAGATACGGGTCTCTTCAGTTGGTATCAGAGGAAAGGTTTAGTCAACCTTTGGAAACTCGGATGCGAGAACTTTAGTGAGATCCCTAGAGATATTTCTAAGGTATGTCTAGGGATGTCTCTAAGGTTAAGTATACGTATAGGTTATAGTCCTAGAATTACGCTAACGATCTTCGAATTTAACCTAAGATGTTAGATATTGAGGGTACTAACCCTTTATTATGTTGTTTTCCCTAGCATGATTTTTGCCTCTCACACAATTCTTTTGGGGTTTTAGACGATGGCTGGAACCCGAAGGAACCGTGTTAATGCGGAATGTGATGGGCAATGCAATGATTGTACCCCTGAGCAACCAAACGATATAGGAGCTGGAATGCAAAATCTTGTAGCCATGATCACACAACTTTCTCAAGCTATGAATCATGCAGGACTTCCAAACGAGCAAAGGAAGGAGCAACATTCTGTTGAATCCTTCATGAGGCAGCGTCCACCTTCTTTCAGTGGGTCTACTGATCCATTAGTTGCTGAACAATGGATTAGTACTACTGAAAAGATATTTTCAGTTCTTCAATGTTCTGAACATGATAAAGTCATCCTAGCAGTGTATCGTTTGGAAGGAGATGCTGATCAATGGTGGAATCTTATTAAGAATACAAGGCAAAGGGATGAAATTGAGTCTATGGAATGGGACGAGTTCAAGAACTTATTTTTCAATAAGTACTTCCCTCGTATTCTTCGAAAAAAGATGGAGAAAGAGTTTCTTGAACTGAAGCAAAGGGACGATGAACCTGTTGGTACCTATGAAGCAAATTTTACAAGACTTGCAAGGTATGCTTCTGGAATTATCATCCAACCTGAAAGTAAAGTTGATCGATTTTTCAGTGGCTTAAAACCAAGTCTTCGAAGGGCATTAGCTATAAGAGACTTCAGTAGCTATGAAGAAATTGTGCGTTGTGCTATCAAGGTAGAAATGGAAGTTGGTGTTACATATCCATCTCATGGTTTTGACAAGAAACGAAAGATGGAGTTCAAGGAGAAATCCCAGAATAATGGTGAAAAGAAGATGAATGTTTCCTTGTGCACAAAGTGTGGGAAGAAGCATGGTGGAGATTGTCTAAAAGGGACTAGAAAATGTTTTAAGTGTGGAAAAGAAGGTCATCGAGCAGCTGAGTGTCGAAGTAATGGAAAAAGGGTTTCTAATGATAAAGCAAACACTGCAGAGAACGCACCGCCAACACTTCAATGCTTCAAGTGCAAGGAAATGGGGCATTATGCTAATAATTGCCCTAATCCAAGGGTTAGTGATGATCAACATGAGCAACCACTGAAGGCAAAGGACAAAGGGAAATCACATGCGATCACTATTGGCAATGTTGAACATGACAACGATGTGGTGGAATGATTAAGTGTTTATGTAATGGGATTCCAAAATAATGTTGTATCATTGAGTATTGCAATATTTATTGATGTGGTATTCAAAGTGATTGAGATATTTTTTTTGGAAATAAGATGATATGCGCATAATGAAGACGAGAAAATGAAATGTTTAATAGTATTCATGAGCTCATGATTGATATAAGGACTAAGTGATATCATGGTTTGTGTATATAGAATTTTGAGGATTTTGGTATGTGGAAAGTGTTAACTTTTAACTGCACTCATGTTTTCACTAAGGTATTCAAGAGAATACACGATTAAGGACTTTGAATGTTTGGAATGTGACCAACAAGACATATCTTATGATATGTGGGGATCAACGACAGTATTAAATCTCTGGTAATCGATGTCACTATATTATGAGAGTGGACTGCAGTATTATGTATAAGCCTAAAGATTAGACTGGATTATGTTGGACATAAGTTAGTATTGTTTAAGGATAGAAGATTTTCGATATTATTGATGGGATGTTATAGTAATGTAGTTTTAGAAAAAGGGACAACCTACAGGACGGGCGACAGCCCATCGCTTCGGACAAGGCTGTAGGAATCGAACCCACAACCGAAGTGCGACTGGCCTTTATCGCCTACCACTAGCCTACAGGAAGTCCCTGTTTAGTAGAAACTAGTTTTATTATATTAAGCAGTATGATATATGAAGTATAAGTCCATATGTGATTAATCTCACTATAGATCGACTTATGTATATAAGTTTTGCTAACCTTTTGTTTGAGACAGATGGAATGACCTGTCATTCTATCACATGATCTGCTAACACATCACGAATAACAAATTCAACTTCATTTATTTAAGAGATGAAGTAGAAATTGTTCAAGGCACGAACAAAAGTGATATTTTACCAAAATAAAGTAAGTATTTATTCTAAGCAAATTTTCAACTTTAGGGAAATGATCTTGAAAACCAAAAATGTTGTCCTAGTGATCTTATACCTGATGAATCAGATGGTACCTTATATCATCACAAATCTATGGATTTGTGATTACTGGCTTTTCCATAGCCATGTTCTCTACCACTCTCCATCAGAACATGATGGTCAGATTTTTCTTCCATATCCATATTTTCACCTATGTGGAAACCCAGTGATTAGTATATTTGGGTAATCGTTACATTTCATACTTTAGTTTTTAAAGCCATGTTTTGGTATTCCTTTTTACGATGTGGGTTTCTATCAAAGAAAATTTTGAATAGTAAACCATTTATAACCCCGACGAATTTCGAGGGCGAAATTCATTTTAAGGGGGGTAGAATGTAACGCCCCAAGATTTTATGAAAAATATTCTTTTTAATTTCATTAATGTCTTGTGTTGTACGCTACAACAAAAGAAGCTTTCACAATACGCATCCTTGACTTTCCTTCCGTTACACGCAATCGCGACCTTCCTCGATAGCGTGTGTAGTACGCAATACTGAGTTTCACGAAACAACGATATGCTATTAAAATATTATTAAAACTAGGCGTTATGAATAGTAATAACCACTTTTTGGAAATTTTGTAAATTTTATTTTTCAAAATGGAATTCATTTTTGGATTCGGAGTATCGAATTTAGCCTAAGGTGAAATTTTGGTACTTTTCGGATAACTTTCATATTCTAATGAATAGTGAAAATTACTAAATTATAATTAAAAACAACTTTTTTAATCGAAATAATTAATAGTGATAAATTATTAATTTGAGTGGTTTTAAAGTATATTTAGAATATATTTTTACAATTTAATACAATGTTGGTCATTGTTTGTAATTTCACATTTAAACCAGACATAATCAAGTGTCAATCTTTTGATAGATTTTGTTTCTTAAAAAACACGCTATTTGTTTTAACAGCGGGATTTAATTATAAAATTAATTAATGCAACTTCTATGTTATGAATTTGGTAAAATAGACTTCATTTTTGAATTCGGAATATGAAATATAGCTTAGGATGAAATTTTGGCATTTTTCTGAAAACTTTCAATTTTTGATGAATAGTGAAACCACTAAGTGGTAGGTTAAAAACGGAATTTTGCATAAAACTTAATTTTACCGCTTCTGTGAATGGAATTTCGAAAATCCGAGAGACACGGTTAATATCAAGGACTAAAATGTGGTTCAATGAGATGAAAATAATTTTTTGGTGAATAGTAACTTTTTACTTTTTTTACCACGGTTAATAGTAAATAGGGTAACTAAGGGTAAATATGATATTAATATTACCCTAACACATGTCCTAATTCTATTGGACAAGTGTAATTCGACCAAAAACAAACTTAGGAATAAAATATGACCATTTAGGCCCACTTGGATTAGATTAGGACATTTATTATTAATTTATTTAAAGAAGGGTTAAAATAGTTAAAATCAAAGTTTAATAAGTAAATCATTTTTAATATGGGGTTATACATAAGATAAATTCGACTATAAATATTCATTAGAAAGCTAAAAAGATTTCCTACATGATGGTATTTTATTTGTAATTTGTAGATAGCATATAATATAATTTATTTATGACACAAAGATGATGCAGTAATTATCTTATTAATGAAATATTGACATAATTGATAATATAAATACCAAAATAAATGTAATTTAAGACTTTTTATGAATTCCACTAATTTTCTAGGTTACGATGATATATTAGTGTTGATTTAATCAACTTGGTTCGAATATATAATTCTTTTATGACTTTCAAAAAAATCATATATCAAATAGTGTCAAAATTGACACAAAATAGTTTTTAAATCAAATATTATATTATTAATTGTTATTTTATTCCTAAAAATCTATGGTTCGGCCAAATGACTTAGATAAGGATATAGGTATTAATAATATACAATTTGGGGTTCGTTTGGCATGTTATAGTAAGTGTATTAACCATATAGTGAAAGAAAACAAAAAGACACGGTAAAAGTTAAATTATATAACTTAGAGTTAAATCTAATTGATAAGGTTTAAAATAAGATCCAAACATGTATAAATTTGATTGGTTGATGAGATTACAACCCTATATCATCTAATCTTCGAATATGAGTCATTTTTGGAGGTTTTTAAGTGGGGTTATATTTATTATAAATTAATATTTTTAAGAATTCCTAAGGTGCCCCTCTCCTCCCTTATAAAAGGACACCTCCTCCCCCTCCTCCTCACACCAATTTGAGCACTCAAGCTCGGCCAACCCCTGCCAAAATCCCTTCTCCACTTCCCTAGCAACATCCTAGAGGTTCTGGTCTTCCTCAAAGACCAATTCTAGTGCCCTAAGAGGAGGTCTCAAAGAGGCACTTCAAAGAAGAGGTAATTACCGTTACCAATTCTTTCATCTTTATTTCTTCTTCCACTTCTTCTTCTTAGGTTGTTTCATTATGAAGTAATAACATCAGTATCACTCATATACTGATATGTTATTATAAGTACGAAACAACCCTATTTCACCATCTATCCATCCTACGGAAAAAGAAATCACTGCGCGTGCGTACGTACGGAATACCGTCTCCACGCCGTGGTGTAATCTATTTTCCACCACCACCTTACATGGATGGGTATAATGGTGTAAAGAATAACTATACATAGTTATTACAACATCATAATGATTCTGATATATTTTATAATCCACTCCAATTCAATTCAATATTTATAGAAATGATATCATCGCTCGTGCGTACGTACGGAATACCGTCTCCACGACGCGATGAGATTCATTCTCCATGTTAACCATTTAAGAATGATTATACTGTATATATAAGAAATAATAATGAAATACATGACATTATAAAGCTACTGGATTTATGTATATATATATACATATGTATGTCATCTACTTACTTCCATTTCAAGACAATAAGGAAAGAAAAACAGCGTTCATGCGTACGTACGGACTACCGTCTCCATGAACGGTGTTTTTCATTTTATTTATCTATCTATTATATATATATATATACTGAATATATATGATATATAAATCATATTTTATATTCTGGAAGTAAGTAAATCATGATATAAGTAATAATTATGTCAAGAACAACAAGTCAAAACACCTACGATAAATGAAACGATTTTACCCAAAACGCTTCTTTAACATGGAATTTACAAAAGAACGGGTAATATAATGTCATAAGTGAACCATATATGATATCATAACAATGAATATGATTCTGTAATAAGTCAATGACATTATTTAAATCATTATACAGGAGGTTCGGACACATACGAAGCAAATTGGACCTAAGGTAAGGGAAATATCACAATCTCATTTTTATCCGAGATTGTTTATTCGTAAGTATTTACTGGGGTGTATTTTATCATCCACATCCATGTTTCATCAAAATGTAATATTATTTCCATCCACCTACAATTGTTTAAATCCATTTTTACCCTTCGGTGAGTTTTTAGTAATATGTATGAAAGGAATCTTTTGTCGTACGAGGTACTTTTTGACTTTTCCGACAAAAGTACGAAGAATGTTTTTTTTTAACTTATACGGCACGAACGGATTTCTACTGTTTTATAAAGCCTTATTTTCATGAAGCTTCCTCTAAAATATTTCATGACTATTTTCAATAAAATCTCTTTCTTTTAAAGTTGCATGATGTTTTGTGAAAAGAAATTGATTTTGAAGAAGAAAGGATATTTTCCTCAAGAATTCAATTCAAGTGTTTTATCAAAATTATTTTCCATCTAAGATAATAAAGAGTTCTGTTTCTATCCATATTTTTACATTGGTTTGACTATGTTGTGATGGAATTATGTTTATGAATTCCTTTATCATATATGAATTGATTTATGATGTCATGATGTTTCAAGAATCCCATTTTTGTTATATGTGTTATGCGATGATGTATGTTTTATGATTATGTGGCACACATAAGAAAGGATTCATTATAAGATGGGTGGGACCTATATCTCCCTCCAATGCATTGGGTAATGATTTTATATCTCATGAGATAGACATGGCTGGAATGGTAGGTTATACCGGTTCAGTGAAACAGGACTGAAACGAGGATTACTCGATTCAGAAAGGGACTTTGTCCACTAAGATAGTCTTGGCAATGAGTCTTGACTAACAAGAAATGATTTTCCATGATTATGTGTGCATGCCACAAAGTTTCAAGTTTTATGTTGTGATTATGGGGATCTCATTTTCAATTCTATGATTTATCCCATGTTATGATATTATGAGCTCTTTTGCAGGTCAAGATTTCCAAAAGCTACGTTCTTATGTATATGATGTGATTGATATTTCCTTTGTTTACCCTTACTGAGCATTTGAGCTCACCCTTTTATGTTTTCTTTTCCCCAGGATATAAAGAAAGGTTTTAGGTAGAAAAAAGGGATGACCTTTATGGGAGATATTGAAGAACTTTCACCACGATTAGAAGATTACGTTCCGAGTTTCCAAAGACACTAAACTATTACGATCCTTTAGTGTGTGTTTTTGTTATGTACTAAGTATTCCGCAAATGTAATGTAATTTCCATGTACGTCAAGATACGGGTCTCTTCAATGTGGATCTATAATTAATTTATATGATATGATTTTCATTGGTGGGACTTGAATTATATATCCCTTAAATGCATGGGTAATGTATTTATCAAATGATATACCATTCATGGTTCATGGGTGGTTAGTGTGAGAACATTATTTTATGATATATCAACTGTTAGCTTTGTCTTATGATTTTTATGTCATGTTTTAAATTATTTCCACACCCATATGATTCCTTAATGTTATCATCATATGTAATTATTTGACATTCAGGATTACAATTACCAACTTTTTATGTCATCAGGTTATTCTTGAGACTCAGATGTATTACTTTATATTATGTTATGTGTTGATTATTCAAACACTTGGATTTATATATTACCTATTTATAATATATTACCTTAGGTAATCCCATGGAGTTTTATAGGTTCAATAGAATTTATGTTTTTGTAATAGATTTTTAAAATAATATAATTTTATCCTAGTTTCCCTATCAGATAATCGTTCTCTGGATGATAAATTGTTGGGGGTTGAGATTTGTGCAATCATTCATGCTAAGTTGACCAGCATCGAAAAATTTCCAATGGGTTTATTCATTGAACATGAAAAAACCAATGGTTATATATCTAATGGGACCATATTTCCAAAGGTGGGTTCACATTAGTAATTTTGTCCATTGATGCTTAAGAAATCACATTGGTCGAGATAATAGGAGGTCGGGCTCATCACACCCTTTTGGGGGGATTATTGCATACTTCATGACTCTCTTATAGATTTATGATATGTTCAGGAATAATTTATTAATTCCCAATTATGATGTGGGTCACCCCATTGTTAAAAATCAATTATTAACATGTATAGATATTATAATAATCTGTATGTATATGAGTTTATTCACCAATGGAGATATTTGTATGTATCTGAGGTTATCAAATCATAGTATCCTATTATGTACAACTCAAAGATTCCTAGATCTTGATTACGATGATGCTAGTTTCATATCCACTCAGTGGGGAAATCTGGAGTGTATTGTCATGCATTGAGACAGAAGTTGTTTTGATGTAGGTATCAAACCCACTAATGGGATTCCTACGCATCATTGTAAAAGCAATTTGAACCGATGTAGTTTGTTGCCATTTAATGGGACACATCATAATGTTTAAGGTAATGTGATAAGGAACTAAACATATAGTTTAATTTCATGTAGAAAGTATGTCTAGGTGGAAGGTACCTAGTCAGAGTATGGTGTGGGACTTATGTTGAAGCGGCCAAGGGAACCTAGAAAGAAGATGGATTCCTTGGTTGAATTAATCCTTAATGGGAATATGGCCCAGAGAGAATATGGTTGATATGGGGTGTTGAGTTTGGAACTTATGAAGGCTTTATATGTATCACATTGGATAGGAATCAAACCCCATATAGTTTATTTTTGAATAACCTCACCTATGGATGCTTTTAAGAGGTTTTTCATGTATGGGAGTATGAACCTTTAAGAAGATTAATCTTGGGTTTATTCCTGAAAAGGATTCCTGAACTATTCTATATCATTATTGGGGCTTTATCATATGGAATATTCCGGGTTAATGGGGCCATGAGAGGTATTTATCTAATGGTTATTTCGAGGATCGTTTAAGGGATTACTCTTTAGAAGGATTCCTAGACTTAGGGGAATTATGATTGAGGATTAATCCCAATTACGATTCCCTTTGAGCTGAGGACATAAGTGGGAATCCAACACATCCGGATGGTAACAGGAATAATAGGCCCTGTAGTTCAATTCATGGGATGTATCATATAGATGTTATGATCCCTATTGACCCATATGCCCAAATGATTCATTAATAGCGTGAGAAATAAGAGGAAGTAGATGATTTGAGGTACCACAAAATCTACGTTTTTTCATATATGGACATGGAGACAAATCCGAAATTGATTGGGATGGGGGTTGAGTGTGTCCATATCCTCTACCCACTATTACGATGATAGAGGATGACATGGCTATGAAACTTACCTATCTTTACATTACCCATGAATGAGTCTTGTGTATAGAGAAGGAAGTTGGTCTGTCAGTGGTGGCTTGGAGTCAGAGAGGAGTTGGAGGTCAACCACTTATACGAAAGGGTAGAGGCTTACTCCATGAGTTTTTACCTAACATTGGTTCCATATTCAGGGATGACGATCCCATTCTATGATGAATGGAATAGAAATCATAATCCTAAATATTCCCACCAATAACTGGAGGCTCCGGGTCTCAGAGATGAGAAGGGTAGGACATGGTCCTAACCCTGACATCTAAAAAAACAAAACTCTCTGTAACTATCCTTGGGTTAAGGGCTACTATGACCATGGAAATATAAATCCACACATTCCCTAAAGATACTAACTATTTGGTAGGACAAGTGTGGGAATCTTATGATCGTTGAAATAGAAATCCAAATTGAAAACACGATAGTGTGTATCTTTTCATGGTTTTGAACGTTTAGAGGCCTTGTTGAAGGTTTTAACATAATCCATCTCAGAAAAGGGGGGAAAATGAGGAGAGGGAATTCCATGGATGGCTATGAAGAAGGAATGTTGAGTGGCTCATGTAGGTTGGAGGATAGGGTGAACCAAGGTGGATCGTGTTCTGGGTTCTCTATATAGGTAGACCAGGGTGAATCAATAGCATGTTGGGAGATAGAATACCTTGGTGACAAGACTTGGGTGAGACCTTATTCAATCCTCCAAGGGTCATTATAGGTTTTCCCAGAAGTGACTCTCTTTGGTCCTTAATTGAGGAAGGGTTCCTCATGCTAATTTTCATTAATCATGAGTTGAGTGAGTTCCTCACACTGGTATTGTTTATTTTAAACCATGTGTGGTATTTATTTTCACTTTCTACCTTTAATAAAATTTTATTCAAGTTTTGGAATGATACCTATAATATTTTAAAGGGCTTGAGTGAAGCACTTGGGAAAACAGAGCATTGGTTGGACTTCGTGAATCTTATTCTGTTCAAATGAAGACCCATGGTCCTATTTATAGGAAAATATGTGACTTTAGGTGAAGGGTCTATCTATATCATGTATATCCTGAAGGTACTCACACATGTCAGTCATGGAAGGTGCTACCAATTCACCCAGGCCTACCTACGCAGAGTACCCCCTGCACGAGCCATATTGGTTCACCCTAACCTCCATCCTGTGTGGGCCACTCCTATGAACTTCTTTAAAGCCACCCATACAAGGCCTTATCCTCATTTTTCTTCCTTTTATGTTGGGGAATATGTTTAATCCTACATAAAGGCCTCCATACATGGAAAACTATGTATAGAGACACACCAACATGTCTTTAATTTGGATTTGTATTTATACCATTAGAGGTTTCATGCACTCATCTGACCGAACAGTTAGAATGATCAAGGCATGAATGGATTTGTATTTCCACAGTTATGTGTACCCTCACTATATGGAATGTTTTAGGGAGTTCCCATTCTCTGATTCTTTGGTTGGGACCATTTCATGTCCTACTTATCTCTGAGACCTGGAGCCTCCAGTTACCGATGCGGAGGTCAAGGATGTAGCTTTCTTTTCTATTAATCAAGGAATGAGATCCTCCTACATTACAATATAACCAAAGTCAAGGAATCCCTCTAGGATAAATCCCCTATAATTTCTTGAAGGATTTTTCACTCTTGATCCTCTCTACCTTTTGGACACCACTGAGGGTCCTACTTCATTCTCAACACCTTGGACTCATTCCTTGTTAAAGTGAAGAGGATAAGTTCCATATCATCGGCCTCTTCCATCATCAAAAAGTGGGTCAGAGGAGATGTGAACCCTAAAAAACCACTCCCTCTCCCTTTGGGGTTTTTCACCATCTTCACATGTAGACAAAATTAGATTGTGTAGTACCTCGAATCATCTGCTTCCTGTTATTTCTCATGCCGAGCATGAATCATGTGGGCTTAGTGGTTAATAGTGATCATAACATCAGAACAATCCATCCCACACATTTAATTATGACAAGTATGATTATTTTTAGCATAAAGATATGTAGGATTCAAAATTAGGGTCCGTTCTCAAAGGGAGTCCTCCTCAGGAGTAATCCCCAATCATAATTCCCCTTAACCTGAGCAGCATCCTTAAGAGTAAGCACCAAAAAAATCCTACAAATCACCATGATTTAAGCATCCATAATGTTCATTTTAACCAATAATCCAACTTAGGATTAAGCCCCAATCATTTCATTAAATAGTCTGGGAAACCTTTTCCTGAATAAGCCCCAACTTAATCCTCTCAATGGGTCATAATCCCCTGAGAGAAAATTCTACTTAAATCATCCATAGGTGAGGTTATTCAAAACTAAACTATGTGGGATTTCATTCCCGTACAAGGGAATACATAGTAAGCCTGCATAAGTTCCAAACCCGACACCCCAAATAAACCCTATTATATCCTGGCTATATTCCCTGTAGGGTTTAATTCAACCTTGGAATCCATCTTCTTTCCATGTTCCTTGGGACCCTTCTACATAAGTCCCACACCAAAAATTAACTACGTACCTTCCCCCAAGATGTTTTTTCCACATGACATTAAACTGTGTGGTTATGTCCTTATCACGTGACCTTAAAATGTATGATGTGTCCCATTAATGGTCACTGAACTATATGGGTTTTAATTTCTTCTGTAAGAGTACATTAGAAACCCATATATGGGTTCAATCCCAACATCAAATCAACATTCATCTTCGTAGATGAAAATAAATTTCAATTTTTTCCACTAAATGGATAAGAAACTAACATCATGATAATAAAAACCAAATAATATATGATTAATACATAAGAGTATACCATCAATGGAGAACCTAAGATACCTATAGATATCTCCATTGATGAAGACCCTCAGATATATACATATGATTCTAAGATCTATAAATTTTAAAAATTGATTGTTATTTCTAGGATGACCTAAATCATGATTGAGAATTAATATTTGGTTCTGAAAATATGTTAAATATACAAGAGATTCCTAAAGTTGGAAATAATTCTCCCCATAAAAGGGTGTGAAGAGACCGATCTCTCATCCTCTCGACCAATGTGATATATTATTCATCGTTTCCCAAGATTAAAAGTGAGTTACTTCCTTTTGAAAGCATTTAACTTTGGATATAGAACCATTGAGTGTTTTTGGTTCCCTAAATAAACCAGTTGGAAACTATTTTAAAATAGTGAAACCGACATGAATGATTGCACACAACACAACCCCCCTAAAATTGACCTTTGTGACAATAATATAGAGAGAGGGGAACAAAAATGGTTAACCTAATGCAAATGATTAAAAAAACTCCCCCCCCATAATCAAACATCGGGTGAATGATTCTATTGTAGGTAAACATTAATGATGAACTGGATGTGGGTCCATAGATTAGAAGATAGTTTCACCAATATGTCAGGCCCCTTTCAATTGATTAAAGAGATCCAAAAAAGGCAATAAATCCCAAATGTATTCATTCAAATGAGATTATTATTTGACAGGGTTCCCTTGATTGTGTTTTTGATATATTCTAGGCACATACTTTAAGAGATCCTTCTAATCCAATGGAATAATTCTAGGTTTGACCAACAAATAACCTAGTTACGTCTCAAGCCAGATATTCTTCCCATAATAACTTTTCAGTACCAAATCTTAGGGAGGTGGATCAAGATGCCACATATGGTCTCACCCGGTAGACATATGGGTCATAAAGGGATCTTCCCAGTAATCACTGCCACCAACATCACATAGTAGCGAACCCTCAACAGGATGAGGGTGTTGTCCTCAACTATCTCGCCCAGGTCCTTTGAACCCAAGCATTCAAGATAGCCCAACAGGGATGAAAAACATCCAGCAGAGAGAATTTTCAAACATCTGATACCTACAAATAAAACATACCAACACAATGTGGTAGTAAATTTAGTGTGGAAACATACACATATTTTCATTGAGTAAACCACCCACCATATTCGTTTGGATATAGTCAAGGAATAATTCCATCCAATTAAGGAATCCTATTTCAATAAAGAACATATGCCTACTTGCACCCACCAATCCTTCCAAAAGACTCATTTAGGAGTAATCAAAGAATATTTCCAACCATTTTTTTCTACTGATAGTGAACAAGTGCACACACCTACCCATATTCACCAAGCCTATCATCATCCTCATCTGAAAGCACCAGGAGAAGTCAGTGAGGATATCTCGATGAAAAGTAGAGGAAAAACTCAACTCTCTTCCCCCATATACTAGTAATGTCAGTATCCACTGGAAGGAAATTGAGAATAAAGGTAGGCACATAAAGCAACTCTAGATGAAGAATGTACATATATTCCCATTCCGGTCACTGATGTAACCAAGAATATCCTTGAAATGGTGAAAGGGAAGACACATATCCCTACCCTTATTTTATAGACATGTCAAGTTCTCATAATTGTGATGAATGTAGTTCCCAAGGGATATACATATAAATCTATCCCCACAAGTGGGGTGGATCACCATCTTTTCACCCCTGATCAAATACACACCTCTTCTCTTATTCAGGAGGGGCATGGGAGAAATTTCCCATATTATATGGATAATTGGGTCCAGAACAAACACCATATCCAACTGGAGGAAATTTTCCTTTCCAATTTCCACTCCAAGGTATGAAAAAACACCTACACATGAAAACCGCTTATCCCAATAAGTATCCTCAATCTCTTGAAAGAAGGCATCAAAAAATAATCCTCATAAAACCCTATTGGAGATTCAAGGGACAATCTACGATACATCTTTACATAATGATAGAGTTCTTGAATACCTTAGATGCATATTTTTGGAATCTAAACATCCTATCATCCCATTACCAAATTATTGGAGAATTAATGGTAAATATGAAGGTCGTCATCAGACACCTCACCATAAAATATTGCTTGATGTCTACAATACTACCGATCTTGAGATTGAATCTCTTAATGACAACAGTGATATCCCTCCCTATGGATTGGTGACCGAGGATCAATATGGTAATCCCCTTTATTTAATCCACCATGTTATTCCTACTCATGATGTCATTCTCTACAAAAGATCTCTGTGTAGTATTATTACACGTTGTCATGATAATTATCTAATTGGAAATGTAGTGATGAGAAATCCCACCTATAGTGAGGCACTTTTGAAAAATAGGCCAGTCATGTCTGATACATTTTCATTGTAAGGTGAAATACTTTCTCAACTAGAAGATATCCCAAGAGTAATGTCACGACTCATCCCCCGGGGCCCGTATCCTGACTACCCCAAGCCCGCCTTCCATAGGCCAGGGGTTGGCGACTAGCACCAAAGGGGTAAATCCCTAAATTGGGATGGAATTACCTTTATGACAACAAACAAACACAACAGAGTACACAAATCGAAGTAAAACACTAAGTAAAACTGTACACAAAAGTGTGTGCTGAAAGTGAAGGGGCTGGAGATACAATCCCAACAGTAATGTACAATACAACTGAAAATCTAGTACATCTAACGAAAATAGGTAAAGTAGCTACTAGATATTCCTCCAGAATTCGTACCTAAAGGGTGAGTAAAAATGGCCTCCTCAGCACCCCTTGTCCGTCCATCCGCTCTGTGTATGTCTCGCAGAGTGGTCCACCTCCGGGTACCCATCCAGTTCTACTACTCTCTGTCTCGATCAACATTTTCTGTCCTCTGCAACCAACACATCAAGGTGCAGGCATAGCCCATACAGGGGTGAGTATAATGATACCCAGTAGAGATTTCGAGACCCTTAATGTCTCAAAAAATCCAACAAGGATAACCACAAAGTACAAAGTCAAGGATTAACCCTTACTTGAGTATATGTACATACATATACCTAAGTTATTTAGTAACACATATTAATAATGAGGAAAACAAAAAAGTCATTGACTCAACTCAAACCAGGATTTCAGTGAAGTATAAAAGTGCTGATGATTAGTCGCGAATCTTGATCATCTTATTCTGTCAAGAGGCACTTCTTCTGACCATACGGAGTCTGACCCACACAATATCGATAGGTACTAACCCCCACAATGACCCACACAAGATCTGACCCACATAGGATCTGACCCACACATGATCTGTATACGCTAACCCACATAGGATCACTGAGCACTAACCTCCGTATGATCTATCTCCAACCTCCGCCTCACTATCAGCCACTGGATTCCTCACACACGGTGCACTCGAGTTCTGTAGAATATACCCTTGAGATATAGGTCGTACCTTTACCACTTCTGAACTCCACCAAAAAGTAAACCAAAGGACCGACATGTCGTAAGGGTTCCAACACGACAGATGGTACATAAATCGGACGTCCAGTCTGTGAGTTATTGGCGTTTCTGTCCTAGGAGCTCGGTTGGTTTTTAGGTTCAAACCAACCCGACCATACTCCAATTGTGTCCAAACCTCAAGTTGGGTATGCCAAAATAAATTTCTTTCTCTAATCTCTCTGTCGTTGTAGACGGTTTGTCGATCATACTCCCGTAGCCCACGATATGATAGAATATGTAATTTTGGGTTAACGGGTCTAGTGGGGAGTCCGACCCGGTCCACGGGTCCCACCCAGCCCGCTAGGGCAGCCCGCCCCGGTGCACCGGCCTGGCGTGAGGGAGTGGCCCACCCCGGTGTGGCGGCCTGGCTAGAGGGAGTGTCCCTCCCCTGTGTGGTGGCCTGACCTGAGGGAGTGGCCCGGGCCGCTGGGACGGCCCGGCCTGACGGCGGCCCGGCCCGACGGGCTGGCCCACGTGTCCAGGCTGGCCACGCCATGGGGGGGGGGGGGTGCAGCACACCCCTTGCTTCCAAATAAACAGGCACTAGGCGCCGATTCATTGACCCACGGGACCCGAGGTATACCGCCTATAGCATGCACTGGAAGCTGGGTCAGTTGGCCTCCCCTGGCTCCTCTACCGCGGCGCGACGGAACCGCGCCACCTCGGCCCGACCTGGCCGGGCCCTCTAGCTTCTCCGTGTGGCGCAATGGTGTTGCGCCCATCGTCCGACTGCCGTGTCCCTCTTGGCCACGACCCCTTTCTTCTGGTGCGGTGCGATGACACCACTGCGGCCCACCTGGCCGTGGCTTGGTTCTCTACGTGGCACGACGATGTCGTGCCCTTGTGGCAACCCGGCGGCCTTGTGCTGCCGGCTTCTTCGTGGTCCGCCTCCATCGTCAAAAAAATAACAATCAAAGGGGGGAGGGTCAGGCCATGTTCGTACGGTATAAACCCTTATCTTCATGGCAATAACTTTTGGCATACGTTTATCTAGAAATTTGAACAATGAAGAATTGATGTTTATACTCATACATAAAATAACTCAAATTCCCCTACCTCGATTGCCGATGATCATTGACGAAGTCACGGAATGACAGACATCATTCCGTTGATGTCAGAAAAAGACGAAGAATTTGACATCGTCAGCATTATTCAAGGATGGCGGTGTTTCCTCCTCTTGCCATGGTGGAAGAGGTAGGGAGAGATGTTTGTCGTTTTTTGTTGGAAAGGGGTGTTCTTCATTGGGAGAATAAAGTTCTCCAAGGTTTCTCCAAAGCTCCACCAAAATGAAAGTGCCAACCAAAATAATCTGTTAAGCTAACCCATTATTTAATTGTTGGCCAAAAGAATTCAAATGATTTCAAATTAATTATTTAATGACATTAATTAATATGTGTTTTGGAACACTTATGAGGGAAGGTAGAAAGTTACAATTAAATAAAGAGAGGGTTGGCTTCATTAACTCAAGGGAAGTTTAAGGGTTTCATCCCACATAAATTGGGGGTTTAGGGGGTTTGAAGCTTGTTTGGGCCCCACCTAATAATATACTCCCAAGGGAGGTTATGTGAGGGTGGGCCCTACCAATAACCTCCCCTTGGTGGTTTTAACTACTAAGAAATAAAAATAAGCTAACTCTTATTTTTATTTAACATAATTAAAACCCCCAAAATGTAACTTCCACTCTCGTTAGAATGAAACTATGGTGAAGGTCTCACTAGGAAATCACTGCTGATGTGAGTTCAATGGTTCCCTCACATTTAAATTCCAAGCATCGGTTCAAAAGTCATAAAATCTCGTATGTACGTTTACTGAACATACCTGAACAAAAATTTAGAAATTGATTCTGGGCACACCGGGCCTCGGAATCAAGCACCGTCAAAAACTGCGGACTCATAAAATTCCCATGTATTTAATAAAAAAATTCTAGGGAAATTCCGGGTCTTCACATTCTCCCCACCTCAGGGATTTACGTCCACATAATCTACAACTCGAACTAGGAGAACAAATGAGGGTACTGAGCATGCATCTGAGAATCCCGCTCCCATGTGATCTCATGGAGGTTCCTGTGCTACCAACGAACGCACACCAGAGGTATCAACCGTCCAGTAGGACCTGCTCCTCGTGATCCTCAATATCCACTGGAACCTCCATGAAATTCGCACCGTCATCATTGTCCAGCTCCCTGTGACCGATGATGTGGGATAGGTCATGCACATATCTCCTCAGCTGAGATACATGGAAGACGTCGTGCACCCGGTGCAATTGAGGTTGAAGAGATAAGCGGTAAGCCACCTTGCCTACATTACTGAGGACCTACAAAGGTCTGATGAACCTTAGAGGTAACTTTCTGCCTCATCCAAATATCCGTAGACCTCATCGAGGTGAGACCCGTAGAAAGACGTGGTCTCCATCCTCGAACTCTAGAGGTCTCCATCTCCTGTCAGCATACGACTTATGCTTGCTCAATGCAGTCTATCTACTCCTAGATGATCTGCACCTTCTTCGTGGTAGCACGTACCAACTCTGGTCCTACAAGTGTAGACTCCCATGGGTCTGTCCAACACAGTGGTGATCTGCAAGGTCAACCATACAAGGCCTTAAAATGTGCCATACCGATGGCAGAGTGATAACTACTATTTTAGGAAAACTCTACCAACAGTAAGTGATCCTCCCACCTATGACCATAGTCAAGTAAACATGTGTGGAGCATATCCTTGAGGGTCTGAATAGTTTGCTTGGTCTGACCATCCATCTGATGATGGAAGGTGGTGATCATGTGAAGCTATGTCCCGAAATCTTCTTGCAACCCCTTCCATAGCCTGGAAGTAAAGCGTGCATCACTGTCGGAGACAATAGAAGAAGGTACTCCATGAAAGCGCACTATCTCCTACACATAGAGGCGTCCCTAGATCTCAACTGATCTCTACTATCTAATCAGTAGGAAGTGGGCTGACATGGTGAGTCAGTCAATAATCACCCAAATTGAGTCATGAATACTGGATGTACGGGGAAGACCTATCATGAAGTCCATGGATATCCCATCTCATTTCCACTATGGGAAATCTGAGGGCTATACCAAGCCTGCTGGTACTTGGTGATCCGCCTTCACTTGCTGACAAGTGAGGAATTGTGAGACAAACTCTGCAATCACCTTCTTCATACCTAGCCACCAGTGCTATCGTCGAAGGTCCTGGTACATCTTCCCCACTCCTGGATGTACCACTAGATGGGAAGTGTGGAACTACCTCAAAACTTCCATATGAAGTGTAACTGGTACCATGGTACGTCCTATGAAGAGGATGAAATGCTGCCCAAATTCAAAAAATCCATCAGGTGCTTGCCCTGTGAATATCTGATCACGTCGTGTATCGCAGTCAGCGTCCCCACGCTGCACCTCCCTGACTCGCTGAAGAAGCGGGGGAGTGACTGTAAGCAACTATAGATAGGCTTCTCCATCCCTATCCACAAAGGATATCTGTAAGGTAGACATATAATCTATCGCCTCTCCTAAAAGCTAAATACTAGTCCTCCTGTTGAGCGCATCTGCAACAACATCCCCCTTCTCAGATGTATAGACTATCTCTAAGTCATAGTCCAGGAAGAACTCAAGCCATCACTGTTGTCTTAGGTTCATGACCTTTTGAGAGAAGATATACCTGATACTCTTGTGATCAAAGTACACAATAAAATGTTTTCCTATCAGATAGTGTCTCTACATCTTCAAGGTGAAGACCACTTCTGCGAACTCCAGGTCATGGGTAGCATAATTCTGCTAATTATATCTCAAATTCCGAGAACCATATGTGATAACAGGTCTCTCCAGCATCAGGACACAATCGAGTCCTGTCCCTGATGCATCGCAGTAGACTATGTACCCTACGCCTTTCTCCAAAAGCCTCAAGATGGGGGCACTATTCAGCCTTTACCTCAGCTCTTGAAAGTCTTGTTGGCATCTCTCCGACCACACGAAGGGTTTCCCCTACTTCATCAAGGCTGATAGTGGTGCTGAAACTCTGGAGAAATCTGGAATGAACCTCTGATAGTATCCATCCAAACCCAAGAAACTATGTACCTCTGTCACACTCCTGGGTGGCTCTCAAGAAAGTACCACCTCAATCTTCCCTGGATCAACTACAACTCCAAACTCCAAGATGACATGTCCCGAGAAGTGAACCTCTTGAATTCAGAACTGGAACATAGAGAGATTACCGTAATTTTGGTGATCTCAGAGTGTGTCCAATACTACCTACAAATGGTTGGCATGCTCCTCCTCAGTCGTCAAGTAGATCAGAATGTCATCGATAAAGACTACGATAAAGTGATCGAGGTAAGGCTGGAAGATCCTATTCATGAGACTCATGAACACTGTTGGAGCGTTGGTTAGTCTGAAGGGAATAACCAAGAAATCGTAGTGGCCATAACGACACCTGAATGCCATCTTCTGCACATCCTCATCCCAAACTATGAGTTGGTGATAGCAGGATCTGAGGTCTATCTCTGAGAACCACCCTGCTCCCTTTAACTGATCAAAGAGGTCATTAATCCTCGAGAGTGGGTAGTTGTTTTTCACGTTCACCTAGTTCAGGCAAAGATTGTTGACACAGAGCCTCAAGCTCCCGTCCACCTTATTGGTGAATATAATCGGGGCTGCCCAGAGAGAAACACTGGGACGGATGAATCCCTTCCCCTACAAGTCCTCCAACTATACCCGCAGCTCACGATGCTCGGTGGGATCCATTTGATATGCTGGAGTTGATATCGGTGCTATCCCGGGGTACATTTAAATATATAAATCCACCTATCTATGAAGAGGTAGTCCTAGAACATCATCAGGGAAAACATTTGCGTACTGTCCACCACTACAGGATATATCGGACTCTCCACATCAACTACTCTGAGGGTAAGGCCAGCCAACTGATGAGTGATCAACTGCACCCTCCTCCATGTAAGTCTGTCCTATGCTACAAAGGTTCCATTATCATTGGTGAAGGTAAACCTGGTCCCATCCATACATACACACTGCACCTTTCGCTTAATACAATCAATATGAGCATGGATTGTAGATAACAAGTCCATACCTAAGATGACGTCATAAGGCCTTGACGCCTCTACAAGGGGATCCCAGCTGAAGCTCTCGCCTCCTAGAGTAAGCTCACACTGCCGGCACCAGTGCATAATCACCATGTTTTCTCCCTTAAGAGTCTCTAGCCATAAGGATCAAGCCAAATGCTCTGTCAGAATCACTGAGCTCCAAACGAGGACAGTGGTTATGAAAGAGTGACTAGAACCTGTGTCTATAAGAACTACAGCTATGGTGGAGTAGACACATATTGTACCTACAATCATCTCCAGAGTGCCATGGTCATATGCCTTAGATACCTGAAGATGTTCTCTCCCCTATCCACCCACTCTCTGTGGTCGGGGTGGACCTCCTGGTGGTGGTGGTGGTGACACCTCGAAACATCGTCAACCACCAGCTGCTCGACCAACTCCTCTTCAATGTCCTCCTAAGCCCTACACACCACCTTGATCGAATCTATTCTTCTACCTAGGAGGTCCCTAAATTGACTGGTGATCACCTATACGGCAGGTCGGACAGTCACGTGCCATGTGACTCTGCCCGCTGTGTGAGTAACACTGTCTGCTCTTGGCGTAGTAACAATTCCGGACAACTGATCCTAAATCATGAGGTAGACCACCTATAGGTCGATTCCTCTTGGACCTATATTTCATATGTCTACGGCCATCTATATAAGACTCCACTAAAATCCAAACAGTAGTGGATCTCCCTGTTAGAGACAACTCAGCAATGAAACTCTCCACTAGGAGGGCTCTCTCCAACACTCCTGCCTGCATTGGAATGCTGGGGGAGATCATCGAGGCTCTAATCCCTCGCCTGATCCCCTGATCGAAGGTCCAAATCCTGAAGAATGGGTCTCGTACCATATTTTTGGAGTATCACGAGAGGTCGGTGAACCTCACTTAGTACTGTGCTACTATCATGTTACCCTAATGTAGATGAAGTAGCGCCTGTATCTGCACCGCACGAAGGGTGTATGGAACAAAATTCTCCCGAAACAGGCTCTCAAAGTCTGTCCGAAGAGGTTCCGACTCATCATGAACCTGGAGCATCAGGATCCAGCTTGTTCCCGCTACTTCCTGAAGGAGACTGGTATCAAAGATCACCATGAAGTCTCCTGGTGTTACTACTAGCCTGAAGAATCTCGCCCCAACCTCCAGCCAATCCTCAGGCGCCTGTGGGTCTATTTCTCCCCTGAACCTGGGTGGCCTATGGTGCAAGAACTCATGCAATGTTCTCAAGCAGTGTGATTCATCTGATACTAGTTCTGGTGGCATCGGTGGCCCAATAGGAAGTGGTACAGCTGGTGCCTCCGCTAGTAAAGGGCCCTACATCGAGGCCTCATCGCTCGGTGGGCTATCAGCATTAACAACTCTTGGGGATCTTACAGATCATCCGTGGGGAGGTATCCAAAAAGAAATAGATGCGTCATGGTTAATGATTTTACTTGTTTAGCTGTCCTGGTTGAGCAAAATTAATAAAACATTAAAAGACACGCACACAAACAGTGTTTTCATGCACTAAATCAGAAGTTTTTAATCCATGTCTTGGTGTACGGATACGTCGGCCGCTGCACCAACATTGGACTCCCTGCACTGAAAACCACACTTGACACCCTCAACACTATTACTTCATAGAAAATAAATATCATATTCCTATGTTCTACGGTAGAACAGACTCCTCTGATTCCAATTTTTCATGACCCATCCTTGGGGCCCATATCCTGACTACCCCAAGCCCGCCTTCCATAGGCCAGGGGCTGGCGACTAGAACCAAAGGCATAAATCCCTAAACTAGGAAGGAATTGCCTTTATGATAGTAAACAAACACAATAGAGTATGCAATAGTAAGTAAAACACTAAGTAAAAATGTACACAAAAGAGTGTGCTGAAAGTAAAGGGGATGGAAATACAATCCCAACAGTAAAGTACAATACAACTAAAAATCTAGTACAGCTTAAGAAAGGATGTAAAGAAGCTACTAGGTTGTCCTCTGGAATTACCACATGAAGGGTGAGTACAAATGCCCTCCTCAACACCCCAAGTCTGTCTTTCCACTCCGTGTACGTCTCGCCGAGTGTTCCACCTCCGGGTACCGTCCATTTCTGCTACTCTCTGTCCCGATCAACACTGTCCGTCATTTGAAACCAACATATCGAGGTACAGCATATCCCTTGCAGGGGTGAGTATAACAACACTCAGTGGGGACCCCGAGACCCTTAAGGTCAAACTAAATCCAACAAGGATAATCACAAAGTATGAAGTGAATGAATAACCCTTACATAGGTATATGCCAACACATATAGCTAAGTTATTTAGTAACTCATCTCAATCATGAGGAAAACACGAAATTCATTGACTCAGCTCAAACCAGGATTTCAATAAAGTATAGAAGTGATGATTATTAGTCACAAAGCTAGATCATCTTATTCTATCTAGAGGCACTTCTTCTCACCATATAGAGTCTGACCCACACAATATCGATAGGTACTAACCCCCGCATTGACCCACACAAGATCTGACCCACACATGATCGGTATGGGCTGACCCACATAGTATCTCTAAGTGCTAACCCACAGAGGATCTAAACCACAAAGGATCAGTATGAACTAACCCACACAGCATTGCTGAGCGCTGACCTTCGTATGATCTTCCTCTAACATCCGCCTCATTATTAGCCATTGGATTCCTCACACTCGGTGAAATCGAGTTCTGTAAAATCTTCCCTCGAGATATCGGTCATACATCGACTGCCACTAAACTCTAAAAAAGTGTAATTCAAATTAACACTATGTCATAAGGGTTCAAACGCGATAGATGATGAGTCAATCAGACGCTCGGTCTATAAGTTATTGGAATTTCCATCCTAGGGGACCAATTGGTTTTTAAGTTCAAACCAACCCGGCTGCACTCCAACTATGTCCATAACTCATGTGGGGTATTCCAAAAGAACTGTCTCTCTCTAAGATCTCAGTCGCCATAGACGGTTCATCGATCGAACTCCTATAGCCCAAGATATGGGTGAATATGTAATTTTGGGTTAAACAGGTTTGGTCTGGGGTCCGACCCGGTCTGCGGGTCCGACCGGGTCTGTGGGTCCTACTAGGCCTATTGGGGTAGCCCGAACTAGTGTGGTGGCCTAGATCGAGGGAGTGGCCCAGCCCGGTGGGGCGGCCTGGCCCAGTGGGGATGCCCGGCCCAGTGGGGCGGCCCGACCCGAAGGCTTCCTGGCCCGAATGACTCTCCCGCGTGGCCTGGATGGCTGTCCCACGTGGCCTGGCTGGATAGCCCACGTGACCGGGCTGGTCACGCCATGGGGTGGGGGGGGGGGGTGGCACCCCTTTCTTCTGAAGAAACTAGCACTAGGAACCAGTTTGGTGACCCGTGGGACCTGAGGGGTCCTGCCTGTAGCGCGCACTGGTAGCCGACTCAGCCAGCCACCCCGGGATCCTTTACTATGGTGTGACGATGACACACTCATTGTTCGACCGCCACAACCCTCCTAGCCGCGACCCCTTTCTTCCAGCACAGTGCAACGACACTGTGCCCCTCCAGCACCACTACGGCCCGCCTGGCCACGACTCTGTTCCTTGCGTGGCACAACAGTGCCACACCCTTGTGGCGACCCGATGGCCCTGCACCGCCAGCTTCTTCACGGTCTGCCTCTATTATCAACAACAAAAAGAACCAAAGGGGGTAGGTTTGGGCCATGTTCATGTAGTCCGAGCCCTCCTCATCATAGTGATAATATTTTTCATACCATAATGCAGAAATTTGAATGACGAAGAATGGAGGTTTATACTCATATATAAAATAACTCAAATTCCCCTACCTTGATTGGCGACGATCATTGACGAAGTCACAGAAAGGAGGAAGTCGTTCTGTTGACGTAGGAATAAGACGATGAAGTTGACGTCGTCAGTGTTCTTCAGGGAAGGCAGTGTTTCCTCTTCTTTCCCCGGTTGAAGAGGGAGAGAGAGATGTTCGTCGTTCTTCATTGGAAAGCGGCATTCTTTTTTGGTAGAATAAAGTTCTCCAAGGGTTCTCCAAATCTCCACGAAAAATAAAGTGTCAACCAAAATAATGGGTTAAGCTAACTCATTATTTAATTATTGGCCAAAAGAACTCAAACAATTTAAAATTAATTAATTAATTCCATTAATTAATTTGTGGTTTGGCACGCATATGAGGGAAGGTGGAAAGTTATAATTAAATAAAGAAAGGATTGTCTTCATTAACTCAAGGTATGTTTAAGGGTTTCATCCCACATAAATGGGGTGTTTAGGGGGTTTGAAGCTTGTGTGGGCCCCACCTGATAATATACTCCCAAGGGAGGTTATGTGAGGGTGGGCCCCAACACTAACATCCCCTTGGAGGTTTTAACTACCAAGAAATAAAAATAAGCTAACTCTTATTTTTATCTAACTTAATTAAAACCCCCAAAATCTAACATCCACTCTCATTAGAACATAACTACGGTGAAGGTGTCACTAAGCAATCACTGACACTGAGAGTTCAACAGTGGCCTCAGATTTCAATTCTGATCACCAGTTCAAAATTTATAAAATCCCGTACGCACGTTTACTGAACTTACCCAAACAAAACTTCAGAAATTTATTCCGGGCACACCGGGCCTCGGAAACAAGCGCTGCTAGAAACTGCGGACTCGTAAAATTCATTTGTATTTAATAAAAAAAACTTTCCACATATATTCCAGGTCTTAAAATGGAGGTCATTCTCTAAACCTCCTTTGGATCTCTTATCTTCCGATACAACCGAGGAAATCCCAACTAATATCACTGGTTATAAGTAAAAAACCGAGTAGTGTCCACTTTGGTCAGATCAGATAGGGTAGAATCTTGAAAAAGATGAATAATACATTCTTATCATGAGGAAAATGTTGGCTAAATATGACATAACATTCACATTATGGCCATTATCCAATGATCAATACAAAATTTTGTAGGTGTTGTTGAAACATTGTGTGCACGACATTCACCTCAACATATGAAAAATCCATCATGACAGGAAATAAAAAGTATTATCATATGCCATGTATCAAATTCATGTCATTGTAATTGAAGGGTTGTAGTGCCAAATTGAATTGGAATCTCTCATGGATTCATGAAATCCCAAGATCGAAACACAAAAAGGATCCCTTCAATTTTCATGGCTCGACATATTACTGAGGTTTTGACAGCCGGTCGTAGGTACCCCATCTGGTGTTCATATAAGAGGATGGGGTGCAAATAGAGAATAACATTTCACTACACTGCTTAACCAAAAAAGCCCACCGGAGGTGGTACCATGATTTTTTTATCCCTAGGATGGCTCTAACAATCATAATCTATTCATAACCGAAAACATGATTAGAAAGAACAATCCCCAACTAGATCTCACAGGTATTGGGCTAGAAGAGAGAAGACTATTGACAGAATCCAACATCAGGAATACGAGAGTAATGATAAATCCTACCTCTTAGATTATGTCATCCGTTAACACAATTATCTTAAGAAACATGGGATTTATGTGCATAACCAATCCTGCACCCAACCCACATTAAAAAAAACCCTGTAAAATCAGAAGAGCGCCACAATAAAATTATCTATGGTAGTTTAGGAGAAACTTATCCTATAGAGATGAAGGATTTATTAACCCAACCCCTGGGGATAAGAATTCAGGACTGAAGTGTTGTGAATGTGGAATAAGAACTACCCCATACCTCAAGGTTGGGAACTTTTTTACATAAACAATTCCCTCCTCAACGGGAATCCATTTTTTATGGATTAGGGAAGATAATGCAGAATGAGTCTACCTAGTACATCCCATCTTCTCATCCAATAAATTCACTAAGAAAACATAAGAATGTACTATCTAGATAATCCCTTCGGCTTATAGGCCACCAAACAGTTCCCAGATAATCAACAAAGGGCAGTAAAAGGCCTTGTGATGGGAGTAGTAGAAGGTGGTATCATAGAGACACTGATAGAATATCCACAATGAGTTTGGAATCAGATAACATCATCAACACTGCCCTCATAGATTCCATATAAAAAGAGTCCGATTTAGATGATTCAAATGAGGATGTTCAAATTTTTGATGTTATCCAAACCAAAATAATTGAAGGAGGTGTGTGTACCCAAAACCAGAGTCTTTCCCTAAATTTGGGAATTCCCTCAAACAATAAACCTTTACCTCCTCAAAATATAAATGAAATGAGTTAAATCATGTCTCACATCCCTCCTAGAGATGCTATGTCCCGTTCACTAGAGGAAGGATTTTCTTAGAAATAGGCATAAATGAAATAATTGAGGAGACTCAATGCAAAATTACTCTAAGGTATCCTTACTTATAGGTATGTTTTTCAATAAAATAATTGACCAACACTTCTAGATGACATACCTAAAGAAATAGACTTTTTTGAAAAATGAAGAATGCCTAAAAAATACCCTCAATGTAGTTTACCAACCACAAATATATTTGGATCTTGGAGTAGAAAATTGTTAATTCTATCCATTTCATAAGAAACCATTGTAGCATTAGGAACATCCTTATAGTCTTTCCCCTTTTGGTTACCCAAGAAAGATTCTAGTAGTACCACATAATATTTACCTACCAACTATAACACCTATCTAGGACCTATCTCATCTAGACATTCCTCAAATGATTATGAACGTAATTGAGTCAAAAATAGCTTGATTAGAGTTCATGAAGGGATGATGTACGATAATACAGCTGGAAAATAAGCCTCATATTGAATGGGTATAACAGACTCTTACCCCTTCAAACTTTTGGGATCCCACATTTCCAATCTGAATGGCTCAAGAGACCTAATTTAATTGTTAAAAACATTTCTCTAGTTGAAATCCCGTGATGGAAACCATTGAAAAATATGCGGTAGTTAAACATAGGTATTTCATGCAATCACTGTAAGGAAAACCCATTGTGTGGTATACAAGATTTCAGTCTCAGTCAATTACTGGGTTGGAAGACCTCTATCATAAGTTTCTCTTCAAATTCAGCTCAACACTAGAGAAAAAAATAATCTTTGATCTCAAGAACTACAAACAATAAGAGAAAAAAAGGTCTTAGATTTAATTTCATGGATAAAAGTATTGGAATTATCCTTAAACCTACCAATCCCTGAAAAAGCCTTTTCCCCCATATGTGTAGCAAATCATCATGATGAATTTCACACACCACTAATCCCTATTAAATACACAAGCGGGTTTTGGGAACTTGCCTTAATTAACCCAAAGTTGGAAAACTCCATCACAGAGACCAAGTCGACATCTTGATTAATTTCACAAAATTAGGGAAAGATGCTAGGAAAAGTAGAGGTCACTACAATTACACTTAAGTATACCTTGATACTTTCTCCTACTTCAAAGCCCACAATTTATCGTATGGATCAACATACTGTTGGATCTGAATCTACGGATTATACACAAGAGGGGGGTGAATTGTGTCTTTTTCAAATTATTACAATCTCTTCAATTTAGACAAATTCTGTTCACTATGCTTTTGCACGATTAAATATGCAGCGGAAAAAGTAAAAGCATGAACACACGGATGTATAGTGGTTCGGGGAACAGAAGGCCCCTAGTCCACTCCACCAACGCTCAAATCCACGAGCTTGGCGATTTTCACTATCTGGTCCTCGTTTCCACAGACCCGTCCACAACTGAGTACAGGCAGTTGACACCTTTACAAGATTCAGGCAAACACAGCCTTCCTGGTTCAAACACGAACCCACACAGCTTAGAACGAGAAGCTGATCACTCAAAAATAAAAGGGTTTCGATAAAGAAACACTTCTCCAGTTGTTCTTCACAATTGCAACAGAATGCAATTGACAGTAGATAGATCGTCGTCTTCAGAAAATAAAGATTCATAATCAAAACAGTTCTGAGTCGATCCAGTTGCAAAAGATATTACCAGAAACTTCACAACTTCAGCAGCAGTAGATTCACAACAGGTAGTCGATGTAGAACACGTGAATCTGCTATCAAGATCTTCTTTCAGTAATAAAGGTCTTACGCTTCTTCTCGATCACCAGAAAAGAACGCTTTCACACAGCCTCTGTTTTCTTGCTCGTCAAAAGATCAATCTATATCACACACTTTCCTGTGCATATATATATATCCGAAGTTTCCAAGATAGAACATATATATATTCAAATATGAGAAAATCTTCCGCATAAATAGATCCATGAAAATCTCCTTTAGATTCGCGATATTAAATGAAATAACAAAGCCGTTGTAACTCCCCTGAAGAATCGGCATAAAAAGCTCCGTTTAAATCAAACATTAATCCGTTGTAAATCGTCTTTGATTCAGTCAAAGTCGTATTTAAGAATCAGCTCGAAATCCGCCTAATAATCCGCTTGATTGACTAATTCAAAAGGAAATATCGTCTGTCAAAAATATCCCGACGCCAAACGTAGGGTTGATGACGTGGCTCCAAACGTAGGGTTCACAAACGTAAGGTTCAGAACGTAAGGTTCAGAACGTAAGGTTGATCATACATACTTTCTCTTCAGCATTCAAACGTAGGGTTGATCATCCATACTTTGTCTTGCTTCAACTCTTCAAAGAACGTACGGTTGATTATAAAAGTAAGGTTGATGATCCATACTTTTGAGAAACAAACTCAACACTGAAAACTAACGTATGGTTTCTCTTCCATACTTGTCCAACAACGAAAACGTAAGGTTCCTTCCAAACGTAATGTTCTTCTTCCATACTTTTCAACAACGTAAGGTTCATTAACCATACGTTTCAAAATAACATAAAAAGTAAACTTTTCATCCATACGTTACGTTCATCAACGTAGGGTATGAACAGTGATTCCAGTACGCGCTAAAATTGATCTCGCGCTACAGTGATTCCAGAATACGCTAAAATTGATCTCGGAATAAATGAAGTATAAAATCTCGTTATATAAAATAAATTCCTGCAAAATACTCAACGAAATAATTAGTAAATAATTAAGGGTATTTGTGAGCATCAAAATCATCATAAAGAGACAGAGTATTATTTAAAATAATCTCCCCCTTTAAAAAACATTATTTTGATTTGTTTAAAAACAATACATTGCTCAACAATCTCCCCCTTTTTGATGATCACAAAACCCATAAAATAATAAAACTAATTTAATTGCAATCTTGATTGAAAAAAAATGTTTTATAAAATTTTAGAATTTTGAAAGGATTAAAACAATATTTAACTATAAAATTTCTCCCCCATAACTAAAATTTCTCCCCCATAACTCCCATAAAAATAAATTTTCAAATAGATAAAAGATAAATGTCGTATATATCCAAATGCTCCTATATATCCAAATTTCTTCATAGGAAACGAATGAATTTAAATGTTGTGTTTATCCAAATTCTCCCCCTTTTTGTGATATCAAAAAGAATGAAAAATTACGGATTTGAACACATTCAATATTGCACTGAACTATAAGTAAATGCTATAATTAACTGTGTATGAATAAGTGAATTTCTTATACTGGCTAACTTAATCATAAATCAATAAATAACAAAACAAAAAAGATAAGAAAAGAATTTTTATTCACAAGCTACGACAGTGATATACAGAGGAATCAAGGTGTAGGGATAAGACAGGGAAAAAGGTGTCTATCTCCTTTGAATTGCGGTCTTGATCTCTGTAAACTGTTCTCTGAGCCTCTTCATCATCCCATCTCCTAACTTGATGATAAGATCTCTGTTCTCCTGAGTCATATGAATATCTTCAATCAAATTAACTCTGAAAAACTCATGCATTCTTTCTTCTTTGTCAACAAAAAGAGCCAGCTTTTCTGATAACTGATTCAAAAGAATCCTAATCGGTTGCTCTCCAGATGTCAACTGATCTACCAAAAATTTCTGATTATCTAGCAAAACTGACAAAGGGGCACTATTACACTGAAGATCGTGTAATCTGTCACTCATATTGCTCAGTGCTCTAGTAATTGCTTGAAATCTTCGAATCAAATCAGGTGAAGAACCTGATCCACTCACAGCATTGTTTGCAACAGATTCAAATTTATTCTCCATGTAAATTTTCATCTCAGACAAATCATCTTTCGTTACCATCTCTGATTTCAACTGATCAACAGCATGCAACATATCAGTCTTAAACAAATCTACTTCCTGTCTTGAAACAGTACATTCTTTCAGCTTCTGAAACTTTAACTGTTCCAAGTTCAGAGAACTTCTGAGACTAACATTCTCAGATTCTAACTGAGAAATACGCTTGTATAACTCAACAATTTCTTCTTTTCTCGAATCAGGGGCACCCTGTGCTTGATTCTCATGTCCAGAATCAGATTGACGAAGCAGGAAAAGGGGTAAAGAATCTGCATCTGATTGTTCTTTGTTCTGAAAAGGTTGATCCACTGAACTATTCTTTGAAGCTTGAAACTCTTCCACTGAAAAATCTTCCTGAAGTACCTCTGTATTAACTTCAGAAGTATGTTCATCACGAACAGTAGTCTCTCTGACTTCTACTGAATGATCAAGAACAATATTTTCATGTAACTCTTGAGGTCGGGCCACTTCTTCACCAGGCACTGCCTCCATAAGTTGTTCTTGTGGAATTGCTTCTTCAACAGCCACAGCAGCAGTTTGAGGTTCTAGCTGAATTTCCGGTTGAGCTACTGGTTCCTCTATCGGTGCAGTCCTCTCCACAACAGCTTCTCTCACAAATGAATAAGAAATTACAGGTTCAGAAGATTTCAAGACAGGAGAGATAATTTCTTCATCAATTGACCTCTTCCTTCTAGATTGAAGTCCTTCCTGACTTCTCTCTTCCTCAACTTCCTCCATCTCAAAGCGAATTCTCCTTGCCACTGTACTAACCCTTGATTCTGCTTGTCCCTCCTTGGACTTAGCAGGTTGAGCCTGAGCACTCTCCGAGTCTTCCTCAGCTCCAACAGGTAAGAGTTTTCCTTTAATTGTGCTCCAGAAATATCCGACTTTCCTCAAAGTTCCAGCATTAAAAACATTACTGTGGTGACATTTCACCCCAGCACTTACCAATCTGATCATTCCTCTTTTAAATAAAAACAAAGAAATGAACCTTCCATATGGGAAAAAGGTCATTCTTGCTTCACTCTGACAGCAGTATCTCAGATATCTTATCATAAATCGAGGAAAATTAAACTTAATATCACTCATCAAAAGATACATTATATACATGTCAGGGTACAGAATTTTCTCCATCTCAGCCATCCTTGGTGCTAAACCAGTCTGAACAAACTTTACCAAGATTTTCTGATCGGGCTCCAAATCTTTAATAAACATCTTCTTTATCACTTTGGTTCCAAACAGAAAAGACATAATATCTTCAGACTCATGTACAGAATCTCCAATATTCCGTAAATCAAAATGAAAAACTCCTTCATGAGGGCAGTTAAGAATTTGACTTATCTCTACAGATGATATGGAAAAGTCCTTATCCTCTATTTGAGCCAACAAACTGTCCTCCGTATCTCCAAGGCTAAACTGAACAGTTCTAAAGAAATGTCTCATTTCTGCCTCATAAAGAAACTCAGAATTTTCACTATTAAAAGCTTGCTCAAGGCTTTGAAACGATAGCGCTTGCTTCAACAGTAAATTAGTTTCAAACAGCCATTCTAAATCGATGACTTTACCTTGCAGTATCTTCCGACCAACTACTTTAGATTTCTTTGCAGCACTGCTCTCGGCTTCATCTGGACGCTTAGTCTTTGCCATTTCAACAACGATTTCTGAAGGTTCGTAAGTTTAGGGTTTGAAGATTCAGAAAAGGGTTTTGGAGCAGATGTGCGGTTTTAGGTTTTTCGAAAGGGTTTCCGAAAAAGGTGAAACAGTTTAGAAGGTGAAACGGTTCTGACAGCCTTGATTCCCGTGTAATCACTAATCATTACTTTTATTTAAAACAAAATAAAATTACTTATAGCGAGAAACAGAAATTAAGTAGAATTCGAAAACAGAATAATATTAAAAAGAAACTATTTAAAATTAAATAAACCTAACTCCCCCTTAATAAATTCAAACCTTGCCGTGGGAAGTGGTTTAGTAAAAATATCTGCTAATTGATTTTCTGTATTTACAAATTCTAAAAATATATCCTTTTTTAACACATGATCTCTTAAAAAGTGATGTCTTATATCAATGTGCTTAGTTCTAGAATGACTAATAGGATTTTTTGAAATATTAATTGCACTAGTATTATCACATAAAATAGGCGTATTTTTGAAATTTAATCCAAAGTCCATAAGAGTGTTTTTCATCCACAACACCTGTGCACAGCAACTACCTGCAGACACATATTCTGCCTCGGCTGTTGACAGGGCAACTGAGTGTTGTTTCTTACTAGACCATGATACTAAAGACTTTCCTAAAAAGTGACATGTTCCTGAAGTACTCTTCCTATCTAATCTACAGCTTCCAAAGTCAGCATCTGAATATGAAATTAAATTAAAATCAGAGGTTTTTGGATAAAGCAGAGATTGATAAATAGTACCTTTTAAATATCTAAAAATTCGTTTAACAGCAGTTAAATGAGATTCTTTGGGATTTGATTGAAATCGAGCACAAAGACATACTGAATACATTATATCTGGTCTACTAGCAGTAAGATATAACAAACTACCAATCATACCTCTATATAACTTGTTGTCCACTGATTTTCCAGTTTCATCCAAATCAAGTTTTATATTAGTACACATAGGAGTTGTAAATGTCTTGCTGTTTTCAAGTCCAAATTTCTTAAGTAAATCAGTAATGTATTTGCATTGATTTAAAACATTTCCAAAATCTTTTTGAAATATTTGAAGACCCAAAAAGAAATTTAATTCTCCCATCATACTCATTTCAAATTCTTTTTGCATTAATTCTGGAAATTCATGACAAAGAATTTTATTGGTCGATCCAAAAATTACATCATCAACATAAATTTGAACCAACAAAACATTATTTTTCACAGTTTTCTTAAAGAGTGTTGGATCTGCTAGTCCAACAGTAAAATCATTTTTCAAAAGAAAAGAACTTAGTCTTTCATACCAAGCTCTTGGTGCTTGTTTAAGGCCATAAAGAGCTTTAGTAAGTTTGAAAACAGAATCTGGTTTTTGAGAATTTTCAAAACCAGGAGGTTGCTCAACATAAACTTCCTCCATTAAATAACCATTTAAAAAGGCAGATTTAACATCCATCTGAAATAATTTAAAATTCATATAAGATGCATAGGCTAAAAGGATTCCAATGGCTTCTAACCTGGCTACAGGTGCAAAGGTCTCATCATAATCTATTCCTTCTTCTTGATTATATCCTTTAGCTACTAATCTTGCTTTATTTCTAGTTATTATCCCTTGATCATCCTGTTTATTCCTAAAGACCCATTTAGTTCCTATTACTGGATAATCATGTGGTCTTTCAACTAATTCCCAAACCTTATTTCTCTTAAACTGGTTCAATTCATCTTGCATTGCTATTACCCAGCTCTCATCATCTAAGGCTTCTTCTATGGTCTTAGGTTCTTGTTGGGATAGGAAAGCAGAGAATTCAACTATGTTTCCAAAGTTTCTTCTAGTTTGAATACCAGTCTCTAAGTCACCTATCACAGATTCTAAAGGGTGATTCTTTAAGGTTCTAGACTGTCTAGGAATTACATTCAAAGGCTCTTCAGTATCATGTTCTTCTGAACTGGACTGAATTTCTTTTATATCATTTTCAAAATCATTCTTTAAATTCTCAGGTCTCATGTTTTCATTAGAATCAGGTTCATCTATTTGTTCTATCCTTTTCTCAAAAGGATCAGATTCATCAAATTTCACATGAACTGATTCTTCAACAATCCTTGACTTTTTATTATATACTCTATAAGCTTTGGAGGTTGCAGAATATCCTAAGAAAATACCTTTATCAGATTTTGGATCAAATTTACCAAGATTATCTTTGGTATTCAAGATGTAAACCTTGCATCCAAAAACTTTAAAGTAATTTACTTTAGGTTTTCTGTTATTCCATAGTTCATAGGGTGTCTTTTTCAAAATAGGTCTTATTAAAATTCTATTCATTATATAACAAGCTGTATTAACAGATTCTGCCCAGAAATATATAGGTAGGCTATATTCATTTAACATAGTTCTAGCCATTTCTTGAATAGTTCTATTTCTTCTTTCTACAATCCCATTCTGTTGAGGTGTTCTTGGAGCAGAGAAGGTGTGTTTAATACCCATGTTTGAGCAAAAGGAATTAAATTCCTGGTTCTCAAATTCTCCACCATGATCACTTCTCAATGAGATTATATTAAAACCTTTTTCATTTTGAATAGATTTACAAAAACCTTCAAATAAACTAAAAGCTTCACTTTTAAATTTCAAAAAGAAAATCCAAGTAAATCTAGAGTAATCATCAACTAATACATAAACATATAATTTACCAGCTAAACTTGCTACTCTTGAGGGTCCAAACAAATCCATATGGATAAGTTCTAGAGGTTTAGTTGTAGCAACTTTATTAACAGATTTGAATGATGATTTGTGTTGCTTGCCAAGCTGACATGCATCACAGAATCTGTCATTTTCAAATTTGAGACTAGGCAAATCAGAAACTAAATGTTTCTTAGATAATTTATGTAAAGCATATATATTGCAATGACCAAGTCTTCTATGCCAGATCCAGGATTCACTTATATTAGCAGTTAAGCAGTTTACTTGTTGTTTACACAAGGAATACAAATCCAAAGTATAAACATTATCAGTTCTGGGTGCTCTAAACTTAAACAGTTTATCTTTAGAAACAGTAAAACTATTGTTAGTAAAATCAACAGTGTATCCATCATCACAGAGTTGAGAGATACTTATCAGATTGTGTTTTAACCCTTGTACATAAAGTACTTTGTTGATTGAGACTGTCTCTGGATCTCCAACTGTTCCAATACCAATTATCTTTCCTTTGGCATTGTCACCAAAGGTGACAAGTCCTCCTTCCTTTCGAGTAAGAGAAGAGAAATTAGCTGAAGTTCCACTCATGTGTCTTGAGCAGCCACTGTCCATATACCATATTTCTTTCTTTCTTTGGTGACCTGCTACCTGCAAAGACATTTAAACAAATTGCTTTGGTACCCATATTTTGTTGGGTCCAGGAGTGTTAGCAAGCAGTGATCTGGGTATCCAGATTTGCTTTGTTTTCTTAAAATTGATTGAATCATATAGATCGTTGGAAATATAAGCTTTCTTAATTCCACATATCTGAGGTTGTCTTAGAAAACAGTTTTTAGCTATATGACCTCTTGTTCCACAGTAGTTACAAATAACCTGTTTAGTGCTAGGAACAAAATAATTTTTGTATAACTTAGGTTTTTCTCCTTTACTTCCAATTCCAAACCTTTCCTTTTTAATTACAGTTTTTCCAAGTATCTCATTTAAGGTGTTTTCTCCTTTTGTAAAAATTAATGCAGCCGTTTTATAAGATTCTACTTCATCCTGTAGAGTTTTTATTTTTGATTCAAAATTAATTTTATTTGATTCAGCAGAATTGTATTTGTCAATTAGTTCCTTATGTTGTTTTAGAAAAGTATTTCTCTCATCTGAAATAGCTTTGTACAAGTTCTTTATAGATTTATATTTATTAAATAATGAGTCATACCTTTCTTCAAGCATATTGCAGTAAGCTGCAAGTTTTTTATTTGAGAGGCTTGTTTCAGAGTTTGATTCATTATTTGAGTCAGAGGAATAGTATGAGTGTACCTCATCAGTTTCAGCCATGAAACACATATTTGCTTTTAAATTGGCTTCCTCCTTCTCTGAGCATGATTCAGAAGAATTACTTGAGTCTTCAGAAACACTCCAAGTAGCTTTCATAGCTTTCTTGTCTTTCTTCTCATAATCATCTCTTTTGAAGAATTTCTTCTTCTTTGCATCTTTCAATTTTGGGCAATCCGGTCTGATATGTCCCATCTTTTTGCATTCATAACATCTCACTTCCTTGCTATCCTTTTTAAAGGATTTCTTGAAGTCTTTCTTCTTACTATAAAACTTTCTGAATTTTCTGGCTAGCTGTGCCAGTTCTTCATCCGAATTTGAAGAATCAGAGCTTTCTGATTTAGCACTCACTTCTTTGTTCTTCATCTTTCTATCCTTTTGTTGAGAAGTCACTTTCAAAGCAGTATTTTCCCTTTTTATGTAGACTTTATGCTCATTTACCTCATCTTGCATTTCAGCTTCGTACATCATCAGTGTACCAATCAGTTCTCTCATAGTTAGATCTTTAACAGAAGTTGATTGTCTGATTGCTGCAGAGATTCCATTCCATCGAGTAGGAAGTACTCTCAGTACCTTCAACGCTTGATCAGCCTGCTTGATTGGTTCTCCTAGAGCTGTTATATTATTGACAATTTCTGTCAATCTTCCATTCATCTGAGTGATGCTCTCTCCTTCAATCATTCTGAAAGTATCGAATTTTAACTTAGCAGTTGCATATCTCATCTGTCTTACATTATCTGTTCCTTCATAAGCAACAGCTATTGTTTGCCACATTTCATATGCAGTCGGGCATTGAGATACTCTGTTAAATTCGTCTGGTCCTAGACCACAGATGATTGCATTCATAGCTTTTGAATTTATGTCATACTCAGCCTCTGTAGCAGCACTCCATGTATCGGGATTTTCAGGAATTTCATAGGGAGTCAGAATCTTTGAATAGACTCTGTAACCATGATTTTTCAGATAAATAATCATACGTGATTTCCAGCAGCCATAATTATCTCCATTAAAGTAAGGTGCTATGACCATTGACATTCCCTCTCTCATATCAGCCATGATACACTATGTATAATCTTTAAATACTTCTAGCTTGATAGGACTTTAGAAATAAGAAGCTCCTCCTCTGATACCAATTGTTGGATCTGAATCTACGGATTATACACAAGAGGGGGGTGAATTGTGTCTTTTTCAAATTATTACAATCTCTTCAATTTAGACAAATTCTGTTCACTATGCTTTTGCACGATTAAATATGCAGCGGAAAAAGTAAAAGCATGAACACACGGATGTATAGTGGTTCGGGGAACAGAAGGCCCCTAGTCCACTCCACCAACGCTCAAATCCACGAGCTTGGCAATTTTCACTATCTGGTCCTCGTTTCCACAGACCCGTCCACAACTGAGTACAGGCAGTTGACACCTTTACAAGATTCAGGCAAACACAGCCTTCCTGGTTCAAACACGAACCCACACAGCTTAGAACGAGAAGCTGATCACTCAAAAATAAAAGGGTTTCGATAAAGAAACACTTCTCCAGTTGTTCTTCACAATTGCAACAGAATGCAATTGACAGTAGATAGATCGTCGTCTTCAGAAAATAAAGATTCGTAATCAAAACAGTTCTGAGTCGATCCAGTTGCAAAAGATATTACCAGAAACTTCACAACTTCAGCAGCAGTAGATTCACAACAGGTAGTCGATGTAGAAAACGTGAATCTGCTATCAAGATCTTCTTTCAGTAATAAAGGTCTTACGCTTCTTCTCGATCACCAGAAAAGAACGCTTTCACACAGCCTCTGTTTTCTTGCTCGTCAAAAGATCAATCTATATCACACACTTTCCTGTGCATATATATATATCCGAAGTTTCCAAGATAGAACATATATATATTCAAATATGAGAAAATCTTCCGCATAAATAGATCCATGAAAATCTCCTTTAGATTCGCGATATTAAATGAAATAACAAAGCCGTTGTAACTCCCCTGAAGAATCGGCATAAAAAGCTCCCTTTAAATCAAACATTAATCCGTTGTAAATCGTCTTTGATTCAGTCAAAGTCGTATTTAAGAATCAGCTCGAAATCCGCCTAATAATCCGCTTGATTGACTAATTCAAAAGGAAATATCGTCTGTCAAAAATATCCCGACGCCAAACGTAGGGTTGATGACGTGGCTCCAAACGTAGGGTTCACAAACGTAAGGTTCAGAACGTAAGGTTCAGAACGTAAGGTTGATCATACATACTTTCTCTTCATCATTCAAACGTAGGGTTGATCATCCATACTTTGTCTTGCTTCAACTCTTCAAAGAACGTACGGTTGATTATAAAAGTAAGGTTGATGATCCATACTTTTGAGAAACAAACTCAACACTGAAAACTAACGTATGGTTTCTCTTCCATACTTGTCCAACAACGAAAACGTAAGGTTCCTTCCAAACGTAATGTTCTTCTTCCATACTTTTCAACAACGTAAGGTTCATTAACCATACGTTTCAAAATAACATAAAAAGTAAACTTTTCATCCATACGTTACGTTCATCAACGTAGGGTATGAACAGTGATTCCAGTACGCGCTAAAATTGATCTCGCGCTACAGTGATTCCAGAATACGCTAAAATTGATCTCGGAATAAATGAAGTATAAAATCTCGTTATATAAAATAAATTCCTGCAAAATACTCAACGAAATAATTAGTAAATAATTAAGGGTATTTGTGAGCATCAAAATCATCATAAAGAGACAGAGTATTATTTAAAATAATCTCCCCCTTTAAAAAACATTATTTTGATTTGTTTAAAAACAATACATTGCTCAACACATACCAAAGTTAATAAACAATGACCACCTCTTCTATATGATCAGAAAGATTAGAGAAAGAATCATTTTGCAGATATTAACAAAAATATTTATTGTTTTTAAAATCAGAATGTACCTAGATACTTTATCTCAGCATGGGAAAATAACTCAGTCAGGTTTCCAAAGCCTAGGAAGCTCAAAATTGAAGGTGATGAGGATCTACCAAAATATTCCCCCTACCTAAAATTCAAAGGAAGAAAATATTAGACTAATTTTTCTTAAAATTCCTCCTTCAAATGACGGTGGACTCTAGGAAAGTGATGTTGAAAAATTTACCTACTCAGGTTGCATATGTTTATTCCATTAATCTATAGGGGGAAAATGTACGGAAAGATGTAAATAAAAAGAGTTAACAGATGTTAAATGATTGGATGGTATGGAAAAAAATCAACCAAACTTATGATTTTATCAAAACATAGTTGAACCAACAAATTGGGCCTATATCCACATCCTCTATAGCACAACTAGCTTCATCAGCAGCTAAATCCTCTAAAGGCCAATCTTGCAAAAGGTGACATGGATATAATTGTATGCACCAAAGGTAAGGATATGATATCATTTCAAGGTAAATTTCATCCATGACTTTAGCCTTATTAGTTCTTTTAGTCCCAAAAGCATGGGCACCACCACACCAAATGGAACAATAAGAGTCTACCCATCAAACATAATCTTCATTAGAGGAGGAGTTGATTTAAGGTTCCATTAACATTATTCAGTTAAAGGATTCCTTTTTAAAAATGACAAATATTATAAAACCTAATTCCCCATACTTTATTAGGGAACTTAGGTTATATGTAATCATGTTTTAGGATATATGGGAAGACCTGGTCATTCTAGGACTCACTACTTCAACAAAGCCCCTACTTGACCAATTTATGTGGTTGAAACACATGGGAAAGATCTCTAGTGATCTTAAGAAGAACAAGGGGTTTCCTCCACACATGATAGGTTCTTCCCTAACATGATCATCCTATATGAGCAACTAGATGATATGACACCACCTATTTGGTGGGTAGGCAGACCTAGACGACATTATTCACCAAGAGTAAAAGCACTTCCATTTCCCACCTTAAGAGATGGTCCATCTACATTAGAAACATGAGATCCAAATGAATATGGGAAAGAACATTCTCATGTGGTAAAACAAATACCTTTGGAAGAGAATTATTATGTATTGATGAAATTGTCGCATGTACCAAATAATGTATCAATTCAAGAAACCTAGAGTCCATAAAAAGAACTATGGGAACAACTCATAGAGGCCTTATTAAGCCCTAAAAGTTTGATGTAGAGGTTTCTACTGTTGAGGTATATAGTGTATAAAATGATCTTGTAGAATTACTTGTGGTTATATATTTTAGATACCATGATGATGATTCTATCATACAAGGACACATTATGTCCTTGTACATATCTAGCCAAATAAATTAAATTCCTATCTAAAAAGTATTTATTGTTAATGGACCGGGATTCAAGCTAATTACTGTCCAAACACTATGAAAATTGGGTATTATTGAATCTCATATGTATACATACACTATGATGTTAAAAGTTTATGAAAATAATGATAAATATCCTCTTGGAAAGATCACAAATAGAAATTAGTTATGATATCTTGTGTGTGACTGAAATTTCATGATTGTTCGACATGATACAACATTCAATGCCCTACTTGGTGGACCTTGGATGGATCAAAAACTGGCCATTAATTAATCATATCTCCAATGACTCAAATAATCTATCAATGGTAAAATTAAGAAATTTCATGATGAAAAGGACCCATTCAAATCTTCTTATTCACAATACATTGATCTAGGGTTATTCCAAAAAGGAAGAAAACAATCCATGTTTAATAGTGTTACTTAGATTAATGACCGAAATGGTCTATATTTGATCCTGGATAATTTTTTCAAATAGATTAGTGCAGAATATGTGCTACGGATCAATAAAATCAAAGGGGTGGGCCCAAATTCAAAATCATATTTTGTGTATTCTGTAATGTCATTCGTGAAAAGTAAACCGGAAATCAGAGGAGAAGTCATCAAACCTCTAAGCAACAATGAATTTATGGTTGAAAAATTCTTCGTTACCCCCCATGGGTTTCAATATATAAATGTTTCATCGTCTTGGTTGGAATAATTTGTCACAAAAAAACTGAATAAGATTTAGATTCTCTTTATCAATCCCTAATCTTACCTTTCGATATCCAAAAATTCATTTCACCATAGATTGGTCCAAGAATTATTGCTTCATCTTCTACATGTCCAAATGAAAATTCCTACCTTAAACCAGAAATTATTTCTTCATCAAATACCTCTTAAAAAGAGGATAAATAAGTGAATCCTGGGGAAGAAAAAGAAGAAGAAGACCTCAGGGACACCCCTCTAAAATTTTAGGAAGGAATCTCCACCACAATGGATGAGCATAGAGAAATATATGTAGGTACATAAGAAGATCCAAGACACACTATGATTAGTGTGACCACGAATTTCAATGAATAGAAGTTAAACACATACTTTTTGAAGTAACATATGGACATGTTTTCTTAGAACTACAAACAGATGCCAGGTACCGATCTTGTGGTTTCCACCAATAACTTTGTTTTTTCGGGCGATCACCATGGGTAAAAACATAATGCCATTATGAAACATCCTACACACACATAAAAAATTGATTCATAAGTAAAAAAAATCATCAAGGTAAACTTCATATGTGAGTTACAATAACCTAAATGGATATCCACTATTGTCTTTGTGAAGAAGAAGAATGGAAAAATCAGATTCTGCACTGACTTTATAGATCACAAATGGAATGTTCAAAAGATGACTTCTTAGTCCCAATCATAGATCTAATTATTTTTTATGAAACCAGTTATTAAGAAATCTATTTCAAGGTTGGATACTCTAGGTATAGAAAAATTTAGACAGCCACATAAGACGAGGAATCCACATCCTTCAGACCCCTATGGAGTATTTTTCTATTGGATAATTCTCTTTGGATTAAAGAATTCTGAAACCACATATCAATGTGCCATGAATCACATATTAAAAACATTTTTAGGAAGGATTATTGCAGGATACATATATTATGTAGTGGTCAAATATTGATAATGTTCAGAACACTTGGCTGACCTGGAAACTATCTTCCAAAAACATCGTCAACACAACCTAAAGATAATCCCCTTGAAATTTTATTTTTTGGAGGAAACTTAGGGAAATTTCTTGGATTCATTTTATGATATCAAAAAATCAAATTTTATCCAAATAAAACTAAATATATCATTTGAATTTCACCTCCTAGAAACCAGAATGAATTGAGAGGACTTTAAGGACACTTGGACTATATTTAGCGCTTTATAGCCAACCTCGCTATATTGTGTTTTCCCTTCACCAAACTAATGAAAAATGGGGTCACATTTTAGTGAACCATTGAATCATAGGAATCATTTGATATCCCAAAAAAGTACATATTGAGACCACTGGTATTGATACATTCTATAAAGGGAAATCCACTCTACATATTTGTGACGACCTTAGAGAGATCACTAGGCACCGTCCTTGTGAAAATGAATGATGATAGGAATGAAAAAACCATCATTTTCTCAATTGAACGATATTTTATAATGAGACAAATTATTCAGAAATCGAGAAAGTATTATTGGCATTAATCTTCATTATTCAAAAATTTAGGCCCTACCTATAGCAACATAAGATCCACTTGGTTTCTTAGAATAACCCACTCAAATTTATTCACTGTTATCATATGATGATTGGACATAAAGCATGGTGGTTAGTTATTATGCAATAGTTTAAAATACAATGTGTTCCTTAGAGAGATCTAAAAGGTTTGGCCATGGAGGAATTCCTTACAGAGCACCCGTCTGCAGAAGCAATGCCATTGAAAAATAAATTTCTTGATGAATAAATTTTACCTATTCAGAAAGGAACCCAAATGTGGGAAATATATTTTGATGGTCCATCCAAGAGACTGATAGGAATGATAATGGAAGAAACTTCTCTTAACAAAGTAGTCTTATGGATTGTTCTTATCTCCCAAGATAAGTTAGTGTTTTTAAAGTCCATCCTATTATCAAAAGATTGTACCAATAATGAGGTACAATATCAAGCCCTCATAGGAGGCCTAGAATTGGCATTTAAAATTTTTGTGAGCCACATATAGGTGAAAGGTGACTCAGAGTTGGTAATCAAGAACATCAATGGGGATTATGCCATTATAAAATATGTGCTAATTAACCTTTTTGACTATGTACAAGGGTTAATGGAAGAAGTCACCTCAGATGCAACATTGAATCACATCCTGTGATCATAGAATACCCAGGATAATGTATTAGAAAATGCAGCTACAACTCTGGAAGATCTAAACCAAGATAAAGCAATCATCAACATTTCTTATCACCATACGGTCTTAAATTTTAATCATGTCATAACATTGAATATTAATGAAGTCAACCCCATCCACAAGACATATAGTCCTACCATGGGATTGTCGAGGCTAATCATGGGATACCTCCAAGATAGAGTACAACCACCAAACATGAATGGGAAAGAGAAAATCTGGTGGTGATTAGTCAACATCACTCTTTATAAAAACATGAATCACTAGAAGTTCCTCTATAAGAGAGGTTTTATGGAGTCATTCTCAGATGCATCGATAGAGAACAGATTTTGGATATCATGGAAGAAGTGCATGTAGGAGCCTATGTTTTACACAAGTTAGGATATAGAATTTCTGATAAAATAAAATGACTTGGATACTTATGACCTTAAATGACATAGGATTTCCTAGAAATTACCATGAAATTTTATTGTTGTTAGCGGAAGGACAAAATCATCCATCAACCCATGATATTTATACATAAATCCAAATACACCTGGCTATTTTGTACATGGGGAATGGATATATTGGGTTCATGCCTTCCATATATGACCAATCAATTCAAATACCTCATGACTACTACTAATTTATACTTAAAATGGATCGAGTTAATAACCTGAAAAGAAGTTGGGGCTAATAGAATTGTTATTTTTATTAAAGATAACATCATTACAATATTTTTTGTCCCTCATACCATACTAATGGAAAATGACAGCGACTTATGTTATAATGAGGTAGAAAATATCTATTTGGAATACAATATCAAATCCAACCATTTGTCATACATTTATGCAGTGTCTATTGGACATATAGAGAATTTCAAAAATACCTTGTCGAACATAATCCAAAATATGGTTGAAAAAGATAAGAATTCTTGGCCTAAAAAGCTCTTTCCTGCCTTATGGGATTAAAATATTTTTACTCATATTGCCACACATAGTACCCCATATTTTCTAGTACATGTGAAAGAATATGTCGTACCCTATTATGTTCAATTAATATCACTACATATTTCTAAATGGGACCAGCTATTTATAGCTGAACAAACCCATAAATTAATAGATGAGTTGGAGTGACTGGATGAAAAGAGATTTCATAATTTACATTGCTTGAAAGTCTACCAGAATCAGACAACATTATCCTTTAACAAGATTGTTCATATCTCTTCATTACTCCTTGGATAATTTTTATTGTTCATTTGGAATAAAATGATACTAGAAAGTAATCCACCAAATAATGAGGTAAAGTAGGAGGGACCTTACATCATACCCAAATCCCACTCTAACAGAGATTATTCCTTGATCTAAATGGATGGAGAAGTCATCAAGAATCCAACTAATGAAAGGTTCTTGATGAAATATTTCATGTAATCACATGAAATTTGTCTAAGATATAGGATGTTAAATAGAATATCACCATATACACCCCCAATGAAATATGTTAAACTATATATTTGGTCCTAGTCATACGACCCAAAACAGAAAGATATCATTCTTCATACCTATATGAAATTGGACTAAACAATTAACGTCTTTCTTATTTGATGTTAACAAACTCCCAAAATACCATTCGTTGAAACTCCCTCTATCCCTCAAATATGAGGAAGAATGGGTTGGTAGTACCCATGCATAATCCCCACTCACATCACATCCACTCCATAGTGGAACTTGGGATCCTTTATTATTTTAATCCCCAATGTCATCAAATCATTATTGAATGTAGTTAAACTGTAAGGTTCATTTAAGATATATGTGTGGCATGATTCTCATTGCAATGAGATACATAGTAATTCCTAGATATCCAATTTTGGGTCCAGGCATGACCATAATAAAAGAAAAAATCCCTATAACTCCCTATGTGTATGGATCAAACCTACAGATGGAAGATTTTCAAAAACTAAGTCTGGCTTTATTATCATATTAATGAGATACATAGTGATTCATGAATTTCCTATCATGGTTCCATATATGATTAAAGAAAAAAACCCACCTCATATTCCTTGTGTGTGAATCAATTCTACATAGGTACTCTTTATAAGAAATACGGATTGATTCCCAATACAATGGGATAAAAGAGTATTCCTAAACCTCATGTTTAAATCCCAACCACAATAATGGAAAATTATACATTCCCTTTCCGCATGTTGGATCCTGATTAATGTGGAAGACCAATCTCTATGAACTACGTATGGCTTAATTTTTTTCCCTAGAATGATACATAGTGTTCCTTGGGTCCTACACCTAGGCCCATATAAAACATTCTGTCAATCCATGTTGATTAATATTTATACTTACCACATGAAATTATACTACATTAAATTTCAAGAACTATGTATGGCTTGATTCTCATCCCAATGAGATACATAGTGATGCCTGGATCTAATCTCCTCACCTAGGAACCAGATAATTTAAATTCCCCTTTCCTTCACTTATGTGACACTTCTACTGTAGAATAAACCTTCATGACTCCTTGTTTATCACATTGAGAATAGATCACATGGAATTAAGATTTTGGTAAATGATTTCTCCACATAAATGAGGTTTATCAGTTCCCATTGGGGCTATCTTGGACCTAGCTATAAGACTCCAAAAGGAACACAACATGTCCTCATCACATGAAAATAAATTTCATGATCTACTTAAGAAATACCTGTGACTTGATTCTTACCCAAGAAAGATACATATTGATGCATGGTTCCTACACCATGGTCTAACAGTGATATTCTTTTTCACGTCGAAATCTCCCACATCCATACCGCATAGTGATAAACTACACGGTTCTTTTAAAAATACATGTGACATTATTCTCACCCCTATAAGATATATAGTGATTTTAAGATCCTTAATCATGCCCCCACCAAAAAATAATAATTCCTCAAATCTCCCATGTACGAGTCATATCTATAGAAGGAGATCCAATATGAGTTCTCACCCTACACATGATCCCATATCAAAACCCCCATGGCCTCCAAACATGAATTCAATCAGTTTAGACATATGTGTGGATTGAAATTCATACCCTTGACATATGTAGTGATTCTTATTCCCTAGTCCTAGTCCCATCTAGAAGGAAAAGAAAAATTCCTCCACTTTTTTATACAAACAATGGCCTATGCATGTGTTTTTATTGTCGGTCCCATCATTAGGGGGATCGCCAAAGAAAAAAAGACTCCCCTTCTATGTATGAGTTAGGTCTTTACAAGTGTCTTCCAAATCAGGGTCAATATCAGTGCAAACACTTCCTTTATACTTGGTCATATCCCTTACACACATCATACTCATAATCTTGAACACTTTCAGATATTCATTTTCATCCATTATCTTATGGTTGGGAAATTTATGATACATTGGATCTATTTTTATTGAATATGATGTAATACACCCAAGTTCTATTTTCATAAAACAATCCCCAAAATCAGTTGGTCAACCAAAGGATGCCACTGTTGGACTATGCAGTATGTTCCCTTTTCGGCCTTGAATAAAACATCCCACAAAATGAGTTTTTCAAATAGTAGTGATTTCACCCTTGGGAGAAGACTCTTATGTCCCTATAAGATTTCAAGACAACATGATGGAACGATGGATTCAAAGTCAATAGTTATACCACACTTATTTATCCCATCCTTTCTATCGTGATCTGAAAACTTCCAAGACTATGGTTTAAAATTTCTACCCCCATGTCTAAGGTATATAGGATTGCCCTTGTTCTGGAAAGGCCAGATATCACCTTTCATTTCAACGATATTATAGTCCTATTCATATGACTTCAAATATAGAAACCCTATTCCCTATAGTTGGATCAAACCTATTTAGAGAACTGATTCTCTTGATTCCTTTGAAATTATGACTAGAAATGCTCTTTTCATAATGAGGTACGTTCCTTTCACAAGATATACTTTGTGTCGAAGGAAATCTGAATCTCCATAAACATCCATCAGCTTTATAGTGATAGAATGACCTCATTATTGGAGAATTATTTTCTTTACAATATTTTAACTTTCCCTTAGTCAGCTTTTCATAAGTGCCTCACTAATTTTTGGTATTTTCAGCCAAAGGATTCCAATATTGACTATACAATACACCCCCTAATCATCCATGCATGAGATATCCCATAAACCGGTTTGTTAACTAGTGGAAACTTCTTCCTTGGGAGAGACCTCCTCTAATATCATATGACCCTTTTCCAAAACACTATCCATAATCACAAGTCCCCAAATCAAATATTACAACTTCCTTATCTCACGCCTGAATATGGTAGTGTATTTATAGAAAAATTTAAAAAAATGGGATAATCATCAAACTTTCAATCAAAGATAATGACTTTAAATTATATCCCCTAATTTTCTTATGGTATGGATCTAAACTACATAGAATAATGTACTCACTATAAGACAATATATTACATGTTCAATATTTGAATCACACAACATTAAACATCATGATGCTTTAACCCTTTTCAGAAAGGTTCCCCCCCATGACATTGGTTATTTATCAATATGTACCCTCCTCCATTTGAGCCAAAATTATACAAAATAGATTTATCATTCAGGCCCATTACTAGTACAAATATTCCATTCCTTATCGAACACACCCTTTTACAAAACAACTCATCATAGTCTTCATAAATCCTAATTTTATACTTCGATAATCAGAAATATAATATTGAAATTTTTGATGAATTATTTGCATGACTATGTTGTTATACACCCTAGTTGGAATTGCATATGTTTCTCACAATGTTTAGGGTTTGTCTGCAAAAATAATTCCACTATTGGCTATGCATAAATGCCCTAGTTTTCCTTGCATAAAATAGGCCACAAAATAGGTTTGAAAATCAGTGCTAACTTCTTCATTAGGATAGAACTATTTTTTCCCCTAATATCACTTTTTAGATTTAGGAACCAAATTATTGGGACTTAATATCCCTAACTGGATATCTTAATAATGTTAGAAAATTATCAGCCCATAAGCTCTATTTGGGTTATTATTTAAAAATATATGGTCAAAGCTATTCAACATAAAATAGTATCATTATTATAACAATTTTTACATACTCAAACTTCCCAAAAAAGGGAACTGTACTAACCAAATTGAAAACCCACAAAGGGAACTATAGAAAAAAGTTGGATCTCAGTTCGCTGGACCTACACTCTGTGTGTTTTAGAAAAAATACATAAATGAAATGAAATTGAAACAATTTTTTCTTTGAGGAAAAAACAAAAATGACTCTATAATAAAAATTGAAGTCTCTCCCACTAAGTCTTCTTCATATACATAGTTAGGAAAAAATTAGGGTGATTATATAAAAAGAAATAATGTTTGTAGGTTTTTTATATATGACCCAAGAAAATATAAAACTAAGATCAATAGGCCCATTATCTTTAGTAAAAATTAGACTACCCCTATCCCAATCATTTTGATTGTGATTGTCTGGTATGAAGATTTATTTCATGAAAATCATCTTCACAATTATGATCATATGAAGAGGGATGAGATGAATACATATATGATTTGAAAAAAATTATTTTCATTTATAATGAAAAACTAGAGGAGCATCCACAATAGGGAGTATCTCTATCATGTATTATAAAAATACTTCAACATAACTCTTCAATTTTTGGAATGACCTCCAAAGCCCCATTTTCCGATCATAGATGCTTAGTCAATTGACAAACTTTAGTCTCCTCAGCCCGGAGAAGTGCTTATGTTGTAGCTACAATGAATGTTGACACTTCTATTTGAGAATCTCCCAACAAATGAAGGATTTGTTCAAGTCCCCCTATATTAAATAAATTTATTATAGAAGGCACAATGCTTGAATAGACTTTTATTATTCTTCCTTTTAAATTATCATTTCTTTTTATTATAGCCAAACTCTAATTTAGATAACGCTTCTTGAATTTCATCAATGTTGGAGAGAAGTTTGACCTTTATGAGGTATTTCTAAAGCGCATTCTCGTGATCCTGCCTACGAACAATATCATTTATAGCAGCATGGGTTAAGAGATAATCAAACCCACTAAACCCCAACATGTAAAAAAGAACTAGAAGTGAGGTGAGCTGTGAAGGAAGATCATATAGAGATGTCTTAGAAATTATCTTCATGATGATCATCAAGCCCTTCTGTGTGTGACATTGAGTGCAGGATGTAGCTCTAAGTATGAATTTTAGTCTCTATAAGTGGATATAATGTACTCTGGAACCAAAACACTCAATAAAGTGGCCTATACTGCTCCAACAAAGATAGTGGCAACTTTAACTTCCGATGTTGGATAAGAAGGTATAGCATATCCACCATTATATATGGTCACAAAAGCTGATAATCCTAATCGACGATTTAGAATCATTATTAGGCTAAATAAATGTTGGTAATGGAGCACGGTCATAACAGTTGGTGACCCTTACTTAATAGTAGGTTAACGTCCTATGATGATTCCTCCCTTGCATCCCCGACATCAGTAGTTTAAGCAGGAATGTATTAATGTGAGGCACCCTCCTAGGTATACTTAGTATTTATTTGGGAATGATCAGGACGAATCCATATTTCAATGCCCAACTCAACTGGACACTCCCAAAAAGTGGGACTAAGATGGACTTTGAGGTCTTTTTCCAACACCTACACTGTAACATCATCCAGGAAAAGAACTACATGATTCAAAGAGAAATTTCTATATCAACAAGAAAATAGATTAATATTTAAAAACTAAATAATAACGTCAATTCAATTCCCTATTACATGGTCCAAATTCTTGTAAATTAGTGGGAATTGTAATATGTTCACGTATTTTGAAAAAGTTAAATCCTAGATTTTTTAAGTAATCCATTGAAATTTGAGGCCCCATGGTAATATCACTTGTGGATAGACTATAAATATTTGTCTCATGACCCAACACATCACCCTCCTCCGATGACTTGAGACCCTGAACATTATCCTCAGTGAAAATAGTAGGGTCATCACCAGTCATCACCATATCCTCCATTGTATGAGATTAACCTAAAATGTTATAGATATAGAATTTATTCATTTTCTTATGACAACTTATAAAGTACATCTATCATTATTAGATTCCTCCTACCACTCTACAGTAGTGAAAAATATAGTGATAGGAGTAGTGATAGGAGAATATGATGATTCTTGAACCCTCAACATATCTTCTATCAAGGGAGCCTATTTAAAAATAGGGATATATTCTTGGTCAAAAATTCCCTCCTCAATTCATGGAGTTACATTTTCGATACCCTTCTAATAGCTAGGGGAAGGAGATTTTGAAGGAATAAAATAATGGTTAAAAAATTTTGATGAGTAAAGCAGAGGTTAATGACACCACAATGAATCACCACTACTAGTAGAAGGTCAAAACAATTTTTTTGTTCTCTAACAAAAATTCTTTTTTGGCAGTGGAGGGATGGAAACAACCTCTATGAAAGTTGGTATTGGAGGAGGTAACAAAATTTCTCCCAAAATCTCATCCGCAATGGATTTTTCTCTTAGTGATAACTCTCATAGATTGGGGGTGATCTAGTAACCCTTATTAGGGCACCACCATAGCAATACTAGAGTGAAAGAACCTAGATTGTTCTCCCTTTGGCATGCTAAAAAATATTAGATGGTGTACCACCTTAGTAACAACTATTTGAATGAAATATATAGGAAATGTAAGAAAAGGTTACTAGAATAATAGAACACATGTATTCAAGATTACCAAATTCACACCATTTCCTAGAAGAATAATTATCGATCCCTTGACCAAGCACCACATTTCGTCATATCCTCCACCCATATCATTAAAGGAATATGGTCATCAGTTTCATAAATGAGAATCTCTAATTTTTATATAAAAATCCTCACTTTAATAGGATTATTATCTAAGAGAATATCAAACATGGGTCAAACATCTCCTATCCTTGAGATTTCAAGCCAGTCATGTAGGAGATCCCATGTGATTTTAGCATCGAGGGACATGTCAAGCACAAATTGTACTACTGTTGGATATACAAATTCTAAGGCTGTACTAGCCAGATTTGAATATGATTCAATAACCATATATTTTATGGGATTCACGACCCTTTCTCTCAAAGAATAATGACGAGGAAATGGAACCCAGGTCTCTTCTCGGTAGTGAATACTAAACTATATTGGTGCAACCCTAGTTGGTGTAGCTCGTTGATTTTGGTTAGTATAATGAACCTAGAATGATGTATTTTAGGTGTTATAGGATCCAACTCCTCTAAAACCCAAGACCCAAACAAATCATTATTCTATAGAGATGAAGATCCTTCCAAAGGTGTGGAGCCCTTCCTTCTTCGCTTCCTCTTTTTAACCCAATGAACAACATGGCCCATCACCCATTTGGGATATGATTCAATTTAATCCTCTGCATAAAAAGAAGTTGAAACACTAGTTTCATTAAATGGAGGTAGGTTGACCGCCACCTATGTCAAATACATGGATGTGAGAATCCATAGAAATAGAGTTACTATCAGATGATTTTCAAATATAATATTAACTAAGTGGGATATAATTATCTAATACAAGAAAATGAACAAGAATGAAAAAATATAAGGTGAATATGCCTCACATATAATCTCACAATCGATCCTGGTCACCAGCACAATTCCCCAAATTCCAAGAAGTATAACCTATACTAATTTCCTTCCTTACCGACGTTAGTAAATCTCTTTACTGGGGAATATTCATTGGGAAAGAAGTTTAAATCCATAAATAAACTTATACTTGTTTTTATTTCATTGGGTTTCAATGAAATGTGTGAAACATTGCATGTAGCCTAGACATATTGTCAAAACTCTCTCATGAGAACCTTGATCCATCTTTACATAATTTAAGTTCTAAAGTGGGCTACGATCTATCATTAGAAGACATGGAATGGTCCTCTGATTATGAAATGATCCTTCCCTACACAATCATGCAATAGGATTCTGTGGATTATTTCCAGGATGAGGATGAAAAAACCCGAAAACGTTTTCTCTTCCATCTTGGACACTACGAAGAATGTTAGTGGCCTTATTACACCATTGGAATCAAAGATAGGCTGAAAATATGTGATAATCCCCATGGATAAAAATATCCCATGATGTGTCTTAGGTGGAATATTAGGCTTGATCTCATATCCCCTCTTTTCATACCCACCCTTCACCAAATTCAACTAAAAGGTACCATGTGTGATTCTCTTCACCTCTTTAGGATATCTTTTTAGATGCATTCAAGTGTATTTATCCCCATTATTCCCCTGTAAAGTTTTCTTCCACACCACATGATGAATATCCCCTCTTAGATGGGGTCTTCCTTCTTAATATCATGATTTATTTTCAATAACTCGCATGTTAATTCTTTCATCCTATTTGTATCATCCCATGCCTCCCTTAGATAGATAAATTCATCATACATATCTTTGAGGATCGGTGCCCCATAGATCATGTGAACATCCCATAAACTGATACTAAAATATCCATGCATCAGATGGAATGAAATCAAATATGGGATTAAATGGATCAGTTACTATGGAATGAGCTCGAAAATACTATTAAAACATGTTTTTCCCACACAGAAATTTTTTATATGTTCACAGTCTTCAATTCAGCTTTGAATTCATCATAGGCTTGGAGCACCTAATATGACCACATCCACATAAGAATTACAACCCCTTATGGGTGGATGTCCCAATCTATTCTCCCACCCTTCTACTACACTTTTTGTGAGTCCAAAAAGATGGATGAATATCAATGTGGATTTAATTCAACCATATGTGGTTTTAGATCTAGAGTATAGTGGATGTGATTCAAAAGATAGGCTATGGATGATGTCCCAAAATTGATATATGAACCCCTAATGGAAATGTTTGAATCTATGAAATTCCTATATTCATGAAACAAAGAGAGTGGGGTGTAGTTCTTTGAAACAAGTGTGAGGATCTCATGTATATAGCCATGACCATAATGTGGCATATAGAAGCCCTTCGTAAAGTCACAATAATATTTCTCTAAGGATCCCACTAGATCAGGAATAATAATATCACAAATATTTTCATAATCATACCATATGAATTTTATCATCTCCTCAATGCATTTACTAGACTATTAATCAGAAACTAAAACATTTCTAGTTTCCATTGAACATGCAATGAAGTGTCAATTTTTTTCAGGGATTTATGTTTTAAAGAAATGTCTGAAAATAAGAAAATTTGGAAAAGGAATAAAATCACAAAAATCACTCACACAAGTGCATCACGTTGGTCCATATCTCATAATCCCCATAAAAGTAACTCACCCCAGCATATACATCACATAATAAGATGCATACCTTGCATACACGAATGATTGTTTTAGCAAAAAACCTATAGCGGGTGGTCTGTGTGGGATACTAGTGCGGCGAGGCTGAATGTTTTAGAGTCACAAGAGTATTTCATCAAAATGATGACCCTATTTATAGATGAGGAAGATCCCTTAATGGATACATGTGTAAATGGCATGTGCGATATTATTAAGTGGATGATAAACATGTAAGATCTGCGTGGATGAATTTCGCAGGTTACCTCGGTGCTTTATCCATCCTTTTCATCACTTTACCTCAAGACCATACCCTCTCCCATCAATCAGATCCAATTCTGAGGGGGGGGGGTGGTTTTCCACATTTGTTTTTGCACGGATGTAAATCTAAGAAATATAAATAACATTGGGAGAAGAGAAGATGAGAAATGAATAAGGATTCGGATAAGAAAATCCCCAAAATGCCGTTTTTCCTAAGTACCATAGGCATTGTTAGTGTGAAAGGTACCCGTGAAGAACCCTGTGTCAATGAACTATATGATACACCAGATCAAGATAGACCCTTCACCAAAGGATCCATATTTTCCTATAAATAAGACATTGGGGTCTTCATTTGGATGGAAAAATATCTCCAAGGCCAACTGACACTCTGTTTTACAAAGTGCATACTACAATCCATCCTAAATCTTCTAGGTAGAAATATAAAATCAGAATAAGATGGGATTTAATGAGTATTGGGAAATTAAATTCATCTAATGGATTAAAATAAACAATACCTTTAAGCGACACTCATTGAAACCAAGATTAATGATGAATTGCACAAGGAACCATTGCCTGACTAGGGGCCCAAGATATTAATATTTGGAAACACCTATGGATACCCTTTAATGATTAAGAATGGTTTTCACCAAGTTTAGTCACCTAGGTAGTCAATAATCCAAGGTTCTACCAATTTTCCAAGGCCAACCTACTTGGGGAACCCCCTATGTGAGCCACCTGGGATCATCCAAACCTCCATCCTGCATGTCCCACTCATCAGGCCTTTTTTAATTCCATCAATGGAAGGCCTTATAGAAAATTGGCTCTCTTTTATAAGAGAGATTATGTTGAAACCCTCACTGAGGACTAAGGAATTTTGAAACCATGGGAAGAGACACACCTATGTGTCCCCAATTTTGGTCGTGTATTTTTATAGTCATCAGTTCCCACTCTTGTCCTGCCAAATAGTATGAATCTTCAGGGTTTATGTGGATTTTTATTTCCATGGTCATGAGGACCCTTACCCAAGGGAAAGTGTAGTGGAGTTCCTTGTTAGAGAGTCTAGGGTGAGTACCATGTCTTCCCCTTCTTGTCTCTAAGACCTAGAGACCCCAGTTCCTGACAGGGAGGTTATGGATCATGATTTCTTTTCCATTAATCATGGAATGATATCCTCATCACTTGATGAGAAATCAAAGTTTGGGTATTCCTCGTGGAGTAATCCACTCGCCCTTATTGAAGGAGGTTTCACTCTTATTCCTCTCTGCCTTTTGGCCACCACTGAGTGTACTGCTTCCTTCTTTGTACCAATGAATCATTACTTTTCAATGTGAAGAGAGGGAAGCATCGTAACCGTATTCTCATCTACCAGTGAAAGAGGCGGTAGAGGAGGTGTTCACACTCAACACTCCATCCATATCCCTTTTATATTTGTCTGTATGACCGTATGTGGATAAGAGAATATTGTGTGGTACCTGAAATTATATGATTCCTATTGTTTCTCACACCAAACATGACTCCCATGTGCTTAGAGGTTAATGGAAATCATGAAATACACATGATCCATCCCATACATTGAACTATTATAACTTTTATTATTATTACCATCATGATATGTTGGATGCCGACTTAGGTCCTGATATTAAAAGGAAACCTCCTCAAGAGTAAGACCCAATCATAATTCCCCTTAATCTTTGCATCCTCATTAGGAGTAATCTGTAAATATAGCCTCTAAATAACCATGAGTTGAATAACACTCATGGTCCCTTTAACCAGGAATCCCCTTTTGGAGTATTCCCCAATCATGTCATTGAATATTCCATTCGTCCTTTTAAAGAATAATCCCCAACTTAATCTTATCATAAGGTCATACTCCAATGTGAGAAAAACTTGATGAAAGACTTGAGGTTATTCAATACTGAACTAAGTGTGATTCAATTCCCATCCAAGGGGATATGTAGGAAGCCTCTATAAGGTCCAAACCCAGCACCCCAAATCAAACCTATTCTCTTTGTGCCATATTCCTAGTAGGTTTTAATTTAACCTAGGAATTTATATTCATTCATGGATCCCTATTCCACTTTAGCATAAGTCCCATACCAATAATTGACTAATTATCTTCTACTTGGAAATCCTTTCCATAGGATGTTAAATGGTATGATTAGTTCCTTGTCACATGACCTTAAAATGCATGATGTGTCCCATTAAGCAGAACCAAACTACATCAGTTCTGATTCCTTTTGCAAGGATATATAGCAAGACGTTGTATGGGTTCAATCCCAAAATCAAAAACAACTTTCATCTCCATAGACGACAATACACTCCAATTTGACCCACTGAGTGGTTTTGAAACCAACATCATCGTAATGACCACCAAACAATATCTTAGTAGTACATAAGAGGATACCATCAATGGAGAACCTCAAATACATATAAATATCTCCATTGATGAAGAATATTAGAGACATATAGATGATTCTAAGATCTATAAATTTTAGTAATTGATTGTTAACTCTAGGATGACCCACATCATATTTTTTAATTAATAAAGGAGTCATGTAAATAAAATAAATCTATAAGAGAGTCCCAGAGTAGGCAATAATTCCACTAAAATGGGTGTGATGAGCCTGAAATCTCGTCCTCTTGGCCAATGTGAGTTATTAAGCATTTTTGTCCAAAATTAATAATGATCACCTACCTTTTGAAAGTAGGTCCCTTTGGATATAGAACCAATGGGTGCTTCTGGTATGATGAACAAATCTGTTGGAAACTATTCAGATATATAAATCCTTGTGTGAATGATTTCATACAACTCAACCCTCTATAATCGATTGTCGAGCAATTGATTCTATGAGAGTGAACCAATCCCAATTTCATTTTATTGAGCTATATACCAAATTACCCAAAAATACTAGGCATGTCGATACTTTTTATTGAATTATTTTTATCATTATATAAAAAATCATGAAATAATGTGTATAAAATACATTTGTTTTAATATTATCCCTCACACAGAGTTATTGATTTTTATGAAAACCACAATTATTATCAGCATAGAATATCAATGACTAACCAACCATAATTCAAACCATCCATGTACATATCCCAAGTAAAATTATTCCTAATTCAACGAATTAGAAATTTCTATGATTAATTTCTCAATTTAATTCCAATTATCATAATTTCAAATAAATTTACCAAAAAATATCATCTGATAGAAACCATGAACTACATGTGAATTCTAATCCTATTAAAATCATGATACTATAGTTGAAGAACTCCATAACACTCTACATGAATTGATTAATCATTGTAATCAAACTGTACAAAAACACTTAAAAATATATGAGGTGGAAAAATTACAAGGATAAATCTTTAAATTACACGAGTTCATTATCTTCAGATGTCCCCTGTCTATGTTGATCAAATGCACCATCATATCTATATGATTACAAAATTCATAAATTGGATCATCTCAAGAAACATAATTGAATACAACCAAAATCAGTTCCTAATAAGAAATAATAGGATCATATGTGTTTTGTAATAATAACTAACCTTATTCATAACTTTCACCAACAAAATCACCTCAAATTGTGGGGAAAATCAATAATATCAGGGATGAGTTTTTCATGGATAAACAATATGTGTTGGAGAAGTAGAGAGGGGATAGTGGTTAAAAACATAAAGGAGAAAATTGGTAAATTAAATTTTTTTATTAATATCTAGGAAATTAAATGGTCAGAAGAAACTCTACAATGAAAATTATGGCTACATTGTTTACCAAAAAAAATGTTCTAACTATGTAGTTGGAACCGTTTAATCTTCAACCCCTCACAGTTTTTGGAGGAATTTTTTACCAAACCATACACCAATTGTGAAGATCCTATTAAATCCCATATTTTCATTTTTGAACTGGCTTCTGCAGAAATTCTCATATAGTACACCAAAACCCTATGAAAAACCAACTCACACTATCCAATTGAAGGATTTCCCTTAATAGTGTTTTAAACATACCCAAGGGTAAACACTTTACAAAACATCAAAATTCAACCATAAGTTCCTGACTATCACAAGATCACTAATGCACCATTTGGTCCTTTATCCATGTGAAAAAAACCTTATTTTTATTATTTTACTCGTCAAATGGCAATATCAATCTAAATTATCAAAATGAAGTCTTCTTGTAAGTGAAAAAATAATATTTTATTTAAATATCACAATTGGTAATAATGAATTTCGTTAAAAAATACCTATTATAGCACTTAACATTCCTTATATGTCTTGGTGTCCATTCATTTATCATTACAATCATACCCCACTCAGGAATTAATATTTAAATTATTACTCTCTACCCAAGAAAAATGAATTGTATTTCACCACACAACTCTAAACATGAGGCATACTATTTATCGAAACATGAGTCATCCTATCATTACCATCACTAAAATAGTGATGGATTTAAAGGAAACCTATCTATACCATGGCACTATATGGGTATCCATTGACACATTCCCAATATTACAGTGCTCCACACTACAATTCACTATAGATAAATTTTTATTCCATTCCATGGAGAATCTAATTGTCATAATAACCTATTGAAAATGTACTATTAGTGGATTAATGAAACTCTCAGTATGGAATACATCTGACTAAACCTAATTTCATATGAAAACACAATTTGATTCACATATGGACCACTTTTCCATAAAACAGTTAGGTTCACCGACCAATGCACTGTGTTATCACATGATCATACTTTCTTAGCGATAGAAGGAAAAAAATTCCATAAAATTCCCATATTGAAGTTTAAAATTGATATCAAGTGTAATTACATTTATTTTCCATTAAAAACCCAAGACCCTTTCCATAATGAATTCTGGATAACTAATTCACCTCTGATCAAAATCAATTTTGGATCACATCAAATCTATATTTTCCTAGATTCCAATTTATCAACTCCATCCAATGCCAAATAATAATTTTGAAACTTGCATTCTACAATGAAATAGATATTGTAAGATTCAAATCATTACCTAAATCCCAATTCCATATCAACCATCCAATGAAAAGTCACATCACACACACAACCCTACCCACATGAGTTTTATACCTCAATGGACTATGATCCATCCCTTAGTACATTTAATGACTTGTCATGACCATTCTATTCATACATAAGAAACAATATGAAATATTTACCACTATCAATTATCATAAGTCTATGGATTTCATACTCATAATACATAAAATTTTATATAAAACATAGTCCACACACTTCAACTAAAAATATCGAACTTCAGAACACATTTAATTCCATACACAACTTTATGGGTTGAAAATTCAACATATTCAAATATCACATGTGTGTTTCTCCTTTTGATCCGTACTCATCCCTCCTGTAACCCCTAACACCATCCGTTAGTGATGATAACATACATAATAGGGTAATCATTCATATCATTGACATATAAACAGAAACCAACCATCCATGAATGCGATTTATGAAAATATCCCAATCCACTACCCACAAGTTATTATTGATTAATTCATAAAAGAAATGTGTTTATGATATGGTAAAACCCAATCACAAATAAAGACTCATTCACCCATGTTTTTCAGGTCACTAAACCCAAGATCACATCCATAAATGAAGTCTATGGTAATTGTATCTCAATATCATCTGACTAAATCTTGATTAGTGCTCTATTTTTAAATGAATAATAACTCACATGTGATATGGAAAATCATAAGAGCATATTTAACCCAATAATCATCCCCAAACCCATGATTCCACATTTTCTCTGACAATAATAAATTTAAATGTATAGGGTAATAATACAAATCCTCCCAGATATCCACATTTTATGTGACTATCCTTAGATATCCAACCGATTAAACCCACTAAAAAATATTTATTACAAAAAAACGCATGTTCTTTACATCATAAATGACCAAGGAATCTACATTTCTATTCCATATACACTATATCACCTTTGATTCAGTAAAAAAACATGAAAACTATTACTATTCTTTTTATCTCTAAGTCATGAATATTTGTAGGATAAAGCCTCTCTTGGGATAGAATCATATATCAAAATTCATCTCAAAATTAGTATGAAAATTTCATGTTACTAAAACATAGTAGTTTGGTCGGTAATATCTTATTATGCATATGAAATTCACTTGGTTCTCCCACCTACCCTATAAATAATTCCTCATAAAATATATAACCCTAGGGGAAACAACTATATCCCAATCATAAATATTATAAGTACTCTCAAGTTCCCACACATCTATAATAATGTTGTTGTTTAAATATAATTTTAATGAATCACAATACAATACATCTACTCACTGAAGGGAAATAATACTCAATGATAATCTGCATACTATAATACAAACTCATGGACTACGATCTCATCTATCAACATATTAAAACATAATAATAAGACATTGTTTTCCATATAAAACAATAGTCCCAATGTTTTGTTAAATAGACTACCCCATGAATATTTTTGTTGAAGCACCATATTGGTTTTTTTTGAAAAACATTGTAACAAAACCCATATTCCTTCTATAATTATTACCATAATTACATATACGAGGTTTAGAATCATGGTTACAAATTCCTATAACAACATTCTAATGGTAACTATACATTTCATAAATAATGGGAATTTATAGTCATCATAAATAATCATCACTCTATAAGATACACATGGTCATTAATGAGAAAAAATTACATTGAAGTCAATATGAGAAGAATTCCACAAAAAAGTTTTATTGAAAATAAAAATTGGTTGTTGTTTAATCCCTAGATGGGTTAATCATCATCACAAGTGATATCAATCACACACAAGAATTCTTATGTCATGTGAGTCCTACATGTCAAAAATGATTCATGTAAACACATTTCATTCCAAATGTAAAAATATCTGAGTCAGTAAATTTTAATCACAAATACAAACATCAAAATTCAATTATTTCCATAACATTAATAGTGAAAACCAATTATAAAAATACCAAATACCGAAAAAACCATACATCCCATAGAAAAAGAAGAACATGATGTAGTAGACCGAGGTCTATCACAATCACCTAAACATCCTTATTCTATATCTATCATATCTATAAATAGAGTGATAGATGAAAATGTTTCAATGATTCCACATTTTTCATTCCTCATCCCTGGGACACTCAATATTTCATGTATCAGTGATGATATATATCTTCAATTGTGACTATCTATACACACGACCGTTTCTTCTAGTAGATAAGGTCATGTTGTGGGGGAATACAACGTCATATAAAAGTTATAATTATTAATAGAAATAACCAAGATTCATGGATAGCAAATAAATAGATTTTTGAATTTTTTTAATAAGAATTATTTTATAACCAATGATGTGTAACATAATTTCATTCATCCCAAATTGATTTCACACTAGTGTGATAATATATAAAAAATAGAAAAATGAATTAAATATATGAAGTTTTATTTTCACCTCCATGACTAATGATATCCAAATCTGTAGAACCCATTCGAGCTTCTTGAGTGAAATTATGCAATACAGGGTTTATACCATACCTGAACCACAGAATAAGAGGTATTCTTGGGTACTGAAGTTCCATGTCATACCACATTATCTATTTGTACGACTCATTAGTGAACATCCACTAGATTCTATAAAAAACAATATATAATTTACATTATCTTATGGTATGATCATATTAAAAAATATATTGTAGAAATTAATTAAATAATTACTGTAAATACACCTTTTATAAGGTGACACTCAGAATCAACTACACATGAATGATTTAGTATCATAGTTTCTCTAATAATATTTACATAATATAAATCTTATGATTTAACACATTTACATCTTGGGACCATGTAGTAATTCACCAATAACTTTGGGGAAGAATCTCTCTATTGGGAAACATATATAACCATTTAGGAATAGGGGGTATTCCTTACTAGTAAACATGTCATCAAAAATTTTGGGTTAGAATCACCCTGTAATAAAACACATTGTGTAACCTATTAAATAATGGGGTGAATATCTCATATAAATAAATTTACAATTCCAAAATATTTGGGAATGCATCCAAATAGAAGGGAAATAGATTATCTAGAACCACATGGGTGTTCCCACAACCTGTTGTGAAATAGTATATCATCAAGAAACAAAGAGTTATGTCACAAAACTATTAGAAAAGAAGTAAAATAATTTTCAAAAACATTGGTGTGTTCATACCATGCCAGGAAATTGATACAAATGATACACCAAGGGTAAAATCACCCCATGATTTGTGACACAAAACATCATGTCAAAACAAATCAATTTCCCTGTCTCAATTATTGAGGGCTTCCACAAAACCCTCCTAATATATGTACATTTTATCAGTTGAAAAAATTCATATCTAACTCCCTTGTATTTTATCTTCCCTCCCAAGCCCTATCCATGCTATGCCTTAAGAGTTTGGTTTAAATACCCAACACAAATTGATCCTATCAACTAAGAGCTATCTAATGAATCTTACTCTATACCACTTGGAATTACCTACCATGTATTAAAAAAAAGACTCATCATCAATTATTTGGTCCAATAATTCTTTCTTCATAGGATAAATATTGAGAATACTTCCCTAATTAAACTCTTCTTGTTGCATATCATTAATACCTAAAGGACTTACACCATCCACGACACACACCGAGAGTCCAATAAAACCATTACATGAGGTTTCCAACCAAAAAAGAGATATAATATCATCCCTCCATCACCAATAATACTATATCGATCAAATATGCTCATATGGACTTCATGATATATCATATATTATACATTTTTCATCTCATGACCAAGGATTAGTCCTTACTATCACATTGTTCCATCTGAAATCTTATCCCCTTATTGAATTATTCAATGAATGTTCTCAGTCATATTACATTACCAGATCTCCAGCTCTAAAACTAGAAGTAAGAAAACATATACCCATATATACCCACCATACCAATCAATAAAATTAATCTCATGAACCTTAAGACCCATCAGTGATATAAAATATTTTTAAAATCATGCACTCACCCATTAGTGGTCGAACTATTATTCTAGAATTTAATAGTTCATTATTTCCCTAAAAAAAATTCATTTTTATATTAAAAATATTCATTTAAATTATACATTAAATCACCTATGCATGGGAATAGAAAATATAAAATTCTCTAAAAATATAACATAGAAAACTTATGGATTGTTTAAGGACCACATACATCATACATAGTCATTACCTTTAATGAAATCATCACCTAATCTTAAACAATCTTACCATGGTCCAACTGGTTATCATCCATTCATCTAAGGCACTATTTTAAACTAAACTTCCCAATTAAATTAATTATATAATTGTATTATTAATTATAAACTCTACATAAAATAAGGCTGAAGAGAATAAAACTCACCAAGAAATATCTACTAACCAAAATATCATGAAATTTGGAGTATTCATCTCCTAATACACTATTCATCTTACAGCTCACCAAATCCATTACACCTCTCATAAATTTCATTAAAATTTAATATAATTATACCAACAAAACAATAAAAATTTGGAGATATATGTACCTAAAATTAATTTTTTTTGTAAAAAAATGAATTTAGAGTCTCAAGACAACCTTTATACATGTAAGGGAAACCCCCACACCAAATCTAGATTATATCACCATGAATCAGTAGAATCATCATAAGAACCACTACCAGTGATAACTAATATCATTATCTGCATGTAGTGAATAATAGAACCTGAGAAAGGTATAGCAACTACAACTCAGTCATGTGATATTTCAATCAAAATTACCCCAAATAGGAGAGATAATGAAGAATATGGGAAGAGGATTCCTACATGGACAGACCATAGGTGGGGGATGAGAAGAGAGTGGAAGGGGTAAAAAATGTAAGAGATCATGGGTATTTTCACACTATTTAATTATATATTGGTTTCCTATTTTAAATTCCTGGTTTAAAAAAATTATAAAACAAATATATGGTATAAAATATTTATTTCAACAAAACCTCACAGAATTGGAACATACTTGCTACAAGCCTTCTCAATTTAGAAAGAGAATCCATCCAAGAAGGTCCACCACATGGTGAGATATAGAAAAGAACCACAAGCCACATGTAAAATAGAATAGACATCAATGTAAAACATAGATGAAAGAAATAAATATCCATGAGACATACAAATTCAAGACACACTAACCAAACCATAATGATAAATCAGACCAAAAAAATAAGTATCCATGTGACAATCTATCAACAATAATCTATCAAACTATGAATGAAACACACAATAGGAGAAATTAGTAGGCTATATGATACGCTTCCCTTTACCTAAGTCATATAAAACATGGTCTGCATACACGAAAAGTGAAAAGTATGGTGTTAAAACATAGCCTAGAAGGATATCACCAAAGATTCTATACGTGTTCTAATAACAATAATGAATAGGTTACGGCTTAAAAACTATAGTTTTAAGGATTTGTTTATAAATAAACCCATTTTGAAAAATTCCATTATTTTCCATAAATTAATACCATATTCAAAAAAGTACAATAATATATTAAGTACAAAAAATAAATATAACAAAAATGTGATAAAATATACTTTAAATAAACTATCATGCAATAAACTAGGTATAAATGATGAAGCAAGCCATTTGGGATATAGCAGACATGAATACATACTAGTCATAAAAGAACCATATGGCAGACATATATTGGAAAAAAATAGTATCAAGTCCTATTAAATTCAATCAATATGTGAAAAGTAAAAACTAATAGTGTAACACCCACACACACTATAGTTACATATGTCCATTTCACAATGCACCCAAGGTTCCCAATTTCAAAAATTCAGAAATCATTTCCAAAATACAAGATCAAATTAAATAATTTTTTTTATATAAATGAAAATAAATTTAAAGTAAAAACCCAAAGGGGTCCACAAGAACATATAGATATTAAATAATTTTCAATACTTGAATGGAAACACCTTCCTCATTAAATATGGAAACCTATAGGCTATTAATAATGGAAATTGAAAATCCTAGGACTAGACACCAAAATATAAGGAATAATAATAAATTGAAAAGGATCAATAGAAAATAGTAATCGGTCATGAATCTTATTAAAAAACATAGATTAAGATACAGATGTGGTGTAAGGTAATGAATAATCTAAAAGAATTCTTACCTTGGATATTTGATGCAACTGAAATTGGAGTGAAACATCAAAAGGAATGATCAATAAGGAGGGAGATGAAAAAAAACATGCAAAATACCCATAGGTTTCTAGAGGAGTTAATTTACCTTGAATGAATAAATATTCAATCATGATGTGTGTATAAAATTGATGGACCAACGGAATTCATTTCCTGAATCCATTTCATGTTGTAAAATACAATTGATTAAAAATATGTCTGAAAAAAGTGTCATATCAGGTTCAATTAAGTTTGGACAAAAATTTTCAAGTCATGTAATGGTTTAAAATCTTGGAAACTTTTAATTCCATATAAAAGACTCAAAAAATATTCCCTACAACAAATTCATGTTATGTACCTCTTTCCTGAAATGAATTTCTAGCAGGTGGTGCCTAGCACAGTTTTCTATTGAAAACCTTTGAATTGAAACCTTGTATCTATGGACCCAAGGAGAACCTTTTAAAAACATTTACAATTTTTTACCTAGAATCAATTAATCAAATCAAATATACTTCCCCAGAAATTGTGTCATTTTCCCCGGTAATGGATCACTATTCATAAGAAGCACACAATGCTCCCAAAAAATGGGAAACAAAAACAAGCACCATATAGAACTGGAAATTTTGGCAATAGCCATGATTTAAAATCGTTGATATAGGTCCTCATACCATGGCTATAGGTAATAAACATGGTTTGGGAAATCATGGCTAAGTCTGGAATGGCTATAGGCCTAGACATATAGCCATGGTTCCAAACCGTGGCTATAGGTACACAGCCACAGTTCAAACCATGGTAATATCACTATAGCCACTATTTAGAACCATGGAAATACTAGAGGATCGAAACAGTTTATTTCCACTATTAGAAACCGTGACATTAGACATACAGCAACACTTAAAAACCGGGGAAATAGACTTATATTCATAGTTAGAAACCGTGGCTATAGGGTCTAAAAAACCATAAAAAACAGGCCCCAACTCCCCAACATATCACCCTGAACCCCCCCTATTTTATAGACATCCTACATAAACCCCCTCCCTAGGCAAGGCCCTCCTCCTGGTCAACCCCCCCTACAACACCCTTTCCCCCATGAAAATACCCCCCCCCCCCAGACAGACCCTAGACACCCCTAGAGCCTGGAGACCCCCTAGAGAGACCCCCACCCCCCCCAGGACAGTGCCCCCCATACCCTGGACACCCTCCAGATAGACCCCCCCCAAAAGGACAGACCCAAACCACCACTCCACTGGACAACAACCCCCAAGACCTTGGACATCCCATACCTCCAATTTCACCCCCCAGGATAGACCTTGGACACCCCCAAATAGACCCCCCTCCTGGACACCCACCCAGACCCTAGAAACCCCCCCCCCCCTTACAGACCCCCCCTAGACCCTGGACACCCCCTAGGATAGACCCTGGATAGACCCCCCTCCAAGATAGACCATGGACACCCCCTCACCCTGCCCCTCCCCTACCATCCCCCTACCAGTCCCCCCCCCCCCCCCCCAAGACAGCTGCCCCTCCCCCTGCCAGCCCCCCTGTCACCCCCCCAACATGCCACCTCCCCCAAGACAGACTCTGGACACCCCCTCATCTTGCCCCTCCCCGGCAAGTCCCCCTACCCCTCCCCCTACCACCCCCCTTCCATCCCCACCCCTGCCACCCCCATGGTTAATCCATGGATCTTGGTCCCTAATAACACTTTCAAAACCATGGAAAATAGACCCTACATTCACAGTTAATGACCATGTAAATTGATTCCTACCCAGCTATACATAATCACTAAATGCTTCCAGAATAGAGGAACCTTATTGCAGTACTCACATCCTCTAGCTACGAGAAAAAAACACCACTTTCCAAATAAAACGAAACTCAAGAATAATACAATATATATCATAACAATTCAAACTCTCTCCAATATAAACAATATAAAATTTCAATATCAATATCATCATAATAGAAAAAATATTTGACAAAATTAAATCTATATACCAAGAATAAAATATACATCTGAAATGTACCTCAATATCAACATCAATATAACCATCATGACCCTCATCATCTCTTATAGAAAGACCAAGATCATTATCACCTACTCTCAGACCACCACCACTGCCGCCACCACCATCATCATGATCATTGAAATATTCATTAGTTTATGCACCTAAATCAATAGAAGGAGTGAAGAATCCAGATAAACATAATGCATAAAAATGAGAACACATTTAATTAATGAAAACATTCAATTTTTATATGATGATTCAAATAATATCATTATGTTACCAATAAAATTCTATGATATAATTAATTCTTACAAACAGTAAAACATAAAGGTAATGAAAACATTGAAATATTCTTGTGTGTGATGATTCGTGAACATAAAATTGAAGAGAAATAAGAAGGGTGTTTTGAATATATATCAATATTAAGAGTCTTATGGTCTAAATAGAACATAATATAATGAGGGAGTAATCATGTTTGGAGATGGTTAAAATATTAAATCATATTTATTTGATGATGACCCACCCCCTTGAACCCCCCTGCCCCACCACCTTGAACCCCACCTGCACCCTCCCCACTGCCCTATAGACCCCCCCTGCATCCCACATGCACCCTCCCTACTACCCTGCTAACCCCCTTCCCCTCCCCCCTACACCCTCCTCCCACTACCCCACTTGCACCCCACCTGCACCCTCCCTATAGCCCTGCAGACCCCCTGCCTCTCCCCTTCCCTGTAGACCCCCTCCCCGTTGCACCGTCCCCCCACTACCCCTTGAATCCCCCTTGAACCCCCTCCCCCCACTGCCCTGAAGACCCCTTCCCCCAGGAAACCTCCACCCACTTCCCCCTTGCACCCCACCTACACCATCCCCACTGCCCTGCAGACCCCGCCATACCCCCTTTGACGTACCCCCTTCCCCCTCCCCCCCTGCACCCAACATGTAACCTCCCCACTACCTTGCAGAACCCCTCCCCCATGCACCCCCACTGCCCCCTTTCACCCTACTTGCACCTTCCCCACTACCCTGAAAACCCCAGGCCCCCTCTTCCCCTTCCCCTCCTACACCCACCTGCAACCCTCCCCACAGCCCTGCTGACCCCCATGCCCCCTGCACCCCACCTTCACCCTCACCACTACCCTGCAGACCCCCTGCCCCCTCACATCTTGCACCCTCCTGTACGAAATCCAATAGATACTTTAAAAATATAAAGAATCCAAAATTCACATTTATCCTAATTAAAATTGGACCAAAGAATAATAAAATAATAATCCTTACCCAAATACGATGTTGAACTCACTTTCATTGATGGTGGTGGATAGAACTGACCTTATCATAAGAAACCACCTATAAACAAATAGTGGAAAAAATGAGATATAATGACTTCTTATATATATGTGATCATTGTGTTAACTATACATGATAAATGATACATGAATCCCTAACAAAAAATGAACAAATAATATTGAGATTTATATGTACATACCAATACTAAATAACATGATCATTAATAAACCACTATTTTTAAACATCACCTTCAATTGCTTATTCAAAAATAATAAATTACCAAAATATGGGAATAAAGTAAACTTCCATTATCACTTAAATGTGAGAAATGTAGATTAGACATTTTTCTAAACCCTAGAAAATCCATTCCTTGAATGTATAAAATACCTAAAACTCTTCATGCCTATATCCTTCTTGATTTTCTAGATTGAAACCTCATTTTTAGCATGTTCTTATTCTAGAATTCTCATTTATTCTTAGTTTATACCTTTATCAATTTTATAAAGTAGATAATTTTCTGTCTTTTATTCTTAATCAATCCCCTAACACCCCTGCACCCCCACTCCCACCCCCTATACTACCCTCCCCCCAAACTAGTCCCCTCACCCAAAACAATCCACTACCCCTCTGCACCACCCCCAACCCTTCCCCTAGCCTGCACCATCCCCCTTGTCGGCACCAGCCCCCAAACCCCTGCACCAGCCCCCCCTAACCCCCTTTCACCAACCCCACCCCACCCCTTCCCCTGCACCACCCCTACCTTCCCCTTGTACTAGCCTCCCCCCAAACCAATACCCTCCCCCAAAAACCAGTCCCCCCAAACCAATCCCCTCCCCTAAACCCAGCCCCCCACCTCACTAACCCCCTCCCCACTACACCACCCCTAGCCCCCAGCCTGCACCAGCCCCCAAACCCCCTATCCTGCAGTAGCCCCCACACCCCCACACCCCTGCACCACCCCCTAACCCCCCTACACCACCCCACCCCTTTCCCTATACAAGCCTCCCCCTCAAACTAGTCCCTCCCCCCAAAACCTGTCCCCTCCCCCTTCTTAACCCCCTCCCCCTACACTAGCCCCCAACCCCTAGCCTGCAACAGCCCCCCAACCCCCCCAATTCAATCTTCTTATATTATGATATAAATATAAATGTGAGATAAATTTTTCTTCTTCCTAGTGGTATATATTGTAATGTATTTGGGGATTACCTACTCAGTTTCATGTCTGTGTAGTATCTTTTATTTAATTCCATCCGCTACTCTGATATTACATCTAGTTTGGGATGTATTGTATTTCATTAAATGCATCATATAAAACTTTTTGTATTTGTTTCGTATTCTGTAGGTTATTATAATTTCTAGAAAAATAATACCCAAATGATATAGTATTCCCCTAGAACATATTAATAGACTTTGATATTCTGAGGATTCACCCTATGGTTAATAACACCTCTTCCCATCACCAATCTAATTGGTAAGAGGAAGGATGTTACACTGGTGGGAGGAATCTATATTACACATATGGAAGATAACCTCATCATATTTGAGGCCTCACTCCCACTATCATCCTCATACCAATTATATTTGATTGACTTTCATCTTTTACTAATGTTGGGCCTATTTATATTGATCGATAAATAGTATGATTGGGCACCCAAGTACACTGTTATTTAGAGTGAGGATCTATCTCCAAGAATTTCAGGATATAGGATCACCCAGATAGAGACTTAAAAGGGGGTATCTATTTCTTAGGCCTAACCATATTCACCCACCATCACATTGGAGTTGTGGTTTCACTACATGGATGCCTCTATCCAGTTACATATCGATCATCTTCATATTCTATTATAGATTTGTGAGTTATTGTTCACCAAGCCACTAGTCCACCCAATTTATCTCCCTAAGACCTCCCTGACCTTATAACCTTCCTCTTCCATTGACTTGTGAACCCCTATACCTATTAAGACTAAAATCAGTGGCTCGACAAGCTAACACTATATTCAAATTTCTATTGATATCAGTAGCCCGACTTCCCAACATGAGTATTTGATGGCTTACCAAAGGAAGGGGAAGGGACATTCCCCCCCAAAAAGGTGAAGAGAACTAATTTTTTAACCATAATAGCCAAACAAAAAAATATTTTTAGATTATAAAGGTACATAATGAGTATCCCACAACATAAAATTTGACAGAGACCATGACTACAATGTAGAGTTCCCTAGTAGTATATGAGCAGGCTGCACCCAGTACCCCAGAATTATTCACCATCTCCAAAACTACAATATTAGGAGATAAGAAATATATATATATATATATATATAATGTTTCTTGTATTAAAGAATTACTCACCATCTCCAAAAAAAATTTACATCAGGGATCACATGCTAGAAGAATAGAAATATATATCAGTATCCTCTAGAAGTGCATCCATCCCTGCTAGATCAAGTGGTATGTTCATGAATACCTCTATTGCTGGAAACAAACATTATTGAACTAACACCTCAACCACCACCACTTATTTATGGGCCATTAATGATACTGAAGGATCATTTAAATAAAATGAACACTCACCCACATATTCATAAGTGGATACATACTCTTCCAAGTGAGCTTTGTTGGAACCTGATCATTTTTGAAAAATTAGAATGTGTTTACAGATTAATCCAATGATTGAATAGAGTGAAGTTACATATATAATAGAGGATTCTAGGATAGATTAACTTGACAATATAGTTTTTTTCCATTCCTATTCCCTTCTAGGGAGTGATCACTGGAAGGCACTAAAGTTGAAATGGTTCTTCCCAAAGTGGAATAGCCCCCCCTCATCTGGGATAATAGACATAGGAATTCATTATTTTTGGTCTCCCAATTTCCATGAAACACTTTTTCCATAGTTGTATCATGGAGATAATATTTAGTGGGTGGATGTAGTGTCTGTTCATCAGAATACTCCTCCAATATGAACAAAAACATAAAGGACATCAATATAGTTTGAATGGAATCATGTCCCTTTAAACATATATCAGAGATCAGTCTTCTCATTACTAATATTGGATAGCCAAAATCGATCACAAAAATTTGAAGTGAGTTGAGAAACACCACTCAGTGAACCAAATATAAATTTAGAAACCGAAAAATAAATATATATGATGAAGGTATACATATAATGTATCATTTTTTATAAAAAATATAAAGGTAAAATATTCAAAAGTGAATACATGTGGATCAAATATCCAACCATCATATAGACCAATGTCCAACAGATCAAATATTACATACTGAAAAGTAAACTCGAAATCATCAATTCTATAAGAATGCTGTATGCCAAGAAAATTTTATTAAATACACAACAAATGGTTATTAATGTCTTCAAAAACATTGTATAAAATAATCATTACCTTTTAAATTTTATATTCACGTCAATCCTGGTTGCAAGTCGTGGGAGAAATTCAATTGCATCGGCTATGTTTTCTTGTTGGTTCTCTGCATAGCATGCAGAGATATTATGCATACTAGTACAAGTAATCAAACTCACATTAGGATTAGTGAAACTAATTGAGTGGGCACCTCATGAAAAAAATGGAAAATTGGACTACATACTGTTAGAGGTGTTCCGGAGGAGATAGAGGGGCCACCTCGGAGCAGCGTCATCGAGGAGGTACGATGGTCGCATCGGAGGAGGATACAATTCAATATAATAATAATAAGACTTAACTACAACATAAATAATCAGCTCCAGCTCCAGCTCCAGCTCCATCTCCAACTACATCTCCAGCTGCACCAGAAGAATTCAATGATATCAAACATGCGTTAATCTTTACAGCTACGTCTGGTGAAAGTGTAGAAGAAATGGCAGACATAACATTCTTAATATTTTCAAATATATCATTTTTACCTTTCGAGATGCTTCTTTGATTGCGGAATTCATCTGTTCCACTGTGACCAAACCAGAACTGGTACTTGATGAAATTTTGTTGGTAGACCAGTATTGAGGTGGTACAATCTTTTTCCCAAGTCGACAATGCACTCTGCCCTAATTCTCATCTCCTAATACCTGATGTAGATTGTAACACCCCGACCCTAGTTACCTAGAGTTTGTGAATTATTACATAACATTGGCATGATCACAAGAAATATCAAGTCTCGAAATACTAATTAGTTTAGTAGCCTTGGAAAAACTAGATATATTCATAAGTCTTACATTACATCATAAGGTAAAAACATACAACAACATCTTGTCTTCATATCCCCTCATACTATTCTTGCATGTCATTCATAAATTACTTCTTCACATCCTGGGAAAAGTAAAACATCGAAAGGGTTGAGCTCAAATGCTCAGTAAGGATAACAATATAGCAGAAGCTTTCATAGATAAGCATAAACACTTAAGGCAATGTATAACTAAAACAAAAGCCTTTTAAATTTGAACTTCAGAATAAAATGGAAAAGATTAAATGAAGTAATGTCATTCACTTATTCACATAGATATTATACTAGTTGAATAATCACATGCATTATCAATAACTACTTTCATAATAACAGAATTCATAATGCCAGACTATCATAACCATGTAGCCAAGGCCTTGTGCCAAGACTAAAAATAAGATTTTGTCAAGGCCTCGTTCCAAGACACTAGTTTGTCTCATGAGACCAACCGATGCATCGAGGAGCTGTATAGGGCTACACCCATCACTTAATAAGTCTAATTAAATCCTCATATGAAAAGTTTAAAATATAACATACACATTCATCTTAAAACTAGCATACGAAATGTCAATACTTTATCCACAAACCCTGAATGGTATAAAAATAGCACATCCAGAGTCAAACGTAACTCATTCAATACAATATGGAAGATTTTATTGTAACAGATTAACCTCAATGAAGAATAATGAAGGATATTGACATACATGAAAATAATCATCAAAACTATTTGAGTGGAATATCCCCCTTTTTCTTGAAAACATTTAAAAGTCACACTATTTTTCAAGAATCCATTTAAAAATAGATTTCTGAATCAAAGTATCCCATACCACTTTGAAACTTTTAAAATGAATTTTATTTTTAAACCATTAACTGCCATATAAATAAATCCTTAAAAACATTTTTAAAACATGGACATTAATAAGAAAGATTGAGAAGAATAAATCTTTAAAACATTTAAAATAATATTTTACTTAGAGTTCCTAAACAAAAGAGAGACACTTGAATACAAATAATTGAGGTAATAAATACTTAATAATATCATGAGAATAAATGGATTCTTGATATACTTTGTCAGAGTATACTATATAAACCATATAAAAGTGATTTGGTGTATAACAACAAAAAAGTCTCAATGGAATGTAAATTGAGATGAATTCTCTTATAAAGTCCACATCCTTAGGTTAAGGATAAATCAATGACATAATTATGTGTGAAAAAAATAAATACACTCAATATTATTGGATATTCAGTGTAAATCAATCAGAGGGCATTCACACATATTCTCGTAAAAACAACACCAATGAATTGTATGCTTAACTCAAAAAATGGAGATTGAGTTAAAATTACTCTTGTCAAGTTCATATCGATGACATTAGAAATTATCAATTGAGTTATTATGTGTATCAAAAATATATCCACAGAAAGGGTAGTGGACATTATGACACACGAAAATTAATAGTGATTCCACACATAATCTTGGAGTAAAATAATCAATGAAGTATGCGTAAAGCCGAATGAGTAGAAATTGATATTTCAAATTCCCTTATTGATTTGGTAACTTTAGAAAGATACACCCATGAAAAAATAATCATACAATGATTATGTAAATATCCATAAATTAAATTATATAACACAATGAATACAATCATGGGCAGTACAGACACCACATGCAATAAATAAGTTGTGAACAATGGAAATCTCACGGAATTAAATGTGAGATAAGAAACCCCTTACATTGTACTTTTTTCCTTGGTCGAGGGTAGGTTAACCTCCTTTATAATGGTGAAATAATTGTTATTTAATTATACAAGAATCTTATACATTAATATGATATCATATATGATCTTTTAACATTGATTTGTTAGTAATATCTTGGTATTATCATTGTTTTGGGTGTTAACAGATTAATTTTCCTTTATAATCTTTGTTAAATGAGCCATATTTTTTATGGATGGGATATATCTTATTCATATCCAGAATTATATCAAAAAATTATTTTTAATAATCAAATGAAAATTTGACTTGAATGGATATGATGGAGAATGATTCTCATCGTGTTCATGGAGACAGTAGTCCGTACATACGCACGAGCGACAATATCATTCTTTTGATATTAAAATAATATATACATTGATGGTATATAATATATAAAGAATCATTATAATGTTATATTTTTTATTTACATGAATTTAATATCATTATTATACACATATAAAATATAATATATTGAATAACAATTGCACCACGACGTGGAGACGGTAAGCCGTACGTACGCACGTACGGTGACATGTCATTCAAGGGATGGATAGAATACTGAATATGGTTGTATCATATTTATAATAACATCAAAATATATATAATATACTTGATTTATTATTTTATAATAGAAATAACAAATAAAGAATAAGTTGAAGAAGAATGGAACTTGAAAGAGGGTGGTGAAAACATTACCTCTTCTTCGGGTTCTTCCTTTGATTTGATCAAAAGGGCTCATTAGGTTGGATTTATGATCAAAATAAGGCCTCTAGGTTGAAGTGAGGGAAGTTAGAAGAGTATTTGGTCAGGGGTTTTCTGAAACAAAAGGCTTTGAAGGTGTAAAGAATTTGTTAGAAGTGGGGTCTTTTTATAAGGGGGGAAATGTGCTCTTTAGGAAAAACTAAAAATATTATTTTATAATAAATTCATATTGGGTTTATAATAGCTAAAAATTGGATTATGAAAAGTATATGGTGGTTATGGGTCTAAATCATTTCAACAAATAGATTTTAGACATGTTTGGGTCATTATATTATCCTTATCTTTTAGTTTTAACTCTTAGTTAATTATTTGGACATTTACCATGTCACTTTGTATTTTATATTATATAGTTAATAAATGTAATATATACATCCAAGAGACACCCAAGTGATCCATTTATAATACACCTATCATTATATAAGTCCTTTGGCCGATCCTTAGATTTTTAAGAATAGAATATCAATTAATAATATAATATTTGTTTTAAAAACTCATTTATGTCAATTTTGACACTATTCAATAATTTATTTTTGATAAAGTATTAACAACTTTATTAATTCGAAAAAAATTCATTTAAGAAATACTAAAATGTCATATTTACCAATAAAATTCGTGTATTTCATCAAAATGTTCAAATTATATTTATTGTATCATTTATAATACCAATTATTTGATTATTTCATTAATAAAGAAAATACTGCATCATTATTGTGTCATAAATATTTTTAATTATTCAATGTCTAAGAATTATAAATAAAATACCATTATATAGAAAATAGTTTTAGATTTTACTGAATATTTATATTCTAAAATATAATATATATAACCCATTTTAAAAATTGTTTTTCTAAAAGATATATGCTTATGTCAATTTTGTATTTACTTTAACTTAATTAATATAATGTGTCATTATCACATACAAGTGGATCCAAGGGGTCCCAAAATCGACCCAATGATGCCCATAGTCATACACCTATCAACCAATAGGGTTAAGACACGTTTTAGGGTAAATTAATTATATTATAATATTATTGTTTTACTCTTATTTACCGGATTTACCCTTTAACTATGGTAAATAATATATTTACAGACGTAATTATTCAAAATGTCTAAAAATTAGAGTTACCTATTTACAAAATTTGGACACCCTGATTCCAAATATAGAATCCATTTTTCCAAATTTAAAACACAGAAGTGGCAGAAATTAATTTAAAAATAATTCCCGCGGTCAAAACAAAAAGCGTGTTTTTAAGAAATAATAACTATCAAAAGATTGACACTTGTTTATGTCCGGTTTAAATGTGAAATTACGTCTAATGAAAAAAATTATATTTAATGGTAAAAATATATTATAAATATACTTTAAAACACCTCAAAATCATAATTTATCACTATTAATTATTTCGATTAAAAAAGTTGTTTTTAATTAAAATTTAGTAATTTTCACTATTCATCAAAATATGAAAGTTATCTGAAAAGTGCCAAAATTTAACCCTAAGATAATTTCGATATTCCGAATCCAAAAATGAAGTCCATTTTGAAAGATAAAATTTATAAAATTTCAAAAAATAGGTATTTCTATTTATAATGGCTAGTTTGATTGGTTGTGGTGTGTGTTGGAATCTCGAAGTTGCGTACAACACACGCTACTATATTATTCAAAGAGAAGCGTACCATAGAAGCTTGGGATGTTACATAGATGATCGTTCGAGGCCAAATTATCAGGTTCTTTTTCTATTAATGTCTCCAAATCATTCTGTTGATTGATATATAACATAAATTAAAATGATAAAATAACAAGAGGAATTAAATTCAGTCAAAATAAAAGAAATTGAAATATACTTACAATTGCCTTCTCGGTGCTAGTATTTGGAATAATACCATCATTATCTTTTTAGATTATACAAAATAAGGTAGATCATGGAATGTGACCCTAAATATTCAATTATTTTTTCTGTAAAAAACAAAGAAAAAAATAAAAATTGGAAGTCAAAAAATTTACACTAAACGAAGAAAAATATTTTAAATATTAAATTCCCTATGTTTGCTCAAGATTTGGGAGTGAATTGTGTCCACGTGTATAGACATGTTTCATTCCACTCTTATTTCTTTTATTTCTGTCTGATTTCTCCTATAAAAAAATAATTATATAATTTAATTAACATAAATAAAACTCATTTTCAAATAAATAAATGAATATATATATATAAATTTAAGAAATAACATAAAAAGTTGACTCTTCCAATAGTCGATAATCTCTTTTTGTTATGATATTGGGAAATCAATAATCACCAGTACTTCACCAAGCTCCATGCCAACTCTATTTTTCTAACCAAGATATAAGTTATACTTGTACATTTTCCATATTTCACCAAAATCCATTAACCTTGCAGCCCTGGAATTTTTTCCATCAAGAAAATTATATCAGAGTTACAATGTAGAAAATATTTTTTTAACAAAATATTATAAATAAATATATATAAAAGGTGATGAACATTACTAACCCAGATCTCTACCCAAAAATTGTCTTTTATTTGTTCTCCAACTTCCCTCCAACTTATTGGTTAAATCAGAATGAGATTATTGTGTCTAGCAAGTCTTCCCATAAAGAGTTTACATTCCATACCATTTTTTAATTATAACTCTGTCCTCATTGTATTCAACCATGATTTTCATGTGTCGATTCCAAACCTCTCAAATTTTTGGGCGGCCTCATCATCTGGTGGAGACTGGAGATAGTTATGAAAAAAATTCAAAAAGGATAATAATATATATGAATTTATCATTAATCACTAAGAGTAATGTTTAAACACATACCAGTAAATGGGGGATCCGCTGAACCTTGAAGTGCAGCATCTAGAGGGGGAGTAGCCTTTATTGTAGGTGGGATATATATAGTTGGAGTAATATTTATAGTATATAAATAAACTTATACAAATGAGGGTGGATATGGATATGGATATGGTGGTGGGATATATGGAAGAGGAGTGCCCTGTACAATGGATGGTGTGAATGGAAAATAAGGAGGGATGAGAGTCTGAGAACTACCATCCAATGTGGGTGCTGACAGAAATGGATATAGAAAATGTGGGTATGGATAATATGGAGGCAGCATAATGGGAGGTTGACCTTCAGGTGACTCAAGCGGTATAGTAGTAGGACAAACTGTTGAATCAGGATCCCTCTCCATACTATCAACCTTGGTTGTATAATCCATCCATATCCTAGAAAAAATAGCCTAAAATAACATAGATGATAAAATAAAATGAACGATAACAAGATAAATAATATGAAAGACCATAATATTCAAATATAAATTGTACTTATAATGTTGGCTAGATGAGACATATGTTGTTCATTTCTTCATATTCTTCTATTTCTTCTAATATCATCATATTCATACATTTGACCTGGAAATTTAAAATAATATTCTCAAATAAATAGAAATAATGAAAAATGTTAACTAATAAAATTGTATCATAAAACAATGAGATACATTTTTAATGTGATATTTATATTGATAAAATATCAAGTCTTTTCTATGTTTAAGAGTTACTATATATGTTCTTAAATGAAAATTGACCAGATAATAAATAGTTTTATATTCAACAATGGTATAAAATATACTATTTAATTTGATATCATGTATGGATGTTTAAAAAAACACATACAATATTACGATAATGTCAGGTAAATACTTACAAATGTATCAACGTTCTGTGTGGTCTGTGACAATTTCTTGTTCAAAACCTGTTCTAGAAATGGAGTTATCTATGTCTTAAAATGAAACATTCGAATAAATACCAACTGGTTCATCCACAACATCATTGTCATCCATGTATTGATTAAAAATATGTCTAGGAATGACATCAACAATAACACCAAATTGTTTTTGTAATGGGTTAGTTACATAAAACACCTATCTATCCTATGATTCATGAATATAAGGTTCAATAATGTGAAGATGGTTTTTCATATCAATCAATATAAATCCACAGTTATAAATAAGAATTCATTTTCATGTCAGCGAATCAAACCACTTACATTTCATCACTGCGACACAACCATGTGCATAGTAATCTTGTAAAATGATTCTTTCAATAACACCATAATATGATATATTTTATAACCGAGGTTGTCTATCTGATGAACTCACATAACAATATGTTGTGGCACTTATCTTGACACCATCATGATATGTTGCCATTTTTTGTACAACTATTTATAAAAAATTTAATTCCATTGACAACCATTTCTTTACATCACGTACCACATCATTTGGACCAATAGATAACGCTCTACTTTTATATGATGATTCATTCATTGGTAGAGTTAAAACCTAGAAGATAAAAACATTGAATATTGAACATAGACATCTGATTATGATATGAGAAGAAAAAAAATCTATTACCTTTGACTTTATCCAAACTGCAAACTCTTTGCTGTGCAGGAGTTCCTCACTCTTAATAGAAAGAGGGCAATGTATCTTTTTTATAATTTTAAATGTTCTCTAAAAATTTGAAATCATAAAATTTTAAATGATATAAAGAAATTACATATTAAAAAAAGCATATTTACTAGTTTACTTACTTGATATAATCATCAAGAACACAATAGTTTAATAATACTGTACGATGAGCCATTTACCACTCTTCCCTGCTTAAAGTACACAACGTGTATGATCCAGATATCCCCCCTATTTGGGGAAGTGAAGGAAATTCATGCTCAATGCGATCATTTTTCTCATCCTCCATTCACATAAGTCTATTAGACCTCGTGGTGACGTTAACCAAGTAAGATAAATAGAAATCCATGCATTCTTGTGCTAAATGACATTTCAAAATAGAGCCTTCAGGGTGAAATTTGTTTCTCATATAAGATTTCAATGTAAACATCTTTCTTTCTATAGGATACATCCACCGACTCGAAACAGGACCACCAAAAAGGTATTCTGTGGGAAGATGTACAATTAGATGTAACATACATGTGAAAAATGACGGTGGGAATTTTTTTTCCAAGTCACAAAAAATAATTAGTGTATCTCTCTGCAATTTATGAAAAACACTTCTGCTCAATCTTTTGGCACAAAGGTCTCGATAAAAATTAAATAACTGAATCACAACAACTCTAAAATTATGTGAAAGTAAATGTTGAATGAAAATAGGAATAAACTCATTTAACAAGACATGATAATTATGGGTTTTAAGAGATTTTATATTCACATCTTGTGTATTCACCCTTTTTGAAATATTACTTGAATGACCATTAAGAACATTCAAACGTTCCATGACCTAAATAATTTTTGTCTTCTCTGCATTTGTCATCGAATAAAAGGAAATAGGGACTTTCCACTTATTTTGAACAATTAACTCAGGATGATGTTTTTCTCTTATACCCCAATCCATCAAATCACAACGAGACCGAAAATCATCATTTGTTTTGACTTTTACATTTAAAATAGTATCAAGTAACATCTTAAAAATGTTTTTTTCAATATTCATTACATCTAAAAAATAACGCAATAAATTCAATGAAAAATACAGAAACTCAAAATATATGCTTTTCTTTCTCCAATTATTATTGGAATTTGAATTAACATGTTTTCTCTTACTGATATTTGATTTACTTTTTCCATAAAAATAATTCAAATCATCAAGTTCTCTAACAATATCATTCCCTGACATTCTTTGAGGTGTCTCATCTGTCTCGATTTCATTATCGAACGATATTTGTTTTTTCCTGTATGGATGATCCATCGGTAGAAATCATTGATGCCCTATAAAGATGAATGTTCATAAAAACATTAATCTTCTGAAACTTTTATTTTTCATACAAATAGGGCATGGTAATTTCCCTTTAGTACTCTAACCAAACGTCATTATATAGGCAGGGAAATCATTTAACTTCCATAATAAAGCTGCACGAAACATAAAATACTCCTTCCTTAATGCATCATACAAATGTGCACCAAAAATCCAAAGCTCCTTTAACTCCCATATTAATGGCTGCAAGTATATATCAATATCATTTCTAGGATCATAGGGTCCAGATATCAATTTACTCATGATATTAAATGACTTCTTTATACACATCCATAAGGAAAAGTTATAAATGTGAATGAAAACAGGACAAGTATTGTGTGCAGTATACATTTGGTGAACTGGATTGAAACCATCATAGGATAATCCCAAAATAACATTTCGTGGGTTTGTTGCAAAATCAGGATTTAACCTATCAAATTTTATCCAAGACAACCCATCAGTAGGATGCACCATTTCTTCATTATCATTATTTCTTTCATCTTCACTCCATCTCATATTATTTTCCATTTGTTCTGACATAAAAAGATATTGAAGCCTGGGAATTAAAGGGAAGCGTTGCATCACTTTATCAAGTATGTGAGATTGTGTTCCATATTTATTAGTCTTCCACCTTGATGTGCCACACTGTTTTCACTGACTTAACTCAGCATTTGCCTTCCAGAATAGACACCAATCTTTGGGGAAAGAATGAATCTTAATAGATAAAAATCCGAATTTGTCAACCAACATTGATGCAAAGTAATTATTTTTAGGAATACATGCATCATCAGGCAGTAAATTCTAAATAAATGAAATGACATAGTCGACCGTATTATTCCTAAATCCATACATTGATTTTTCAGGATATAATCGCATTAAACACTAAAGTTGGATCATTTTTCCACTTGCACGATATACTAGGGCATTTTCATCTTCCATCAACTTCTTAACACTCTCAAAGTCATAATATTGATTAATAGACGAACTAAATGTTCCAGTATTAATTTCCTCTTGCACTGGTCTATATGAGGAGCAGGATTTAGAAACAAAAGGAAACAGATTAGATATCATATTTTTCATACAAATCATTTCCCCCGAATCAATATCATTCACCACTTGTGCTTTTTTTCCATTATGATACCAGACATGATAATTTTTTTGAAAACCTTTTTAGTGATATGATAACTCACTTCCTCAGAAGTTAACCATAGTCTTCCCACATAATCCAAACACAAGCATCAAATCAATATCCCATCTGAATCATTAGTGAATGCAAAGTCCAAGAAATATCATAACACCTTCTGAAATTCATCAGTGATCTGATTAACGGTGTACATCCAATATCTATCCATTATAAGTCATATAAACATACATTAAATAAATAATCAAGAAAATGACTTAACATTATATGTATTGTTTCATTAAATAATAAGTAAACATTAATAACATGTCAATAAAAAAATCATAACAAATATTATGGTTATGGGAATTCATAAATGTTTCAAATTATAAAAAATCATGAATAGTCCCACCTTTATATTACCACAAAAGATTATTTTGGTGTACCTACACACCCACATTAAAACCTAGATGCTTGAACAATGACCTATTATGTTTTTTATTGAATTATCTGAAGGGAACCCCCCTCCTGGATACCCCTCCACCTCCCTCTTGGATGCCACCTAGGACACCCCCTCCCTCCGGGACAACCCCTTGACCCCCCTGAACAGACCCATCCCCCTGCACCCCCACACCCATTTCCCCCTCCTTGTATCATGCACACTACTCCTCTAGACCCCTTCACCCCCATCCTCGATAGCCCCCTCCCCTTGCACCCCTACCCCCTCCCTGCACACTACCGCTGAAACCCCACCCCCCTCCTGGAAACCCCTACCCCCTGTACCCCCACAACCCCCACACCCCCCTGCACCCCCTACTCCCTGCCCCCCACCTCCCACACCCTTCCTGGATAACCCCCTCTCCCTGCACCCCTGCCGTCTCCCTTCACATTACCCCCTGGACACCCCCCTGCACCCCCACACCCCATCCCCCCTGCATCCCCCACACACTACCCACAAGCCCCACCCTTACACCCCTCCTGGGAAGCCCCCTCCCCCTGCACCCCATTCCCGCTCCCCCCTTCCCCCTCCCCATGCACCCCCACACCCCCTGCTCCCTTCACACTTCCCCTACCTCCCACCCACCTCCTAGACAACCCCCTCCCCCTACAACCCCTGCCCCTCCATGCACACTACCACCCTGCACACTTCCCCCTCCCTACACACTACCCCCTAGAAATCCCCATATAATACATGATCCCATGTGTTTATTTTCAAAATTGGGACAAACACAAAAACTTGGATGAATTGTGTATCAAAACACCTGAACATCTTGGTAACATCATCCCGATCAGTGTGATATGTCATATTTACAATATCACCCAGTTCAATCTAACTTAGAGATGACCAGTTATCAATTCATAGCAGATCAAGAATAAAACTACTATCACTAAACTCATATGGTATGTTGTAACCTTTATTAAACAAGATGGGTTCCTATTGTATTGACAAACATTTCCCCAAGATTCCCTATAGAAAAAACTGGCACGTTTATCCTCCTTAATTCACCAGAAAAATGGAAATAAAATTTTTAGAGTTTTATTACCTCACAAAAATTCTATAATATTAATACATTTTGACTCATCCATTAGAAAAGAATGGAAGTTCAGACAACATACCATGATGATAATAATTCCAAAGGAATTTCTATCCCACTTAAATTGGGAATGATATGATGATCATGCATGTAAGAGGAATCAAATAATTTCACAAACACCCATCTAACCAGGGTTTCATTTTAAAGTGTATGATTCCTACATGGGTTAAACTTTACCCAAATGGAACTACACATCTGAAATGGTTCACATGAATTTTAAATTTTTTAATATTCTGAGGGAGAAAACTCCCTTAGGTTGACCCCTTACAAAAGAAGAAAGCATCAACAATAGAGCTAGGATATTCTTAAGAGGTCACCAGGCTCTAAAATTTTTCATTTTTGTTCAATTGATAGATAAATAATCCCATGGGACACACTCATATACCCTCTCTAAGGAAACTATCAATTTAACATTAAAAATACTAGTACATGAGGTTGAAAACTAAAAACACCGTATTTAGGTTTCTTTTAAAAATTAAATTTCTTCAATTTATTTCATAAAATATACCAACTCTTAGTTTTATTGAACATCCAGTATCATTCATGGAAAATAAATAAATATGTTCCTTTATTTAGATAGTTTTCCAATGAAATAATAAAAATCTATGTCAAACTTATTTTCAAGCATTAATTATTTATCTACCATACAATCAAAATATTAGGAAATTTATCTTATAAATTTCATTCTTCATTTTACATATACATAAATATTTTCATATTTGGATTAGTTAAATAAAATTTCAATTTTAGGTTCTAGAGGAAATAACCCTATATGTTGCAATTGTCATTTCAAATAACTTAATCCTAAAAATAATACATATCAAAATATCTAAAAGGTATTATATTAATTATAATAAACATGTCATGTAATATGCCACCATAAATCTATACATAACATCATATAAGAGGCCACAAAAACATTAAAAACCATCAATCTATGGAATAATTATACCCCAATTAGGTTATGTGATATAGAATATCTGAATAAATGTGACCTAGGTGGGTCCCATCATATCCATCCCGGGTTCATATCAATGGCACCAAACAATAGTTGATTTATTTATTAATGTTTCAAGACACCATGAATGGTTAATCTCATTATAATCTTTCCCCAAATGGCCTACATGTGTATAGATGTGTATTTAGGAATTTGTTAACAAGGGTTGTCATGATGAAAATTTTTAGGTACTAAAATTCATAATGGAAAACATTATTTATATGAATTACCTTTTAGTATATACCATGGTTTAGTAGAACACACTGCCATTGATAAATAACAATGATACTTGTATTTATATGTCATTATGGGAACTCAGGTACCTACAACGTGGTCTTCATCTTTGACAATAGAATATAAAAAGTCTATTTATAATGGATTGATTATATTGTTTACTGTTCCAAATTTATAAAGGCCCGACAATATCCTAAATTGTTTTTGAAACCCATTTAACCATTACCATAAAAGTTTTAGAATATGTAACATATGGTTTGTCATTGATACTTGTCAATATTGGTTATTTAAGGTAGAACCATCACACAATATAAGAAAACCCATTTAGGTTGATGCTAACACATTAATAACCAATCATATATCAAAATTATCAAAAGTAATGATATCACATGTTAGAAAATAATATTGATTTATAAATAATAATTCACAAAATCAAGGTATATAGGAATATAATGATAAATAATCCTGAATCAATTAATAAAATCACCTATGGAAAATATCACATATAACATAAAATCATTGTATGAAACCCACATATGGTGGCATATTCAAGGTATATGAATTTCTATGTTCCTAGAACGATTAATAAAACAACATGTTCATTCCATTAATCTCAGGGATAAAATACCCTAACATCATAGATCTATATGTAGAATAATTTAAATAAATCCCTCAAGGTTAATTCATAATAAATTTTAATAACTATCAATAAGACCCCAGTCTCATCCCTAAAAACATAGTCTTTTCCCCTTGCATGGGTTGAACACTCCCAGACATGATTATTTACCCTGAACCGACACATTCCTAGAATCATATCTAATATAAAAAAATTTCACGATAATATAAAAACAAACCTTTTATAACACTATGTAAATTACTAACCCAAGAGACACTAAACAAATCCCCAAGATAGTTGGTCACATGGCTACAAGAGTGCCACCACATATGTCAGAGGCAACCGACCAATAGTGAGGGTGTAATTATGGTACAATAGAGAGTATATAAACTTATAAAAATAGTATCATATCACAATAAAATAACTACATAAAAAATAAGAAGAAGTATATATGAATGACATAGAATCAAAAGATAATAATAACTGGTAAAATAGAAAATTCCAACTATACAACAATGCATTCATGTCCATATGATGCTATAAAATCTAAATCAGTAAACATACTAAAGTGGTTACTATAAAATATAGTACAAGTATATTAAAACTATAAAAATAATAAAAAATAATATCTTCATGACTATCCTAATTTCCATCACATCATTGTTCTCATAACTCCCATATTCATGAATAATTTCATGAATGAAAAATATAGAACGTAATCTTGTAACCATGTGGTCTTTTCTAGCAATAGTGGAAATTCATCCCAAACAATGCGTGGGATATAATTATTAGGCCAACAACGATGGTTTCAAGATATATTTTTTCAATGATTATAAAACATAATAGTGTGAAAGTATATCAGTAATGTTATAAAAAATAAATAAATGCAATCAATTTAGTCTAATTTTCTTATAGGACACATGATGAAACATATTTTCATTGGAATAAGATTATATATATCTTCACACCTTCCATCAGGTATATATATTCATTTCAAGGATAATATATTTCCTAGATATCGATTTACTAGTGTTGGGATTAAGTTTAGATCCAAAGAATCCACAAAGATGATCACATATAATATGGGAGTGCTATGTACATAGAGCAAGACCCTTGTATCACAATATAAGAAACAAAATGCCTAGGGTATAATAATTTGTAAGGGGATCTACCGCTGAGGGATTATATACCTGAGTGTCACAATATATAATAGACCCCATTACTAATAATCACAACATATTTTTTGAAACCATTCCCATATGTCACAACATTTATGGGGAACAATGCATGTGGGATTCCATGTATGAGTATCAAAATGCATAAGCAATTCCATGCTTGAGTATCCAATATATAAAGGATATCATTCCCTATGGACACCATTCCCATGTATCAAAATTAATATAAGGTAAATCATGCCAAAATTATTCTATAAAAATGAATAAAAATATATTTGGGACTCCTTGCTTGAGTTTCATAAGTTAATAAACAATGTCTAGGTGAACTATTTATAGGCAGTTTGCACCATACATGCACAGGTATATCATAGTCCATGAATGTATCTAGGGAGAAATTATTCTCCTTGATAATTATTTTTAGTCTATATAATGTAGTAATAAAAAATAATTTCATCTGGGAAAACATTCCCTACTACATTTCAATTCATTACAGAGAAAATACCTATGCCTATAAGCTTTCCATAAAAAAATTAAATAATTTAAAAAAGGATGTTTCTTTTATTATAAAAACAATATGACCATGGGATGGTCCTTGCATATCAACATTAAAATATTATTATTTAGATACACCTTTTTATTTTATAAGACAACACACCTCTATTTTAGTTAATTATAAAATGGTATAGGTTGGTTATCAATCTCATGTTTCTTAATTAAATTTAGCCATCCCTTTTATGAGGGATTAATCATCACACCTCCAATTATAATCAAAATTGTGAAAGGAATTATAGTTATAATCAGTTAATGTATCAACCAAAATGGTTTATTAATATTTTAGATGAATTATATATCACAAAAACAAAGGAAACACACCCATTTAGTGGTTTGGGTTTTGGAGAGAAACCAATAGTTCTAATGAGAGTACAATTTTTATTTAATATAATTCATTAGTATTTACATTATTAACTTCCCATTTTAAGGGTTATATATGTGAATTATTTTTTAAAACACTAATATATTATTCTAAAAAATACATACAGGAAGGTAAAATACATGGACCACCTACCTTACACTAAGGACTCTTCAATGGTCCAAAATCAAGATTCTATTCTATCCAGTTTAATGGAAACCAATGAAAAAGACAAAAAAACTAATAATAGTATGAATTAGCTTAGATGGAGTTATTTTAGGATATGGAATGATAATTGATGAAGGAAAGGAACAAGAATCACATGATAACCATGGTATTTCCAACACAACCAATGAAATGGGAGGAAATAATAAATATATGGGATGGAGAAAACCATAATTTATAAACCATTAATGATTTTCAGGATTTGTATACATGGTATGGCTAACTGAATGCTAACTGTGCATTGATACTTCCAAATTCGAATGAACTATGCATGTAAAGAATATATACTTCCAAAATATGCATAGCCAATGGACGACCTATACTATTTTCTAATGATATCGCCACACAACCATTCACATCATTTAGAATGGTTACCCATCTTTGAATTAATGCCAACACATGAAACCAAAAATAACAGTTTATTAGATTGATGAAATTAGATGGTATAAAATAATTCGGTTGATTGGAAGCTTCCAGGTGGAGGGTGCCGCCGTGACAGGTAAAAGGAGTGAGCTGCGATTGGAGAGGTCTTTGAGGAGGAGGGTGCCACTGTGAGAGAGGTCGTTGGGGAGGAAGGCACCTCGATGAGAGATTTCTTCAGAGAGGAGGGAACCTATGTGAGGAGAGGTCGTGTAGGAGAGGTCAAGTAAAAGAGCTCGAGGGGGATAAGTTGTTGGGTAGGAGGTCGTCGTGGTGAGGAGAGGTTGTAGATGAGAATTCACCGAGGAAGAGAATTCATAGGGAGGAGGGAACCGAAGTGAGGAGAATTCGTCATGAGTGGTGAGGAGAATTCTTCAGGAGGAGGGAATCATGGTGAGAGGTGAGTACTGAATCGGGGAGATGATCTCGATACCAAATAATTTATGGACGCGGTATAGCCCCAGTTGATTAATTAAACCATGGAAATTAGAAATATATAGCCAGGGACCAATATAATCGTGGCGATAGTTCAGTGGATATAGGTTTAATTTATAGTAGTGATAACATACATAATGGAAGGTAAATGGGTTCTAAAATCTGTCAACTATAAATGATTTCTATTACAAAAAATCCTCAACATCCTATAATCACACATGGTGATGGAAATTACTACTACATCAACAATTTTTGATCCCATAACTTTTCACTATGTCTTCCGCACTTCCTTAATACTTGGACTAGAAAAATAGTTTTAGAACAAAATACCTTCTCTAGATGACCCATAATATGAATTTATTACTCATCAACAATGATACTAGGCTCAAGAATGAAATCCTCTTACTCTATCATATGAGAAGGATCTGAATGGTACCTCTTGATATTGAAGACATAAAACATTCCATGGATGGGAGTATAATGAGATGGAATGTACAACCGATTGAACATTTATACATGATGTCTAAATATTGAAAAGGAGACCAAAAACCTCAATTCTAATTTATCCTTCTTACCCAATTGATTATTTTTCATGCAGAGTAAAAATTGAAGAATGTTCAAGTCCCCAATGTCATTCTCTAATGGCCACCACTAATGGTCTGCATATGATTTTTGAGGACTCTATGTCATGATAAACGTCATCTGTATTAACTAACCCCACTCTGTTATCTCCTAAACAGGACACATCCCAAAAAAAGAAATTTTTTCCAAATCTACCCATAATAAGGTGTATTTATATATATTCCCATAATAATCCTCGAAGCATTCTATTCTAATCAAGTCCTGATAACTAATGATATATGAAAACTAGACTAAAGGAAAATGATTTTCTCAAGAACCACTCAAATAAATCACACAATTACGAAAATTATCATCATGTAAATAGAAAGATCTATCTATATTTCCATAATTCTAGTGATGATATATCCCTCTTAATTTCAACTACAAACCCATCGACTCCTACAAAACATTCCAAAACCTCAATGTGATCTACATGTCCCTCTTAGAAACAACCATGGAGGGAGGCCCATAAAGTCTCACAATATATTTCATTTAAAAGTTCTCAAGACATTCAACCTTAATCGTATCCTTGATATAGATGAAATGCATCAATTTCTTGAGTCAATCAATGAAAACCCATATATAATACTTTCTACAAGGAGTCCATGATAAACTAAAAAAATCCTTGGAAATATTATCCCTTCTATAGAATAATGGGTAACAGATGAAGTAATCCAACTTGTCTCTGGTGTTCCACCTTAATTCGTTGACAATTAAGACACTGTGAAAAAAATATGCAATCAACCATCTCATGCAGACACCAATTACAATTTCTCAAATAATGATAAATCAGGGTAGTACCTAGGTGTATAGAATAACAATAAAAGTGTACACTATCAATATACTCATACCTCATGGGAAAAAGAACAAAAAAACTATTTAGAAAACATGAAGCACCATTAGGAGACTGATTCCAGTCACCCGAGGGATCCATACCATAATGAAATTTTACTAAATCTCTATATCTTGGGGATATGCATCTTTTCGAGCCAAATCCACTCATCAGGTGATGAGTATGCATTTTTCAAAGCCAGCTATACCATCCCACTAGCGTCTTCCATTTAAAAGATAATCTCTGCAATCATACTCATCAATGACCAATCTTGCACTGATTTCGTCAACTCCCTGATAAAAAATTACCAACTCAGTGTATCAATAACCATTTTACCTTTCTAGAAGTATAAAAAATATTACAATCAAATGATTGTAGATACTCCACTCAGTGTCTCTATTTAATGTTTAGATACCAATGAGTGAAAATATACTGTAATCCCTTAATATCATAATGTTTCATAGACCATTCTCTATGGATGTGGTGATGCCATGTTTAGAGTCCATGAATGACTAATGCAAACTCATGATCATGGGTGGGATCATTCATCCCCTAAGGAAATAACTAGTATAATCCATAGGCTACCATCTTTCTGCCCTATATCAGGAAACACCCCACAAATGTTCCAGAAGCATACCAGAAAACATAATAAGTAGAACTTGGTTATTGAAGAATCAAAAAATAGTGATGAATTCAGTCAAATCATCTGTTCCTAAAAAGATCTCTGAAACATGTAATTCCATTCAATCCTTACACCCATACTAGTTAAATCTGTAATCATGGTGGCAATTTTAGAGAAGTTTTGAACAAACCACCTATAATAACTAGCCGAACCCATGAATTTGTGGATATCAAACACATTTTTGGGCCACTCTAATGAAATAAATTTCTATAAATTTTTAGGATCCACTCAAACAACCTTCTCAGATATAATATTCTCTAAAACCATTAAATCTTAAATCCATAACTAATATTTGTATATCTTACCTTAAATAAAATATTCCTTAAATATTCTAATAATGATATGAAAATGGTATATGTTATCCTCCTCTAACTTGGAGTAAACCAAAATATAATCCTCAAAAATCATAAACAAGATATAAATAATTGATAAAATATCAGGTTCTTATATTTGATAAACACTATAGAATCATTAGTTAGTCCAAATGGTATAACTGCAAACTTTTAATTCTTATAATAGCTCGTAAATGTTGTCTTAGATATATCATATTCTCATAATCTCAACTGGTGGTACCTTGAAAATTTTTCAATCTTTAGAAATGAACATGACCCTCTAAGCTGATCAGAGAGATCATCAATCCCAGTCAAGGGATATTTGTATTTAAAATTTCCTAATTCATCTTTTAGTAGTCAATACAATGTTTGACACTCCCATATAAATTCATATAAAAAGGATAGGTGAATCCCATAGTGAGACACTAGAATGGATAAATCCCTTTTCCTCAAGACCCTCATGCTAGACCTTATGTTATACCAACTCAGAATCCACCATATGGTAATATAGAATATAAATGTACATTGTACCATGTTAGAGGTTTATGGTAAACTAAACCTCTATCTTGGGAGGTAAAAATGAAAAATCAACCGTAATTAACTTAGGGAATTCATACATCACCACAAATAGATGACTATCCAAACAAGTGTTAAAAATCTCAACAAACATCTCTAACAACTATCATATGGTTAGCTTATCATAACGAACAAAATTTACACAATTTCAGAACTATAGTCCCAATCACCCTAAAAGACATGGGTGACCACATAAGAAAATAATAACTAAACCCAAATTTAATAAAATTATATCTATGCATTAACAATGAATAATAAATCCCTTATGATAATTAATTCAACGATGTTATGATCAAGAATTAGGAAGTCCCACTCCACCTTATGGTCCTGTAACATCAATCGACATGTTGTTGACTTAAAAAATTATTCTAACCACTTTCAAAAAGGTGTGGAAATATCCAAAAAGAATGAAATAAGATCCAAATTCTATCCCAAGAAAACAACTATTTGTGACAATTAGAAATAATGAGTAGCACCTTTATCAAATAATTCTATCACTATAAATGATCAAATAAACACCTTATTTATAAATGTGGATATCCATCTTTCTTATTCCTTTGGTGAATACTCCACTATATAATGACATCAGGTTTTAGCTATTTCCTAAGATTTCTGAGCGAGATTTGAACCCCCTTAACATTGGGATTAGAACCACCACCCGAGTAAGAATTGGTATCATCCTCTGTTCCCTTAGTTAATGTGGATACATCCTTACTGGTTTGAGACATAAAGTTATAAGAACATTTTAGATGGACCGATTCTCTATAATAATGACATGTCTTGGTATCCTCTATAAAATTAATCATGGTATTACCATGATACCCTAAATTTTACCAGAGTACCTGCTATTATCCTAATGAAGAACCAGAAACTAGTCCTAAATAAAAATGGCTATATTTGTGCTTCCTTTATTTTATATAATATAAAACATGGATAACGAAAATACTTCCTGAAGCTCCTCCCAATAATTTTGTCTATCTAGGAAATCCTATTACAAAAATGCCATGTCCACTACCTCTACAAAGGGGATTTGGCACAATAGATCCATAATTGACCAAATATCGGCCCTCAACCCCTACATCAATATTTAGTCCTTTTGGTAATCATTGGTGAATAGATAAGGTTATAAGTTCACCAACTAAGAAAAAATGATGGACACTCTAGAATAGTATAATCTCCCTTATTTAGGGTAAAAACATATTTTTTTACCACATATAATGCCTCAATGTAAAATGACTAGTTGAATATTTTATTTAAATATACTTAGGTGATATCCTCATGCAAAATAACTTGCATAATATAGTGCCACCATATCCACCCTAGTCATTGAAGAATATAAATGGGAATACCCACCATAAAGTCCATAGATTTATTCATATATTTGAAGATCCTATCAATCCACTAAATACATTCTAAAGATTCATACGGTCCATTGTCACTACATATAATAGGTGGATATATCATCATAAGTTCTAATAAATGATCCATAGCTCATCCTAGGTTCCCATCACCCGCTTGATCTAGAGTCTGAATAGTATAGACTATAACTTCTTACAAAAGGGTCCCACAATGGATTTTTCTATGGAACCTACTTCAAAAATTATTCACTTGGATTTTGAAGAGAAATTGTAGGTGGGATTTTATCACAATCCAAAGACAAAATCCAACCCATCATGAGTATATTCCAAAAGAATGGGAATAATTTTAGGTATCAATATCATTGGTTTAAGGAAATAAAAATTTAAATAAATTATGAATTATTCATACTAGGATAATGTCTTAATAAAATAACAAGTCTATTAAAAAAACACATATATAGTTCACTCAAATAACCACAACCACAAAGTCTTAATCCTAGAAGAAATCCTTAACCATCCCTGGTACCTTAGATCCATCCACAAAAGTTAGCTAAAAATAACCCTTTTCCCCACGCTCTATTTAAATTTTGAAAATCCTTACTCCCATATAACATCACACCAAACCACACTAAGGTAGTTTCAAAAACCCACCGAGATGGGTATTTTATTTGATACTAATTTTCAATAAACCATCCTGAGTAAACTAGACAAGTCACAAAAGATGGTCTTCCACATGGTGAGATAAAAAAACAATAAATAATCTCATATAAAAATAAATAAACATCAAATTAATCAATTTAAGATAAAAATACATATATAAGAGACATACAAAGTCAATCCTTGCTAAAAAAACCTGAAAGATAAATAAGACCAAACAAAACAAGTCTCTTTGCAACCATTCATCACCACCAACCCACCCTACTACAATGGTGACATACACACCTCCCATAATACATGGTGCCCTTCCCTTTTCCTAAATCCTAAAAAAAGGTCTATAATATCCCAATGTTAAAACATAATGTGATCATGGAGCCTGGTAGGTTATCACCAATGAATCTATAAAAGTTATAATAACAAAAATGCACAAGTTCGAATTTAAAAATCTAATTTATAATGATTTTTAACAAATAAAAACATTTGTAAACACTCATTTTCAATTCATAAAAACATTTTATATTCACCCAGTCCAAGAATATTTTAGGTATAAACTAAATTATTTAAACTAAACATGTGATAAAATATACATGAAATAAACCCTCATGTGATAAACTAGGTATAAATGAAAAATCACACCATTTGGGATATAGAATATAAGAATACCTAATCGACATAAAACAATACTAAACTTGGAATATATTGGTTCCAACCAATAATGATCCCAAAAAAAATAATTTTATATAAAAAAGTAACCACTAATGTTTTGAAACACACTAGGGTCAAATATGTACATTTCTCGATGCACCCAAGGATCCAAATGTTCATGCCATTTCAAATATCCATGATCAAATTAAATAATAATCATTTTATAATCAATAAAAATACATTTGAATGAATGAATCAAAGGGTTCAACATTAATATATAGAAATTCAAAAATTAGAAGAATGTTTATAAACACCCTAACCTCATCAATAATGGAAACCAACCATCAATTGAAAATAGAGATTGGAAAACCAAGAATCAACCTTTGAAAGAAAAGGAATGATAAAAAACTGCTAAGGGTAAATAAAAAACACCAATATAACATGAATCTGAATTAAAACAAAAAACATTTCATGGCTGTGACCAAATTCAATGAAGACGTATAAAGGTAACTTTCCTTGGATATGTAACCCAAAAACCACATGAGACAAACAATATATAGAGATATCTGGAAGGAGGGATACGTATGAAAATTAAACCAAATTTCAATAAGGGATTTAGAGGAAATAATTTGAGATGAATGCAAAAAGAGTTAGGTGTGTAGTTTTTGTAAAACCGCTAGACCTGAAAAATACACATCACGAATCCCTTTCAAATTGTGAAATCCCAAGAATTAAAAATATTCCAAAAAAGGAGTATCCTTTGTTTAATTATATCCTAATGTATTTTTTCATGTTGTTAAATGTTTTAATATGTTTAAAATGTTTCACACCCTTCATGATACTCATGAAATGTTCCCAACAATAGATCCACATAGTGTAAAAAATTAATTTTGTGAATGTGTCCAACAAGAAGTTCTCAACCCTATTTTTCTTAGAAAAACTCTCAAGTACATCATAAGGCTCTTCAAACCCATGGATCTCCTTATAAATTAGTTAATACATATTTACATGGAATCCATTAATACAAAAAACATAAATCCCATGTCTTTATGTGATTTCCCCTAGAGGTATCTCCATTAATAAGAAGCCTACAATGCCCCAAAAAAAGTGAAACCAAAATCAATAGTAAAAGAATATTTAAAGGATGGTAATAAGGTGTTACCATCCTATTTCAAAAAATTAATTTTTAACACACATAATTCATTTTCTAACCTTAAACCCCTAACATTGTTTGTCTTTATATCATTACCAACCATACACCGATCGCGTTGATCACTCAAAAATAAAAAATGAAGGATTTTATAAATTTATGTACACTCATACTAAAATCATGCCCCACATCCCAAGAAAAACACCATGCATGATTTAATTATGATTGTATATCCTTACACCCTAAGGAAACAAAAATACATTTATTAATAACATAGTATCCACAAATTTTGGTGTAACAAAATTCTTGTGTAGAAGCCTTTCTAAGAAATCCACCATGAACATGAATAACCTAACACTGACTCCAGAACTTGAGACATAATACGGGGATTGATCCATATGAAAAAAATATATCCTTTAGATTTTAATATACATAGAAAACCAATATGAAACATTATTCATAAAATATATTCTTTAATGGAGTTAAATATTCAAATCACCTTATTATTTTAGAACTCATAATGATCTGATTCAATAGAATAATTTTTCTGGTATTTAATTCAATTGTATATCATATTAAAATATCTTTGGTGATCTAAATACATTTTATTATTATTATTTCTTTCCATTATCATTACATTTTCATAATTTTGTTTCTTCTATAATATAGGAAATTATTTTAAAAAATATTTTTGTATCATACCAAAATGGAATAATTTTTTATATTTCTTTAATTTTTTAATAAATATTTGTCACATTAAATCTTTCATTGAATTAATTGAATCAATTGAGGGATAATTCTCATAATATATTATTCATGTATTTTTAATTTGTTGTATTGGATGTTACTGGATATTTCAATAATTTATTATTACATCAATGATTTGATATTTTTTAATCATTTAATTTCATCCTCATGATTTTTAAAAATTTATAGACATACATTTTAAGTGCTAAAAAATCAAATATATTCGATTTTTCATTAAAATATTTCACAAAATATATCAATGTCTTGACTTTGGTAATTTTTGGATTAAACAAGAAACTAAGAAGGTGAATCATTTTCGTATTGAGTTAATATTTCATGAATACATTATGTTTAAATATTCATAATAAAATCTATCCAATTTCTACCTATAAAAACCCAAAATCAATACATTTTCTATTAATCATTTTTACATAAAAATTATAGTCTTCATTCAATCAAAATATATTCAAACCCATTAGTGGTGACATTATTTTCACATATCTCAAGAATATGAAGGTTTAATTAGTTTTTATTTTATATCATTGTAGAATCAACACACTAGTTATGACACAAGTGAATGATTCATCTTGTAATGTATATTTCGGTGAACCAAAATGAGTTGTTATTGTCAGGTATGAAATAAAGTGTTCTTTATAAACTCACATTGTATTTTGATATCCATTTATCTTATTATTTATTTGTTATATGTATTCCTTTAATCTAATATATTGGAACATTGAAGCTATTTATATATAGTTTACAATCCCAGTGTTGGGGAAATAAGTGAGAGCCTGGATATTTTTCATTTTTAAAATCAATTTAACAAATATAATCTACTCAAAAATTTTGTTTAATCATATAGAGATTCTGCAATATAACCAAATCATAAAATATGGTTGAAAAAATTTAAATCAAAATGAAGTAGTCTTAAAATATATGAATTTCATCGATAAAAAAAAATGTTTTTCAACCTCATCCAAGTCATGTTTTTTATAGCGAAGAACACTATCCATTTAGAAACCATTTCCAAAAAAATCATCAACCCTTTCATATGATAGTTTTAGGGATGAATTATCCATATGTAATATAGTATGATGTCATTTTTGTTAAAATCTAACCTAACGTCAATTTGAGTTAGAAAAGATAAATTATTAAAAAATTTCATTGACTGATTTGGTGATGAATTATAAAATAAATGATTCTAACAACTATCCATTAATTAAAAAAATTATAATAATAATTTTATAAAAAATTCATTCCTCCACATTTGATTATTGCAATAAAAATGATTTTATAGATCATTGTAAAATAATGAGGGTTTTTATAGAAATATTTGTAAATATATAATTTTAGTACTAATATGTTACATCAACATGTACTTTCATTTATTGAATAAATCTAATTCTTATTGCGAAGTGTTAGGGACCATAAGAAAACATTTAAAGACATGATGTGTTATAAGTAATTAAAAACCAAATACCATATGAATTATTATGAAAATATAGAAGGACTCACTGAAAAATACCATACATGGTAAACCTATACCGATATTATGAAGACACTATAATCATTTTCCATGAATAATATCATATTTGATAGAATACATAGGGATATAATTTTATATTTTTATATGAAAGATGAGGATATATGACATAGAAAATTAATTGTGTTCAAAATATTAACTCACATTAAAAATTTCTAAAAATCCATACTATGATTATAATAATATCCAATATAATTATTATTTTATATATTTGATTCTATGCATTATATTTTTATAGGTAAATCCTTTGAAATTTAAAAAGTCAAAGTATCAATATAATTTTAATCCATGATACAATTACTAGCCATTATTTTATCTGATTGATAGTCAATAAGATAATAAAGTATAGGGTCTAAATCCCTAGTCACTATGAAATCTCCTAAAATAAAAAAATTCAACCCCAATAATTCAAATTCATACGTTCTCCTATGAAATTTAAATATCCTAAATATCTTATTGGGATTATAAAAATCATCTCAATTCACTATATAATCAATTTTCATATGTTTACTTGAGATGTTTTCATAGGTAATGATAACAAATGATTTACAAGGACTCATTCAGAAAAAGTGTTCTAAAAGAATTTAAAACTAGTAATTCTCTCATTTCCACTTTGGTTGTATTATCACCAAACATAATTATATAATCCAATAATAAAATCCTCTCACAAAAATTTCAATGGTATGATTATCTTATGGATTTGTAAATTCCATGAAAAAACATTAGAAAACATTCCAAAACTCTTTAAGGCTTGAAATTATCATAACTGTGTTTGAGAACCATAATTTTATTATGACGAATCCATGGAGAATGTGGAAAAAAATTCCATCTCAAGCACTCCATAAACATAATCCATTTTCTCAATGAATGATTAGATAATCCAAAGCATAAATAAATGAAGAATCAATGAAAATCATCCTTAATGTTTATATCAAAAGTCACATTCTTAATAAAATCACAACCATACTATAATAAATCATGGTCTTTCATTCCTATTGTACTTTAAAACCAAAATTATACAATAACACTATGACCTTTGGCTTCAAATACGAGAACCATTATCCAGGGAACCGTGAATCTTCAATTAAAGGACCTCAATTGTCCTTAAATTAATGTTGAAATTGGAGATAAAAATATTTTCTAGGAAACATCAGATATATGTTCAAGTGTCAAAACATTTATATATATTGTGTAATATATATTTGATATTGAGTAATTCTAACCCACATCTATCAATATACAACTAATTGATCATAATATCTGAGTTCCTAATTGTATAATATACAATGTTCTAGTAATTGTTTTTGGAATCATTTATCCAATCAAATTAATTATATTTTACAATCATTATAAATTAGGTATTAGTGAAAAATATCTAATCACTAATGGTACTCCATTCCTTGAAATAGTCAAATAAATAGTCTAATTTAAGAAGATGAACATCACCATAATAATGGAGAACATGCACCTTAATATATACATTTAAAATTAATTCTCTGAAAGTGGTGACGATGAGGAGGTTTATAACGTGAATGTAATAGTTAGTAATCAACATGACAATGTGAAGAATAAAATAATTATTTTTGAAAATTTATGTTAGTATGTGATAAATTTAATTTTCTAATTTAGTGAATATTTATCTCATTCTATTGATATTTTTCACTCAACTTTTTTAATGATTTTTAGAATCCCCAATTAGAGGAAACTAATGTGAAATCATGTAATTTTTTATAACCTTTTATAGTGTTAATACAAATATTTGGGACCAGAAATCAACTACTCTAAAAGATTAAATTATATATAGAAATCCATAAATAACAATTGATGAGTTCAAATCCCAGTCTATCTCAGGTAATATTTTATAACATAGATTGAATTAAAGGTTATAAATATCTTAATAAAGTATTAATTATTATCAGATAAGAAAAAAATTCATTATTTTATATCTTCATAAATTATACATGAATAATATGAATCAATATTGATGACTTGAGGAGGCCTGATAAAGAATTTGGATGGTATGATTCATTTTTTCCAAGGATTTTAGAACCCATCTAAAACAAAAATTGTTGTTATTGAAAATAATTATAAATTTTCTCTATAAATTTTTGAATCAATGAGGTTACCTAGTCATAACATGCATAAATATGGAATCATTTTAGATGAATATTAAATCCATTTTAAAATAGTAGAAACCCATAAACAGTAATTGTATAATGTAAATAGATACGTGATACATAATAAAATTAATTTACGTTAGATATTAAATATATTCCAAAATTTCATTATCTAGATGATCATGATGGAACATAAGATAAGAATAAGGTTTTGAGAAAAATATAATAACATGTGATTTTAATACACAATCACTTATATATCATAAATAATGATTCATGGAATAAATATTTCTTAATTGAAAATACATGATTCATAAGTGTGATGAATCGCTATTAGTAAATCATGTGACATGAGATAATAACATAATAATGAGAAAAGTGAATCATGTTTTTGAAAAATAATAAGAATACAAAATTATTTTCATTATTTTATTGTAGAAAAATTCCCATAATATGTTGGGTTCACTCCCCATCAACTTCTGGTCCTTTGAAAGGGATAAAAACCAATCATATTTCATAGTATCTCAGGAGATATAAATCAGTAACAATATAATTTTTGGTATATATAAATTTTTGACCATCCACCACATAATGAAAACAAAATTTATTATGCTCAATGATATTAGAAACATAGAAAATTCTATTATAGAATAACCCATGGAAAAAATGTGTTTCAAAAATATTTTTGCATCCCATAGTCATAAGGAATTTCAATAATAGAATAGAATATATCAATAGATAATATAAATAATGTATAATAAAAACATCAAATGATATATACGTAGATGAAAATAAATTTATAATAGCATACAATTCTTTTTTGAAAATAAGAGAAAAATACCATTTCCTTTTGAAAATATTTTAAATGAAAAATTCATAATATACAGAAACAATTATAGAAATTGGAAATATATATGTAAAATTATAGAGTATGATTTAGTGAAATTAATGAACATAATTGTGGAAAATTATATTAATTCAAAAAATGTTAAAACATTGACTCCATTAACACTTATTATAAATAAGTAATAATTAAAAAAATTTAGAATGAAATGTAATTTTTTTAACACATTTAAAAAAGAGTAAAAGAGTATTGAAAAATAAATTATATAATAATTATTTCATAGATAATAATATTTTATAATACTATTGGAAAACCGCAATATGTAAGATAAATTTCATTGTCTAGAGAAGAAATGTTGTCCACTTTTCTTAAAAATATACATTCCTTGAATTTTTAACTAAACAATATGTAGCATGAATAAGAATAATTAAATGCTAATAAATAATTATATAAAATTAAATTATAATTGTATTAAAGTATGTAAAATCAATTATTACTTTAATGGAGATTTAAATAAAAACAAACCCGATTAAAAATGAAATTATAATACAAAACCTTACCTCACGTCACTTCATTCATCGTACGGGGTCATAGCCTTCTTTTATAATAAATTTATTTTTATAATAAATTTATAATATATAAGGATTCATACTTATAATATGATATAATATTCCATTAAGTTTCTTTATTACTTACAGATCATGGAATCTTCATTAAAATCAAAATTCAGGTGAAAACATTGTCATCTCCCATTCATCTTTTGGTTTATCAGATTTAGTTCTTGAAACATGTTCCAAGTTTCATTCTATGAAGAATCATAATCATTTAATATGTATAATATTTATTAATTTACTAAAAATTTTGATAATTCATATAATTTGGTGAAGTAAAATTAATTTCATCACTTCATGGAGATGATAGTTGGGACATAGGCATGCATAATGTTTTCATTTTAAAATGGATGGAATGAATGAGTAATAAATAAAAATATATGTTTCTAAAATCATAATAAAATCATATATATTCATTATATATATATATTATCATCCATTTTTGGTGTATGTGAAATTAACCCCCATTGGTTCACAAACATGGTAGTCCACATGTATACTCGAACAATGTTATCATTTCTCGTAGGATGGAAATGATGGATAAAATGGTTCCAACATAATTATAAAAAAAAATCATGTATATTTATTATAGTTATTAAATAATTTTTTGATTGTTTTTTATGATTATATTGGTGTTAAAGAAGCATGAAACCCAAAATAGATTAGTAATGACAATTTCCACTTTGTTCAAAAACAACCTTTTCGATTAAATTATAATCCTTATTCATTTGGTCATATAGGAAAACTAGATGCCCTACCATACTGTGATGTATGTTTTTAAGTCATTTGGGTAGGTATTAATGAATATATAGTGCTAAATTTCTATGAATAAGTTAACAGAGGATGTTTCCCTTAATAAGTAATGTGGGTGGAGAATGCCTCAATACTTAAAACGTTAATATATAAAAATCCATATTCATGTTCATGTGGAACTAAAAAACCAAAATTTGAATATATAACATTGCTCGGTGAAAGTAATGTTATAAAATTTTATTTATACATATTTTTAGGTTATTTTAACCCAAATATATTTAGTTTATCCCCTCATCATCCACTAATGTATTAATGAATGTATACCTTAAACACTATTCAATATGACCCAAAGTGAGATTGATATATTTATATATAATTTTAAATTTAAAATTTAAAATATGGAATCTATTCTATAAAATTAATTCTATATAAGTGGTATAAATTCAATTTATAATAATCATTCCAAAAACATGAAAAATCATTTAAAAAAATTCCTTTTAATAAAAATACTAAATGTATCATCATTAAATTAATAGTAGAAATGATTAAATAAGTGTTAAAATATTTTTTCTGTTACATTATTATAAAATCGCAATCAAACCATTCATCTATATTAAATAATTTATTTTATTTAGATAAAAACACACTATATTAATAAAATAATTTTTATCGGAATATAAACTCATTTAACCTTTAAAGGCATCTATTTTCATTTATATTCAGTTAATTACAATTAAATTAATTTTAAATAAGTGAAAAAAATTAATTTTTAAAAATTTTATACATTAATTGTTTCTAAAATAAAATATATATGATAATAAATAATTACCTTAAAAAATTGTAAAAATAAATCTTAATGAAATTTAGTATTTAGTTATTGATTTCTGAAGAATTTTTTATAATTTTTTATAATTTAAATAACATGTAATTTTATTAATTCTAAAATGTATAATAATTATTAACCAAATTTTAGTGTTTTTTACCTCAAAATCTATCACAAAAATTAATGTAAAAGGGATTTATAAAATTTAAAATCATAGGTTGTAACATTCTATTAATTTATAATAATTATGTACTTGATAATATGTAAATCAAGTAAAAAAAACAATGTATACATCTCCCTCATCACATATTTTGGTTCCCAAACTACATCATTCAATTTCAAATTCATCTAGAGTACCTTATATAGGTTAGTAGTCATGTTACAAAAAAATTATCTATATATTCAATTATTTCAACTTACTATTCTTCATAAGAAATATCACTCTACAGTGGTGTAACCACTACATTCAGAGAATTTGAATGATTTGGTTTAAACATTGTCAAAAGATTTATATATAACATGTCCTAAATTTGGGAGAGGTTCATAGGTAGTTCCAAGGGATTGTATTGGTTCTTGATGTGATCAATAATTTCACAAGGACTGATATAATAAGGGTTTATATTTACCATTATTTAAAAGCTCATAAAATTCATCCAAGGAGATATTATATTGAAATCCTTATCACTATAATTAAACTCAAAATATCACTGATAATTTTTCGGTACAATATTTCTTTTGACATGGAGATGTGATGATGTGTTTTTGAATATCTTAATCCACTATTAACATTTCATAAACTAGTTCAAGTCCCAACAACTTCTGTTTCTTAACTTATTCCTAAAAAGTTTGTTTCATAAACTTCCTTACATATAGGTCTTCATATGGAGATTTTCGAAATATCAAATGAATTCTATTAGTGTGGGAACATTTTACCACATAATTATATTGATCGAAACCTAAATTGAAATACATAGAACAAGGGAATTATATAACTAATAGTATTTGAATGATTCTATCAGAATTATATTGTTTGAGAAATATGTGCAATTATAAATATCAACAGTATATTTTATTATTATTGAATACTAATATATAAAATTAAGGTAAATCTTAGATATCAATCAGAAAATACTTAGAGTGACACTCTAGGAAACATCACAAATTTCTTAACATAAAACCTGATAAGCTAATTAAGAGGTAAATATATTATGATAATAATGAAATGTTCTAATTTAAAATGTAAATTGATGAAAAATCCTGTGAAATCACAAACATTATGTATTTTTAGAGTCCAATTATAAAATCTATAGTGATTTTGTACTTTTTATACAATGGTATGGGTAATTATTGTAACATCCCCTTAGGCCTCGGCATCTCATCCTTAACATGGGATTATATGAATCACTGATTTAAATAAACTGAAATAACTCCCTCTATGTTATCCACTGTAAATACTCTTTATGATCAGTATACATCTTCATCCATCTAGGATTTGTAGCGAATGATGAATAATAAGAATAATCTAACATTAACTTATTCAATTTTGTTATTGATGGGAAAAATAATATGTTTTCATCTTTATTATATAATCAATATTATAACAAAACTCAATAATATTCCTTGCATTATTTTTAGATCAATTTTATCCTTTTGACTATGTGGTGTTCACATGAATATATTGTTGAAAATTCATCTTGGAAAGATATTAATTTTATCCTTTCCTTATCATTTAAATGTCCATCCTCTTCCAATACATAAGTTTTGGATATCCATAAATCCCCACTATAGACACAATATCATGGTCCTTTTGATACATATCATTATCCACATTGTTCTTATATCTTGGGTAGAATATTTTTTGGGAAGACATAATCAGTAATTAGTTCAGACCATTTTACTTATCAGATATTCAACTCATTATGTATGAATATATACTTCATGATGTTATGATCTTTATATATGGAACACCTTTTACAATATATATTTATTTACTCTAATTTTTCAAAGTCAAATATCCAAATTATAATTCAAAATCTTGTCTTATATAGTTTTTCCCGCGAACCTTTAGTTTACATGAGGCTTAAGTTACCACCTTGTCATTTTTCAAGATAAAAAATTCCATTACAATATATTATTCCTCACTATATATCAAAAACCATTTTAATTATATTTTATTGATATTACATTAGTAATAAACAACATTGTCTTAAATTATATGAATTTATATTCACCTTTATCTATCCAATAAAACTTTTTCTCCCTTATACATCAATACAGAGAGTTTAATTGATTGTACTGATAAATATCACAAAAATATTTGGTAATATGTAGATAACCCAAGGAAAACAAGAATTTTAATCACTATGGATGGATGGAGATAATGATCAATAAGATTTATATTTAAGGGAACCACTCACATACCCTTTCCTTTAATTTTGTAACCCAATAATTGTATTTTATGTATCCAAAAACTATAGTTATTAAATTTGGAATACAATTTATCATTCCTCAAAGACTTGAAAAAAATCCCCAATTATTCATTATTATCTTACATTATCTTGGAATCTATAAAATATTGTTTATAAATACTACCACAAATTGATCAATAAATTTTATAAAAACAATATTCATTATATTAGTGAATATAGACGGTGTATTGGTAATTATCAAAGGTATAACTATAAATTATTAATGATCTAACCTCAAATATATGTTTTCCTAGAAATTTCATATTTTTATACCATTAAACAATTATATCAATTTCATAGGTCTATACCTTAAAATTATTGTTCTCCACACAATTGATCCAAAAATTCATAAATACAGCATAGAAGATTAATTTTGTTAATTTTAATCTTGTTAAGTTATAAATAATAAATGAAAAGGTTCATTAACCCCCATTTATTCTTAAATAAAAATATGTGTGAACCCTAGTGTGATGTACATGAAAAAATGTATCCCTTATTAGAATTTTCATTGATTTTATCCCCAATACCTATAACGAAATCCATGTTATTTCATAATTAGTCTTGGAAATTTTTTTTGAAAAAAAGTAATAATTCTATTAATAATTCAAAAAAATAAATAGACGTAAGACTAGGAAACTATTCATTAAATATATTGTAATATTGTTTGAAAAATTTGAATTTTATCAATGACGAGTTTCTATACACCCATTTGAAGTAGATATATAACATGAATTGTTCATAACACCGATTCAATTTAAATATTTTATATCAGTACTTATTATTCATAAATATAGTGGTAAAAAATCATTGGCTAATTTAGAATATGAAGTGTGAGATAAATTACTTGTATATATATTTGATATCTATACATTGATATGCAATCCATGATAAAAAATAGATAAAATTCAATCCATTCCAAAAAACAAATAAAATTTCCCTTCCTCAAAATTTTATATTAAAATACTTGGTGTGTGGGTGGTGTATTAAATAGATATATCTCAACATTCCTTCCATTTTATTTCCTCATCACATATTATCATATTTAACTTTCTCAGTGTACTTGTATTCAAAACATGAAAAATTAAAATTCCCTTATTATTATTTAACATGTCATATTTTAACAATCCCTAAATAAAAGAATAGTAACATTATTTGAACCACAGGTTTTGTTGTTATAATTATCTCAAAAAATTGACTTTATTTTCTTATCAAAATCTTAATGTTAATGGGAATATCCACTCTTAATTTCTATACTGATATCATATTAATCTCTTACTTTATATATAATGAAGTACATTAATTCCAATTCAATGAAACAAAATGGTTTTAATATACTAACATATAGATGAATTTTCATTTATGGATGATTATAGAAAAATCGAATTATCATACAATACTTGTAAAATTATCCCCATGGGTACTGAAATATTTATTATACTTATTTTTTAGATCAAGGAATTCCATTTCCATTTTCATGAGAATATTTTAGGGTATGTAATTACTAAAAAACACCCTTTAAACTCATACAATAGAATGGTGTCAATTTCATCCAGTGGCCTAAAATTTTTCTTAATATTCGAACATTTGTCTACTTCATCTTCGAAATGATAAACATCCTTGAAATAATGGTCATGCACTGGGAAAGAGAGAATGAGAAATATATTTTCAATAGTAATAGTAAATTTTATTCACACTAAAATATCATAAGAACCCATGAAATAAGGTTCATGGTTCTACATGAAAGAATAATTAGTGTGTTGGTCCTTCCATTGAACATTTTAAATCTCAACATGAATTTATCTTTACAGAGTTATGTGAATAACAAAACATTATTTTATATTCCATATCTCAGGTATTTTTATAGTACAAGGGGGGAATCAGTTCCTCTTACACAATTTTATTTCTTTATCACGGCTCATCCTTATTCCTGAAATAGTCTAAGACCTAAAATAGTAGTATAATAACTAATATATAACTATCAGAGTGAGAAATCATATAATAATGATAATAATTCATATGATTTGTTAAATAATGAGACCATATAATAAACATATAACAAATTTGGGTTTACCCTATATAACATTCAATTCATTGTAGACTGCCTCATATTATAGCCCCATAATATTCAAAAACTAATCACAAAAAATAATTATACTCTAGTATATTAAAAAATAAGGACACCCAATCATAAAAAACATAAATATTGCTTCATTTTATTTGAATATTCAAGGAATTTAACAACATTATACCCCCATAAATGATAAAGGATTGATGAATCTAAAAACTAGGAACATAATTATCTTATTTTGTGAATGATATTAAAAATATACCACATAAATCATCTCTTAAAATACCCTTCTTATTAAAATACTTCATAAAAAAATTTATCATTACCAACAGAAAAATTGTAACATATGTGTGTGTGAGATCTAATTATCAGTAATGGTATGAATAAGATATATCAATGGATAGTCCTATGAAAAAACTTGATAAGTACGAGGTTATGAGAGAATGATAACAAAATATATATCTTGTATCTAATTATTAAAAAATCCTAAATATTGAGATGTGGAATACACTTTTAGCCTTTCAAAATAAATTAGTCATAGCGGGTAGGAATCATCCATAACTAATCATGATCCATCAGATCATCAAAAAAGCATAAAAAAATTCATATTAAATGTGTAATACCCATAATAATTTAAAATAAATTAATAATTCAATGATCAGTATGATGAAAATAATATCATCATGAAAAATTCCCACAATAGTTTGAGTTCACTCCCAATCAACTTTTTATCAATTGAATGGGTTATATCACACCCAACCAAAAATTTACATATTTTTATTTCGTAGTTCTTGTTATTTTGGTTGAATTTTTGGTTTCATTTCTGGTGATAGTTTTGAATTAGTAAGTTTCTTGATTAGGGACATGGTTGGCACATGATTTGGAGAAATCAGGCACCAACCTAGTGAATCCCATGAGACATGGAAAGTGGTGCTGTCTAGGGTTCACATCTAGGTTCACGGGTGTGCGGCCCTCCCGATGATCTCATGTGGTCCCTCTTACATGGCATAGAGGCAACCACATGATTATTGAATTATCTAGCTGACCATGTGACCAATTTTTGTGTCTTTCTTAGAGTTCAAAATAAAATAAAAAAGAAAATCAAATATAATAAAAATTAAATAGAGAATAGAAAGTAATGTTTCAATAATAATAATAAGATTTTTATTTTTATTTTTATTATTATTGTTAAGATAAATAATAATAATAATAATAATATTATTATTAAAAACCATTAAATGGGTATCTCCCCCATATTTAAAATGCCCCAACCCTTTCCCTGCCCCTTCTCCCTATATCGCACGACATCCAAAACGTGGAGGGATCCTAGGGAATGACCTACATTCCTTCCGACATCCGTTCTTGGCCGATATTCCTCCAGATCATTGGTGAGTTCCTCTCGGGTAAGCCTTTTTTCCCACCATTCTCTTTATTTTCATTATTCTCTCCTCTTCTATGTGGTGTGAATGACTTTGACAAAACATAACTCTTTATTGGGGTTTTTACTTTTGTTGGTTCATGACATTTAATGCTATTGGGTCCCATTCATGACCACTCTTAATATGACCATCAATGGAAGTAGGTTTATCTTTGGTTTTGGGTAAGGATTTTTAGTTCCTTCTCTTTGGAATAATTTTAATTTTGGTTATTTCATGGTTTTTGAGTTTCCAATATTTTTTAGATTGTGTTAGACCTCATTAGGGTTGTTTTAGGTTTTTTGGTCAAAAGAGATTCAAATGGGTATGTATTAGTAGATATATATATATATATATATGCATAAGCTCCCACATTATATATATATATATATATATTCACAAATAGAAGTATGGATATATATTGGGTCTCGATGAGTTTATGTGTATTTGTCTAAAATTGATATGTGTGTAAGTGAAAAGGGGTATATGCATGTATAAGCATACATCAATAGACACCCTTGTATATATTTTTCCATTGAAATATGTAAATTAGGGATAAGTTTCCTTATATATATGAGAAATTCCATATGTGTGCAATTAGAATTGGAATATATGAGTTTTAATTATCAAAATAAGTGCACCTTGAATTTTATGTTGGTTTCCTATGACTTGTCCTTTAAAAGTGAAATCTATAATTTCAGAAAGTTTTCTAAATTTATTTCACATTTAATATGTAATTCATATGTTATATATATATATATATTTGGTTATGGGTTATTGAATTTGGCTTCTTACTTCTTTGTTAATCATTCCCTTTAGCTTTAAAAATGGATTTCTTTGATTTAAGAATGGTTTCAAGATTGTTTTTAAATGTGTGGTTCCTTGAATATTTAATTGGTATTTTAATTTTTTTGGAACTTAAAAGTGTTATGAAATTGTTTTTTCCCAAAATAATTTATTCCATGTAATGAAATGGGGACCGTTTTTCACTTTAAGAATGATTTATGGAAGTATAAAACCCATCATGAGGCATTCCCCTTGATTTACCAATTTTATGTATGTGTTAATTGTGTGATTTGTGATATGTTCCTACTGAAGAGGATTGAACCTTATTGTTTACATTAAATAATGGTATTCTCTTTATGAGGGGGTAAGTGGTGGGAAGTTTGATGGGTTTTTGGATAATGAATATAACATACATGTATATTATATCTTGATAAAAACTCACAACCATTTAGAATAAGCACATACGACCTTAGGTATCTTACTTGGGAAGACTCGATTTTTTACACTAGGAATATTGGTAGGTTTTAGGCCTATTTACCTTATTAGTTTTGATGATGCAACACTTACTAAACATATGATGTTTATTGGAGACCACTAGACCTTGGGATGTGTCCCCCTCTAATGGATCCTGTTCAAGGATTCTGTGTATTATGGATTCTATACCATGTCATCGAGGTACATAGATCCCGGGCCTTTAGTAACCCTATATATATAGATATTTCCCAGTGTTATATACATAATTTAACTATATTCTTATTTACATTAAACCATTTTAGAATACGATTGATGTAATCAAAAGTATATTTCATTTCGTCTATTTTGTAACACCTGATGTTTCTTTCAAACTAAAATGTTCCTTTTGTTGAATACACCTTATAAAGGGTTGATTGTAGAGATATTAATTTTTATAAATTTGAGTAAAATTAAAAAGGGGAAATGTATTTTAAAAACCATCATCTTGTTTCTTGTTTTTAAAATTAATGGAAAACAATGTTTTTATATATTGGTATTTTCAAAAAAACATGAAATGGTTTTAATTTTAACGGTACGACATATGGAATACTTTATCTAGGCATTATTACTATGTCTTAATACTCACACATATAAATTTATCTTTGATTTTTTCTTTGGTTCCCCTTCCAGATCTGTTTGGGTCACCATGGGGAATCATTAGTTTAGTGGTCAATGGTGGCCCATAGGATCACATGGAGGTATGTGCAATTTTATTTTTCCTTCCACTACTAGTGTTTAATTTTATTTTTCAGTTTATATTGAATTATTTTTCAATTTTTACTAGGTCAAATCCTTCCCAATGATTTTATCTCGATTCCCAGGACTAGTTTCCATCTCAGGGGGATAAAAATGTATTCCAAGCCATGTCACCAGTGGGATTAGGTGATCAGTTTGGGGTTGAACTGGGTTTGTTTAGGAAAAAATATTATTAATGAATTCCATAGTTATTTGGGGGGTTCATATAGATCATATATTTTATTTTTAGGCCTTGGGATGTACGTCGTGGGTCAGGTCCGGATCACAAACACTCATGACGAGACCTGAGTAGCTAGGGGTAGTTGGGTTTGAAGTATTTATTTTTTGTTTTAAGCTATGTGGTTTGAATTTTATTAGTTTAATGAGTTCTTTATTTTGGGGTATGACAGTGTAAGTGAGATGGTGTGACACAATGATATTACATGGTGTATAAAACCTTGTGGAGCTCACATGCACAATTCAATATGCATCAAGTAGTTGGTGAATGCTCAATGCATGGTCTTATTAACACTTTGGCTATGGTTTCTATAACCATTATATCCCTTTTCTAGTTACTTATGAATTTGTGATAATTTGTTATGATTTGGGATTCATTTAGTTTATTTTAAAAGGAAAATAATTTTTAAAAATGTTTTCTAGATTGTAAAAAATGGAGTTTAGAGGATAAATTCATTCATAATTTTGAAAAGCTTGGGAAAATGTGGTGTAAAATTAAAATTGGAATTTGGTAAATTCTCAGGTTTGATCATAAAATGCTATGTATGTATCTTTTTATTCCTTGTAGGTTTTCAAATGTTCTTGATTCTATGTATGAAAAGCGAATACTAGAATGTTTTCATGGATTATATAATTCACATGAGCCTCAGCCCAATTGGTGAGAAATATCAAAGTTCATCCATGAGACCGAGGTTCTCATCCAGCTAGAGGCTTATTTCTGGGTAACTATAGCATCAATTTTGCTCATATTTTAGGAGAAACTATAGTAGGTATATTAGGTGGTACTATTCGGTACTATAACATATGGAACTATTCACCTTTGGGCCACTAATTTGGGCCTAGAGTACTTAAGGTATTCGGGCCTCCCACGTCCTTCGAGCCAATTATGGATTTTGGGCCAGATGGCTTTACATCCACCTCAAAACCTTTGGTCCAACTCATTAGGATCATGCAGTGAAGATGAAACTAGATTGATTATAGGAACTAGCTTCAAGGGAGGACTTAGAGCAGGTGATTTCCCCACACCAAAGCTATCCGGATACAGATGAATGAGAGGGTATGGGAATTTACATCAATACTAGGCCTGTGCACCTCTACATAGGTATTTCTATCCGAACAAGCAATGTGAAGCATGGAAGTCGACTTCACGATCTAGATACTGGGGAGGGGTATTTTCATGTAGTTATGTATGGGTTAAATTCCTCTAAGGACTTTGGGTTATGTAATCCACTAATCCTATAGGGTTCAACCTCATCCCTTGAATGGTTGGTTATCATGTATGATATAAACCGAAGTGGGATGCACCCATATGTGAATGTTCCTAGGATGTCGTAAGTGTGTATTTAATATCAAAGGTTTTACATTGTTTTTACAAAGTGGTTTTTTTGAAATGAAAATTAAATTTGGGAACATGTGTTAGTTTATCAATTAGGAATTGGTGTTTCAATTTAATTTGAAAAGTATGTTGGGAATTTGGAAAAGTTTCCTTGGGTAAAATGGTTTTGAATGTGGAATGAAAATGGTGGTTTTTGAAATATGATTATATTTTTGTTTTATGATTTTTGGATTCTAGGTGTGGTGTTACGATTTTGTATTTACTTTTTGTTTAATCCTTATTTGGTTATTTACACTCTTGTTTATCATTTGTTTATTTGGATATTCTGCCTAGAAAGGTCCCAAGGGTTTCTAGTGAGTCTCTCCCAGTTTTAGGCCCTGTAAAGACTCTCATAGGAGTGTAAGAGTTATGTCCTTCTATGTCGATGAATGTTTTGTTTGGTGATAAATTTATTTTAGAGGTTTCATAGAGTATTTATGATGTTCAAGGAGTATATTAGATGTTGGGAACTCATGAATCTATATAGGTTCAAGATATTTTGTCTTTGTTCGAAGGTCCAGATTAAGAATGGTGAAGGGTGGTCATCCCCACATAGTTCCAAGTTGGTATGTACATTGAATTTTCTAAGAAAATTTTCATTCAATGGTTTTTACCTAAAGAGGTGAACAAGAGGAATTTGGTGGGACTCATAATCATTGAACAAGTTCTGTCGATGATGAAGGCCTTTGTAGACCAATAAAAAGAGCCAGTTTCTTATTATTTCGAGGCAGCATCATAGGATCAACTGAAATATACTCTTCTCATTTCAGATCTTCAAACAGAGTCTTATGATCAATTCATCTAACTTAGCTATGTTTAGTCATAGATGTTGGTGAATTAGGAATTTTTGGTCATGTTGGTTCCCGAAGTGTATGTGGTTGGCAATTCAGTTTCTCTTGTAATTCTTGATTGTTCTCTATCAGGTATAGGGTGTATAATAATGGAATATGTCCCTAAAGAGTATATTTTTTTGGTCATGGATACTCATTCACATGGTAGACTACTTGTGTGCTTCAAAGGTGGCCAGTTTTTCCCTTCAAAGTTGGCTTGTCAAAATCCTCAAGAAGCCTTCTGATGGTGTGGTCATCTGGGTCCCCAGGAGAAGTTTTTCATGCAACGTCATGAGAATAAGGGGTCTCAATCAGAGTTTTTCAACTTGTGACTATCTAGTAGGGTATTCTTCATAAATTAGGGCTCTATCCGTAGGCCCCAGAGTGAATCTTACAGGAAGTCTAGGACCATTGGGCATGTGGGGGAACCTAGGTCCATCTTTTGACTATAGTGCTAGAGTTAGTATTGTTTAACCACATCATTGTTTGTGAAAGTATTGGTGGCATTGTACCATTTTACATTTTTAAACCTCTTCAATTTTTATTTTTCCATATAAATATGAAATCCTGAATGTTAATACTTCTTGAGAGATAGTTTTGAATTCACGTTGTTCTCATTTTAGAGATTCTCATGTCTTATGGAAATGATGAATTTTGATCTGGTTTTTCGTTGGTTTGTATTTTCTTCCATATCCCCCCTTGGGGATGGGGTTTGTCTATTTGGGGAGTTCTTGGGTTGCTCTTGGTTATAATTACCATGTTGGTCTATTCTAGTTGGTATAACCTGGTTGGTTCTTAAATGGTGGGGAGAGCCACTATGGATCTTATTTTGGGTTCATCAAGACTTTGTTGGTGATAGTTGATTTCTTATGGTGGGAATAACATTCTCTTCTATTTGTGATACTCCTCATTGTTCTTATTTATAGAAATTTTTGGGTGTATGTTTTGGAGTTTATGGGTCATAACTATGTGTTTCGTTTTTCTTAATTGTTTAGTTTTTTGGAGGTGGATTTTCCTCTCATTTGGATGGGTGAATTTATAGGAGAAGAATGTTCTTATGTTGGGGTGAATTGTCTCACCCCAACCACATTTTGATTTTGATTTTTTTATTTCATGGTGGTATTTATTTAGTTTGAGGTTTGGGTTGATTTTATGAGGTTATTTTTGAATTTTGTAGTTTCCTTCCAAGGAGCATGGTTTACAGAAGGTTAGGGGAAACCATGCCACAACCCAATGAAAACATCATGGCCTAGACTGTGGGTATATTTAGGGTATACGACTAGGTGTGTGGGTTTTTAGCCCTCTAAAAGAGATCATGTGGTCCCTCTTCCTTGGGATAGAGTCAACCACATGTTTGGCGCATAGTCTAGAAGACCGTATGGCTAAACTGTGTTGTCAGTCCACAATTAGAAACATAAAATAAAATAAAATAAAATGAAAAAAACAAATGTATAATAAAATGTAATGTTTTAAAAATAATAATATTTTTATTTTTATTTTTATTATTTTGATTATGATTATTATTAATGCTAATAAAAATAAAAATAAAAATAATTAATATTATATTATTAAAAACATTTAACTGGGTCTCTCCCACACTCTTTCACATGACCGACCCTCTCCCCTCTTCCAATCTTGTCAGAAACCCATGACCAGAAGGGATCCAAGCACATGAACTCCTCTCATTTAGGAATATGTTCTTGGCTGATATTCCTCCTGATCTTAGGTGTGTTAATCTTATATAATCCTCCTCTCACATCCTTATACAACTTTTGTTGGTTTTATTCACTTCTGTGTGGTGTGTGTGTCTTGGCCAAACCTAACTCTTTCCGGTGGTCTTATTCTCACCAGTTCTAGATTTTTAGGGTTCTTGGGTCGCGTTTGGGATCATTCATTCCATGATCATCGAAGGAAGAAGGTTTTCTTTGATGTTTGGTAATTTAATTATGTTCCTTCTCTTTGTATCAATATTAATTTGGGTTTTCTGGGGTTTTGGAATTTCTATTATTTTTATAGATTGTGTTATAACTCATTGCATTGGTTTTGGGGTTCCATTGTTAAAAGAGAACTACATGGGCACAAATAAATAGTCATATATATATGCGTGTGTGTGTGTGAATGTACGCATGTTCTTTTATTATATATATATATATGTATTCACACATATAGGTATGAACATATATATTGGGGTACGGTGTGCTTATCTGTATATGTGAAGACTGCAAAAGTGTGTAACTGTAAAGGGGTATATTCAAGTATAAAAATATATGTAAGGACCCCATTATATATATTTGGACATAAAAATAAGTATATAGGGTATAGGTATCCTTATATAAATTCATAAGTTTATATGCATGAAAGATGAAATGGAATAACTGAGTTATCATTGTCAAAATAAACATGCCAAGGGTTTGAGGTTGGTTCAATATTCCTAGTCAATTGAAAGTGAAATCTATAATGTCATGATGTTGTAAATTTTTTAATCATTTCATAAAAAATTAAAGTGTTTCATATAAATAATTGGTTTCATTTCTTGGAATGTGGATTCTTATATGGTTTCTAAGCATTACTTTAAGTCTTATTAATGGATTCTTATTATTTGAACATGGTTTTAGGCTTGTTTTAATTGTGAGGTTTCATGAAGAGTAAATTGGTCTTTTTAATGGTTCTAGAAATTAATTTTTTTTTTATGATTGTTGTTTTCTAAAATTATGTTATTCATTGTAAATAAAATATTCCCATTTGACACTTTGAGAGTTATATTTGGATGTAAAAAATCCATCTTGAGGCATGCCCTGGATCTATAAATTTTATGTATGTGTAAAAATATTGATTGTTTTTTATCTTCCAAGTGATGGGGGTTTCACATTATAGTGTAACATAAAAGGGGGATTCTCTTCAGGAGGGATATCAGTGGTAATAAATTGGATGGTTTTGTATAAATAATGTGACCTGTATGTATGTTATTGCTCGATAAAACTCACCACCATTTAGAATAAGTAAGTGGGATCCCAGGTATCTGGGTTTGGTAGACTTCTCCTAGTATACTAGGTGTATCAGTAGGGCAGAGGCCTAGTCCCCTATATAGATTGATGATACAACACTGTCTAAACATATGATGATGATTAAATTCCGTCAAATCTTCGTATTCATTCCCCTTTAGTGGATATTTATGAGGAAACTATAGGTTAGGGTTTCTATACCATGGAATAGTATCATGATGATTCTATAAACCAACTAACCAATTCAACATAAGGATTTCCCATTATACTTGATATCATTTACCTCTATTATTACATATATTGGACCATTTTAAAATATGATTGATGTAAGAAAAGTACATTTCATTTCTTCTCTTTGTAGCACCTGGTGTTATTCTTTCACACTGAAATGTTTATTAACTGCATGATCCTCATAAAGGGATTGTTAAACATTCATTATTATTTAGAAATTTGTTTCAAATTGAAATGTGTGATATTAATTTCAAGAAATTTCATCATGTTTCTTATTTTAAAAATAAATTATAAACCCCCTTCTTTATATATATGTATTTTTAAACTAGATTGAAATTGTTTTCATTTTAAAGGTATGGTGTAGGGAGTAGTTTATCCGGTCACAATGAATAGGTTTTAATAATCCCACCTATAGATTTATCTTTGTTTTTAGATTATATACTACATCAATCTCAGTCGTGGTTTCCATGGGGAGATGTCGGTTTGGAGTTCGATGGTGACCTGCATAGTCACATGGAGGTATGCACAGTTTTATTTTTCCTTCCACTACCAGTGTTAATTTTTATTGTCTAGTTAATATTAATTTATCTGTATATTTTTTACTGGGATAAATAATTTCCAATTATTTTATATTAATGTTTAACACTAATTGATAGCCTCAAAGGATAGTTAATTCCTCTCGAGACTTATCGTGGAATGACTTGGGTGACTGGTTTGTGGTCATCCTTTTTTGGTTATTAAAATGTTCATTCCCCACCCTATTTACTATTTTCATAGGAGGAGTCAATACTTACCCATATTTCATGTTGATTATATAATTATGGGACCAATTATCACTTAGTGGAAACCATACATATGTGTTACCCAAGATCATCGAAACATTCATCACTGCATTAAAGAATAGCCCATGTAAAATAAACCATTTTCATAAATATTTTAATAGAATATAATCATAATATATAGGGAAAATGAAATAGGATAGTATCATTAGATCATATCCCTAGTAAATCATAAAACAATCAATGAATTTTTATATTTATGAAAAATACCTTTAAAAGATAATAATAATAATTTATTGATTATAAATGAAAAAACATCGCTTACTTTATATAATAGATTAAATATAAAATACCATATTAATGAGAAAATAATTCACATTCAATTTAACTATGGAATTTTCTAAAATATGTATCAAATCAATGAATGACCATTATAGTGGGGAATTTCATTAATGGTTATCATATTAAAATAATGATTCCTTTCTTAGTTTTCTTAAAAGTATTTAATAATATTTTTGGAAGACATTATACAACACGAATTTCATTAAATTTAAAAGAATTAAATTTATGTTTTAAAATTACCATAAATAATCAATAATCCATAGAAAAAAATATCAATATCATTATGAATAACGTGGACAAGTAAGGTAAGGATCATTGAAAAAAGGAAATAAGGTTGGCTTTAGTTAAAAGATCTATCCTCAATTTTTATGTACCAATAATTAGTGAATTAAAAGAAACCATTAAAACAACAGAAATAGATATATGAAAATACAATATATTCACTTCATGAGATATATACCATATTATCCCTCAAAATTAGATTCATGCATAAATAATGTTAATTAAAAATAAGATTGAAATATAAACCATTACCTATTGTCATGAAATTATTAAGGCACTATAGAACCATAATATATAACAATTTTTAATTTATAATAAATATTTAATATAGTAATATTTATAAATATATGTCTATGTATCATTCTATTATATTTTCTGATTAAAAATCCTCTGATAATTTGATTAGTAAAACCAATATTCTGTGTAAAAACTTATTCTTTTTCTATGCTTGTTTTTTGGTTGATGCTTCTGGCTTGTGGGACTTGACCTTGTTTTAATCATCACTAGATTATTAATAATGTAATAATAATAATAATAATAATAATAATAAATAAAAAAATTTATAACCATTTACATTAAATGGGGATTAATAATGAGTCGCATCACTTCATGGTGATGAAAAACTATATGTATTCATGACTATTGATTTAATTTTAAAATAACTGAAAAAAATAATTTAAATAAAAATAAATATTTAAAATAAATTATATATAATAAAAATAATATATATATTTATTAAATCCTCCCACATAACCATCTATGTTTGAAACAATAAAAAATCACCAAATCACTACATGGATGTTGTAGTCTACACACACACATGACATTATCAGTTCTAATAGGATTGAAATGCAGTGGAATATGGATACAAAATAATAATAATTATAATTATGTATAGTAATGATAAATATTTAATTATTTTATAATGTATTTATAATATTTATAAGAGTCTAGGAAAATAATAAAAAATATATCAGTAAATACAATTACATCTAATTTTAGAAACACATTTGTATTACACCATATTCTTCCTTCGATTAGTCATAAGTGAAGTGAACAATCTCTTGGACATGGGAATGTATGTTATAATGGTATTGGTTTTATAGTTTTCAATATATAGTGCTTAAATATTTTGAATATGTGAAGAGAGGAGGTTCCCCTTTATATGTGAGGTGGGCCGAAAACTTGTAAATACATAAAATATTAAAATATAAAAAAAAATTCTTTTTAAAGTGGGATAAAGATTTTTTTTTCAATATAACTTGTTTTGGGATAAAATAAACATACCCAATATTATTTGGTAATTCTTATTGGTTATTATACACATTATCACATTACATTAACACCTCATTGAACATTACTATAATAATTAATATTTTCCTGAGTTATTATTCAGTGTGATTAAAAATAAATAGTGTTTTTTAAAGGATGATTTCAAATATTGAAAATATTTTATAAATTTAATTCAATATATTTTAAAAAATCATATAAAATTAATTTCTTTTAATATAATTAAAATCATTTTTAGAAAAAAAATCAATTTTTTATTCATAATAGTGAATTTATTCTAATTGCATGCTTATTAAAAACCATTAAATGAATTCTAATATATTTTATTAAAAATAGAATCTATTAATTAAATGAAAATCGATCATAAATATTCATTAACAAAAACATTGAATATAAAAAAAATATTCCCATTAATTTTTTTTTTCTGAAAAAAAATATATTTTTACCTTCAAACAGTACTATTTTAATTTATAACCAATTGATAAAAAACAAAATAATTTTCTTAAAGAAAAAAATAATATTTATTAGTTGACGAAAATTCAATTAATTTATAAATAAAATGTAGATGATGAAAAACAATTATTTGATAGAATGCATTTCAAAAATTTTATTTAGGATCAATAGTATTTCCGATGTGAATTAAACATTATATTAGACAATTATATTTCCTTTAAATACCTTATAGTATGTTTAATTATTTTATATATGACCATTATTCAAATTACATCAATGTTTTTAAATAAAAATATATCAAACATGTTTATTTAATAAGGATAAATATATTTTATATCCTCAAATATTTATGGAAAATATTAATTTATTAAATGTTTTATTGAATGAAATCCTTATGTTATTGGAAGATATAATTATCAACCCCATTTTCAAGAGTTAATTAAAAATACCAATTTAAATGATTCCTTATAAATATGGATTTATTTTCATAACCAAATTGTATAATGATCGTATAACTACTTGGGTTATTGGTGGATATAGAATTATCATTGAATATAGGAAATTGAACTCATGTAATAAGAATTATCATTTCCACCTCCCATCCTCGATTAAGTCATTGTGAGAGTTGTAGTAAATTAGTACAATATATTACCATATGGGTATATCATTTATAATCCAATATATATTTTCCAACAAATATCATAGAAATTGATCCATCAATAATTTATTTTCCACTTTTCCATTTTTACTTATTCCATATGTTTTATACAATTCCCCATGAACCTTTTAGTAGTGAATTATGGGTATTAATTTTTAAATAGTGATAGAGTGGGGAGATATTTTTTTTGACTTCTCTAAGATGGTGGAATCATTTGAGGGATGATTAATCAAATATTAGATTGTTATTTCTTGATTTTATGATAACAATAATGTTTTAAATTAATAAAATTATCATTTTATAGTATTGGATATATTGGCCCCTAGACATGCAATCTCTTTTAAAGGGACTATGGTTGATAAAAATTGGGTAGATATGATTCAACCCTATCTACCTATAAAATAATTCATTGATTTAATATCCTTTTTAGGGGATAATGGTTTCTATAAAAAATCAATATGAACATCATCCACAAGGCAAAACCAATTTGTTCTCTGCTTGTGAAGTATGTAACTTTTGTATGGATAAAAAGTTATGGTTAATATTTCATTACCATAAAGTAATTTCATATCACTCCAATCATCCTGAACACTTCTAACCAGAACCTTCTATTCAAGATCTACTTTCAGGTGAGTTATTTTTTTGGAGTTATATTATACCAATGATGTGACCAGAATCAATTTTTTAGTTCTTATATGTGAATAACATTAAAACAAAACAAATAAACATCACCTCCATTGAAAAATAATTCTTACTCTTTTCTTTTTATTATATAATTTTTTAATCTTATTATCTATGATCCTCCACCTTTATATTCACTGATCATTTAACACTAAATTAGTTTTCAAAAATACCCTTTAAAATAGAAAATTGATTAGTTGTGTCCTCCACTTATAGCAATTTAACTTATCGATTAGTGTAAATATGGGTATAGAGAATATGGTAGATAAACACCATTAAATAATGGAATTTATTTATGATTCATCTCATCATCGACTTTTTAAAATTTTTATAATTATCTTTTATATTCTCAGATTGATTTAGTATGTCATAATGATATAAAAAAAATACTTGGTTATGAAAGTATTCCCACTATTATTAGGAACACATGCCAGTATGAAATTCATTTCAAATTTAGTTATATATTCATTGGATGATCCATTTAATTACATTTAATTTATATGTTTTTTCATTAGGATATCACCCTTAGGTTTAGACAATAGTTTATTATCAATTTTTCCACATTATTTATTTGGTGGTTACTTTTACACCAATAAAAACACAATAAAGGCTCTATGTTTTGTTTTCATTGGCCAAACCAATGTTGCGATTCATAAAACTTCTATCAAATAATATGTTAGTATCATTAACTATGAACAATCAATATAAGGATCCAAGTTACAAAAAACTCCATTGTAATTTAAGAATTATTTCTTTATTGTGGAATTGATTTTAGAATACCATTATTAAACTCTAAGGGTTATCATTACATCATCCATGTTGTTGTTTACGTGTCTATTGTTGGAGTTGATGGCATAAAACCCACTAATTTTTACTTTATGATAAACTTTTATTCATGGATTTTAATATTAATAAATACCTTATCACATCTTTATTGTTCTTCTGCATGAAAATTCATGTGATAACGTCTGAAGGATAATTGTTTCACTAACGTGTAATAGTATATCCCTGATATAATGAGAACCCGGAAGTTCCATAACACTATTCCTTTAATATATGGTCTCTGTCCAGATGATTTTATTTAAGTGACAAAAATAATACATTCCATTAGGGGTGAGGACTCATAAAACTCTAAGGAAGATTTTAATGGTGTGTCCCCTTTGTAATATCCAAGAGGATGTTATGAGAATGAGACCTACTAGTAGGAAATACACATTCCATTGTGTCATTAGATGTTCCTATCTTCGGAAAAGTGTATTAGCCTTTATAATTTAAGATTATTTTTAATTTTTATTATTACTCGTACACTTATATGTATTGTTTAAAACTGAAAAAACACACTGTTCACAGCGAGGTAGGATATGTTGGGTGCATCATGAGTAATACTGAATTAATAGATAATGTGAGAAAAGATTTTTCCCTTCTATTCTATAATAGAAGTTGATATCTCAGGCCCATTGATGGAATTGATATAGCATAAATATATCCATGGACATGGTGAGGAATGGGAAAGATCAATTTTAGGAGGTAAAAGAAAGAGTATTAGAGTGCATGTGTTGATGACACTAGCATCCAACCCACTTGATTCGAGTTATCAAGACAAAGGTATTACATTACATAGTAAGCATTCGTATGAGGTGACACATCATTGCAGTGCTAACTTCTTTCTATATGAGTGCCTTGGCATGTTGTTAGATGCTAATAGTGAACTTTAGGTAGGCTCTAACTCATTCCTCTGAGAAAGAGGCCTAGAGGGTCACACACTAAGTGTATCAATGTATATCAGTTAAATATTAATTTAATAAGATAAAAAAAATATTATTCCCGATTGTGGTTTAATAATTATTCCATGATGCCTGATCATATTTATTTCGACAGTAGTTATTTGAGATAATATATTGTGGTCGAAATAATATATTTATTCTTGAATAATGCAGTGATATAAATTTATGAAATAAATTGTTATTATTCAAGGTATAATAAATGTGTTGGGGGAAACAAATAAAATTGAAAAACCAAAGTACACATTGTGTATATTAATATACACATCGTGTAGTTTATTCTGGGTATTTAAGAGAAATAATATTATTTATTTAATTAAATAATATTAGGTTTAATTTGTTGGGTGCATGTCACGCGATAATAATAGTCAAATGTTTTTATTAGACATGTCGTCTTAAATAGATTTAAATGAAATGAATAAATGCCTTTTGATAATTAATTCATTTTATTATTATATGAAATATGGATCCCAATTACAATATTCTCATTAGATCTAGAAATTATCTATGGTTTTGCACAACAGATCTGGAAAAATCTCTTAATGCAAGAGAGAATTCATTTCCTCCAAGAATGCTCTAAAGTTAAGAGAGAGATACTCCTCCACATGATCCAGGAGAGCGCTTTGGAAGCATCTCTCAATGAGATTGAAGGAGGATATCACAAGTGAAGGATATTCCACGCAAGCACATAGGGATACCTTCTATGATATCTAGAGATACAGGGAGCATGTGTGGATCACCCATAGAGGAAGCCTAGACATGGATTCTGCGACGCCACAACATATCACATTATATTATGACTTAAAGCATCAACAAAGAAAGAATTACATCAATTTAATTATTGTATTGTAATTAAATTAATTATAACCAACATATGATGATCTTCTCTATGGTTCCATTAATTTATTATTTTATGTTCTTTATTCATTCTATTGTGAAGATCTGGTGTTTTGTCATCGTGAAATATTTCAGATTGATAATTGTTAATTGTAAAATTAAAGATGGGTTCACCCATCCATGAGATTCCACTATTCCCAGAACCAAAAAGTGGTATCAAAGGGGAAATATCTTTTACTATAATTATTTATTTTTTTCTTTGATGATTTATGATTGTAATAATTCAATCTTTTTAGTTCAAGTTAATCATTATGTAAATTGGAATCTCGAGATCTGTTCTTCCTCTTTTGTTTCTCATTCACCTTATAGTAACAATATTTTGTTTTTAATTTTGATTATAATAGAAATAGATGATCTCATCCAGAGGTGCCAAAGGTTCATTTCCATACAACACCATAACACACGGTGTGTATTCTACCTCACACACCACGTAGTCATGGTTAAATGCATTAGGAATGGTCTAACAAACCCAGACATGTGTTGGAATTTATCTTTGACTTTATGACTTTGTGTGTTGACAAGGAATAGGTGGCACTCGATTTATGAATTACATGCTATTTGGACCACTGGACATGGCATGTAGTCTCTTCAGCTTAGGGTTTGACCGTGTACCTAGTACATATATTTCCTTTATGGAGACCGTGTACTGAGGATACTACACGACGTGTATCCCATTGGACACACCATGTACTCTAAAGAATTCCAAAGTACATCTACAAGCTCACAACCCGACTGGGTGCTTCAGATGGACAGTGAAAGATAGTACACACCATGTAGTATTAACTATACACCATGTACTCATCCAAATTATTGATATTTATTATATTTTATTATTACATTACACAAACCCTTGAGACGTGTGCCATGGTGCGAGCATAAAGCTGGGGCACAACACGTGACATGTGTTTTCTACATATGTGCTTAATTTACCATCTATGTATTGTTCATTTCAAATAATCTTGTATTTATGAAAGGGAATTCACTGGGTTTACTCCAAGGTATAAGTTTCATTCAAAGATAATTTTAAATGAATTTATTTGTTAAAACTTATTATGGATGAGAATCTCAAGGAAATTCAGAAGAGGGTATAAGATTAAAGGATTGATTAATTAAAGATAATAATTAATTAATTTGAGCATGATTTAACTTAAAGAAGAACAATGAAATAATTTAATGATAATTTTATTTATGGGTAAATATTTTTTCATTTGGGGATGATAATTATCTATTCTATGACCTTTTGTATATTGATGGTTTTGTTTTAATTTTTTTATTTAAATTAACATTGTTGGCCTATGAGCCTTCTTCTAATTAATATATATAACATACATGGTAAAGGTTTTATTTATGTAAATACTCATTTTACCCCTCACCTGAATGTGACATAAAATAATTTGTAATGGATGGATCTCCCAGGATAGTAGAGGTGGCTAAAGTTAGGAGCCAAGGCGAATCCAATTCAAGGAGATACAATGGCGGATAGGTGGAAAGTTGTAAAGACGAACCCAAAATGATCAAGGTGTTTTCTCCCCTATATCATGGGTTAGGTTATCAACTGATATAAAAAATTACCAATAGATAAATCTCATGATGATTCCATTTATTTAATTTCTATTAGCTTCGTGGTTTATTTATTGGGGGTGTATTGTTGGGATCACAAAATTAATGAATTAAACAAGCATGTAAGATGATACTAAAATAAGACCAGCTTATGAGTAAATGTAAAAGTAGACATGGTTAATCACTTAAGTATATACCACATAGTATTAACAATCAATTAAGAATGATAAAAAAATGAAAATTTACATACAAGGATAAAATCCCTCAACGAAATATTATTTCTGTTTATCCTTCCATAATCTTGGTTAAAATCAGTCTATAGGTCAAAGTTCATTACCAATCCTAGTTGGGGTGCTTCCAATTATCATGGATTTCAACTTAAAGGTTTTGGGTTGACATGACTTGGTTCACATCAAGGGTTGACTATCAGAGCAGAACATGGTGTGACCGAGAGTAAAATGTTGAGGAAATCCCAAATAAAAGGATTTTAGGATTGGGGAGTCTACTCAGTGGATCAAGGAGCTGCAAGTTAATGCCGTTGGAGTTTATAATGACTACCTAAAACCGTGGATGTATCTTGAGGAACCCTATTTTGGGTAATGAAAAAGAAAATATGGATCCTTACCACTATAATATTTAGGCAACAGAATATTATAAATTCAATGGTGAGGAATATTGGTGTTTCATAAAATAGTGGGAGACAAATAAGTAATAATTAATTCATTTGTGTAAGATTTATCATGATAAAGTACTAAATCCTTGATCATTATAATTTTGGGAAATGACAAAAAAATGACATCAAACATATCACTACAAAACATACTTGATAAGGAAACCCTTGTCACCAATACCAATGTTCAGGAGTGATAGAGGTGTTTAAGCATCATTATTCGCCACGAGAGGAAATTGTATGTGATGGAGGAGCATGTTCTAGTTGTGCCTAGAAACGAGTCCAGTTATGAGGAAATATCTCTCTATATGAGACGATTTAATGATTCCATAGATGTCTAATGTTTCATGATATCATCCATGTCTAATGAGATCTTGATGCAACATGAAAACAAGCATGCATATAGCATGATGTCTCACCTTAAGGATCTTTACCAAGTGATAGAGATACAAGATAGATATGAGATCTCCAATTATTTTTTCACAACTAATATTTGAGATTCTGTGCCATATGGGACTCATGTAGTAAATATTATTGGATTTATTGATCACATAGACATATAGGGATTTAGTTCACAAATTAGTTGAGTAGAAATCTAATACTATCATCAGTACCCAAGATCTTATCTTACTTTACTATCAACTAAAACATGAGAAACAATTAGAAGAGTCTATCGAAGATTCTGAACTTGATTTTCTAGGTATATAACGACATGGGGCATGAAAAACCAATAATCATTATGGTGAATAAGAAGAGGAAGGACAAGGAAAAGGGGAGAAATATTTATAAACGTACTGATGCCCCAGAGAACCTCCCTCTATGAAGAAGAAGATCAAGAGGCGGGGCAAGGAATGAGAATTAGTTTGTTTTCCATATGGAAATCCATGCCACTAGAAGAGGAAATACACAAAAAATCATGTGGGATCTAAAATTGAATTTGTTATCGAGTGTAATATTTCCATTTCTACACATTGGGTAATAGATAGGCATATAGGGCTCATATATGTATTCAAATGTAGGAACTAAGTAGATTTAGAAGTATTACCAGAGAAGTTGTGGATATTCGAGTAGGTAATGGTATGAGGATGTCTACATTAACTGTTGGTGATTGACATGTCTCTTTTCCAACTGGGATTATTTTGGTTTTCCATAACTGGTAATGTGTAACAAGTGTTACCAAGATCATAATTTATGTATCAGTTTTGGATATGGATGGATTTATTTTCATGTTTGTATGTAAGGGTTGTTATTTCATAAGAATAACATCTGTTATTGTATGGAACATTTAAATAATAGTTTGTATGTATGAAATTATGAAAACCAAGAGTTAGAAATAGATAACGAAACAAACTCACATGACCCACAAAACACATTGTAGTGGCACCACTGTCTCAACAATGTAAATGAGAAGCAATTGACAAAGCTCTTCCAAGATGGTTATTAATACTCTACTATTCTAAAACCACTTGATAGATGTCCCACCTGTTATCTGAAAAAAATTCAGTGACCCTAGCTTGATTTACATCGCAATGACATTTCTTTTGAAGAATACATAATACATGATACAAAAATATGTCAAAATACCTTATTATATTTGTGTCTTTGGAAACTCAAATCATAATCTTTTAATCAGGGTGAAAAAACATAAACCTCTCCCATAAAGATATTACCTTTTTTCCTACATAAAACCTTTATTTATATTGTAGGGAAAATAAAACATAAAAATGGCGATCTTAAATGATCAGTAAGGGTTATCATGGAGAACATGAAACAAACCATAAGCATTAGACTTTAAAAAAACATGAATATAAATATTAAACATCAAAATGTTAAGCTATGATATAAATGTTGGTAGTACATAAGGCATAGACAATAAAATAACATTATCCATGATAGAATATAATTAACATAAAACATGTAATTGTGGAATGCTAATAAGCACATAATATTATTTCTACAGTAGTCGAGGCACTGCTTCCAAGACCATCATAGTGGACAAAGTCCATTACTTAAATTGGATTACTTGATGTTCTAGCCATGTGTTACTAAACCAGATTTATGTTCCATTCTAGTCATGTCTATCTCATGAGATATAAATCATTACCCAATGCGTTGGAGGAAGATATTGGTGCTTCCTATCTCATAATTAAATCTTTCTTAAATATGCTACAAAAACATAAATCATTCACCATATCAAAACCCATGAAATAAAATGGTTTTCATTAAACATAATTCTATTATAGAATAATCCATATAAAATACCATTTCTTCATTAATACAATAAAATCACAGTAATAATAGGGATAGAAACATAACACCATTTAAATAGTGTCATCTTATATTGAAAATAATTTTGATAAGCCACTTGATCTTAGTTATTGAAGAAAATATCATTTTTCTTCAAAAATACTTTATTTTCTCAAAATGAAATTCAACTTTAAAATAAAATAATTTAGTTTAAAATAAACTAGAAATAGTGTAGAGGAATATTAATGGAAATAAGTCATCATTAAACCGTAAAAGAACCCATTCATTCCATATAAGTTAAAAAACATTCTCCTCGTACTTTCTCTAGAAATGTCAAAAAGTTCCTCATATGGTAAAAAAATATGGATTCCTTTCATACCATATATTAAAAGTTAAAAAGCGGTAAAAATGATTAAAAATATAAATAGAATAAAATTAATCATATTTTGTAAACTTTTTAGAAAACATGGGCATGTATGATAAATATACCCCTAATAAATAATTACGAATAAATAATCTCAGATAAAAACAAGATTAGAAAATTTATCCCTTATTATTGGTCCGATATGCTTCGTATTTATCAAAAACTCATTTATAAAGATTTAAATAATGTTAATAATTTATTATAGAATCATAATAATTTTTATGATAAAATTTATTATCAAATATTCATCTATTTTTTAGTAACATTTCATTGTCACTAGTTATTCAGATATTAACTGCTTTATGTTCTTATGTATGTTTTGTCAGATAAGTTCTTATTACTCATTTTAGGTAATAGTTATATCATTTAATGAATGTTATTAGTATAATATATATCTTATTTATTCATTCAATTAATTTTTATAATAATGTTTTAATGAATATTAGGTATAAATAATCACATCGCAAGGTGGAGACGGTAAGCCGTACGCACGCACGCACGACAATATGGTTCCCATAATTGTTGAATGATATTGAATTGGATTGGGTATAGAATCTCATAATTAGTATCTTGTTATAATAATCATATATAGTTATTATTTACACCATTATACCCATCCAAGTATGTTGGTGTGGAAAAAAGATTACCCTACGGTGTGGAGACGGTAAGAAGTACATACGCATGTGCAATGATTTTGTTGTTAGAAGGATGGATAAAAGGTCAAATAGGGTAGTTTCAGATTTATAATAACATTTAATTATATTATTGATACTTATATTATTACTTTAAAATGAAAATACTAACGAAGAAGAAGTATAAGAAGAAAGAAATTTGAAAGAATCAATAGAAGAGACAACCTCTTCCTCGACATGCCTCCTTAAAATTTATTATTATGGAAGTAGATTTTGTCTTTTCAGAAGAAACAAACCACTAAAATGTATCTAGGTATTTTTAGAAGATAAATGGGTAGGTTCTTTCAGAGCATGAAGGATCAAAATGGATTGAATAGTAGAGGGAGTGGGTCCCCTTTTAAAAGAGTGGAGGGGGCATTTTAGGAAACTCACCAAAACTTAATTTATTATAAAATTAGAATACTATTAGAAATGGTCCAAATTTTATTTAGTTCTAATATAATATTCTTTAGGTTCAAATAACCATAATATAATAATATTTAGACAAGTTTTTAATATTTTTTTATCCTTATCTTTTTGGTTTAACCCTTATTTTACCCGTTTTAATCTTACAGTGATATCATGTTATTTACACATTGTGGGTTATTGTAATTTGTATATCATATCAAATGAAACAAAAAATTTATTTATTATATATTTGGACTTATATTAACCAGATTTATGAATATAATATTTTTATAAATTTAATATAATTTAATAAACTATTTTATGTTTTATGTTATGAATTATGTCAATTTTAGACACTATTCATACTTGATTTTTTTAAAACATTATAACAAAATTATTACTTAAAAAAGGACATTAATGTATCCCTAATAATTAAATTTAATCCATTAAATTCTTGGGTGGCATAAAAATGTTCAAATTATATTTATTTTAATATTTATATAATTATTTATTTGAATCCTTCATTAATGAGGTAATCACTACAACACAATTGTGTCATAAATAAATATATTTATCTAATGTATAAAAAATATAAATAAAATATCATGATGTAGGAAATATATTTAGATTTATCATGGCTACATATATACATATATATCATTTATATAACTCTATATTTATATTCATTTGTTAAAAGATATATGTTTGGGTTATAATTATCATTACTTTAAATTAATTCATATAAAATGTCCTTTTCATATTCAAGTGTATCCATGGGGTTCCCAAATCCACCTAAGGATTCCCATGGTAGGAAATATCTCATTAAATAGGATTAGTACATGTTTTAGGGTATTATAATATTAGTATAATATTGTTGTATTGCCCTTATTTACCAGATTTACTCTTTAACTGTGGTAAAAAAAATAATTACAGAAGATACTATTCATAATGCCCAAAAATAAAAGGTAAATATTTACAAAATTCGAACCTTATGATTCAAAATATGGAATCAATTTTTTCAAATTCAAATCACAGAAGTTGCAGTAATTAATTTAAAATTAATTTTCATTGTCAAAACCAAAAAGAAAGTTTTTAAAAAGTAAAAACTATCAAAAGATTGACATGTGTTTATGTCCAATTTAAAAGTGAAATTACATAAAACAGAAAAAATTAGATTCAATGATAAAAATATAATCTAATTATAATTTAAAACGAATTAAAAATTTAGTATAACTATATAAATAAATTAGATTAAAAGGCAGTTTTAAATTAAAATGCAGTATTTTTCATTATTCATTAAAACATGGATTTTATTAGAAAAAAAAATTCAAACAAAGTTAATTTTTATGTCCTGATTATAAATAAGAAGTTATTTTTTCATATTTAAATTATAAAAGTGTCAAAAATAATATTTAAAATGAGTACTCCATCAAAATTAAGTAAAATTATATTGTTTTTGAAAAATACATCAGTTATTTAATAAATTGATTTTGGTATCATATCATGTTCTAAAAAATGTGTAAGATGAATGATGATGTTATAAAAATTTGAAATTTAGTTAATAATATTTATAATGGCTAGTTAATACACCATTAAATAATAATATTTTTATGCTATATCATTCTTTAGTGAAACTCGGTACTGCATACAATGCAAGCTATGAAGGAAGGTCACTCTTCCATGTAACATAGGACAAGTCAGTGTTGTGTGTGGTGCAAGATTTTTTTGGTGTGGCATAAAACATAATCCAAACATAGTTCATTTATACATTTATCAAATTCTATACTCATTGTTGCATGAAATGGGCTCTATCAGAAGAACATGAAATTGTGTGTAACACAGGCCAAGAATAGTTTTTCATATACTGAAAGCTAATACAGTGTTGCATATAGTGAAAGATAATCTTGGTGTATCATAGAACAAAATATGTTAAGGAAATTAAAATAATCTATCTCATAAAATCTCTGGGCATTAAATTGCAACCCCCTTAAAATGAATTTCTCCCTCCAAATTTCTCTGGGTTATAAATGGTTTACTATATGAAAGTTTCTTTCATAGAAACCCGCTTGGTAAAGAGGAATACTAAAACATAATTTTATAAAGTATTGTTAGAAGCATAATGGTTACCCAAATTAACCCATCACTTGGTTTCCACATAAGATAAAATAGGTGGGAAGTGAAAACAAGGATATAGAAGTGAAATCAAACCATCATGTTCTAATGGATATTGATAGAGAGTAAGGTTTGAAGAAATTTAACTACCAGAAAGACATAAATTTGTGACGATTTATGGGTTAATTTGATTCATTATATAAGAAGGTACTAGGATAATAGTTTTGGTTTTTAAGATCCTTTTCCTAAAGTTGAATAATTTTTCATGGTAATAATTTTGGTACAATATCACAGTTGTTCGTGCCTTCAACAATTTTCATTTTATCTCTTATTTAAAGAAAAAATGTTTATTTTTTCACTCTTGAAGTGTTCTAAGATCATGCTATAGAATGATTTTTTATTCCATCTATCTCAATAAAAAGGTTGTCATAGGTAATCTAATATGTATAAGTCCACCTATAGTGAGATAATACATTAATCTAACAAAATTAAAATGGAAAATCACTTATACTATCCATAAATGGATAACATTACAATCCTTCCAAAAACTAAAAATATAAAACGTTAGAAAGAGGTTAACTAAATCTACATAACATTTATCTTGCATATCTCATTTGTCAGTTCTATGTTGTCACATTCCATACATGAGAATACCTTAACCATGTATTCTCTTTGAAAATGATAATAACATGAATTGCCGTATAACCTTAGTGAAAACATGAATTTGATCAAAATTTACTCTTTCCACACACCAAAAATTTAAACCACGATATCAATTTTTCCATATATCATTCATGAGATCATTAATACTATTAAACATCTCCTTGTCTCATTATCCATTAATTATGTGCATATCATGTACTTTCTAAAAATATTTCAATCACTTTTTATGGTTACCAGTGCCATATAGTTACTGAAAACATATATATTTCTATATTACATAATACTATAAATGAGATTCCACAACACTATTTTGGAATCCCATTATATAAACACTTAATCATTCTACCACTTCATTGTCATACTAAACATGACCAACAGTGATCACATGTGACTTTCCTTTGTCTTTTACCTTAAGAGGTTGCTGACATTAATCATCATTAAACCCTGTATTAGGGAATTGGCTAGAATAATCTCCCATTTCCTTGCACATGTAGCATTGAACTATTAGTGGTGCATTCTCTAAAGTCTTTTCTCTATTCACATCATTATCAGCATTTTTCTCATTAATTCAGCACTCAACTACTCGATGACATTATTTTCCACACTTGAAACATTTTTTAGTGCCTTTAATACAATCTCTACCATGCTTATTTCCACACATTGATCATATCGAAACATTCATCTTCTTTTCACTATTGATTTTAGATTTTCCTTCAAATCCATCTTTCATTTCTTGTCAAAACCATGAGATGGATATGAAACAAAAAATTTCAATTATAACTTGATAGCATGACCCAAAATATATTCATATATTGTAATGTCTTTTATAGATAGTTTCCTTAGAAGACATGGTTTCAAGCCACTTAAGAATCAACCAATTTTACTTTCAGGTTTGATGATAAATCCAGAAGCATACCTTGCAAGCCTTGTAAAATTCACCCCGTATATACCAACAGATTCATCATCATTTTGATTAATCTCAAGATAATCATTTTCTATCTTTTCCTAAAGAATACGAGGGAATAAATTATTAAAAACCATGTACTTTAACTATTCCCATTCCATGGATTCAACTTCATCTTGTTGCCTTGTATTCTAAATTAGTGTCCACCATTGCTCTGCTTCACCATCTAAATGATAGACATCCAAAATGACCTTTTCATGTTATGAACATCAAAATATGGAAAATATCTTTTCAATTGTACTAATCCGTTTTTCAGCAACAAGTGGATCAAAAGACCCAATAAAATAAGGTGGATATTGCCTCATGAAGGACTTAATAGAATGTTGTTCCCTTCTCTAGTATTTTGAATATACAGAATGATTCATATCTTGTGTAAGTACAGAATTAAGATTTTACATTCCATCTCCCATAACATTGGGTTGTTCATGAAAACTACAATTGCATTTTCCAGTGCATTGGTCTTTAACACAATTCCATCGGGTTCCAACAATTGTCTAAAACCCATAAAGAATAGTCTGAGAAGCAGAAATCAAACTAGAAAACAACATTATCACAGGGGAGTACATTCAATCTCTAATATATTAGGATTAATCCAAGGTTATTCATGATCATTACCCCCAATTATAGGACTGTAATATATAGTTATACTTACCCTTAGAGACATCCTAAGACATACCTTAGAAATGTCTCTAGGGATCTCACTAAAGTTTTTGAATCCTAGTTTCAAAGGTTGAGTAAACCATGTGTGTGATACCAACTATAGAGACCCTAGCTTTATGTAAATCGACATTCTGTTTCTTTTTCATAATACTTAATAAATGATACTAATAGACAACCAAATACCGTCTTAGTGTAGTTTATTTGGAGACTCAGACCATAATCTTCTAATCACGGTGACAGATCTTCATCAACTCCCATAATAATCTTACACTTTTGTTTTAGTACCTAAAACCTTTATTTATATCCTAGTGAAAATAAAAAATAAAAAGGGTGACCTCAAATGATCACTAAGGGTAAATATGGAGAACATAAAAAAAACCACAAACATTTGAATGTAAAAATAGTGACTATAAAGCTTAATCATCAAAATCATGAGCAATGACATAAATATATGTAGTATGTAAGGAATAGATCATAATATAAAATTAACCATGATAGAAACACATTTACATAAAACATGTAATTGTGGAAAACTAATAAGCACATAAAATTATTTCTATAGTAGCCAAGGCATTGCTTCCAAGACCATCATATTGGAAAAATTAAATTACAAAACTAGGTTTACTTGTCGTTCCATCCATGTATTACTGAACTAGATTTTCTTACCATTATATTCATGTCATTATCATGAGATATAAATCTTTATCCAATTCATTGGAGGGAGATATTGGTTCCACCCACCTCAAAATGAAATCATTCTTACATGTACCATATAAACACAAATCATTCCTCATAGCATAATGCATGAAATAAAATATGTTTCTTAACATCATACCACCATAACATAATCCATATGAAATACAATTTCATCATTAACATAATAAAATCACAGTAATAATAGGGATATAACCATAACACTATTTAAAGAGTGTTATTTTTTATGTAAAATAATTTTCATAAACAACTTGAGATTAGTTCTTGAAGAAAATATCCTTTCTTCTTCAAAAATATTTTATTTTATAAAAATTCCGCAAAATATTAAAAGAAAACAATTTAGATTGAAATAAACATAAAATATTTTTGAGTAATATTTTTAGAAATAAGGCATCATGAAACCGTAAAAAATTAATTCATTCCATATAAGTTAAAAAAACATTCTCATTGTACTTTTGTAGGAAATGTCAAAAAGTTCCTCGTATGGTAAACAAAAGAAGGATTCCTTCCAAAAAATGTAATAAAACTAAAAAAAGAGTTATAAATGAATTAAAATATATATAAAATAATATTAAACATTTTATGAAAACATTTATAGAAAACATGAACATAGATGAAAAATATATGCCCAATAAATACTTACGAATAAACAATATGAGATAAAAACGAGATTTGAAATGTTATACCTTACCTAAGATTTGATATGATTAATATGTATATGAACCTCTGATATAATGATTAAAATAATGTTACTATTTTATTCCATAATCATAATCATTTTTATGATAACAGTTATGATCATATTTTTATCCATTTATTCGTAAAATTTTATTTTTACTCGTTATTCGTGTATAAACTGCTTTATGTTCTTTTGTATGTTTTTTAAAATATTTTCTTATCCATATTTTTAGGTCATAGTAATAAAATTTAAATAATGGTATTATTATAATATATATCATATTTATTCTTTCAATACACTTATATAATCATGGTTTAATTAATATTATGTAGAATGAGTCACATCACACCGTAGAGATGGTAAATTGTATGTACGCACGAGCGATGATATTGTTCCCATAATTCCCTACTAGAAAAGGGAATTTTCCCAAAAAATTTATATAAATGGTTAAAATAACCATTGGTATGTTTTTTATTTACAAACGGTTTATGAAAACCGTTGGTAAAGACCTTGAACAAGTGACTTTTCCCAACGATTTCATAAAACCATTGGGAAAAGTGGGGAAAAATCACTTTTTCCAAACGGTTTGAGGAAACCGTTGGGAAAGATGGGGCAAAAGTTATTTTTCACAATGGTTTCACAAAACAGTTGGGAAATATTGAGTTTTACCAATCTTTTTTAAAAACCATTGGGAAAAAAGACCCAAATTCTCCAAATGCAGGCAGTGGCCTCCCTACGATTCCAGAACCCTTCCCCTGGTCTCCCGAAGCGATTCCTTGGCAGAAGCACTTCCGAATCCCCACCTCTTCCATCGGATCAGCAGATACCAGGTTAGACTCCTTCCATATATTATCAAGCATATAGTTCCACCTATTATAAAGCATATCCTCTTATTCTCAATGATTTCGTTATTCCCAATTTTTATGGTTTTTGTAAAATATTATGATTGTTCCACAAATTGTTTACTCAAATCCCTATATCGGTGTATGTCCAATTAATGTTTTCATTACACATTTACATTTATAAAAGAATGGTGTCTCTTTATTCTGTTCTAATTTTGAATATTCGTAGTTTTTTTAATCTACTTTAAATATTATAGCTTCATGTATATGAACTAATAAGAAATTTTTTGTAATATTTATTGATATTATTTCATGAAAATTACTCCTTTCATTAAGATCATGTCAAACATAAATATCTTGTTCATCTTAATTTTTGTACATGATGTGTATTACATAACAAGTATGTATCATGTTTCTATCAAAATCTATATATATAAAATGACACACTGTTCACTTATCCTTTGCACAATAGAACATATAGAGTATCTTCTTGAACTTTTCCAAATAGTTTGTGGTCCCTAATTAGTACTTCTTCCTTATTCATGAAACTAATTCACAGAATGTCAAATTCACAATATTAGTGAATATTATTTTTTCTAATATAACCATTAATAATTCTGCCTTCGACATCATACATGTGTTATTCAATCACATTTTTAAAACACAATGACCATTTTCACTGACTTCGGGTTCCTCAAAATGCTTGGGAAAAGCAGAAAAATTAATGTATTGAATCGTGTTTCTCATATGGTTTCATGGATACAAGTTCATCTCGACAATCATGAATGCATGGTTCAAATATCATGAGGACCATGAGATTATTATTCTTCACACAAATGAAGTTTTTTTCTACAACTATGTGTTTTTGTTTTGACTTTTGATTTGGCCAAAAGGGGAGCTTTGTGGTCATTAATCATGGTTGTGGGTGGTCATTTAGGATGTAAGATAGTATGAATTCATTTTACTTGATATATCCAATATTATTATTGATTTATGTTCAATTTTATTATCTTTAACAAGTGATGTTATTAATGGTTGTAATAATGATGATATGGTATAAGGGTTCATATGGTGTGTATAAGGGTTCACATGGTGTGTATAATGGTTGAAATGGTATCAGTGAACTCAAGTAATTAATTTAATCCTTCATTCTCACTATCATGTAAGAAATTGAATGATGTAAACCCATCCTCACATGATTTCTTACCTTAGATAGTGTCCAATATATGGAATAAGTGCTTTTGAATTCACCAGTTAACCAGGATCATATATTCCATTTCCCCCAAGATGACTGTACTAATATAACTTTAGGGTTAACTAAATATGGTTCTCATTGTACGTTGTACATTATGTGTCCTTCTTGGCCAATAATCACTTTTATGAGGGTGGAGTGATTTTCACAACCCATTCTGGCATGTGTAAACAGCCATAAAAATGTTAGATAAGTCACAAGTTTAATTTAGTAATGTTGCTATCATTGACATACTTTATTAAGAATTTTAAATTTAAAAACAAATTTTTTTGTCTATACTTAATGAAATTAAATCTTTTTACAGGCCATGAACAACCTATTAATGTAGAAGCCTAATATTTATTCACCCATGGGGAGCACTTGACTTGGGGAAGTAATTGGGTAATGAAAGGTATGGCCAGGTGTCAATAATGAGTTATTGAACATGAGTGAATGATTTGGGATGCCTATAACATATGATGGGACTTGAGGCATGTGCCTCTTATAGACCTAATGAAAATGAATATAAATAAATTTTAATTTAATTTATGAGTACTCGTTCTTTACATTATTTTAATAGTTCACTACATCGACTAGAAACTTCTTCCTTTACCGTCTACTTAAATGTATTTTCTATTAAAGTTCAATCTTATTGAATTGTTTATGACAAAATAACTTATATAAATTATTTTTATAGAATGGAAAAAAGTTGGATGTATGAAACTGATCCGATCTCAAGTGGTTTTCAAAACAATTTGGAGAGCTTTATAGATTTTTCATTTCACAATACTTCAGATATTGGTCGCATACACTACCCAAGTTCCAATTGTGTTGGTTGACCTTTGTTTATCCATGAATAAGTCTGCTACCACATAACCAAAAATGGTAATCAAGAAAACTACTTTGTGTGGTATCACAATGGGGAGAAAATGAAATCTCAAATTGGTTATGATCGAAATGAAAAGACTGGAATGGAGAATTTGTTAGATGATCAGTTTCCATTTATTTTTCATCATGGAAAAGAAAGGATTTAGACTCAAGAAGACTTCGATATGAGCACAACTGATGCATCTAGTAAAAATGATGATATTGATAGGGTGAAAAAATGGAATGATGCTTCCATGACTCCAGTATATCGACAATGCGATAAAATGAAAAAGCTGGAATTTTTTATCCTATTATTTCATGGGAAAACTATATATGAGATTTCTAATACAGCAATCAATTACATTCTTACCCTCTTGAAAGATTTACTTCCAGATGATGCAGATATTCCCTCAAACCACTATATGGCATGGAAGTTAGTTTAAGAACTTTTATTTTCAAGAAAAAAAATTCATACTTTCCTGAAAGATTATAGTTTATTTTGGGAGGAAACCGCTGAACGAAATGATTGTATATAATGTGGAACATCCTGATGGAAGTCAAAATCTGATGAAACACCATCTCGCATTCCACAGAATGTAATGTGACACTTTGCATTGATTCCTAGACTCAAGAATATTTTTATGTCTGATGACATATCAATAAAAATGAGATGGCATGAAACCAAGAGAAAGAAGACTAATGATGAGTTGGTTCATCCTGGAGATGGATTTGCATGGAAGAGATTTGATTCTCGACATCCTGATTTTGCAGCTGACATGCGTAATGTGAGGCTGGGTCTTTTATGCGCCAGTTTTAATCTGTTTGGGTAGATTCTTACTTCGCACAACACATGGCTAGTTTTTAGACACATTTATAATATTCCCCCATGGTTGTGTATGAAAAAACCTTTCACTTTCACGAGTATACTCATATCTGGTCCTTCTGATCCTGACATTGATATTGATGTCTACATGCAACCTTTAATAAAAGAGTTGAAACTTCTTTGGGATGTGGGTGTTCGCACATACGATGCATGTTCAAAAGATATATTTCAGATGCATGATGCGCTTATGTGGACGATCAATGATTTTCCGGATTATGCAATTATGGATGGATGGAGCATGAAGGGAAAATTGTCATGTCCAGTTTGTATGAAGAATACACGATCCAGAAGACTGAAACAATGCTGTAGTTTTAGTTTTATGGGACATCGACGATTCTTTCCAAAGGATCATCCATATAGAATGAATCATTGAAGATTTGATAATACCATAAAGACCGATGATCCACCTCAGTGTATGTCTGGAACTGACGTGCTTAATGAATTGAAAGATTTCAGTTTTTTATTCGGGAAGGGTCAAATGAAATCTGGAAAGAGAAAGAATGATTCCACTAAAACCTATTACAATTGGAGGAAGAGGAGTATCTTTTTCTATTTGCCTTATTGGTCAACCAATTTTTTACATCATTGATTAGACATAATGAATATGGAAAATAATATATGTGAAATGTTTCTTTCGGTTCATCTAAATGTCAAGGGGAAGAAAAAAGATGATTTATGATCTCGGCGTGACTTGGTGGATTGGGGCATCAGACCAGAATTACATCCTGTGCGTATCTGTGAAAATAAATTGAAACATCCATGTACTTCTTATGTGATGACAACTATGGAAAATACAATTTCTAGAAGTATTAGAGACTATTAGAGTTCATGATGTCTATTCAAGAAATATATTTATATGGGTCAACAAAAGAGAGTTGAAGATAAAATCTTTGAAGACTCATGATTATCACGTTCTACTTCAGGAGTTGCTTCCAATAGAAATCTTCCATCTCTTGTCCAATAATGTAAGGGTGGCTGTTATTCAGTTGTGCCATTTGTTTACAGATATTTGTGCTAAGAAGCTGTCCAAGTATTTATTGCAAAAAATGGTGACAGATGCCCCATTAATTTTGTGTGAGTTGGAGAAAATATTTCCTCCATCATTTGTACTTGCATGCTGCATCTGACTATCCATATTTCCACTGAAATACTTCTCGGATGACCTTTTTCTTTTCGTTGTATGTATCCAACTAAAAGATATCTGTTCACATTAAACTCTTACTTCCGAAACCAAAATCATCCCAAAGGTTCTATCGTGAACGGTTACTTGGCTCAAGAATGTATGGATTTCTGCTCGATGTATTTGTCTAATCTTACTACAAGATTGAACAGACCAATGAGAAATGAAGAAGAACAATGTGAGCAAATTGAACCCAGTTTTCCATCCATTCCTAAAACAGGAGGAATTCCTGGATCATATACATTGAAGACATTAAGCCATGAAGAGTGGGAGATGACACATCGCATAGTTTTGTTCAATTGTGATTTGTTCGATGACTATATTAGGTAACTAAATTGATTATGTATATCTTACATATATATCTGTTAATCTATTCATATTTTTTATCTACAAGTAATATAAAACAATGATAAATAGGAGGAATCGTTCTTTATCTTTGAGAAGGAGAGACTTTGCATAGAAAAGAGTTTTCTTCTTGGTTAAAATTGACAGTATAAAAAAATTAATATTTAAATTAATTATATCAATATTTAATTAAGTTTAATAGTCATTTATATTGCAGGTATTGAGTTTGTCTGCTGACTCTGTCTCTGAGGAAATAAGATCTTTGGATTTTGGTCCTAATACCGTGGTTCGTGACTGTAAATCAATTGTTATCAATGGGTACAAATTTATTGTCACTGAACGAGCAGAGAACATGAGAACAAAACATTATGGTGTTATGGTTACTACCAAAACAGATTGTTATGCCAATGCATCAGATAGTAGACCGCGATTTAAAAATGTGGGTTATTAAGGAGTTGTTGAGAAAATAATAATATTGGAGTATTACTCTCATGGATGAGTCACAATGATGAAATTCCATTGGTTTGATTCGATGATGAGACATATAACATTTATTAATGATTGTGGATTTTGAGTAATTAATATGACTCACACTCTTGATACCGAAGAACCATATGTGTTTGCATCAATGGCTAAACACGATATTTATGTCAAAGACCAAATTCGTCCGAAATTTGGTGTCATAGTTGAAGTAATTCCAAGACATATTTTTGATGATGGTGATGACGGAATTGACATTGTCCCTAGTGCCATTGGAACCAATCCATTTATTTCTTTTGATGACTCAAATAGCTCAATTGTCAGAGTTGATTGTGAACCTGATGTTGTGGATGAAAATACATAGAATCATTCATCCATGTTCTCAATTATTTTGGTTTACCTTGAGTTGGGTTGTTAAGGTTGGTAATATTAAAATTGATTTAGTATTGATCACCATTATGTTTTAGCTGACTTGACCATTATATGAATTTTCAATGTTTATTGGTTGCAGTTTTATTTGAATTGCATTTTCAAATTTGGAATTGAACTGTATTCAAACATAGTCAAACAATATTTCTAACTTGGTGAACATTACAACTTGTATGATTCATTAAATCCATTCAAGATCTTCTAAAACAATTGATTGCAGACTTGACCGTTATATTAATTTTCAATGTTTATTGGTTGTAGTTTTATTTGAATTGTATTTTCTAATTTGGAATTGAACTGTATTCAAACATAGTCAAACAATATTTCTAACTTGGTGAACATTACAACTTGTATGATTTATTAAATCCATTCAAGCTATTCTAAAACAATTGATAGCTGACTTGACCATTATTTTAATTTTCAATGTTTATTGGTTGCATTTTTATTTGAATTGCATTTTCTAATTTGGAGTTGAACTATATTCAAACATAGTCAAGCAATATTTCTAACTTAGTGAACATTACAACTTTTATGATTTATTAAATCAATTCAAGCTCTTCTAAAACAATTGATAACTAAATTACCAATGAATCCCCCTATTCCCTCATATATTTAGTTTTTTGGGTTACATATTAGTTTTATTTTTTCTAATTAATTATATATTTGTTTTCAAAAGCAGAAAATGAAGCCAATTAAAGAGAGATGAAGGAAAAAAAATGATGAAGAACAATCGTCGAATGCCGGAGTTGGGAATTCCATCATTAGTGCCTGTAGTGAGTACATTATTTCACATTGATATATTTAAAGAATATATAATGTCATGTGATTAATGTTTTTGTAAACATTTTTGTAGGATCCACCTATACATCGACAATTATTTGACGAGGAGCCTAGTACTGGTCCTATTACTCAAGCCTGTGCTACGAGGAGGGTTCATACCAGAGGTGGACGAGCAGCTGTGCATACCTGACTCGACCCTGCCCCTCCCACTGACATGTCATCCTTCCCACATTCTGATCCCGGTGTGTCGTTATGGACAGAAGAGATATTTAGGCCTCCCATGTTTTCGCTACCTTCTTCATCTTTTGGGCCATCATTTTCACATCCCATGATGATTCCAACTCCCCAGTCAGCATCCGGTCAGACAGTTGTCCCATATTTTTTTCCGTCTACTTCTGTCTCTCCGAGCTTCTATATTCCATCGTCTTCGACTCTTGTTCCATCACAGGGTGTTCCATCAGTTTCTGTGGATCCTGCGGCGCTCAGCGATCTGATCGGGACAAGTATATTTATAGAACCCTAACACATTTTTGTAGTAATATTTATTTTCATTATAAAATGTTTTGATAAAATATTTTTTTTTCATTCATGACAGATACATCTACTGACAGGAGGCATGGGTGGGGGCGTACACGCATGCGTTCGGTGTGGAACCGCCACACACAGGTTATGGTGGATTATAATGAAGACAACCACATTGTTCAGAAAACAGGACAGCAATATCGGAGTTTTTTGGCGACACTTGCCAAATACGCGAACATCATTCCCGTCAGCACGCTATCATGGAAAAATTTTCCACATGAGGTCAAGGATAGATCTTGGGCAGAGATATGGGTAAATAAATTTTTTCTATTTAATGCCATGAATTATTTTTGTATTTATATGAATTAATATTTTGATTTCAACTTCGATTTAATTTTCCCCATGGTGAGGGTGCACGACCGGAATGTCTAAAGGATTTAGGTGTGCTTTGGAGAGCCTACAATCATGAGTTGTATATTGGATGGGTTTCTAGAGTTGTAGCTGAGTTAGAGGCGGTACCAGTGGTGGATGATTGTCCTAAAGAGCAGTATTTTCATATGATTACTCATTGGACGAGTACCCAGTTTAAGGTATTATTAACATTTGAGGTATTTAAATAATATCTTTAATGTTTTACATTAATACTATCTGTTGTATTTTTGAATTTTATTTAGGAATCATCTAGAAAAAATATAAATAACATTGATGCAACAAATACGTCCACACACTGGGACACACTACGATGCCTGATAATGAGATGAAGCAGGTAGGACAATTGTTTATAAGTTTTCTTTACAACTTACACTTTCTTTTGTTTCCTCAATTATTTAATAGTTTTCTAATGTTTTCATATAAAATTAGTTTTCAATGTCTTTGTAGAGGCAAATACAAAATATTGAAGGATGTGTGCCTCAAGCAAAGATGTTTTTCTCGAGTACACAGAAAAAGGATGGAAGTGCCATCAATGAAGCGACTTAGCAGCAGATTGTAAGTTTTAATGTGTTGAATTTATATTCTAATATCTATTTTGTAACTTAATGATATATTTATATTTGTAAAAGGATGCTTTAAAGGCCCTCGATTCCCAACAACTAGTAAATTTGGGCCCAACTGATCACTTACATCATGCGTTGGGAGATGAGAATTTTGGCGTAGTACGCTGCTGACCTAGGATAGCCCCAGGACAGCCACAATACATCCCCCCAAATAGCCCCCTGGACAGCCCCCCCACCCTCCTCCCTGGACTCCAAACAGCCCCCGGACAGCCCCCTAGACAGCCCCCCGGACAGCCCCCCCACCCTCCTCCTTGGAACCCAGACAACCCCTTGAACACCCCCGGAACAGCCCCCCGCACAGCCCCCCACCCTCCTCCTTGGTCCCCGGACAGCCCGCCGGACACCCACCGGACAGCCCCCCCGGACAGCCCCGCCGGACAGCCCCCCCCCCACCCTCCTTGATTTCATTTAATACTAGAAAATCTAAAATATATATTTTATTTATTTTCATCATGATAATCAATATAAATCACATTTACACATCTAATCAATATCATAGATTTTTTGTATGTTATAAAAGAGATGTATTTATTGGGCATGACATTGTTAGCTCCGAAATGTTTCATAGCATGATAAACTAAAATCTAATCCATTCTAAGAATGATATAAAAATATTTATATAAATTTCGACAAGATTTTAAGTAAATACCATTCCACTAATAGACACATGAGGATTCTCATAAAATGGAAAACATTTTATGTACATACAGAAAACCGAACAAACACATTTTTTTCCATTGAAACTGTAGGAGAATGATCCATGGGTCATATGTGATGTGTACGAATCAACCCCGCCTCAGTCCGAGGTGTAGTGTGGCTGCCACCACTAAAATTCTCTGCCTTTTGTTTCAAAAGGACGTCATTTTATTTGAAAAACATCAATTAGCATACGGAAAAATGACCAAACGCATTCAGATTGTGTCAATAATTTAGCGCAATGATCCATGGGTCATATGTGACGTGTAAGAGTCAACCCCGCCTCAATCGGAGGCGCGGTGTGGCCACCACCCCACAAAGTGTCTGTCTTTTGTTTTAAAAGGACTCCATTTTAAGTGAAAAACATCAACTGGCATAAATAAAACTAACCAAACACATTCGTATTGTGTTGATACTTTAGAACAACGACCCATGGGTCATATGTGATGTGTACGAGTCAACCCCACCTCAATCCGAGGTGCAGTGTGGCCGCCACCACTCAAAGTGTCTGCCTTTTGTTTCAAAAGGACGTCATTTTAATTGAAAAACATCAACTGGCACACGGAAAATTGACAGACGCATTCTTATTGTGTCGATACTTTATCACAATGATCCATGGGTCATATGTGATGTGTATGAGTCAACCCCACCTCAATCCGAGGCGCGGTGTAGCCGCCACCACTCAAAGTGTCTATCTTTTGTTTCAAAAGGACGTCATTTTAAGTGAAAAATATCAACTGACATACAAAAATGCAATCAAACACATTCGGATTGTATAGATACTTTAACACAATGATCCATGGGTCATATGTGACATGTACGAGTCAACCCTGCCTTAATATGAGGCACGGTGTGGCCGGAATCACTCTAAATGGATCTATTTTGTTTAAAATGGACAACATTTAAAGTACATACGGAAAACCGACCAAACACATTTGGTTTCCATTGAAACATTAGGAGAATTATTCATGGGTCATATTTGACATGTACGAATCAACCCCGCCTAAATTTGAGATGTGTTGTGGCCGGCACCACTCAAAGTGTCTGCCTTTTGTTTCAAAAGGACGTCATTTTAATTGAAAAACATCAACTGGCATACGGAAAACTGAACAAATACATTTGGATTGTGTCGATAATTTAGAAAAAAAATCCATGGGTCATATGTGACGTGTACCTATCAACCCCACCTCAATCCGAGGCGTGGTGTGGCCACCACCGCACAAAGTGTCTGTATTTTGTTTCAAAAGGACGCCATTTTAAGTGAAAAACATCAACTGGCATACGAAAAACTGACCAAACGCATTCGTATTGTGTCGATACATTATCACAACGATTCATGGGTCATATGTGACGTGTACGAGTGAACCCCGCCTTAATCGGAGGCACAGTGTGGACAAAATCACTCTAAGTGGCTCTCTTTTGTTTAAAATGGACAACATTTTAAGTACATATGGAGAACCGACCAAACGCATTCAGTTTCTGTTGAAACTATAGGAGAACAATTCATGGGTCATATGTGACGTCTACGAATAAACTCTGCTTCAATCTGAGATGCGGTGTGGCCGGCACCACTCAAAGGGGCTGCCTTTTGTTTCAAAAGGACGTCATTTTAATTGAAAAACATCAACTGGCATACGGAAAACTGAACAAATACATTTGGATTGTGTCGATGATTTAGAAAAAAAATCCATGGGTCATATGTGACGTGTACCTATCAACCCCACCTCAATCCGAGGCGTGGTGTGGCCACCACCGCACAAAGTGTCTGTATTTTGTTTCAAAAGGACGCCATTTTAAGTGAAAAACATCAACTGGCATACGAAAAACTGACCAAACGCATTCGTATTGTGTCGATACATTATCAAAACGATTCATGGGTCATATGTGACGTGTACGAGTGAACCCCGCCTTAATCGGAGGCACAGTGTGGACAAAATCACTCTAAGTGGCTCTCTTTTGTTTAAAATGGACAACATTTTAAGTACATATGGAGAACCGACCAAACGCATTCAGTTTCTGTTGAAACTATAGGAGAACAATTCATGGGTCATATGTGACGTCTACGAATCAACTCTGCTTCAATCTGAGATGCGGTGTGGCCGGCACCACTCAAAGGTGTCTGCCTTTTGTTTCAAAATGACGTCATTTTAATTGAAAAACATCAACTGGCATACGGAAAAGTGACCAAACGCATTTGGATTGTGTCGATACATTAGCACAATGATTCATGGGTCATATGTGATGTGTATGAGTCAACCCTGCCTCGATCCGAGGCACGGTGTGGCCGCCACCACTCAATGTGTCTGACTTTTGTTTCAAAAGAACGTCATTTAAATTGAAAAACATCAACTAGCATACGGAAAACCGACCAAACGCATTCGGATTGTGTCGATACATTAGAACAACGAATCATGGGTCATATGTGACGTGTACGAGTCAACCACGCCTCAATCCAAGGCGCTGTGTGGCCACCACCACTCAAAGAGTCTGTCTTTTGATTCAAAAGGACGTCATTTTAAGTGAAAAATATCAACTGGCATACGAAAAAGAGACCAAACGCATTTGGATTGTGTCGATACTTTAGAAAAACGATCCATGTGTCATATGTGGTGTGTAAGAGTCAACCTCTCCCTAATCTAATGCACGATGGGGCTGTAATCACTCTATGTGTCTCTTTTTTGTTTAAAATGGAAAACATTTTAAGTACATACGGAAAACCGACCAAACGCATTCGGTTTCCATTGAAACATTAGGAGAATGATCCATGGGTCATATGTGACGTGTATGAGTCCACCCCGCTTCAATAAGAGGTGTGGTGTGGCTGGCACCACTCAAAGTGTTTGCCTTTTGTTTCAAAAGGATGTCATTTTAATTGAAAAACATCAACTAGCATACGGAAAACTGAACAAACACATTCAGATTATGTCGATACTTTAGCACAATGATCCATGCGTCATATGTGACGTGTAAGAGTCAACCCCGCCTCAATACGAGGTGCAGTGTGGCCGCCCCCACTCAAAGTGTTTTTCTTTTGTTTCAAAAGTACGTCATTTTAAGTGAAAACATCAACTAGCATACGGAAAACCAACCAAACGCATTCGGATTGTGTCAATACATTAGCACAATGATCCATGTGTCATATGTGATGTGTATGAGTCAACCCCACCTTAAGCGGAAGCACGGTGTGGCCATAATCACTCTATGGGGCTCTCTTTTGTTTAAAATGGACAACATTTTAAGTACATATGGAAAACTGACCAAAAACATTTGGTTTCCATTAAAACATTAGAAGAAAGATTCATGGTTCATATGTGATGTGTATGAATCAACCCCACATCAATCTAAGATGTGGTGTGGACGACACCACTCAAAGTGTCTGCCTTTTGTTTCAAAAGGACGTCATTTTAACTGAAAAACATCAACTAGAATAGGGAAAACTGACCAAATGCATTCGGATTGTGTCGATAAATTAGCACAATGATCCATGGGTCATATGTGATGTGTAAGATTCAACGCTGCCTTAATTCGATGAGAGGTGTGGCCGCCAACACTCAAAGTGTCTTCCTTTTATTTCAAAAGGACGTCATTTTAATTGAAAAACATCAACTGGCATACTGAAAACCGACCAAACGCATTCGTATTTTTTCAATACTTTAGCACAACGATCCATGGGTCATATGTGACGTGTACGAGTCTACCCTACCTCAATCTGAGGCACAGTGTGGCCACCACCACTCATAGTGTCTGTCTTTTGTTTCAAAAGGACGTCATTTTAAGTGAAAAATATCAAATCACATATAGAAAAGCAACCAAATGAATTCTGATTGTGTCTATACTTTAGCACAACGATCCATGGGTCATATGTGATGTGTATGAGTCAACCCCTCCATAATATGAGGCACGGTGTGGCCGGAATTACTCTATGTGGATCTCTTTTGTTTAAAATGGACAACATTTTAAGTACATACGGAAAACCGACCAAACGCATTTGGTTTCCATTGAAACATTAGGAGAACGATTCATGGGTAATATGTGATGTGTACGAATAAACCCCGCCTCAATCTGAGATGCGGTGGTCAGAACCACTCAAAGTGTCTGCCTTTTATTTCAAATGGACACCATTTTAATTGAAAAACATCAACTGGTATACGGAAAACCAACCAAACACATTCGGATTGTGTCAATATGTTAGCACAACGATCCATGGGTCATATGTGACATGTACGAGTGAACCAAGCCACAATCCGAGGCGCGGTGTGGCTGCCACCACTCAAAGTGTCTGTCTTTTGTTTCAAACAGACGTCATTTTAAGTGAAAAACATCAACAGGCATACGGAAAACCGACAAAACACATTCAGATTGTGTCAATTGTATATAAAAATGCTCCATGGGTCATATGTGACGTGTATGAGTCAACCCCGCCTTAATCAGAGGCACGGTGTGGCCAGAATCACTCTAAGTGGCTCTCTTTTGGTAAAAATGGCCATCATTTTAAGTACATACGGAAAACCGACCAAACGCATTCTGTTTCCATTGAAACTTTAGGAGAACGATTCATGGGTCATATGTGATGTGTACGAATCAACATCTCCTCAATCTAAGACACAGTGTGGCAGAAACCACTCAAAGTATCTACCTTTTGTTTCAAAATGATGTAATTTTAATTGAATAACATCAACTGGCATACGGAAAACTTACCAAACGCATTCGGATTGTGTCGATACTTTAGAACAACGATTCATGGGTCATATTTGATGTGTACTAGTCATCCCCTCTTTAATCTGAGGCACGGTGTGGCCACCACCACTAAAAGTGTCTGTCTTTTGTTCCAAAGGACGCCATTTTAAGTGAAAACATCAACTGACATACTGAAAACTGAACAAACTCATTCGGATTGTGTCGATACTTTAGGAAAAAGATCCATGGGTCATATGTGACGTGTAAGAGTCAACCCCTTCTTAATCTGAGGCACGGTGTGGCCGGAATCAATCTAAATGGCTCTCTTTTGTTTAAAATGGAAAACATTTTAAGTACACACAGAAAACCGACCAAACGCATTTGGTTTCCATTGAAACTTTAGGAGAATGATTCATGGGTTATATGTGATGTGTAAGAATCAACTCTGCCTTAATCGGAGACTCGGTGTGGCCGACACCACTCAAAGTGTCTGCCTTTTGTTTCAAAAGGACGACATTTTAATTGAAAAATATCAACTGGCATACGGAAAACTGACCAAACGCATTCGGATTGTGTCGATACTTTAGAAAAACGATTCATGGGTCATAGGTGACGTGTACGAGTCAACCCCACCTCAATCCGAGGTACGGTGTGGCCTCCACCACTCAAAGTGTCTGCCTTTAGTTTCAAAAGGACGTCATTTTAATTGAAAAACATCAACTGGCATACTGAAAATAGCCAAACACATTCGTAATATGTCGATACATTAGCACAACGATCCATGGGTCATATGTGACGTGTACGAGTCAACCCCGCCTTAATATGAGGCACGGTGTGGCTGGAATCACTCTAAGTGGAACTCTTTTGTTTAAAATGGACAACATTTTAATTACATATGGAAAACTGACCAAATGCATTCGGTTTCCGTTGAAACTTTAGGAGAATGATTCATGGGTCATATGTGACATGTATGAATCAACCCCTCCTCAATATGAGACACGGTGTGGCCGGCACAACTCAAAGTGTCTGCTTTTGTTTTCAAAAGGACGTCATTTTAATTGAAAAACATCAACTGGAATACGAAAAACCAACCAAACGCATTCGAATTGTGTCCGTACTTTAGAACAATGATCCATGGATCATATGTGACATGCACGAGTCAACTCTGCCTCAATACGAGGCGTGGTGTGGCTGCCACCACTCAAAGTGTCTAACTTTTGTGTCAAAAGGATGTCATTTTAATTGAAAAACATCAACTGGCATATGAAAAACCTACCAAACACATCGGATTGTGTCGATACTTTAGAAAAACGATCCATGGGACATATATGACATGTATGAGTCAACCCCACCTTAATCTGAGGCACGGTGTGGCCAGAATCACTCTAAGTGGCTCTCTTTTGATTTAAATGGACAACATTTTAAGTACATACGGAAAAATGGCCAAACACATTCTTTTTCTATTGAAACATTAAGATAACGATTCATGGGTCATATGTGACGTGTACGAATAAACCCCACCTCAATCTGAGATGCGGTGTGGCCGAAACCACTTAAAGTGTCTACCTGTTGTTTCAAAAGGACGTCATTTTAACTGAAAAACATCAACTGGCATAGGGAAAACCGACCAAACGCATTCGTATTATGTCAATAATTTAGCACAACAATTCATGGGTCATATGTGATGTGTACTAGTAAACCCCGCCTCAATCTGAGGCATGGTGTGGCCACCACCACTCAAAGTGAGTTTCTTTTGTTTCAAAAGGAAGTCATTTTACGTGAAAAACATCAACTGACATACGGAAAACCGACCAAATGATTTTGGATTGTTTCTATACTTTAGCACAATAATCCATGGGTCATATGTGATGTGTACGAGTCATCCCTGTCTTAATCAGAGGCATGGTGTGACCAGAATCACTCTAAGTGGATCTCTTTTGTTTCAAATGGACAACATTTTAAGCACATACAGAAAACTGACCAAACGCATTCAGTTTCCATTGAAACTTTAGGAGAACGATTCATGAGTCATATGTGACGTATACGAATCAACACCACCTCAATCGGAGACGCGGTGTGACCGGAACCACTCAAATTGTCTGCCTTTTGTTTCAAAAAGAAGTCATTTTAATTGAAAAACATCAACTGGAATACAGAAAACCAACCAAACGCATTCAGATTGTGTCGATACTTTAACACAACGATACATGGGTCATATGTGACGTGTACGAGTCCACCCTGCCTCAGTCCGAGGCGTGGTGTGGCTGGTTGCACTCCAAGTGTACGTATTTTTTTTTAAAATGGACATCATTTCAGGTAAAAATATATGGTATACAAAAAGACGATCAAATTATGAATTGACTTCCGGATTCCACTTATTATTGTCATCTAAATTTTAAATTGAATTCTAAATGAATTATGTATGTTTATAATTACGTTAGGAATTATAATTTAATTATGGATGTGTATAGTTCCAGCATTATATGTTAAATGTGTATGAATTTATTCTTTATATGTATGTGTTAGTTGGTAATTGCAGGTACAATAATTGTATATGTTTGTGTTAGTTTATTGCAGGTACAATAATTGGATTGAAAATGAGAGGGAACCCACAAAATGAGACCTGGTGGAAAAATTACAGAGCTGCTGGGAAACTTGCTGAGCTGCTGTGCAATTTTCCTAGAATAGGCTATGCCAATAGTTTGAAACCATTGTCATATCATCTCTAGGTTTTGTTTTCCAACGGTTCCATGAACCGTTGGTAAAACAATTTTCGCAACGGTTTAGAAACCGTTGGGAAAGAGGAGACCTTGGGTTTTTCCAAATGGTTTTGCAGAACCATTGGGATAGGGTTCTGACCTATCCCAACGGTTCACTGGAAAACATTGAGAAAAGCTTTCCCAATGGATTACTTCCCTACAGTTTGTAGAACCATTGGTATAACATATACAAACAGTTCTGCAGCCTTTCCCAACGGTTCTAAACCATTGGGAAATCTGTATTTCCAGTAGTGATTGTTGAATAGTATTGAAGTGGATAGTGTATAATATCTAAGAATTAGTATCATGTTATAATAATAACATATAGTTATTATTTACACCATTATACCCATCCATGTAAGGTGGTGGTGAAAAATAGATTACACCAGAGTGTGGAGACGGTAAGTCGTACGTATGCACACACAATGATTTCATTTTTCAAAGGATGGATAGAAGATGAAATGGGGATGTTAATTATTTATAATAATATATCAGTATATGATTGATAAATATTTTATAACTTTATAATGAAACAACTAATAAAGAGGAAGTATAAGAAGAAGGAAATTTGAATGAATCGGTAGAAGAGATTACCTATTCCTTGACGTTCCACCTTTAAATACCCTATTAGGGTACTAGAGTTGCACTTTTGAGAAGCAAAAAAACTTATAGAATGTAATTAGGGAAGTTAATAAGAGAAATGGGTTGGATTTTGCCGAGTTGGATGGCTCAAAATGAAGTGAATATGAGATGGGGGGTGTTCCCTTTTATAAGACTGTAGGGGCATTTTAGGGAACTCTCAAAATATTAATTTATTATAAAATTTAATTTTGATTAAAAATGGTAACAAAAAAAATTCAACTCTAAGATAAGATGATTTTGGTTCAAATAACCATCCTAAAATAATTTGGTGACAAGTTTGGAATATTTTTTTATCCTTATCTTTTTGGTTTAATACTTATTTTACCCTTTTAAATCTTCTTCTGATATCATGTTATTTATATATTGTGGGTTAATGTGATTACCAAATCATGTTAAAAGACCCCAAAAAAGTTATTTACGACATATTTGGACTTATATAAACCATTTGGACAGATATTATATTTTTATAAATTTAATATCATTTAATAAACTATTGAATTTTTTAAGTTATGAATTATGTGAATTTTGGACACTATTCATACTTGACTTTTTTAAAAAGTTCATAACAACTCGATTCCTTAAAAATGCATTAACTTATCCCTAATATGTCAATGTCTTCCAAAAAAATCATGGATGGAATAAAAATGTTCAAATTAAATTTATTTTGATACTTATAAATTCATTTATTTTAATCTTTCATTAATGAGGTAATCGGTATATCCAAATTGTGTCACAAATAAATATATTTATCTCATATAAAACATTATAAATAAAATACCATGATGAAGGAAATATGTTCAGCTTTATAATGACTATTTATAGACATAAATATCAGTTATATAACTCTATATTATAATTGATTTTGTAAAAGATATATGTTTAGGTTATAATTATGTTTAAATGAATTCTTATAAAATGTCATGTTCCCATCCAAGTGAATCAATGAGGTCCCAAAATCGACCCAAGGATTCCCATGGTGGGAAATATCCCATACAATATGATTAAGACATGTGTTAGGGTATTATAATATTATTATAAAATTATTTTTTACCCTTATTTACAAGATTCACCCTTTACGTCTCAAATGAGCTTTTGCAACGGGGTCCCGTCGCAAATAGATCATTGTAGAAAACAACGTCACAAATAGTTATCCATTTATATATATAACAACCAATTGCGATGGGCCTATTGCAAACAAAATTATTTGCGATGGGAACCCATCGGAAGAGGCCTTGTCCAAAATACTTAATAAAAAAATATATTCAATAAAAATATGATAAATTAATATTAGAAAATAACAATAATATTAATACTATTAAAATAAATAATATTATATTATATAATAATAATACTAATATTGATAATATAAAAAAATATATTATTATAATATTAATAATAAGATAATTCTAATAATATAATATATTTTTATTAATAATAATATTTCTGAAAAATAATAATAATATTATTAAAATAATAATAAAAAATTATAAAATATTAAAATTTTCAATATTGGAAAGAAATATAGAAAAAATTATTATTATTATTACTATTAGAAAAAGAAAAAAACATTAAAGAAATAATACTAATAATAAATAATAAAATAATAAAATATTAAAAAATAAAAAAAATTAAATTATGAAATATTGACACAAATACAAAAGAAATAAATTGTAAACAGTTAATATTACAAAAAATATTGAATTCAATTGTTTTTAACATTAAAAAAATTACACGGGGTGTGGTCTTCTAGAGGAGGTGGAGTAGCTGGAGTAGATGGTTGGGGAAACATCATCCCTAAACTATAAGTCAGTTGGAACGTGAACTTCATCTTCTCGTACTATTGCTGCTACCATCGAAGCATCTTCTATTCTTACTACTTCAACTATAGTCGACCCTCATCCTCATACGGCTGCTGGTGCTCCTGCATCTCCTCCGGCTTTATACGAAAACTCTTTATAAGCTCACTCTAAGCTCACAGCTGCTCCTTATACTGTGATCCAGATGATTATGCCTCTCTACGAGCTCCTCTTAAGTTGGATTCCAACATCGTAGAAGTACCAAAATAAGTCTCAAGAGTCAATCGAGAGTCGATACCAACAATTTGACCCTTTTTAAAGGCATACTAAGTCACCAGCATCCATGCCGCCTCATCAAAATGGTGGGCACTTGTTTGATTAACCGTCTCCGCTTGACTCTTAGCCTGTGTCTGAGAGGTCACGACCTTATATGACTCCTTTAGTTCCAATTTGAAATTAAAATAGTGAAAATATTATATGTAGTTAATTTTAAAACTAAAAAAGAAATAATACTGGCCACAATCTGATGCTGGCGATCACCTCAAATATCTCTAGTGGTTAGATCAATGTGCATCCTCCGATAAATGCCATACTCTGTAATATAGGTCTTGTTGAATGCCTATACGAATAAAAAATAAAATTTTTATTTTTAATGTTATATAATATATTTAAAAATGTTCTTACCATATGCTCTCTATGAGTATTTCATGTACGACTACTAGCTTGATGCGTCACCTACTATCTCCCCCAGTTTTGTCGGCCCAACGAAGATATCCTCTGAAATCCACCAACCAACCAGTGTGAACATAATCAAACCAAAACATGGGAGGAAATGTACTGTGGTTTGTGGGATTTACACAACTCATCAAATACCACCACATCTTCTTTCTTCATGGTCATCCTTCTCAAATTGTGCAAAAAACTGGCAGAAACGATCACACATAGACACCTCCCATACTGGGTGGATAATGTCACACATGATATCATAAATGGGTAACCATAAACCCTAAAAATAATTTATAATATCAATTTATTAATGAAATAAATTTTAAAATAAATATAATTTATTTACGTACCAATCAATGATCGAACATTCCATGCTACACATCAATGGGAATTTGTTCCCATTAGATCCATGGTTGAGAAAAATAATTGTGCAAGATAGTGCTCCTCTATCCAATACCTATATGTACAAAACTATGAAAAAAGAACAAATAATCAAACCTTTAGTATATAAATAATTATAATGAAAGCTAACTAAAATATATAGGTTACCATACCTCTATGTGCGTGGATTGAAGCCAAGACATGGACGTCTCTTGGGGATAGGGTCAAGAATCATCAGATGCGCAAGACCACTCCCCCTCTACGTACCCCCTACACCACCTAGAGGCTGAGGGTCAGATGATCCCAAAGTATCCTCTTCCAAACAATAAAAAATATTTCACTTTTTCCAAAGGGGACATATATTTTGAAAAAAGTTTATTTTCTAATGGTAAAACGTTTTACCAACATATATGTCCCAATCACTAAACTATTGGTAAATAATTTTCCACTAAATGTTTTTGTGAGAAATAAAATGGTTCTGTTAAAATTATAATTATACCAACAGATAATATATATGTTTTTTTAAGAGTATAGCAACATGTTATGGTGACAAATTTATCTATTAGTAATAAAATTACCAATATATAATATAAATTTGATTATAAATTACATTTGAATAAAAATTAAAAATTTTCATTACTACTAAAATTTCGTATTATATTTTGTTATTTTATCATATATAATACATAGGTTCTAATGATTAAATTGAATAAGATTTGAACACATGTTCAGACATATAAAAAAATTAGTTATATTAATAATGAAATATTTTATACAAAATGATGGATCCCCCAATCCCCCCCAAGCTGGATCCCCCAATAGGATCCACCCCCTGTAGGCGACCAATCCATGCCAGCGACCTATCCAAGCCATCTAGTTATCACTAGCTCCAGCTCCCCACCCATGTCAAAATCTCATGCATGTCATCTAGTCACCTCCAACTCTAACAACCAGCACGAGATAAAATTTAGTGATGTACCACTATCACTTTTCGGCAATGAGTTTATACATTATGACCCAATAAAATGTGTTGGGTTGCCGCCCATCCTATAGTTTTTACACTTTATAAAATTTAGTGCTAATAATATTTATGGATTTTCTAGAAAACTTGAAAAAATAAATATAATATATTAATTATTATAGAAATGTTTTCACATTGAAATTTACCTCATACATTTTATTATGCATCCTAAAAAAATGAATCAACACATAATGAACTAAAAATAAAATAATCATATAAACCCTAAATGTTATGAATACCATTAAACATATGTCCAAAAATTTGGATTCATTCTTCCTAAAATAATATTTTTTCTCATATTAAACATAAGGGTTAAATATAACTCAAACATTTATAAAAAATCAATCCTTGTATCCCAAAAATGATCACCATTTCACTACACTAGATTACAAAGATATCGATTCTATCTAACAAATTTTTCTAAATTTTGAATAAAAACCTAATATACAATATAAATTAGTTGTTCTATAATTATCTTGATATTCACAATAAGTTATAATATATGTGATAAACACATCCATCACTCAAGATACTTATAAAAACTTTGAAAATGATTTTTTGTATTATTCCTTAATACATTATTTCAATAAATAAATTTAATGAAAGATATTATTAGGATTCATCAATATCATCCCAAAAGGATTAAAACCCAGGGGATAAGAATATTATACATACATTAAATCCTTATATTAGTGTCTTACTTTATGCTATAAATATTCCCTTTATGATTTAGATTGAAGTCATTATCTCCAGAAAAAATATTCATGCCCTTAGTGGTATTTCCCTAATCGAATAAGATGAATAAAATGATATTTTGAAATCAGATAAATGATAATCCATTATCAATATATATTTTTGGGAGAATAAGGATATGTGATTTCCTTTCCCTTTTATCTTGATTAAAGATCATTAAATTTTGAAAATTAAAATAACAAAAAAACGAACTAAATTATTTATTGTCTAAATGAGAATGGTACATTTAAATATTTTACCATTATAAACTCCACAATACGTTAAAATTCAAATCCTTTATACCAAATTCGACTTCCCTTCTAAATACAATATCCAAAAATACCATTAATTTCCACAAAATCCATCTATTTAGAAAAACAAATTTGTGTATAAATAAAAAAACTAAATCATTAAATAATATTGTTCCATTATACATTAATTCACTTCATTTAGTTTTAAATATATTTTACTTTTATACTTATAGATAATTAGGTTATAATTATTATATAATGAACAAATAGACTATAGGCTGGTCACTACTATTCAGTATCCATTTTCCCCAATATAAAACCTTTAAAATAAAACATGTATTGTTTTTAAAAAACATATTCATAAAATTAAACTAGTATTATTATTTTCCATTTACAATATTTAAACCAAATGAAAAAATATAAAACCATAAGATAAAGACAAAAATAATATTAAGGGACATTAAAGAAGGAAAGAAACAGTCATTCCATGAATACTTAAAAAATATTCATTTTTTCAAAATAACATTTTGGATGAGAATTAACCATTTTCATACCCAATAAATCATATTCTCTATCCAAAAAAATTCATATAGAATTTAATTAGTAATATTTATGTAAAAATAAACTCATAATAGTATATTTTAACATTTTAAAACCACGTGTTTTTTTTTCAAAATGTTATACATTTCACTATTTTAAATACAATAATCATGAAAGTTAAATTTGGAGTATACATCAAATGTACTAATTTAAGACCACCATGTATAATGTTAAATAATTAATTTAGAGTAACCATAATATATACTCATGGATTGACCATTATAGTTGATCTTGGAATAACCATAGTGGTATATTCTCATAAACTCTTTGGAGAAACCTAATCGGTTAACTTCATCTTATATATGGACTAACCATATGGTCAACATTCATACCCAATATGTTAGAGGGATATCACAAAACCAACTATATTTGGTTTGTACCTAAACCACCCATTTTCATAATTAATTTCCATGAAACATAACATGATATGTAAAATCTTTCATCATAAAAAACATTTCATGGGGAAAATATATTTTCCATTTTTATATCACCTTTTTATAATGAAAACTACACAAATAATAAAAATAAACATTTAATATTGTAATTTATTATTCCTATAAAGGATTATTTATGGGATTTAGAATGTATAACCATGTGGTATAATTTAAAAAAATGTTCCTTTTGAAATTTTGTCATAAATTTCCCAAAAGTCCTTACTTGGAAAATGATAAAAATATTTTAATAAAAACGTTTTTGTAAAAAGTATAAAATGAATAAAAAATAATTTAAAAATTAATAGTATAATAAGAAAAAAAAATTATTCAATTGTTTATATTATATGGATACGGTAGAAAAATAAAGTATTAAGGGAAAAATTAAAAGATAAATTTTAAAATATTGTCTTTTACTATTAGTCTCACACATCAAATGTGTTCTTAGTAATCATGATTAATAAAATTATGTTAATTTTATACAATCTTATGAAAATTACATATGTTAATTATTTCATTATTTCATTTAACTGAAAAATATATACAATTATTTAATTATTTAAGTTCACTTGGGTTATTTTGAGGCCATTCTGCTCATATGATAAGAACGACTTCTGTAGGTTGACTATGGGAAAAGAGGTAATTACTAAATTATATATATATATATATTAATAAATACATAATTTTAATTTTTAAATTTGAATTAATCATTTAACGTGAATCACGAATGATGGATACGGAAGATGAATAATACTACAACCATAGAGACAGAAGACCATACATATGCCTGAGTAACATTTCTATTTTTTAATAGTTATTATTAAATGAAATAAAGTACTATTTTATCATTATAGAAGGATAAATTGAACAAATATATATTTTTATTTCTTTAAATATTCTTAAATATATCATCTATGTGACGTGGTGATGAAAAATGAATTACAGCGGTTTATGGAGGTGGTAGTCTAGATATACACATGAATGACATTATACGTTTTCCAGATATATAATGGAATAGAGGAAAATGATAAAATATTATTTAGAATGATAAATATTTTATAAATATTTTATATAATAAATAATTATATAACTATAACCGGTCTTGTGGGATAGTGATGAAAAAGTAATTACATTAGTTTGGGTGATGTTAGTCTTTCGTACGCATGAAGGATGAATTACTCTCCCATTTTATGGAGGATAGAGATGGATATAGGTTATGAAATTTATATAATAAAAACTAATTAAATTAAATATATTTAATTTATTATATATTAATTGTTAAAGGATAATTTATTCACGTGTAATATGAGACAAAATTAAAACATGTAGATAAAACAATACCCCTTCAATGAAAAATCTCCCTTGTTTAACAGCTTAAGAATTCTAATATTGGTATTATTCTCTGTTTGAGTCTACTAAAATATGTAGAAGGATGTTATAAATTTTTTTATAATTTTTTTGAAAAAATGGGGTTCTGATTATTATGTGAATAGATGAAATCGTTTCCTTTTTAAAGAAAGTGTAGGGGCACAAATTGAATTCCTTAAAAAATATTAAATTAATATAAACTAATTTTTATTTCCAAATAGTTCCAAATTGATTTATTTTGAATATAGGATAAATTTGGGTTAAACCCCCACCATCTAATAAAAAATAGAAATGTTTTTTTTATTCTTTTAGTCTTATTTTTTGGTTTTAACCCCTCACTAACCCTTTTAAATACTACAATGAAAACATTTTTTAACACTTTAAGGGTCAATTTAATTATTATAAATTAAAAAATGAACTAAAAATGGAATATGGATTATATTATAATCTATATCCTAATCACATGGCAGAATATATGTTTTTTGGAATTTTAAATAATTCAAAAAAATATTATAAATTTTTAAATGTCAATAATGTCCATTTTCAGAACTATTAATTAAATAACATTAACAATATTAATAAAACAAATATAATATGACATAATTATCTTAAAACATCCCCAATATATCATGGTAATATATAAAAGTTTTTTATTACATTATTTATCTAATATTGAAATACTTTGGATCTTTTTTATATCAGTTATAAGATAATTCCATTAATTAAATAATTAATATATTTGCATTGTATAAGACTTTAAGGAAATTATATTTTTTCACAAAAAATTAAAAATACATTAATAATATGAAGATAAATCTATATATTTTAAAATAATATTTATAAAAAATCATATTCTTTTGCTATAACCAATTTTAATATATTATATTTAACAAAAATTAGAGTTTGGCATTCTTGTCATTTCTTTAAATAAAATATTAAAAAGGTCACAATCAAACCAAAATGAAAATATGATATAATATTCTACCTTTGGATGATTATATATGCACTATACTCATCTAATTTTGTGTGTAATAATGTTAGAGCCAATTTATATTCGTTTTCATTTTATTTGTAACCCCTAATTACATGATCTACCATTTACAATAGAATAAGAATCTCTATGGTTACTATTCATTTTTACTAAAAATAAAAGGAAATATTTAATAAAATTGGACCAACTAATTCTAAATATGAAATCCATTTGTTAAATTAAGTTCAAATAAGTGGAATAATATAATTTAAAATTAAATCAGAGTAAACTAATAAAAAATATTTTTCCAAACAAACAAGATTTTAAATTATAAAATGTTATTATAAAAAATTATAGTATATAATTCATTTAAAAATCATAAATCGATCATTTTAAATTTAAAATAAGAAATAAAAATTTTAAAATAATAAAAATAGAAATTTAATGTTTAAATTTTTAAAAATAAAACATAATTTTAAATAAAAATACGTATTTTTCACTATATCTTTAGAAATAATTTTTTTAGAAAACATTTAAAAAATAATCATAACATAATTTAATATGATTAATTAAGAATTAAATACATTCATTTAAAATAAATTTCTAAAATTTCTTAAAAGTAATTACAATATTAAATCACAAAAAGTATTGAAACAACATTTTTGAATAAAACGTATATTTCAAGAATGAGATGACATTACTAAAAATTGCGTGATTATCTTATAAAAATTTTCTAATACATTTATATTGAAGGGTAAATTTATATTTATTTCATGAATCATTTTTTATATTCATACTCACCAATTTTAAGGCAAGGTTATAACTATTATAGATTAATAGTAATATTTCATTCCTTATTTAAGATTGGTGTTTTATATGTTGTAACCATTATAACATAGTCTTTATTTTTAAAATATTAGGATATTGCATGAAATAATCATGAAAAAGTATGTTCGAAATACCTCATCCACTGAACAATATATTTTTTCTTTCATTACCAACATTCATGGAGAGTTCTATGATTTGGATTATGGGACAACTATGATGTTTATGAAATTTTTATGCTTTTAATAAATCATATTGGATATTATATTAACAATATTATCAGTAAATTAACCTTGTAAATATAAACATTCAAAACATACATACAAAGAGTAAGAAATGGTTTCGTTACACTTTTTAATAACATCATTCGGTTATCTTATTCTCATAATCATTTATTATTATGATATATAACACAATATAAACATAAAAACTCCATTATTATTCTATACAGAAATTGAATTGGACACATCCTCATTAGATATATATTTTTAATTTTCAAAGAAACATTAAATGGATAAGTGTGAACCAAAAATGACAACCATAAGACTAAAAAATTTATAAACAATATGATAAAACCGAATAATTCTAGAAGAGTTTGAACTTAGTGGAATTAATCCCCCATTGAAATTTTCTTTTGATAGGGTTGAATATATCCCAATAATAATTAATAAGGTCATCAATTAAGTAAATCATCATTTCCCATGTCATGATGAATTATTAATTGGTAATATTTTTATCATCTAACCAATGATATATAGTGAAATGATTTTATATAATTCAAATAGATTATATTTCATTGGGATAAACTTTTAGAATTATTCTGCCCAACTTGGTAGCATCCTTTTGCGAGGTAACATTATTCCCTAGGTCTACTAATTTTTCTTCATTATACTTCATTAAAATATATAAAACATAATCTAAAGATGTTTTGTGAGACTCCCTAATAATATAAATCTCTATAATTTCCTTTATCATCATTTCATAATCATCTATTAATTACTCGATGTTCTTGTTTGAGTTGGTTGAACCATATAGTTATAAATTGTTTTGAATTTTTATCACGGATGAGATTGGGGAATTAATTAATTATAATATATAATTTAAATAGTAAATACAAATTTATTTTTGGTTCTATAATGGTAATATAAAAATTTAAAATTTTACTTAATAATACTATAACTATTCACTAAGAATCAGAAAAACATCATCATAAAAAAATTAACCATTAATGATCAAAAAAATTCAATAGAATTAAATTAAAAATGTTCTAAAAATTATAACAAATAGATTTTTATTTCAAGTATGGTCTAGGATTTATGAACTTTTAGATTAAAAGTAGGAACCATTTAGCCTTTCCAACTCTACTTCAAACAATCTAGGTTAGTCACACCTATTATTTAAATATGATAGTATATAATAAATAAATATATAAGGAATAATCATAAATGATTATTATAATGGTTTGTTAATATAAATATATTTCTTAATTATTTTATTATTATTGTTATTATAATATTATTTGTGCATAGAGCACACTCAACTAATAGAGAATCCACATAAGGAATTTTGTTCCATAAATTTTATTTCATTAGACATAACTCATATTGTTCACAATGAAATAAAAAAATGGTGTTATTGTTTCAAAATTAATATCTTTTACCACATTCATTAAATTAATACTTTATTCAGATACATATCATATACTTTTTTTTAAATGGTCTTCGATTCAAATGAAACTCCTATTGAAAGGGGAATGGTTTAAAATGATACTCATACTAGAAGGTCTTCAATGTACAATAATATTTTCAAATCACGATTATTTATAATGATTATCCATTTGGGTAATTTGTATCCATTATAAATTTATCATTGTTTCATTAAATATTTATGGTGTTTCACATGTCCCCTAAAAATTAAATTACCCTATGACTCACGTTCAACTAGATGTGTTTCTTCTGATTTTGACCAACCATATCTATTATTATCCATCATGATCCTACCATTTTTAAAAATATACTGTTAATTAATTATTTTTCCAATTCATTTATATATGGTAATATAATTGAATTAATTAATTTTATATAAATTTATATTAATGTTAAACATGTAAATAAATTTACAACATTTTATGTGTGGGTTGTTATTGGAAAAATATAAAAACTATATTTTATTGTTAATGAGTGAAAACTTTATTCTACAACAATTTTCATTAAATATGAATATTTTTAACAAAATTTGGATCATTTTAAAGAGAAATTATTTTCGTCTTGGATTTAAAGAACATTTATTTAAAAATTAATTCAAATGATTATTAATATTTCTTATTTTCAATGATTTTTATAGAAATTCTTAAAATAGTTTTCAATCTAAGTCATTTTAAATTGATTAAATGATTTTAACCTAGATATCATACATCCAGTTAATTTTAAAAGTATTGACTTAACAATATAACCCTTATCTATATGGTATAAATATCATATTATTTATCTTTATTTAATGTTATTTACCTAATAAGATATATGATGTCATTGGATACCAATTTATTTTTTTACCTTTAATTTTTTTTGAATGATAATGAATTTATTTGTGATCCATTTTTCAAATACATTTTGAAAATGGTAAGAGACCCATTTTCTTTCCATGGTTTCTTTGTGATATGATGAAGGAATTTATTTTTAGTGGAACTCATATATATGGATGATGAAAGATTTGGTCTTATATCAACCTCTAATTCATTTCGTATGTTTTAAATAGAATAAGATAACAATGCATTCACTATCATAGACTTTATTATGAACTAAATGGTGAAAATTCATCGATTTGATAGAAAACTACAAGGTGGACCTTCATGGATTTTCAAAAAAACTAAATGTTGGGGAGTCATGACCCAAACCACCAGGGCCCTCACAACCAACCATAAGCTGAATATAACACACTAATACCACATTTAATATGACAAAGAATAGATACAAGTGTTATGTTGGCATAACACAAACATTGGAATCCTTATCTAAGGATACCTTTATACACACACAAATATCCAATTACGTATAAACTATTTAAAGGTAAAAATACATATAATTCCATAATAAATTCATACATCTATATCGAACATCAGAGTATGAAACAAATAAAAGAAAAAATTTGGGAAAAATACAATCCCACCAAATTTTTTAAGAGCATCTAAAATACAAGATGGAGGGGAGTGATGGAATATGGGACACCTCTATGAACCATGATCTGTATAACTCAAATCTACTTCACCTACTCCTAGTTAACCTAATACTCTTTCAAAAAAGTATACAATCTGTAATAGAAATTAAATGTGTGGGCATAGACTATATAAGGTTGAGTATAATATTACACACTAGGATACCATCAAATCACCCAAAGTAATGCATCAAGAGTGATTTTATCTCATTAAAATGAAGTCCTATCAATCAGTATGTGTGACATAATAATATATAATTATAAAAACTCATATTTTCAAAAGATAGAACTTAAGTCACAATGTGAGTTCACAACCCCACTAAAAACCTGAAATTATTCTCAAGGCTCAAAGGTAGAAATTTTATAGGAGAAAATAGACCAAAATAATTTTTGTTGTAACACCACAAGATTCCACATTACATTTCCTTTGGAATAACGTAATAGCTTGAATTGTACGCAACTTCGAGATTCTAACACACCGCGACCAATCAAACTAGCTGTTATAAATAGTACAAACAACTTTTTAAAATTTTATTTTGAAAAATGGACTTCATTTATGAATTTTTAATATCGATACGTGCTTAGGGTTAATTTTTGGTATTTTTCTGAAAACTTTCAATTTTTGATGAATAGTGAAAAAATATGTTATTGGTTAAAACCGACTTTTTATTTAAATAATTATTTATTTTATTTCAATTAATTTTTGGTAAAAATAGATACATAATACATATATGTTTTCAATGTAATTATTTGGAGTAATTTTATAATAAGTTTAGATATATAAAAATTTTATTGAAATTTTTACCATCTTTTACCCACCTTCTATGAGCATTTTCAAATTTGCAGTAAACATAATTTCACCACTTCTATGATTTGAATTTTAAAAATCTAAGAGACATGGATAAAATAATTATGTAAAATATGGTTCAATAAGATGAGAATAATTTATGGTGAATAGTAAATTTTGACATTGATTTACCACGGTTAAAAGTAAATAGTGTAATTAAGGGTAAAAATGATTTAATAATTACCCTAAAAAATATAATGATTCTATTGGATAAGTATAATTCGACCAAAAACAAAATTATGAATAAAATATGATCCTCTTTGGCCCTCTTTGATTAGATTATGACATTTATTATTATTGTATTTAAAGAAGAGTTAAAAGAGTTAAATTCAAAGTTTAATAACTAAACCATTTTTAATATAGGGTTATACATAAGATAAATTAGACTATAAATATTCATTATAAATATAAAAATATATACTACATAATGGTATTTTATTTATAAGTTTTAGACATTAAATAGTTTAATTTATTTATGACACAATGATGATGCAGTAATTAGCTTATTAATGAAAGATTAATATAATTCATATTATAATTATCCAAATAAATGTAATTTGAGACCTTTGATGAATTAAAATAAAATTTTTAGGTTAATATGACATGTTAGGGTTGATTAAATAATTTTTTTCGATGTAATAATTATGTTATTATTGTCACAAAAACCAAATACTAAAAGTGTAAAAATTGACACAATTGAGTTTTTAAAACAAATACTTTATTATTAATTGATATAATATTCCTAAAAATATAAGGATCAGCCAAATGACTTAGATAGGGTTATATATATTAGCAATTAACCACTTCGGGTTCTCTTGGAAGTTTATAGTATGATTATTTACCAAATAATATCATAATACAATGAGACATGATAAATGTCAAACTATTTAACTAAGAGTTAAATCTAAAAGATAAGGTTAATTTGGAAAACTAAACCAGACTAAAAACTATTGGATGGAAGGTTTTTGTGAACCATACCCACTGTAGCCTCTAAATAATTCATTTTTGAGACATTAGAAATTTAAAATGTTTTTATTATAAAATAATATTTTAAGCTTTTCCTAAAGTGACCTTCGCCTCTCTTATAAAAGGGAACTTCCCCCTATCTTAATATCACAACTCCAAAGCCATTTGTATTGGCCAAAACCTGCCCAAATATCCACCCAGATTTCCTTTATTCATCCTAGAGGCCTTCCTTTGATCATAAATCTAGTCTAAGGATCCATTTTGATCAAATCAAACAGAAGAACCAGAAGAAGAGGTAAAAATTTCATCACATCTTTCATGTTAATTTCTTCTTCCACTTCCCCTTTATTTGTTGTTTCCATTAAAAAATAATAATTCCATTATATTATATATAATTTGATGTCATTATAAAAATTATACAACCATATTCCTTATTCTATTCATCATATGAATGACAAAGTCACCATATGTACGTACGTACGACTTACTATCTCCACGTCGTCGTGTAGTTTGTTATTCAAACACTTCATTTTTTGTATGGGTAAAATAATGAGTATAAAAGATGTATATAATGAAGATAACATGTTAATTATTCTTTGAATATGATATACCATCCAATTACATATGATTTTACCATCAATATAATGATATTGTCACTTGTGCGTACGTACAGATTACCGTCTCCACAAATGTGATGAGATTCATTCCCCATCATAGTCATTCAATAATAATTTTCATTTTACAATTAAAAATAATTTATAATAACTTAATATAATTTTACATATGAATAAAATACATCCTATCTGTAACAAACATGGCTTACCTAACTGACCATATAAAGTAAATAGATTAGTTAACACTTGACACAATTATATTACAAAAATATTATTAACAAAGAAATATTAGAGGATAATATATGATATTATATTTATGTATATAGTTTTTTATAATTTAATAAAAATGGTTTAACTATTATAAAATAGGTTAATGTACCCTCAACCAAGGAAAAGTACAAGGTACGGGTTAATTTCACAATCTATTTATTATCCGAGGTTGTTTTTAAGTAAGTATCTACTGAGACCTCTTTATCATCCACATCCATGTTTTCATAAATATGCATTTCATAACATTTTTACTATTTACTAGACTATGGGTTGAAAACATTTATACCCTTATTTTACCTTATATGTTTTTAAAGGAATATTTCCACTGTTTTCCAAACAATGTACTTTATGACCTTTTCAACAAAATTAAGGTAAGAATGTTTTTTTAACTTTTATGACGGGTGCAGCTATTTTCCACCATTATAATATAATCTAATCCTCCCTTACACTATTATTAGAATATTTTCAAAATAAATTATTTATTTTATAATTATGTGACTCTTAAATGGTTTCAAAATATAAAGAGGTATTTCTTTCAAATAGTTTTCATTTCATTTATGTCAACATCCTTTGATGGATTTTAAACTTGTTTGAAGTTGATTTATTATGATACAAATCATCAATATTTTATTGAAGGTTTTGAGATATGTTTGACTGTGGATGTGTTATTTTTATACCATTCATTTTTTATGGTTAATGTAATGACATTTCATATGCAAGTTTTAATAGGAATTTTTATGTTATGTTTCAAACTTTTTATATGAGGAATTTATTGGACTTAGTATGTGATGGGTGGACCCAGCTTTAACTCCTCAGTGCATCGGTAGGTCTCATGAGACAATTATACGTTGAATTGTCTAAGGCCTTTCCCAATTTGATATATGGTTTTGGCCGAGGCCTTAATCATTTTTAGACGTCTTGGCTGAGGACTTGAAAAAATATTTCAGAATGCCCGAAATTATACATTCCCTCATTATAAAAATAATAATAATGGTTCATGTGGTTATTTTACTAGTATAATACCCATGAATATATTTTATTATGAAATTATTTACATAGCTCATATTACTACCATAAATTTTTCATGTTTATTATTTGCAATGGAATGTGTTTTGAATTATTCATCATGCCTAATGTTTATGTTATCTTCTGCTCTATTTCTTACCCTTATTGAGAATTTGAGCTCAACCCCTTATTATGTTTCATTTTCCTAATATATGAAGAAGTTTTTTATGAGTGACTTGTAGGAATAATATAGGAGGCTTGTATATTTCCAATTGAATAAATTAGTTTTGTATTTCTTTTCATGTTTTAATGTTGAACTTATGTATGTATCCTATTTCCAATAATAATAAACTGATCGGTCTTTCGGGACATGATTATTTGTATCAAGACAATGTTATGTACTAAAACACCGACTCTGGGTAACTGGGGATGGAGCATTATAGTTAGTATCATAGGAAGTTTAGTACAAACCTTGGAAAGTAGATTTAGAAAAACTTTGATTAGAGAACATTACTCTAAGATAGACTTTGAGGATTAGTATAGAAGAACTTACTATAATTTTGGTACTCTATAGATTCTGTGAGTTTTCCAAGAAATACATCCATGTCTAGATACGAGCAGGTAAAGGTGGCTCTGGCACAGATGTACCTAAGGTTAAAACCCAAAAACATCGCTTCGAGCTAAACTCAAATGAGAACTGGTGCACAACAATGGGCCTTGCAGCACTCTGGGTTTTGACACTCCCTGGGGATATGATGAGGATAATTCTCCTTTTCATTATAAACCATTATGAATGGTTTAAGAGTATATACCTCCACAAAGAATATAATTTTGTGATTATGGATTATATCCATAAACGGTTCAATTTTTGTAAAGTGTTTTACAAGTTTGGAATTATGTATTGTGATTCATAAACAAATCTACTATATGCCATTGTTTTGAAGTGACACCTACTATAAGGAATGAAAACTACATCAGTTCACGTAATCTATGAGGAAAAAACCACAAAAATTTAGTGAGAGTAAAAATCCGTTAGTATATGGGAAATGGATAAGTTCCTTAGAGAAAATATTTCGTGCGTTGGTGAGTAGCGAAAGGGAAAAAGTTATCGTGGTAGTTTATCGCCTCACTGGAGATGTAGATCAATGGTGGTCATTAATTCAAAAAACAATAGAAGATGAATAAGTATAAATATTTTAATGGAGATTGTTTAAAGAGATTTTCATAGAAAAATACTTTCCTCATGACCATCGAGTGGATATAGAAATGCAATTTATGATTCTGAGACAAAAGGAGGATGAGAATGTTGCAAAATATGAAGCTATCTTTACAAGGATAACAAGGCACGCTAAAGATTATATACATAACCCAAGAAGTAATATTGATCATTTAATTTATCGGTTAATCCCATTTCTCCATCAAGCATCAGTATCACAATCGTTATCATCGTATGAAGATATTTTCTCATGTTCTATCAAGACAGAAAATCAATTCTCTAACTCTTACAACTTTAAAGAAAAGCAAGAGAAGAAGAGATCTACTGAATAATCTGGGAAATGAATTATGGAACCAAGGAAGAAGGGAAGAGTTGAATTTCCACCCTGTGATAATTGTGGAAGGGAGGACCCTGGTGCCTGTCTAATAGAAAAATGAGTATGCTACAAATGTGGGCAGAAAGGACATATGTCTAGTGATTGTATGGGGAAGAAAGAAGCTAACACTGTTCAATGCTATAATTGTAGGGAGATGATACATTATACAAATGAATTTCCTAATCGTTAGGAAAACTGACATTAGAGAAGGCCAAGGGATCAAGGCCAAGCTTATTCGATCACTACAACTAAGGTTGAAGCTCCAAAAGACATAGTGGCAGGTAATTTAATGGATTCCTCAAGTTTAACCAATGCTTTATTTGATTCTAGATCATCAAATTGTTTCCTATCTTCCCTGTTTTCTTGGAAAATTAGATATTTCCAATTGGATTTAACGAGGGAGTTGTCAGTAAAAATTCCTAAGGGAAGTATCATTGCAACAATGTTTTGTGAATCAGTCCCCATTAAGGCATATAAATGACATTTATCTGTAGATATAATCCTCTAACCCATGATTGAATTTGATATAATCCTTGGTATGGATTTGCTTTCGAACCATGATGCAAAAATTTATTTTAAGAAGAAGGTTAAAATTATCTATGATGATAAGGAGTACCTTATCTTTGGAGTAGAAAAATCACCATAAGATTCTTATCTAGATCCATCCCCAATAGCTCTACTAAATTCAATTATTTGGGAGGATGATAATGAAATAATTATGGGTGAGGAAAATAATGTTCGAATAGGGGATGTACCTATTGTGCATGAATTTTTTAATGTGTTTCCAGAGGATTTACCTAGACATCCTCCAAAATGACAAATTGAGTTTTCCATTGATTTAATTCCTGGTTCATGGCCCATATCGAAGAAACCTTATAGAATGGACACAATGGAATTAGTGGAACTAAAGAATCAACTATAGTAATTGAGTAATAAGGGATTTATTCTCCCTAGTGTTTCTCCATGGGGATCCCCTGTGCTTTTTGTTAATAAGAAAGACAGATCTATGAGGTTGTGCATTGACTACATGGAGATCAATTCCATAACAATAAAGAAATTGTATCCCCTACCTTGCATTGATGACTTATTTGGCCAAATTAATGGAGCTCAATATTTCTAAAATAATGACCATCAATCTGGATATCATCAGTTGTGTGTGAAGAAGGAAGGCATTCTGAAAACATCATTTCAAACCAGGTATGGGCATTATGAGTTTACAGTACTGCCTTTTGGATTGACTAATGCACCCTCTGTCTTCATGGATCTAATGAATATAGTTTTCAAGGAATATATTGATGAATTTTTAGTGGTATTTATTGATGACAACTTGTTATACTACAAATGAAACAAAGATCATGAAAACCAGTTGACCATTATTTTGAAGACTCTTAGAAGAAATGCATTATATGGGATGTTTAGAAAGTGCGAATTCTTGCTTCAGGTGATTTCTTTTCTTGGCCATATTGTCTCTAAGGATGGAATCTTTGTTGATCCTCCAAAGACCAAGGAAATCCAAAATGGGAAGCAATGATGAGTATAACTGAGGTACATAATTTTATTGGGTTAGCAGGTCATTATCGACATTTCGTCCAGAAATTTTCCTAGTTGGCTAACCCATTAACCAGGCTCACACATAAAGGGTTTAAATTTGTTTGGACAAAAGAGTGTGAATAATGTTTTGAAGAACTGAATAGACGATTAGTTAATTCTCTTATCTTCACTATACCATCAGGGAACAATGGATTTGTTATTTATAGTGATGCTTCAACGAAAATACATGGTTGTGTCCTTATGAAAAATTATAGAGTTATTGCCTATGCTTAGAAACAACTAAAAAATCATGTGAAAAACTACACAACTCATGATCTTTACTTAACAGCTGTAATCTTCGCTCTGAAGATATGGAGACACTATCTCTATGGTGAAAAATGTGATATTTATACTGATCACAATAGTTTGAAGTATATTTTCTCATAGAAAGAACTCATCACGAGGAAAAGATTATGGCTTGAACTACTCAAGGATTATGATTGCACAATACATTACCACCCAGGGAAGGATTATAAGGTGGAAGATGGTTTGAGCAGAAAAAATCATGGAGTTCTGAAAAAGATAATAGTTGAAAGGGATCCTATTTTCATGGATCTAGTAAAGATGGATATGGAAATAACCATGGAAGGTGAAACATCAATACATTTTCAAATGTATGCCAAACCATCTTTACTAGAAATGGTAAATAGTTATTAGACTAATGATGTGGAATTTCAAAAGAAAATTAATGTTGTGAATGATGGTAGATTAAGTGACATCAAATATGAAGAGAGAATTTAGAAATCTTGGAAGAGACTTTGTGTTCCTAACATACCTAATCTAAAAAATCGAATTGTTTGATGATGCTCATAGCTCTAATTTATCTATACACCCTGGGAGAACCAAGATGTGTAGATATTTGAAGGAACATTTTTGGAGGGACAACATGAAAAGAGATATGGATGATTTTATGTCAAGATGTATGTTTTTCTGACTAGTGAAAGCTAGAAGACAACATCCTAATGGAGTCATGAAACCTCTTCCCATACCTGAGTGGGAATGGGATGATATTACGATGGACCTTGTCATGGGGATACCAAAGACTCTCAGAAGGAATGATGAAATATGGGTCATTGTTTATTGTCATACCAAGTCAGTACATTTTCTTTCTATAAGAGAAGATTTACCACTTAAACGTTTAGCAAGACTGTTTATTAAAGATGTTTTAAGACATCATGGATTACCCCTATAATTTTTTTCTGATCGTGATCCCCATTTTACATCATTATTATTGAAAATTATTTAGAAATCATTGGATACTGAACTTTGTTTGAGCACTGCCTACCACCCTCAAACTGATGGAAAATCAGAAAAAACAATTCAAACCTTTGAAGACATGTTGAGATCTTTCTCATTTGACTTTCAAGGTATGTGGTATCAATATTTACCTCTCCTATAATTTTCCTATAACAGTAGCTTCCATTAAAGTTTTCAGATTGCACCATATGAAGCATTATATGGAAAGATATGTCACACACCAACTTGTTGTGATGATGTTGGTGAAATAAAACTCATTTGCCCAAAACTTGTTGAGGAAACAATGGAAAAAGTGATGATTATCCAAACCCACATCAATGCAGCTAAAAGTAGGCAGAGGTGCTATGTCGGTATCCAAAGGAAGGATTTGGTATTTCAGGTAGGAGATCATGTTTTCATGATGGTATCTCCTTGGAAGGGAGTGATACGATTTAGTAAGAAATGTTAACTAAGTCCCATGTACATCAGACCTTTCAAAATTATATAATTAATTGGGTTTGTAGCTTGCTGTTTAGAAATTCCACCAAGTATCTTCAAAGTTCACGAAGTGTTCCACGTATCACTGTTGAGAAAATACATGCCTGACCCAACACATGTAATCACCTAAGAGTAAATTGAACTGGAACATGATTTGTCTTATTGTGAAGAGCTTTTCAAGATTCATTATACCAGAGAACAAGTGTTGAGAAACTGAATGAATTGTCTGGTAAATGTTCTATGAAGAAACCACAAGATGGAAGAGGCAATGTTGGAACCAGAAAAACTTATGATGAAGAACCACCCAAATCGTTTTGTGTTGTAGTATTCTAAAAATTTCAAGGACTAAATTATTTGAAGGAGGATAAAATGTAACACCCCAAGCTTCCGTGGTATATTTCCGTTTGAATAATACAATAGCTTGCATTGTATGCAACTTCGAGATTCCAACACACCTAGACCATTCAAACTACCTATTAGGAATAGTAATACCCAATTTTTAGATATTTACAAATTTTATGTTTAAAAATGGACATCATTTTTGAAATTGGAATACCGAAATTAACATAGGGTGAATTTTAGGTATTTTTCTGAAAACGTTCAATTTTTGATGAATAGTGAAAAACACTATGTTTTTGGTTAAAAATGACTTTTTAATTAAATGATTATTTATTTTATTTAAATTTATTTTAGGTCAAAATAGATACATAATACCTATATAAGTTCAATGTAATTCGTTGGAGTCATTTTATAATATGTTTAGATATATAAAAAATTTATTGAACTTTTTACAGTCTTTTACCCACCTTCTAGGAGCATTTTAAAATTTTCATAAAACTTATTTTTCACTCTTATGTGAGTTTAACTTTAAAAATCTGAGAGACATGGTTAATTTTTGTAAGTAAAATGTAGTTTAATAAGAAGAAAATAATTTTTGGTGAATAGTAACTTTTGACTTTTATTTACCACGGTTAAAAGTAAATTGGGTAATTAAGGTTCAAAATGATATCATAATTACCCTAAAAAATGTCATTGTTATATTGGATAAGTATAATTCGATTTAAAACTTCCTTAGAAATAAAATACAATCCACCTTGGTCCACTTGGATTAGATTAGGACATTGGTTATTATTTTATTTAAAGAAGATTTAAAAAAGATAAATTCAATGTTTAAGAACTAATTTTTTTTAATATAGTGTTGTACATAAGAAAAATACAACTATAAATATTAATTATAAATCTGAAAATATTTCCTATATAATGGTATTTTATTTATAATTTCTAGGCATTAAATAATTTAATTTATTTATGACACAATGATGATGCAAAAATTACATTATTAATGAATGATTGAAATAATTGATATTATAAATATCCAAATAAATGTAATTTGACACTTTTGATAAATTCCACTAATTTTATAGGTTAATATGAAATGTTAGAGTTGATTTAATAATTTTCTTCCAATGTAATCATGCTTTTATGATTTTCACAAAAACCAAATACTAAATAGTGTCAAAATTGACATAATTGAGTTTTTAAAATAAATACTATATTATTAATTGATATATTATTCCTAAAAATATATGTATCAACCAGAGGACTTATATAAGGTTATATATATTAATAATGAACCAATTAAGGTTCTCTTGGCAGTTTATAGTAATTTTATTAACCATATAATATAAAAATACAAAGAGCCATGGTAAATGTCAAACTATTTAACTAAGAGTTAAATCTAAAAGATAAGGTTAATATGGTGACCTAAACCTGTCAAAAACCTATTGGTTGAGAGGTTTTCAACCCATACCTACCTTATCCTCTTAATAAATCATTTTTTTGCTATTATAAACCGAAAATTATTTTATTATAAAATAATATTTCAAGATTTTCCTAAACTAATCCTCTCCTCTCTTATAAAAGGGAACTTCCCCTTCTCTTAATTTCACACCTCCAAAGCCATTTTTATTGGACACAACTTACCCAGATATCCTCCCAAATATCCTACCTTCATCCTAGAGTCCTTCCATTAGTAATAAAACAATCCTAGGGTTCCATTTTGATCAAATCAAAAGGAAGAACCCGGAGAAGAGGTAAATATTTCATCACCTCTTTCAAGTTATTTTCTTCTCCCACATCCACTTTATTTGTTGTTTCCAAGATATAATAATAACTCCAGAATATTCTATATAATGTGATTTTATTATAAATACGGTACAACCATATTAATTTTTATATCCATCATATGAATGAGAAATTCACCATACGTGTGTATGTACGTCTTACCGTCTCCATGTCGCGGTGTTGTTTCTTATTCAAAAACTTCATTATTTGGAGGGGTATAATAATGAGTATAAATGATGTAAGTAATATATAAAACATGTTTATTATTCTTTAAATATTATATACAATCCAATTTCATATGATTTCACCATCAATATAATGATATTTCCGCTCGTGTGTACGTACGGATTACCGTCTACACGAATGCGATGAGATTCATTCCCAATCACAACCATTCAAGAGTAATTTTAATTTTATGATTTCAAATAATGTATAAGAACTTAATATAATTCTGGATATGAATAAAATACATCCAATCCTTAACAAACTTGGATTAATTAATTGAGCATATAAATGAAAAATAGATCAGTTAACACCCTAAATGATGAAGTTACAAAAATGTTATTAGCATAGCAATATTAGATGATCGTATATTATATAATATTTATTTATATAGTTTTTGTATAATTTAATAACAATTATTTAACTATTATATAGGAGGATAATATACCCTCGACCAAGGAAAAGTATTAGGTAATGGTTAATTTCACAATCACTTTATTATCCGAGGTTGATTTTACGTAAGTATCTATTGGGACCTCTTTATCATCCACACCCATGTTTTATTAAAAAGGGTTTTCAAATTTAATTTTAATATTCATTATAATATGGGTTAAAGTCGTTTATACCCTTATTTAACCATATATGTTTTGAAATTAATCTTTCCATTGTTTTCCAAATGGTGTTCTTTATGTCGTTTTTGACAAAATTGAGGTAAGAATGTTTTTTTAACTTATACGGTGGGCATGGGTATTTTCTGCCATGATAACATCATCGAATCCTCCCTTAAAAGATTATAAGAATATTCTCATAATAAATATTTTATTTTATAATTACATGACTCTTAAATGGTTTCAAAATAGAAAGAGGTATTTCTTTCAAATAGTTTTCATTTCATCTATGTCAACATCCTGTGATGGATTTTAAACATGATTGAAGTTGATTTATTATGATACAAATATTCAATATTCTATGGATGGTTTTGGAATATGTATGACTGTGGATGTGTTCTTTTTAAACCATTCATTGTTTATGGATAAATTATTGACATTTTTATGCTAGTTTTAATACAAATGTTTATGTTATGTTTCAATCTTTTCATATAAGGAATGTATTGAACTTAGTATGTGACTGGTGGAGCTATATATAGCTCCTCGGTCCATCAGTAGGTCTCATGAGACAATTATACATGGAATTGGATGAGGCCTTTCCCAATTTGATATATGGTTTTGACAAAGGCCTTAATCATTTTTGGACGTCTTGGCTGAGGCCTTGACAAAATGTTTTAGAATGTCTGGCATTATAGATTCTTTCATTATGAAAATAATAATGATGGTTTATGTGGTTATCCAACTTGTAGAATACCCATGACTATGTTTTATTATGGAATTATTTACTCATCTGATATTCATGCCATAATGTTTTCATGTTTATTATTTGCAAAGGCGTGTGTTTTGAATTATTCATCATCCTTAATGTTTATGTTAACTTCCGCTATATTTCTTACCCTTATTGAGAGTTTGAGCTCACCCCATTATTATGTTTCATTTTCAAAGGTTATGAAAATGCTAGTTTAGAGTGACTGACATGCATAATCTTGGAGGCTAAGATGATTCTAATTGAATCAATTAGTGACGTACCTCATTTCATGTTGTAATGTTGAACTTATGTATGTATGTTGTTTCCAATAATACTAAATTTATCAATCTTTCACGACATGATTCCTTGTATCATTCCAATGTTATGTAATAAAGCACCGAATATCGGTAACTGGGGCTGGGGAATTACATTTATCATCCATGGAACTCATCCAAGAGGTCTCACTCATCAGGTATTTCTATACTAATGATGATCATATAATAGATCACATTGGTCTAGTCGATCTATGAAGAACTGAGTAAATTGGGATGGATCATCTAATATAATACATCCATTGGATTGAACAGTATATTAAAAAAATATATTTCGATACCAAAATAGGGGATCATAACTAAGTCTACAGGGAGAGGTAGAACCTATTTGGAATAACCTGTAATACAGGGGATCAAATGCCTAGTAATGTTGGCCATACTGATTAATAAAACTCCACTTATGAAAGAATATAGTATATAGGATCCCAGCTATAGTCTCATAGAGTGATTCTTGAAACTCTATTTGTGGCTACTACCAAAGAGGGGGTCACATCCAATGCTCAAGAAATTTTGAAACACTATACTATCTTGAGGATGGACCACAGGAATTAACCCTACGGTAAAAGGTCCACAAAATAACATTTCAATGAAACTCACCCAAAATAAAAATAGAGATGTACTAATAAGAATAAGGTCTCTAACCTACCATTCATGCAGTACATGAGGTGTCCAATATGGGTACACATAATATCACACTACTATTTGAACTCTCTATGTCTCAAGTGCTAAGGTCATGTAATTATCCAAAATAAACGGCTTGACCACATGGGTTACATGACAAATAGAGTTCATTATAGAATATGGTGGATTTTCTAGTCAGGACCATGTACTATGGACCATGCATGTGTACTCAGGGTGTGATCATGTAAACTATCCTTTTTAGTTCTTTTATAAGTACACATCATGTGACATAACACACACAGTGTGTGGGGTTACATTCCCTCCATGGGGTGTACTCCCTATATATATACAAACCCACTCAAAAATTCCTATATAGTGTGTAACTCCACATGACATCCCTAACATTAACTCAAAGTACACACCAAGTTAGCTAGATAGTTATCAAACAATATATTTGAATCCCATATTATGTGGGATATTTAACTCAACATGAAACCCTAGAATCTTCACATAAGGGACTTCACATTGAGTGTCACATTAGAGTACATGGTGTGTATTTAAAATTTTCTCTTAAAATCCATAACATTCAAACAACTTTGGCTGAATTACATCGCAAAATTTGAGTTCTCCAAAAATCACACAATAACACATATATCTAGGTTTTAAAATATCAATGGCTAGTAGATAGTCATATTATAGATATTTTCCCATATAAAACAAATTATGTCACCATACCAAAGCAATCCTCATGATCTAGATCATGTTTGGATATCATAATCACCTCAATTAGGTCATTTGGTCTCCTAAATTATTAATCATGTATTAATGATCACAAATCCTATTTAGTCTTTTAGCCTTGTTAACTCTATGTATTCTATCTCATATCAAATTTACAATTGTTTAATAAATATATCCAAATATCTTAAGTGCTTGACACTCATCTTTGTTACTCTACACTAACTTTAGGTTTAATTTATAATGATTTCTTTGAAAAATGATTAAGTTTAATCCATTCCATAAATATCACTACATAAGTCATAATACCGATATTTTCCTATGTCTGAGACACTGTGAACAAGAAGACACTGTGAACAAGCATACACTATGACCAAGAGACACTATGAACAAGAAGAGACCCTGACCATGAGACACCATGAACAAACATACACCGTGACCATGATACACCATGAACAAGCAGACACCGAGACCATGAGACACCATGAACAAGAAGACACCATGACCATGAGACACTGTGAACTAGCAGATACCATGACCATGAGACACCTTGAACAAGAAGAAACCGTAAACCAGACACTGTGAACTTGACACCGTGAATGAGACACCATTTCCATGCATACTGTGAAACCATTTCATAATCTTTTTTGTTTTCTTTCAATTTAATCTTTAACAATCATATTTAAATGTTTTAAATGAATGGGAATAATTAATGTTTATTTGTAGACAATTCATGTGATAGTACATAGTACGAGGTGTAGAATACATGCAACCTATTGGCTCAAACACATGCACACCTTGATAAAAGAGTAGTGTGGCCCAGAAAAAATAGAGCATGGAATGATAGATGAAATCAAGGAAAAATGGGAATAAGCACGATAATGAAGAACCCACTCAGAGAATTTTTTTATGAAATAATTTTCACATGCTACTCAATGATTCTGGAGAACACACGAAGTACAATTGATTCCTAGAATCGTTAACATCTTCACACTGTCAAACATCATGAAGAACACAAGCTAGATCTATATAACTTTCGACACACTATTTTCCATACGAGGACTTGATTTATGTATCTTCTTTATCTCAGATGTCCATAGCTATAAAGACTAACATTTAGTGCATTTATAAACCTATCTCAATATATCTTCTCTGTTGTGTATCATTTTTACTAGCATTCAAGAAGTGTGTGTATCTGTATAACATCACACTATGTGTACTGTATTAAACTGAAGGATACAAGATATCCTTACTCAAATACCATTTTACCATTTTATACCCACGGATAAGTGTGAAAGAGGTCCCTTTGTGGACTGGTTGTTTGTACCCATGAAGAACTATGGAAGAGGACCTTGTGTGACATGGATCGTTCTATGTACTATTGTTAACCCCAATCAAGGGTGTGGATCAACTTTATTTATATGAACTACTTGGTGGAAGGTGATCACAAAGTGGAGTTGGTTAGGTCTCAGCTTGAGACTGAACCACTTGTTTCATATCTGATGTGCTGCTTAATTTAGTCTTCCTTGTCTTACTACTCTACTGTATAATTCAGAAATCACTAAATTCAGTTTGGTAGTTAAAGTTGGAATGAAGTTATAATTGTCTTGTCTTAGTAGAATATCTTTAAAAGTGATATTAATAACTGACATAAAGATTACTGAGAATTAATCAATCTTCTAAGAAGTTATTTAAACAATGAAACTTTTATAACCGTATTACATTGACTAACTAGGTTGTATTTATCCTTATTAGGGAAACTTTTTATGTATACTTTTTACTAAATATTTTCATGGATACTCAATTCACCCCCCCTCTTGAGTAATCTACTCTGACACACATTTGGTAGCAGAAGTTGTTTGTTAAAAACTCTATTTACCCTAATTCAACTATGATTTTAGTTGTACTTCAAAAATCAATAAATTTCTGTTAATTATAAATTTATAGCTCTTTGAAATTATTTCTCTATTATGGATAATAGTTTGGATGGTTCTACAACCAATAGACCACCATTCTTCAATGGAACCAACTATGCCCAATGGAAAATTAAAATGAAAATTCATTTAGAATGTTTGGGTTTTGAAATTTGGTCTTCCATTATAGATTAATATAATATTCCTTCTACAGATAGAATCAACTGGGATGAACTTATCAAAACTACCTACAATAACAATTTCAAAGATATGGATTATTTATACTTCTTATTATGTGATTAAGAATTCAATATTATTTTTGCTTGTAAAACTGCCAATGAAATATGGGATACCCTATCTGTCTCACATGAAGGAACATATAGTGTAAAAGAAGTGACACTTAATACTTATAATATTAAATATTATAACTTTAAAATGAAACCTGATTATCCTATCTCTAACATTTATCTTTGGTTCAATGAGATTTCTGACACAAATATTTCTCTTGGAAGAGAAGTCACTACCAAGGAACAGATCATGAGACTTCTCAGATGTATTCTTGAAAGATGTAGAGGAACCTCTATCTCTATTAGAGAATCCTGCAACATTAGCAAGCTACCTATAAAAGAACTCATTTGGAAACTTATGATCTATGAAGTAGTACTGAATTTTTACAAGGAAGAGGAGGATCAACCAAAAAGAAAATCTACTACATTCAAGACCACCACATCTAAATATAAAGACAAAGGGAAATTGGATGCTTCTGTAGAATGTTCCAGTAGTGAACAATCATCACTTGACAGTGATTAGGAGATGGCTCAATTAGCTAGAAGATTCAAGATATTTTACATGAAGATTTTTTTTTTCAAAAGCCTAACTTCAAGGGAAAATATGACCAAAAAGGATGTTGGAAGAAGGATTGGAAAAGAATTGATAAGAATGATGAGTTTGTCTTCTTTTAATGTAAGTAAAAATGAAAAATCAAGGATAACTGTCCAAATCTCAAGTATAAAAAGAGATATGAAGATAGGGACGTGAAGTATAAAAAGGAAATGAAAGAAACCTGAAGTGCTTCTGAGGATAATTCAAGTGACTCAGAAACATCACATTATGAACAAGCTAACAAATACAATATGTGTTTTATGACAAACATATTTGAGGTAACACTGGACTCTCCTGTACATAATTCTTACTATTTTGGAGATTAGAGTGACTCTGATAATATGACAAATGATGAAATGTTTGAATAGTGTAACATGCATTAAGAAACATGAATTGAACTGAAAGAAAAATATAAATCATTAAAGAAACAATATTCTCTAACTATTACTCTTAAATCTACACTCACTACTGAAAGAGAAAAAAATGCTCAACTGCTCAAAGTGAACAACAAATTAAAATTTTCTAATGAGAAATTGAACAATGAACTATAAAATTTTACCAATGGGAAAAATAATCTTACTCAAATTATAGTAGAAAATATTTCCCCTAAATACAACCCTGTCATTGGTTATCAACCTATAAAAATAAATCTTGGTAGAAAAAATTTCAATTCTAAATCTAGGACATATAGTTTTACTCCAAGTTTTGGACATAAATAAACTAGTTCAATTTATGATACAATTTCTACAGTTTCATGTTTTTTCTAGACCAAATTGAGTTTATTTTTCAAATACATTACATAATGCTTATTGGAAACCTATGAGGTAGATATGGGTTCCTAAATCACTTATTATGAATATTACTGGTCCCAAACAAGTATGGGTAACAAAATCTATTTTTTCATAATCATTTTTTAGGAAAGATGTTTAAAGTCTTCCTATAAAGGTTTATGGTACATGTATAGTGTATGTTCAAGACACATGACATGAGACTAATCTTGATTCAAGAACCTAATAAAAATAGATGGAGGACATGTCACATTTGGTGACCATGAAAAAGGAAATATTATTTTCCATGGCCAAATCCATAACTCTAACTATGTTTTAATTTCTAAAGTACTATTTTTTGATGGATTAAAATATTTAATGATTAATATCTCACAATTTTATGTTGATGGATTTCATTTTAGATTTAAAAACGATGCTTTAAATGTATTTAATTCTAAATAAGAATTAGTGTTTTCTGCATTTAGAAATGAAATTTTTTACTTTGTTAACTTAGAATCCTTAGCTTCTCAAAATTCTTCATGATTATGTGTATTTCATAAAGAGCCTTGGCTCTAGCAAAGGAGACTAGAACACTGTAATATTCACTCCCTTAGAATGTAACTAGAAACAGCTTAGTTAACGACTTACCCAAACATGAGTTTCCAAATGTCAAAGTGTGTAATCCATGTCAAAAGGGTAAACAACACAAAATTTCCTTCAAACCAATGAATTAAGTGCCAACTTCTCAACCTCTCGAACTGGTTCACATTGATTTGTTTGGACCATGTAGATTTTCTCGTTTAAATGGAAAACACTATGTTTTTGTTCTTGTAGATGACTTTTCGAGATATACATGAAACTTTTTGTGGATCACCAAAGTGAAGCATGCTCTTATTTTACTAAATATGCCAAGTATGTGGAAAATCTTAGTGGACTAAGAATCAAATCCTTAAGAAGTTATCATGGTCATTAGTTTTAAAATAAAGAGTTTGAATCCTTTTTCTCACAAAATGGATATTGTCAAAAAATTTCTTCCCCTAGAACACCTCAACAAAATGTAGTTGTAGAAATAAGAAATAGAACCCTACATAAAATTTCTAGAACAATTCTTAGTGAATATGACCTACCTATTTATTTTGGGGCTAAAGCTATCAATACCACATGCTACATAATAAATAGAGTTTTGATCAAACCTATTATTAAAAGGAATCCTAATGAGTTATGGAATAATCGAAAACCCAAGGTTAACTACCTCTATGTTTTTGGTTGAAAAGTCTATATCCTTAATACTAATGACAATCTTTAAAAATGTGCATCCAAGGGTGATGAAGGTATATTTTTAGGATATTCTAAGTCTAGTAAAGCCTATAGAGTGTTCAATAAAAGAACTAAATGTGTGGAAGAATCTGTCCATGTCAAATTTGATGAAATAGATCTAAATAAGCCAAAAACATTCCTATAGAACCTAGAGGATGATGTATCAAATCGGAACATTAATTCAAAATCCTCAAACCATTCTGTGAAAGAATTAGTGAAATCTTCCAATTCTGTAAATTCCTTAGACTCAAGTCACAAGAAACCTGAACTTGTTGATGATCCTAAAACCACTAGTCCCTCTTTTTCTAAATCTATTAGAACTCTTAAAAACCATCCCTTAGATTTTTTTATAGGAGAACTATACAAAGGAACTCATACTAGAGCTCCTCTAAGAAATCTGGAAGAACATTAAGTCTTCTTGTCACAACTTGAAAGTAAAAACATAAATGATCCTATCAATAATAAATTTTGGGGTAATGTCTTTTCAAGAAGAACATAATCAGTTTGAATGGATCAATGTTTGAAAACAAGTTGAAAGACTCAAGGGAACATTCACTATGGGCATTAAATGGGTTTTTAGGCGGATGAAGCTGATAACATAGTTAGAAACAAAGATAGATTGGTTGCACAAGGCTATAGTAAAGAAGAAGGGATTGAATATGAGGAGACCTTTTCACCAGTAGCTAGACATGAAGCCATTATAATCTTACTTGCTTATGCTGTACATCTGAATTTCAATCTATATCATATGGATGTTAAGACTGTATTTTTAAATGGTTATATTGTTGAGGATGAATTTGTTGAACAAAACCCTAGTTTTAAAAAACCCCCATTTTCCAAATAAAGTTTTTAAATTATAAAAAGCATTATATGGTTTAAAACAAGCTCCAAGATCTTGGTTTGATAGATACATTACTTTTCTTATTTCCAAAGGTTTTAAAAAAGAAATAACTGATCCTTTCCTTTTTATAAAACAAATTTCTAATGATGTTTTAGTTGTTCAAATATATTTAGATGGCATTATCTTTGGATCTTCAAGAAATTAATTATGTATTGATTTTTCTAAAATGATGCAAAATGAGTTTGAAATGAGTTTAATGGGTAAACTAAAATTATTTCTCGGACTTCAAATATTTCAAAAATAAAGATGGTAATATTTTAACTCAAAATAAATATACTAGATATCTTCTAAAACATTTTAGATTGGGTAGAAATAAAAGTAGTGACACTCCCATGAGTACTACTTGTATGTTGTATCTTTATGGAGATGGAAAATATGTTGATCACACCACTTGTAGAGGAATTATTAATAGTTTACTCTATTTAACTGCTAGTCGACCTGATGTTCAGTGTGTGTTTGTGTGCTCATTTTCAAACAAATCATAAAGAATATAATTTAAATCTTCGAAAGAGAATTTTTAAATACCTCAAGAATACACCAAATCTAGGAATGTTCTATCTTAGAAGAAAATCATTTGAATTAGTTAGTTATTCTGATGCTGACATCAGTGGTTGTCAGTTAGATAGAAAAAGTACCTTTAGAATTTATCACTTTTTAGGCAAGTCACTAGTATCATGGTGTAGTATGAAACAATATTCTCTCGCATTATCTACTACAGAAGCGGAATACATAGCGGCTGGCAGTTGTTGTGCACACATCTTATGGGTGAAACAAACATTTCTAGATTATGGATATCAATTCAGGCTTGTACCTATAAATTGCGACAACACAAGTTCTATTCACATCTTGAAAAATCATGTTTCACATTATTTGACAAATCATATTGATGTAAGACCTCACTTTTGAGAGATAATTATCAAAAAAGTGACATCACATTGGAATTCATTGGTATTGAATATCAGCTTGCTGATATATTCCCCAAACCATTAAATTCTGAAAGAATAGACTACATCATACATGAACTAGGCATGATAAATTGTAAGTAAATGTTTTACTGTTTAATATCTTACTGTTCCACGTTTAAAGTCTCACAGTTAGTATTTTGTGATTTCTGTTTTTCAGTCACTATCTCATCGTAAAGTTCAGTTACTTGCTCACCATAAAGTTCAGTCACTGTCTCACCGTAATGATCAGCCACTGTCTCACCATAAGGTTCGACCACTGTCTCACTATAAGGTTTAGTCACCATCTCACCGTAAAGATCATTCACTGTCTCTCCATAAAGACCTGATATGGTGTCACCATAATGATTCTTTATGGGTTTTATTTATAATATAAAACCGTATCACTGTCATTATTCATTTCACCTTTTTTTAATTTCCCGTGCATTTATTTTTTGCAACGTTTAGTATTCCTAACTAATACAATAATGAAGTTTCACTTGTTCTTCACTCGATAATTCTTCTATTCACTCAATTTTTAAACCTTGTTAAACCCTACAACCATTATCTCGCTTGAAACGTCAGTAAATTCCCAAGATGAAACACCCTTAATCATTGACTCCTGATAAACTTAGCTCAAAGAACATGAAGATCACACCTAAGCTATCACCCAAAGGTCCTCTAAATGAAATTCCGTTGAACTGAGTAGCAGTACCTGAGACAGAGATATACCCTAAGTTTCTTATATCAAGTATGTATATGATTTTTAATGTTTTAAAAGAGCAAGGCTGGTTAGAATGGTTTTATAAAGATAATAGACCGATCTACCCTATGCTAGTGGCTCAATTTTATTAGTATGTTCAGTTCTATTTTGATTCTGGTGATGGCTATTGTAGAGGTCTGAAGCATGACTTACATAGATATTACATTACTTTTGAGGAATACTTAATACATAACAAAAATAGACACAGAAGGACCATAATAGTTTAGTGTCTTTGGAAACTCAGAATATAATCTTCTAATCATAGTGAAAGATATTCAACATCTCCCATAAATATCTTCTACTTTTTGTTTCCTTACCTAAAAACATTATTTATATCCTGGGGAAAATAAAACATAAAAGTGGTGAGCTCAAATGCCCAGTAAGGGTAAGCATAGAGAACATAAAACAATCCTTAGACATTTGAATGTAAAAAAACATGAGCATAAAATATAAAAATCAAAATCTTGAGCAATGACATAAAACATGGCAGTACGTGAGGCATAGATCATGAAGAAACATTAATCATGATAAATTAGCATGGGAATAAAACATGTAATTGTGGAAACCATTAAGCACATGACATGATTTCTATAGTAGCCAAGGCATTGCTGCCAAGACCATCTTAGCGGACAAAGTCCCTTTCTTAATCGAGTTCACTCCTCGTTCCAGTCCTGTATTCCTGAACCGGTTTAACTTGCCGTTCCATCCATGTATATCTCATGAGATATAAATCTTTACCCAATGTATTGGAGTGAGATATAGGTCCCACCCATCTCATATTGAAATCATTCTTTTGTGTGCCACAATATAAACATAAATCATTCATCATAACCCAAGAATAAAATGGGTTTCATAAACATCATTCAGTCATAACGTAATCCGTACATAAAAATTGAATATCATTTCATCATTAGAAAAGTGAAACCATGTAAATCATAGATACATGATACTTGAAACATACACATGTGAAATAATGTCATCTTAGATGAAAATGGTTTTGATAAAACACTTGAAATGAATTCTTGAGGAAAATATCCTTTTTTTAAAAATCATTTTCTTTTCACAAAGTGTCATGAAATTCTAAAATAAAAGGGTTTTGTTGAAAATAGTAATGAAATTTTTTGGAGGATGCTTCATGAAAATAAGGCTTTATAAAACCATAAAAATCATTTCATGCTATATACGTTAAAAAAACATTCTTCTCATACTTTTGTCGAAAAAGTAAAAAAGTACCTTGTAGGGTAAATAAAAGAAAGATTCCTTCCATACCATGGGGTAAAAGTAAAAAAGGGTAAAAAGGAATTTAAACAAACATGAATACACTTTTATAAAACATGGACATGAATGATAGAAATAACCCCAGTAAATACTTACAAATAATCAATCTCGGATAAAAATGAGATTTGCACAATTATCCCTTACCTTAGGTCCGATATGATTCGTACGAATCCGAACCTCCTATATAATGATTTAAATAATATCATTGACCTATTATAGAATCATATTCATTGTTATGATATCATATATTTTTCGCTTATGACTTTATATTACCTGTTCTTTTGTAAATTCCATGTTAAAGCTGCGTTTTGGGTAAAATCATTTCATTTATTGTATGTGTTTCGACTTTTCGTTCTTGATATTATTAATTATATCCTGATTTAAATAATTCCAGAATGTAAAACATCATTTATATATAATATATATTCATCATATAAATATATATATTATAGATCGATAAAAGGAATGAAATACACCGTTCATTGAGACGGTAGACCGTACGTACGCATGAATGTTGTTTTCGTTTCCTTATTGAATTGAAAGAATCAAAATAGATGACATACACACATATATAAATAAGTAAATTAGCATTATTATTTCATATATTTAATTATTATTCATTATATATAATCTTTATGATCATTCATGTATGGTTAACATGGAGAATAAATCTCATCGCGTCGTGGAGATGGTAGTCCGTACGTACGCATGAGCGATGATATCGTTCCCATAATTATTGACTAGAATTAGAGTGGATGGTATAATATATCAGAATCATTATTATGTTATGATAACCATATATAGTTATTTTTTAAACCATTATACCCATCCATGAAAGGTGTTGGTGAAAAAACAGATTTCACCACAGTGTGGAGACGGTATTCCGTACGCACGCACGTGTGGTGATTTCATTTTCCGTAGGATGGATAGATGGTCAAATAGGGTTGTTTAATACTTATAATAACATATCAGCATATTATTTATACTGATGTTATTACTTCATAATGAAAAAAATAATTAAGAATAAGTGGAAGAAGAAATAAAGTAGAACGAATCGGCAACGGACATTACCTCTTCTTTGAAGCGCCTCTTTGAGACCTCCTCTTAGTGAACTAAAATTGGTCATTGAAGAAGACCAGAACCTCTATGTTGTTTCTATGGAAGTGGAGAAGAGAATTTGACAGGTGTTGGACGAGCTTGAAGGCTCAAAGTGGTGTGAGGAAGAGAGGGAGGAGGTTTCCTTTTATAAGGGAGGAGAGAGGCACCTTTAGAAAAACTAAAAATATTATTTTATTATAAAGTAATATTCAGTTTTTAATAGCTCCATATTTATATATTTAGAAGCTAATGTGGGGATGGGTCTAAATTCTATCATCAAATAAAATTTAGACAAGTTTAGGTTTCTATTTTAACCTTATCATTTAGATTTAACCTTAAGATAAATAATTTTACTTTTACCGTGTCTTCTTGTTTTCTTACACTATAAGGTTAATAAACTTACTATAACAAGCCAAAAGAACCCCAATTTGTTTATTATTAATATATATAACCTTATATAAGTAATTTTAAAGAACCTTAGATTTTATGGAATAAAATAAAAATTAATAATATAATATTCTTTTTAAAAACTATTTTATGTCAATTTTGACACAATTTGGTAATTGATTTTTGTTAAAATCATAACAGAATTAATAGTTATAAAAGAGTTAATTAAATCAACAATAACATGTCATATTAACCTATAAAATTATTTAAATTCATAAAAAGTCTCAAATTACACTTATTTGGATATTTATAACATCAATTATGTCAATATTTCATTAATAAGATAATTACTGCATCATCTTTGTGTCATAAATAAATTAAATTATTTAATGTCCAAAAATTATAAATAAAATACCATTATGTAGGAAATATTTTTATCTTTCTAATTAATATTAATATTCTAATTTATCTTATGTATAACCCTATATGAAAAATTATTTACTTATTAAACATTGATTTTAACTATTTTAACCCTTCTTTAAATAAATTAATATTAAATGTCCTAATCTAATCCAAGTGGTCCTAAATGGTCATATTTTATTCCTAAGGTTGTTTTTGGTCTAATGACACCCGTCCAATAGAATTAGGACATGTATTAGGGTAATATTAATATCATTTTTACCCTTAATTATCCTATTTACTTTTAACCGTGGTAAATAAAAGTAAAAAGTTACTATTCACCAAAAATTATTTTCATCTCATTGAACCACATTTTAGTCCTTCATATTAACCGGGTCTCCCAGATTTTTGAAATTCCACTCACATAAGCGGTAAAATTATGTTTTATGAAAAATTCAGTATTTTAACTATCACTTAGTGGTTTCACTATTCATCAAAAAATGAAAGTTTCCAGAAAAATACGAAAAATTAGGCCTACGATATATTTGTTATTATGAATTAAAAAATCATGTTGATTTTACCAAAATAAAAACATATCAGTTGCATTAATTAATTTAATAATTAATTTCCGTTGTCAAAACATATAGCGTGTTTTTAAGAGATAATAACTATCTAAAGATTGACACTTGTTTATGTCTAGTTTAAATGTGAAATTACATCCAATGAACAACATTGTATTAAATGATAAAAATATATTCTAAATATACTTTAAAACCACTAAAATTAATAATTTATCACAATTAATTATTTCGATTAAAAAAGTTGTTTTTAATTAAAATTTAGTAATTTTCACTATTCATCAGAATATGAAAGTTATCCGAAAAGTACCAAAATTTCACCCTAAGATAATTTCGATATTCCGAATCCATAAATTAAGTCCATTTTGAAAGATAAAATTTATAAAATTTCAAAAAGTGGGTATTACTATTCATAACTGCTAGTTCATAATAATATTATAATAATATCTCGTTTAGTGAAACTCGGTTTTGTGTACTACACACACTATCGAGGAAGGTCTTTATTGCGTGTAATGCAAGACAAGTCAAGGATGCGTGTAGTGAAATCTCTATTTGGTGTTGCGTATAACATAATAAAAAATTATTTCATTTATACATTAAACAAAATCTACACAAAATGTTGCATTGAATAGTTTCTACAAAACGAACATGAAATTGTGTGTAATGTGAGCCAAGAATAGTGTTGCGTATACTGCAAGAAAATACGGTGTTGCGTATATCACAAGCTAATTTTGGCGTAGCGTACAACACAATACATTAAAAAGAATATTTTTTCATAAAATCTCGGGGTGTTACATTCTACCCCCCTTAAAATGAATTTCGCCCTCGAAATTCATCGGGGTTATAAATGGTTTATTACACGAGATTTTCTTTCATAGAAACCCACATCGTAAAAATGAATAATAAAACTTCATTTAAAAAAAGGAATGATAGAAACATAATGGATACCCAAATAACTCATCACTGGGTTTCCACACAGGAGAACATAGGTGAAAATATGGATATGGAGGAGAAATCTAACCATCATGTTCTGATGGAGAGTGGTAGAGAACATGGCTATGAAAAAGCCATCAGTCACAAACCCATAGATTTGTGATGATCTAAGGAACCATCTAATTCATCAGATATAAGAGAACTAGGACAACATTTTTGGTTTTCTATATCATTTCCCTAAAGTTAAAAGTTTTTAATTAGAAAAAATACTTTCATGATTTTGGTATAATCTCACCGTTGGTCATTCCTTGGACAATTTTCACTTCATCTCTTAAATAAATGAATTTGAATTTGTTATTCGTGAAGTGTTTACAGATCATGTGATAGAATGATGGGTCATTCCATCTTTTTCAAACAAAAGGTTAGAAAAAGTTATCAAATATACATAAGTCCATCTACAATGTGTTTAATCATATACGATTCCTAAAATGAACTTATACTTCATATATCATACCGCTTAATAAAATAAAACTTGTTTCTACTAACCAGAGACTTACTTTAGGCCAGTGGTAGGCAATAAAGGTCAGTCACACTTCGGTTGTGGGTTCGATTCCCACAGCCTTGTCCGACGTGATGGGTTGTCTCCTGTCCTGAAGGTTGTCCTTTTTCTAAAACTACATTACTATAATATCCCATCAATAAAATCGAGAAAACTTCTATCCTTAATCAATACTAACTTATGTCCAACATAATCAATTCCAATCATTAGGATTATCCAAAATACAGCTGTCCAATCTCATATTATAGTGAAAACGATTACCAAAGAGTTCATATAACAAGAATGTTAATACCATCGTTGATCCCCATATATCCTAAGATATGTCTTGTTGGTCACATTCCAAACATTTTAAGGCCTTAATAATGTATTCTCTTGAAAACTGAATACCCATTTAATCTTAGTGAAAACATGAGTGCTGTGAAAAGTTAACTCTTTCCACATACCAAAATCCCAAAATTCTGTATACTCAAACCATGATATCACATAGTCCTTATAACAATCATGAGCTCATGAATACTGTCAAACATTACATTTTCTATTTATCCTTTCATTATGCGCATATCATCTACTTTCCAAAATATTTGAATCACATTTCATGGTTACCAGTACCATAAAATTATTGAAAACCACAATAGACTAATACAAAAATATTCTAATACACCATAAAAGTACCTCAACAACATTATTATTGAATACCAATACATAAACACTTCAATCCATCCTCTTCAATGATTGTCCCGGAATAAGTCCTTCCTTGATTTAGAAGTAACTTTTTAGGTCAGGGCATTGAGTTGGGTAATGCCCATGTTCTCCAAAAATAAGACATTGAACTCCATAATAGTCTGTCACTCTATGACCCTTTTCTCCACACAGATAACATCTTCCCCTCTATTTGAGGTATTCTTCAAAGTTCTTCTTCGCTTCTTTTGAAATCACAATCTTCATTTCTTTATGCTCATCAACATACGAAATTGCATAAAAGTCTACCTTCCTGTTATTTTATGAATTATGCATACCACTAAATTTCACCTTGTTAATCATATATCATGATGACTGATTCGGAATAATCAAAATATCTTTCTCTCTAGGCATTACACAAATTTTTTTCTCATAGTCACCAATTTTTCCATTGGATTCAATCTTAACTGAATTCCTTCTGGTTCCCTCCATTGACTAAAACACAAAAATAATTATGTGAGAGGAGAAAATGATACAAGGAAAATAAAATAATCAAGGGGGAGTACCTTCGAAATATAACATCTTAGGTTTAATTCTAATATCATTACCGTAATTCTCGGACTATAACCTATACTAATACATAACCTTAGGGACATCCCTAGACATACCTTAGAAATATCTCTAGGGATCTCACTATGGTTTTCGAATCCTAGTTTCCAAAGGATGAATAAAGCCTTCCTCTGATACCAATTGTAGAGGCTCGAAGCTTGACATACATAGATTTTACATTACTTTTGCAGAATACTTAATACATTACAAAAAACAGACATACAAGGACCGTAATAGTTTAGTGTCTTTGGAAACTTGGAATATAATCTTCTAATCATGGTGAAAGATCTTCATCATCTCCCATAAAGATCTTCCACTTTGTTTTTCCTTACCTAAAACCTTTATTTATATCCTGGGGAAAAGAAAACATAAAAGGGGTGAGATCAAATGGTCAGTAAGTTTATGAATAGAGAACATAAATCAATCCTTAGACATTTGAATGTAAAAAAAAGATGTGCATAAAATCTAAACATCAAAATCTTGAGCAATGACATAAAACATTGCAGTAAGTATGGCATAGATCATGAGGAAACATTAATAATGATAAATTATCATGGGAATAAAACATTTAATTGTTGAAACCATTAATAACATGACATGATTTACATAGTAGCCAAGGCATTGCTTCCAAGACCATCTTAGTGGACAATTCCCTTTCTGAATCGAGTTCACTTCTCGTTCCAGTCCTATATTACTAAACTGGTTTTACTTGACATTCCATCCAGGTCTATCTCATGATATATAAATCTTTACCCAATGCATTTTAGGGAGATATAGGTCCCACCAATCTCATATTGAAATCATTCTTTCGTGTGCCACAATATAAACATAAATCATTCATCATAACCCAAGAATAAAATGGGTTTCATAAACATCATTCCTTCATAACGTAATCCATACAAACAAAGTGGATATCATTTCATCATTAGAAAAGTGAAACCATGTAAATAATTGAGACATGATACTTGAAACATACACATGTGAAATAATGTCATCTTAGATGAAAATGGTTTTGATAAAACACTTGAAATGAATTTTTGAGGAAAATATCATTTTTTCTTCAAAATCATTTTCTTTTCGCAAAATGTCATGTAATTTTAAAAGAAAAGGGTTTTTTTGAAAATATTCATGAAATATTTTGGAGGAATCTTGATGAAAATAAGGCTTTATAAAACCGTAAAAATCCTTTCATGTCGTATACGTTAAAAAAACATTCTTCTCGTACTTTTGCCAAAAAAGTCAAAAAGTACCTTGTAGGGTAAATAAAAGAAAGATTCCTACCATACCATGGGGTAAAAGTAAAAATGGTATAAAAGGGAATTAAACATACATGAATAAAATTTTATAAAACATGGACATGGATGATATCAATAACCGTAGTAAATAGTTACGAATAAGAAATCTCGGATAAAAATTATATTTGCACAATTATCCCTTACCTTAGGTCCGATAAGCTTCGTACGTATCCGAACCTCTTGTATAATGATTTAAATAATGTCATTGACTTATTAAAGAATTATATTAATTGTTATGATATCATATATGTTTCACTTATGATTTTATATTACCCGTTCTTTTGTAAATTCCATGTTAAAGCAACGTTTTGGGTAAAATCATTTCATTTATCGTATGTGTTTCGACTTGTCATTCTTGATATTATTACTTATATCCTGATTTAAATAATTCCAGAATTTAAACATGATTTATATATAATATATATTAATCATATACATATATATATTATAGATCGATAAAAGGAATGAAATACACCGTTCATGGAGACGGTAGGCCGTACGTACACATGAACGTTGTTTTCGTTTCCTTATTGAATTGAATGAAACTAAATAGATGACATAAATATATATATACATAAATCTAGTAGAATTATTGTTTCATATATTTCATTATTAATCATTATATATAAACTTTATGATCATTCATGTATGGTTAACATGTTGAATGAGTCTCATCGCGTCGTGGAGACGGTAGTCCGTACGTACGCACGAGTGATGATATCATTCCCATAATTATTGAATATAATTGGAGTCGATGGTATAATATATCAGAATCAATATGCTGTTATAATAACTATATACAGTTATTCTTTACACCATTATACCCATCCATGTAAGGTGTTGGTGGAAAAACAGATTTCACCACGGCGTGGAGACGGTATTCCGTACGTACGCACATGTGGTGATTTCGTTTTCCGTAGGATGGATAGATGGTGAAATAGGGGTTTTAATTCTTATAATAACATATCAGTATATGAGTTATACTGATGTTATTACTTCATAATTAAACAACTAATGTATAAGAAATTCAAGATGAAATAAAGTTGAAAAAATCAGTAACGGACATTACATCTTCTTTGAAGCGCCTCTTTGAGACCTCCTCTTAGGGAACTAGAATTGGTCTTTGAAGAAGACCAGAAACTCTAGGATGTTTCTATGGAATTGGAGAAGAGAATAGTTCAGGTTTTGGCCGAGCTTGAAGGCTCAATGTTGTGTGAGGAAGAGAGGGAGGAGGTGCCCTTTTATAAGCGAGGAGAGGGGCACCTTTGGAAAAACTAAAAATATTATTTCATTATAAAGTCATATTCAGTTATTAATAGCTCCAAATTGATTTATTTCGAAGATAATGTGGGGATGGGTCTAAATAATCTCATCCAATAGAATTTATACAAGTTTAGGTTTATATTTTAACCTTATCATTTAGATTTAACATTAAGTTAAATAATTTTACTTTTACCGTGTCTTCTTGTTTTATTACATTATAAGGTTAATAAACATACTATAACAAGCCAAAGGAACCCCAAGTTGTTTATTATTAATATATATAATATTATCTAAGTCATTTGGCTGAACCATATATTTTTAGGAATAAAATAACAATTAATAATATAATATTTGTTTTAAAAACTATTTTATGTCAATTTTAACACTATTTGGTAATTGATTTTTGTGAAAGTCATAACAGAATGATTAGTTCAAAAAAGTTAATTACATCAAAACTAACATGTCATAATAACCTATAAAAGTAGTGAAATTCATAAAAAGTCTCAAATTACATTTATTTGTATATTTATAAAATCAATTACGTAAATATTTCACTATTAAGATCATTACTGCATCATCTTTGTGTCATAAATAAATTAAATTATTTAATGTATAAAAATTATAAATAAATTACCATTATGTAGGAAATAATTTTATCTTTCTAATGAATATTTACAGTCGAATTTATCTTATGTATAACCCTATATTAAAAATGATTTACTTATTAAATGTTGATTTTAACTATTTTAACCCTTCTTTAAATTAATTAACATTAAATGTCCTAATCTAATAAAAGTGGGCCTAAATGGTCATATTTTATTCCTAAGGTTTTTTTTGTCGAATTAAACTTATCCTATAGAATTATGACATGTGTTAGGGTAATAATAATATCATTTTTACCCTTAATTATCCAATTTACTTTTAACCGTGGTAAATAAAAGTAAAAAGTTACTATTCACCAAAAATTATTTTCATCTCATTGTACCACATTTTAGTCCTTGATATTAACCGTGTCTCTCGGAATTTTGAAATTCCACTCACAGAATCGGTAAAATTAAGTTTTATGAAAAATTCAGTTTTTTAACTACCACTTAGTGGTTTCAGTATTCATCAAAAAATGAAAGTTTCCAAAAAAATACCAAAAATCAGGCCTATGTTATATTTGATATTATGAATTCAAAAATGATGTCTATTTTACCAAATTCAAAACATATCAGTCGCATTAATTAATTTAAAAACTAATTCCCGTCATCAGAACAAATAGCATGTTTTTAAGAGATAATTACTATCAAAATATTGACACTTTTTTATGTCTGGTTTAAATGTGAAATTACATCCAAGGACCATCATTGTATTAAATAGTTAAAATATATTCTAAATACAAATTAAAACCACTCAAACTAATAATTTATCACTATTAATTATTTCTATTAAAAACGTTGTTTTTAATTACAATTTATTAATTTTCACTATTCATCAGAATATGAATGTTATCCAAAAAGTACCAAAATTTCACCCTATGCTTATTTTGATATTCAAATCAAAAAATGAAGTCCATTTTGAATGATAAAATATCTAAAATTTCAAAAAGTGGGTATTACTATTCATAACGGCTAGTTCATAATAATATTAAAATAATATCGCATTTAGTGAAACTTGGTATTGCATACTACACACGCTATCGAGGAAGGTCTTTATTGCGTGTAATTCAAGCCAAGTCAGGGCTGCGTGTAGTGAAATCTCTGTTTGGTGTTACATATAACATAATCAAAACTTATTTCATTTATACATTAATCAAAATCTATACATAATGTTGCGTAGAATAGTTTCTACAAAACGAACTTGAAATTTTGTTTAACACGAGCCAAGAATAGTGTTTTGTATACTGCAACCAAATACGGTGTTGCATATATCACAAGCTTATTTTGGGGTAGTGTACAACACAAGACATTAAAAAGAATATTTTTCATAAAATCTGGGGGTGTTATAGCTATACTATAGGTAGATGGATAAATGGTTGGAGATGCACATTCTCTTCAAGGTTATGGTCTGCATTACTTGGGATACCTCATGAATGAATATGTGAGGACTATCAGAGAGGACCTCTACCTTTTAGTAAATAAATTGTTTTGGAAGATGCTTTGAAAAGCTTAACCGGAAATGGAACCAAGAAGAGATCCATTGTTGCTGAACTAGATGGAGAATCTAGACTTTTGTTTAAGTTTTTTCATAACTTGATTATTCCCAAAAAATGTTGACTTCACTATACTAAAATATCATGATGTGTTTCTGATTAATCTTATGAAAAATAAGCAGAAGATCAACCTTGGTAAGTACGTCATACACCATATGTTTGAGCTGATCAAAACCACATCCAAGTAAACCTCCCTATTCAATTTCCGATTATCTCAGCCATGCTTCACGACCAAGGTATGGTTGGGCCTAATAAAGAAGCTATCAAGGATTGTGAGTTCTTCCTTTAAAAATTCATTATAAAGAGGAAGAAAATAAATTGGAATACTTGAAAAAAACGGCAAGGGAGGATGATGATGATAGGATCTATGAAAAGATCAATCTAGTGGAAAATCCCAAAAAACCAAATAATATTTCGGATCCAGGTTTGGAACCTGATGAAGTTATTGAGTATTCTGAAGAAGAAGAGGAAGAGATTGGTGTCCCTCCCAGGGAAACTGCTTCTGATATGGAAGAAAATACTCTTTTTCCTCATGTAGTAATTGAAAAAGAAGTCCATACTCTTAAAGATGTCTCTAATCTAGAAGATCAAACCGATGTTGAAACAAAATTTGTTTCCAAGGAAACCAAAAATAATTCAATATAAGATCTTATAGTAGGGGAATTACCTGTTATTCAAGAAGCTAACCATGAGGAACTCCCTATGGAACAATCTATTCCAGATGTCATTCCTTTTGCTGAGGAAATAGATCAAGACCCCAAGCCTCTCAGTCCTAAGAAGGCCGAAACTGTTGAGGGGGAGCAACCCCCAAATCTGGAATCTATTGATGTACCAAACCTGGTTGATCCAAGCCCTGTACACACTCAGTATAAATTCCCCAGTTTTTATGATGTTAATGACTCTCATGAAGTCTTAGTAAAAGTCCTGGACCTTTCCACTATGTTCCAACCTAAATCTATCTATAATATTTCCCTCAAAAAGAACATGAGCTTGTATTAGTCCCTATCTCTAAACCTTCACCAGAACAACCGTCATAGGTGAGTAAAGACAATCTGAAAGACTTTAGAGCTAACCTTTTGTCTGAAGTTGAAAAAAACCTGAATATCAAACTTGCTCCTATAAAAAATCTAAGTTAGAGAGATGCCTCACTGTTGTAGGAAATGTTTATTTGGTAGATTCAACAAAAAATGATTCATGAGATTCAGGAAGTCGGAGTTGAAAATAGACTTCTAATTGATTAAGTAAATACTCTAAGAGGTATGATTGAAGACATGCAAAAATTGATGAATTCAAAATTAGGGCTTGCTTCCCATATTGTGGAGCCTATTTTTCCTCAAACCCCACAGAATATTGCCTCTCTTATTCAACCTCATTTATCTTCCTTATCTGAAAAGGTCACAGAAAGAAATAAATATATTTTGAAATAGATACGAGAGCTTGTTGTTAATCTTAATAAGCTCAGTGATAAGTATACGTGGTGCCTTCAAAAAGTGATAAATCAACCAAAATCTCTTACCTCAGTTTTCACTGGTTCTAAAGTATCAGGACAATCATCTCAACCTTCCTTTGTCAGTGAACTACTCAAAACAATGGTCAAAGAAGATCTTCAGATTATGCTTAGTGGTTTGAATAAAGATTCTCTATCTAAAGTTATCAATAATAGTGACAGAGTATAAGATCTGGTCCAAATCCATTCAAAAATTTCTAATAATTCTCAACAAGAAATTTCCTTGAAGTGGATTTCTACTTCAACCGAATATTCTCAATGACTGACTTGACCAATCATTTCAAATATCTTGTAGAAAATATGAGGATTCCTCCTGTTACTCAAGTGTTCAAGACTCAAGTCCAAAATCTCATAGATTTCACTCGTCTATTGGATAAGTTTATGGAAAACAAGGATGACTTTGAGAGAGCTATGAAATATTATGGGGACATCATTGCAAATTTTATCAAGCTTTTGAGGCCCTATAATCAGGTCTAAAGTACAACCATTGTTGCTCCCGGAGCTGCACCTCTGAGATCTAGTTTGCCTACATTTTCCACTACCCTCGCCTCCACTTCTCTGTCTATCAGTCAGGCACTGAGTAAGATCTAGCATATGACCCTTGATTAACAACTACCTTGATCCTCTACTACACCTACACTGGATCCCTTTTCCTTTGAAGGTCCTCCTTTACCTTCTTCATCAACAAGCTCATTCCCTTCCTCTACCTCATCCTCGGCTCATATGGAATCCTCTTCTGCTGCTACTACTAAGGGAAAAGAGGAGACCAGCCGGTAAATAAGAACAATGCTTACTCTCTTTTGATAAGAATATTGTTGTATTTGTTTTACTTTTTGTAATTCTCCTCTTTATATCTAAAACAATATGCACTATTCTGGTCTCTTTTGTCTTTCTTTTTTTAGCTACGTTTTGATTATACCAAAATGGGGAGAACTATCTATAGAAGAAAACTCTCTATAGGAGAACACTCACTCTTTATATGTTATATGAACAATAATTATGTTGTTAGATCAAATATACACTCTAAATATACAAAATTAGTGATCATAAAAAAGGGGGAGATTATTGGAATCCTCATGTTTTAATCATTTTCTAATGATCACAAATCATATTCAGTCTATAAACCTTGTTACCTCTATGTAATCTATCTCACATCAAATGTAAAGTTGTTTAGTAAAAGCTATCCAATGCTCATAAGTGCTAGACACTCATCTTGGTTATTGTACAATATCATGTGATTTAATTTTTAATTATTTATCTGAAAAATGATTAAGTTTAATCCATTCCATAAATATCACTACTTAAATATGAATTCATATATTTTCCAAAGTCTGAGACACAGTTAACAAGAAGACACCGTGACCATGATACACCGTGAACAAACATAAACTGTGACCATGAGACACTGTGAACAAGAAGACAATGTGACCATGAGACACCTTGAACAAGCAGAAACCCTGACCATGAGACACCTTGAACAAGGGGACACTATGACCATGAGACACTATGAACAAGAAGACATCATGAACCAGACACTGTGAACGAGACACTGTTTCCATGACATTTTGTGACACTGTTTCTTAATCTATTTTGTCATCTTTCAATTTAATCACTAATGGTCATAGTTGAAGACTTTAAATGAATTGATATAATTAATGTTTCATTGTATACTTTTCATCTGACAGTACGTGGTATGAGGTGTAGAATAAATTTAACCAATCGGCTCAAACAGATTCACTCCAAGATAAAAGAGTAGTGCATCATAGAAACAAATAGGGCATGGATTGATAGATGAAAGAAAGGAAAAATGGGAATAATCATGATAATGAAGAACTCCCTCAGAGAATTTTTTGAAGAAATAATTGTGACATGAAAATTGACTCTATTGGAGAACACACGAATCAAAATTAAATTACAGAATTGAGATCATCTTCGCACTGTCAAACAACATGATGAACACAAGAAGAATCTGTCTGACTTGTGATACTCTGTTTTCCATATGAGGACTTGATTTTGGAATCTGCTTCATCTCAGAAGTCTAGAGCAACAAAGACTTACATTCAGATAATTTCTAAACCTATCTCAATATTTATGATCTTTTGTGTATCATTTACTTGCTTTCGAGTAGTGTGTGTATCAGTATAACATCACACATTGTCTCCTACATTAAACTGAAGGATATAAGATATCCTTACTCAAACATCTTTTTACACTTGTATACCGACATATATATATGTAAGAGGTCCATGTTTGTCCTGGGTTTTTGTACCCAAAAAGAACTATGGAAGAGGTCCCTCTGTGACCGGGACAGTCTTGTGTACTATTGTTAACCCTCATTCAGGGTGTGGATCAAGTTTATTTATATAAACTACTTGCTAGGAGGTGATCCCCAAGTGTAGTGGATTAGGTCTCAGCTTGAGACTGAACCACTTGTCTCATATCTTCAATTCTTCTTAATTTAGTCTTCTCTGTCTTACTGCTTTACTATCTAATTCAGAAATCAAAAAATTCACTTTGATAGTCAATCTTATAAAGAAGTTATAATTGTCTTGTATTAGTAGAATATCTTCAAAAGTAATATTAATAGCTTACATTAATATTACTAAGAATTAATAAATCTTATAAGAAGTTATTTAAATAGTCAAACCTTCATAACCATATTACTTTGATTAACTGGGCTGTATTTATCCTTTTTAGGGACACTGTTGAAGAATATTTTTTAACCAGAAATTTTTATAGATACTCAATTCACCCCTTCGTGAGTAATCTACTCCAACCAACATGGTCAAAAAAATAACTCCAATCAAAATTCCATCCACCCATACATTAGTAATATTCCACCATCCTAATGTATCACTGGAACCCCACAACCCAAAATTTGGGATATTTGATTCGACCGTGAACCTCATCAACTATGTGACACCATAACTGAATCATTAAATGTGACATTGATCCTAATTCAAAACATGATGAAATGATCCATTAGGTTAAATTTAAATTTCTCAATAATAAATCTCTAGTTGTTTTTCATACTAAAATCCAATAGGAACACTGATTCTAAAAGAATGTAAACAAGGGGAGAAATGAACAAAGCACAAACATGAGGAATAAACAACGACTATTGTTCAAGAGGAACTCAATCATTTGTTGGGGAGTTGACTAATTAACAAAAATAATAATAAAAAATTATTATCAATTATAAACCATGGTTGATAAACCTAATAACATAAATCATCAATAAAACAACTTATAAAAATGATAATTGATTTGATTTATGTTTGAAATGAGATAAAAATCCAGATGTTCTTGACATGTGTATAATATTTTTTATATTTTATTGAATATATAACATGTTTTCTCCAAATATTTATTATTTTATGGATGAAACTAATTATATTTGTGCTTATGAAATATTTTTTAGGAGTTTCCAATGAATACACTCATCTTGGATGAATCCACAAAAAAACTAAATACATGGAATTTAATTTATAAACACAGACCATGTATTTTTTCTAGATGCATGGTTCGACCAGACAGAGCACTCAAAAATGTAGCATACTAGGATATACACACTATGTAATTCATTTAATATTTTATGTAATGAAATTAAATAAATTTTTAGTGATGAAAATAGAGAATGCATGTCATGTATGTCAGAGACACATGCCACATTTATCAACCAACCAACCATCATTGTGTAGAATTCAATGGGAGGTATGACATGATGCTTACTGGTAGAAAAAAATTATAATTAGCTATATTATTAGAATAAAAGATATATAATTTAAATAAAAAATTATTAGTTTCATTTTCTATAAATATAGAGTCAACCTTCATTATTAAGGGATAACTATTTAGGAGGAGGTATTGCTGCTCCACATTATTGAACCTTCCCTAAAATTGTTATATGTATTCAATTAATTTTATTTCCCTATTTGTGTAATTAATATATTTTCCCATATTTAAATCATATCCATTGTAGGGATTTAATTTTTAATCAACTCGCATGTTGTACCCATGTTTATAATAAGATAATTTATATGTTTCTGGGATTTAATTATAATATCGGTTATTTGTAATTTAATTTATGGTGTGAAATCTCATATTATGATCCTTGTTATACAATTACTCCAATGATTTTATTTAAAAATTCATTAGTTTTTTTATTTCAGACCAAGAATGGGACCAATATCGAATAAAAAATTATTTAGAGTAAGAAATCTCATGACTATTGGGTAATCCCACTTCCACATTCTTTTAATGGTATTTCTTCAACCATGTTTTTATGTAATTAATTACAAGACCAGGGAATTTATTTCTTAATGTAATAGTTATAAATTATTAGAAGAATAAATAATAAAACTATTTAATTATCAGGGTAAACTATTTGATAAATAAATTTAATACTACAGAATTATTTATAAGATTAAAACTAATCAAATTAAAATTCTCACAATCTTGTTATCTAGATTTTCATATCCATTATCCAGATGAAATTATTTTTAATTTTCTTTAATAATATAATTTATCCAAATTCATTAATTTTTTAAATTATATAATTCTCATAGAATTTCCCTTTCTAATTTTTCTCCCTTTCCCCTAATGAGATCAACCCTGATTTTTACAAGATACCGTGTTTGTTGGTTTAGGGATTTAATTTAGAATATATTAAGATGGGAATGTTAAATTACATATTAATTACTAGTTATTAAATTGTAATGATGTAATGTGAGTAATGAATAATGGTTTGTTACATCAAAATTTTTATTTTCATTTATTCATTTTTTCATGGGGACTGCACTTTGACATCCTCATAGATATTTATTCAACTAGAGGTTGTTATACATCTTATGGAGAGGATGTATGTTCATATTATCCAATGATGTTATACCTTAATTATAAATACTACCATCCATACATGCATGATGAGTTTTAGTAAAAGGAATACCAATGTACATCCTTTACCCCACCAATTTCTTCACTTCTAGAACCATTATTTGGAATAACTAAATAGTATTATCAATGATGTAAACATTTACCACAAGCCAGTTAGACCAAACCAAACAGTTGGGAAGTAATTGTGTAATATTTTTTTAATCTTCAATTTTACTAATTATATTATATTGAAAAATTACATATTAAATAATCTGGATTCATCTATGTAATGTATACAATGAAATCAGAAATCAATGCCAATTATATATTTCTCATCTAAAATAATTTTGACTTGTTAATAATTTTTATTATTTAATAAATTATATAATCTCATAAAATTATGTAATCATTTCAAAAATATATGTGTAAAATCTATATACACAAGGAATACTCTGTATTTTATGTAAAATTAGATAATTATGAAATCTATGATCTGCATGTGTTATCTATGTATCCTCAATAATAATTTATTTAAAATTATATACTATTTGTTGAATATATACAATAGTGTATCATTAATTATAATTATTTGAAATATTATCTATGTAATTTATTTATTGGATTTTCTGTTTAATCTATATAATAAAATATATTTTTATCATTCATTAAAATTTGACATGTGTAATCTCGAAGATTATTATAATTTATTATCATTGTATCATTAATTAAAATTATTTAATTAAATTTAATTTACATATTAAAATTCATTTATTATTCATGTATCATTACTTCATTATCTTTAATATATTAAAATTCATTTTTATATAAAAATGTTTATTATTCATTCATTATATATGCATTATTGATTATAATTTATTCATTAGAATCAATTTAAATATCATCTACTAAATATATTTAATATATTCTCTATGTATTAATTATGTGTGTAATATATCAATATGTGAAATAATTTTAAAATGTTATATGTGTAATCTATTTGAAATATTATCAATCTAATATTTGTAATAGATTATCTATATATAATTCATTAAAATTCATTATCAAATAAAAATTCATTATAAATAATTGAAATGGATTAAGATATTGTTTGTTTAAGTTATATATATAATATCTTTCATATAAAATTATCTATAATGGTGTATGTGTCTAAGATGTATAACATATCAAAATATGTATCGCTTAATATGTCAATTATATACCAATAAATATAATATGTTTCATCTATGTAATCTACATATGTCATATATATGTATTATCTCAAACCAATTATTTTATATCATGAAATATGTGTTTATGATATTATAATAAGTGTATCATTCCTTACAATTCATTAACTTTTCCCAAATCCTCTGGGCTGTATCTTTGTAAAAAAATCTAGATTGGTTCTAATTATGGATGATTTTTCATGGATATTTTTTTCATTTTTTGGTATTCTTCTAGTTCTTGGGTCTATATGGTTTCAATTTTATTGTATTTCAATATATTTATGGATCATTTGGGTTTTATTAATTTCATCGGTCTAGTAATGTATCCCATATATTATCTCCTACATTTATGAACCCACTTTTAATATAAAATACTCTCCATCCTGAAGTGGAATCTTAAATTCATCAAGTACTTCATATATTAAGTTTAATGGAGTGTGTCATATTTCTCTATCTTTTTCTTTATAGGTTGCAGTATCCTTATAATTCCATTTTTAATATTTTTTTGTGTAAATTATAAATGAATATTATTTTTATTTCTGTATTATTTTTCAATAGAATACTAAATAATTTATTTTAATAGTATACATTCGAATCAACCAGAAAAAATTTATGATATTTACTTGGATTTTCATCAAGGAACATTAAAATCATAGTTCAATATATTAACTTTTCCATTTTAGTTTTTTATAATATTTCCTCATATAAAATATTTTTTTAGAGGTAAATTTTATTAATAATTCCATGTTAATGTTCACTAAATCCATGTGTTTTATATTCTACTTGTTATCCCATTCATGAGTTTGTTTTGGGTTTAATTTTAGATCGTATCATTACAATGAATTAGTCACATGTTTTTTAATGAAACTTATATACCCGGTGAGTGATTTTCATACATGTATGTTTATTTGAAAATAATTTAATCCATTAAAATCAACTAAACTAATAAATAGGATTGTTAAGAGTCCAAAAATAATTCTAGCTGAAAATGTTATAATATTTGAAGTTGCAACAATCTTTAGATTTCAATGATTCATAAGAAACCCTCAATGAATGTTATAGAACCAATTTGAAATTTTATTAATCTCATAGAATTAAAACATGAAAGGATAATTGACTATTTTATTATATGGTAGTTGGGAAGACGATATTATTTACTGTAGTAAACATATTAGTGAATCATACATTAAAATGACCATTTTATTTTAAAATAGCTAAACAATCATCTATCTGGTATGGTTGATGTTTTATAATATAAGTTAAAAATAGAGGATATTGTAAAACATGAATTAAAAAAGTATTAAACTTTATCATCTGATGTACTATTTTATTATGTTTGAATATACTCTGATACTATTATATTTAATAAACATCTTCTTCTATTTTCAATTTTGTGATTGGGGACACACTTATTCCATTGGCAAGTGAACAAAAGAGGGCACGCATACTCGAGTTGAAAGAATCATCCACCTCTATCCACTTATATATAAAATTTTCTATCACCGTCCTTAGGATTCCAATTTAAGAAAAATATATCTTGTCACAACCATTATTGACATTTCATGACAGAATCAGTGAACAGCAACAAGTACCCTTCCTCCATTGTGATCCATGATAATGATCACCGAACTATGAGAAAAATAGACCGCTGATGAAGTTTTATCATTTTTATTATAAAGTTTCATAGTTTTTGAAAATTCTTAAAGTTGAATGGGCCATAATTTTTAGATTTCAATTTAAATATTTATTATTTTATTTTTTTTAAATTATATTTTAAGATGTTTCTTTAAATAATTTTTTAGTTTAATGGATTTTCCAATATGCTATTTTTAGAACTATTAAATAAAAAATTATATAAATTCATTATATTTTTATTATATTCATAAAAATATTATCAAATTTTTGGAATGAATAATGGAATAATAACACAAAATATTTTAGCTATAAATATAAATTTTATGTTTTTTAGTATTTTTTATAAATGTAGTATTTTTATTAAAATTATTATTAGAAAGTTAATTTTTAGTAATAAAATTATCAATAGATAAATTTATCAATTTAATACGATGATAATTTCTTTGACCAAAATATATATTGTCTATTAGAATTATAGATATAAGAAAAAAACTATTCAATATATCTCAATATAATTTAACAATTTAGTGTTTAATGAAAATTTAATGATAATAAAATATCAATTGGTAGAACACTTTACCAATAGATAATTTAAATTTATTAATAGATATTACACTCAGGAAATAATGGAATGATTTTAGTAATGATATATATAAGTAAAACTATATTTTAATATGAAGAAATTTTAATTGAATTATATTAAATTATATGCAGTTTAGAGAGAAGTAATAAGAAATTTCGCCTGGTAAGAATTTATACATATAAAATACTGATTGAAAGTAATATTAGAAAAGAAACCCTTACCACATACTATATCATGATTATACATGGTCTAGATCCCTATATTATAATTTTTTCATTATTATTCATGTGTATTGGGTCATTAATGAAATTTAATATTCATAATAAAATTTACATAAAATTTACTGTAACCCATATAATAATTATCTACATTAATAATTGATCTTTTTGTGTCAACTGTAATATTTTTCACACATGTTTCTGTTTAGAGATCGGAATATTTTCACTTTAATCATAAGTCCTATAATGACACAGTATTTTATAAATAGAATTCCATTTACGGAGGAATAATTAATTTTTAAGTAATGTATATATTAGAAACACATTCACTATATTTGTTATTTTAGACTAATTTAAAATATAAGTATTCACATTTAAATGACCACTATGAACCTCTGCAATTGAAAATATAACTATTTTATTGTGAAAATTTGGATTCATATATATTAAGGTTTATGACAAATTATAATTAACATAGATAGATGAAGAGATGGACTCAACAAGTATGATCTTACACTATGATTCCCAAATTACCAGAGCATCTTATAGAGATGTAATATCATGTATTTTACTAAAAATAAGTCCTATTTGAAATTAAACAAATAAAACATGAATGAAACAATTTTATGAATTAGTTTATGTTTATCTAGATCACAACCCAAAACATGTACATAGAACAACCCCATTAAATTATAACCATCTCACACCTTACACTTAGGGTGTAGGCTTGTGTTAAAAAGTATAATTAATAAACACCATAGAAGTATGAAATATTAATTTTCATTGAAATAAAATGATTATTATAAAAATCCAATTTCAAAATAAATTTTTATATACAATTTTATATGAGTTTATGAAAATTATACATTGATACAGAGAACTCAAAATTTTATTTTTAAAATATACATGGTTTTTGTAAAATTTTTAATAAATATAATAATGTTGACATAAATATTAAATTCATAGAATAATATTATCATATTATTTTTAATTACAAATAAATGGTAATATAAATTAATTAATTCCAATTTAAGCATTATAAGGGTCAAAGTTTTTTGTTTTCACAAAAAAGTATTTCCATGTTAATAAGGATTTGTGTTTAAATTATTAAATTATTATATTTATTGAATTATTTTTATAAAATAAAAACTATTTTCAAATAACTACATCAACATTAGAAATTGAATAATTTTTAAACTATTTGGAGATAGTTGATTTTTCGGTAAAAATTAATTATTGCATATATAAAATATTTGTATTATAACATCTTAAATATAAAAGGGATACAATAGAAAATAGATTTCCCCTTTAAAATAAATTTTTTAGATTTATTTAACTAATTTATAAATCCACTAATTAATCCGATAAGAAATATATTATATTTTATGGATTTAAAATAAGTTCATTTTGTATATGACACACTTACACATCACCGAAATTATTATTTTATCATATCACATACATAGATTAATATAATATTTAGAATGAGTCCTACTTTCAATAAACCATGGGAAAACCATTAAAAAGATTGTGGTTTTGGTTTATATCTTATAGTGTCCAAAACATAAGGTTAAATATTAATAAATAATTTCTCTTACATTTTCTATGAATACCCTCACAACTTCCCAATCCTCTTCAGTCAAAAACCAATCTCTATATAGCACTTATCCCAAAACAACTATAAATACCTCCCAAGGTGTTACCAATTTAATGAGTTCATCCTTCTATGATTTTATAAGAATCCTCTCAGTGTAGTGGTTTCTCCTCTACTCATATTTACCAAATAAATTTAATGGATTTATGATAGTTATATTGTAATTATTTAGGTTGGAATTTGTTTTAAAATAATATTTTTATATACATATTTTTTATATGTAATTATAGAACACTTTAAAATATTATTAAATGATTTCATAAATCATTATATACACCCTTTATGCTTCTAAAATTATATTAGAAATTTTTATTCCAAACATTTGTGTAGTGAATACCAATCCCCATTTATACTCAATTTTAATCACCTAGATATAACTATCCTTAAATTAAGGTGGAATTAAATATATACATCCAACACACACTTATTGATAATGACATTATAGTTCATGAAAGTCGTCATTATGTTGAATGATCTTGGTGGCATACAAATGCATGTACATGATATGAACCTGAAAGGTTGGCCCAAAATAATATATAAGTAAACTGAATTAGGTAATTTTTTAAGAGATATTATGTATTATTAATGAGATATTATCCTATGCACACAATGATGTTATGTTTAACTAGTCGGCCTTGACTTATCCTTATGATTTTATGTTTATTTTTGCAAAAAAGTTCTTATGCTTCCTTGATGTTATCATCTTATATCATGATTCAATACTCATTTTTAGGAATCTAACCACTTATAAGTCACCATAATATGATTATTGAATAAAATTTATTACTTTCATCATGGAAATACTTGATTATTCACTTACTAGGATTTATAAATCACCCTTTTTATCAACTTCCCTAAGATATCTAGTGATGTCTTAGAATATTAAAGGATATTAAAAAGATTTAATGGGGTTTTTTGAATAATTTCATTATATAAATATTTACTTTTATGCTATTATATAATTAATTACCCAAATATAATTTTCCTTTTGATCTTATGTGATTTCATTAAGTCTATATTTTTGTAATAAATCATGAATTGATGTTTAAAAAAATTACAGTATTTCATTGCAGGTATTAGAGCAAGGTCATGTTATTTTGGAGTATTATGATTATAATTTTTTTTTAAAAATCCATTGATATAATGCAATACAAGTGATAAAATCCATAAATTATGGTAATGTATTGAGTAAGTGGTTTACAAGAAAAGAATCATGATGTAGATACTATAAGGGGAAGTGTCTCTTGTATAGTTCTACCTAGGTGAAATAATCTTAAAATGGGGGTATTAAAAATGAAAACACCAAATTCCAGATAGAAATGTATTACTATATATCTAGTTTGAAACTCCGAGGGTTTGTGCTTTTTTAAATTCATAACTCCTTATAAACCATCATAGAGTGAAAAAATTCCCATAAAATAATATTTTATTAAATATACTAATGATAAATTAGATTGTAACCTAGAAATTCATTGATTAGGGACTGAAGATTATTTATGAGTTACCACTTAAATGATCATTTTTTGAAATTCATATGATTAGTGGATTAAAATTTATCTTACCTTATATTTAATTTATTATATACAGTGTCTAGATATACTATGATCTGATTAAATAACCAATCTGATGTAAAATGAAACAAATATATAATACTGATACTCAATCTAATATGAGATGCAGTCCAGATCATTATGAAAATAATTTTTCAATTAGAAACAAATATGAGAAAAAAAAGAATCCGGGTGAAATCCTACATCTCCCTAAGAAATAAAAATATATAATTGAGACCATTATATGAAAAATTCCTCTAATATTTAGTAGAACTTTTGACACATTATTTAGAGAAAAATTGATTAACTCTATTGAATAGATCTTCTACATCAATGGGTTCTTTGAAAAAGAGGATCATGTACAGATTGTTCATCTTATATATGATGAATCTAATCAATGGGGTATGTTATTAAAAATATAAATCCCAAGGATGAGATTAAAGAGATAGAGTGGAATGAATTCCATAAAATACCTTTTGATTAATTTTTCCCTTTAACTCTCACAATTAAAATATATATGTATATCTAACACCTCATGAAAAAGGAGGATGAATCCATTGGGGTTTACAATGTGAAATTTAAAATACATATTTGATTCACCTATTGAATTTTCATCAAACCCAAAAATAATGTTGAATTCTTAATTTTTGGGATAAATTAGAGTCCATAAAAGTATTTTGTGATTCCAGACACTAACATCTACGAGAAAAGTAAACGATATTCCCTATGATAATAAGTCATAAATATTTTGATGATTCTTAAAGATAATGAAAAATACATAAGCAACTAAAAAAATGAAAACTATCCTAATGGTACATGGGATTCCGAAGTAATGGTGAAAAAAATATCCCCTCATATAATATTGAAACACTATTTGGGGGACCAATACTTCTTAATTAAGTAAACAAGCTATTTTTGGGATCCAATGAAATTTGAAAATAAACTTTTTTGATAACTTGTGTGAAGAAGTTAAATTTGAGTTATATAAGGTTTTTTAATTTTAATCTGTGATAGGATATAGACTAAGGGGTTGAAATTTTCTATTAGAGGGAGTTTTGTATGAACATAGAGTATGTTCAATATATAGCCATCATAATGTTCTTTGAACAACCAAACTCTAATCCATTCATCTTGGAACACAACTCCTCAATGAGGGATTCACCAATCGAATATGTGGCTTTGAAGGTGATGATATCTAAGCCTATGGGGTCTCAACGGAATTCCTCCCCCCACACATGATACCCATATTATAAAAGATTTTGATGTTTAAAATGAGGACATTATTACAAGGGTACAAACACATCAACTAGATATTTTGGAATTTCCTCTAGGTGAATGATGAGGGGGTCATGTTATCAACAATTTTACTTAAAGAGGATATTCTCTAATCATTTTAGATTCTTGGACAACTCTATCTCAACAATTGTTATAATAGAGACCAGGGAAATTCTTGAGTTGTGGTAACCATTGAGGTGATCCTTTTTACTAGTAATCAATATTCACATGCATCTAAATTCTAGTACATTATCCCTTACAATAAATCCATGATTATTATTTTCCATTCCTTATAACCAAATCTATATAATGATATGATCAATGATATCTTGGGACACTGGAATAATAAACTCACAAACATAGCACCAAATTAAAAAACCCAACTAATATCAAAGAAATAATCGATGGATGATTCATCCTGGGTATCCTATAATAGAATCACATTAATTTATGATTGATCCACTATTTATTAACCTCATCATATATAGAAAAAGCATGGTTATGAATATTATATACTGAGTAGTTGAGTTGTATGATGTTCCCTCACAGTTAATATGAAAGTAAGTGAATCTACACTGTTTCATGAGTCTAGGGATGGAAATTAGAGAATGGATGTTTTTTATAGAGGAGATATAGATAAATATCGCTTTGGAAAAAAGATCCAACTCACACCTAATAGAAAATATTAAAGAGGCATCTGCATAATTTCTTGATGGTGACATGGAAATGCATTATTTGTGGTAAAAATTTCACCTAACTTGTAAATGATGATGGAAAAAACAAACTAGTTTAACAAAAGAGATGATTTTTCTAACCAAACCTCATCCAATATTCATATTGTTCAACAGTAAAAATGTTTACACTATGGTAATCAATGCCCTACAAAAAGGGTTTTCATTGAAAAATGACCCTAACAACATCCAAGGCCTATAGAGAAAGGGAGATCTTATTCCATCACATTTAATAATGTGGATCTAGAAGGAAACTCAGTGATATGCATTATAGATATTCATTCATGAATAAATAAGATAATATTTGTTCATAGTTCAACACATTCATTCAAATCATGAATTTTTAGTATAATTTTTAAAACAACATTTCTTAATATGAAAGTGGAGATATTAGTGAAAATGGGATATGGGGAATTTATTATATCCCAAGTATATAAATCCTCCTCTATATATATTTATTTTTTGAAATTCATAGTGAACCTTTTGATTTTCCACAAGTTTAATTCAATGTAATTATGGGTATGGAATAAATTTCATTATATATATCTAATAAAAATTTCCAAGAAAAGGAAATCACCATATAAATCATGAATCACTATCTGATTGTAAATAATTGAAAGAAGGTGGATAAATAATGTTTAGATTCATCAACATATGCATTGATATTGTCTCCATATGATAAAAGGTATATTATTCAAATTATTTACTATAAGGTAAAGATCATCCTTGATTTTAACTAGATTGTAAAAGAACATGATGATTTTTGGTTTATGAATTTATTGTTATTTCTCTAATATGTGAGGTTTAAGTCAAAATAATTCATATACTTATAGAATTTACAATATCCCAGACTCCATATAGAATGGCCATAGTTGAAGATGAAGAGACAAAAAAACTACAAGATAATCTTGATAAATGGTTTATAAATCCATGTGATTCACTTTTTGGTATGCTAGTTCTTTTTATCAACATAATGTATGGGTAAATGTTCGATTTCATTGATTAAAATGAGTTAAAAAAGATCATGATAATTAATAAGTATAATATTTTAGATATTGATTAATTATTCAATCATATACATGTATCTATGTATATATGTAAGGTGTATATTTAATAAGGATTTTATCATGTAATAGTGAAGATGGAGGAAAACACCAAATTTGATATTCACACGAGGTATCAGATGTATGAGTTCATATAAATTCAATTTCCAATCATTAATTATTTAGTTATCTTGATCGACATAATGAATAATGTCTTTATAGTTTACCTTTTAAAATTTTTATTATTATTTATAGATGATATTATTATATACTCCAAAATAAAAGTGGAATACAAGGAACCATTGAATGTTTCACTAAAGGCCTTGCAAATAGAATAGTCATATTCAAAGTAAAATAAATTTAATTTTTGTATGGGGAAAGTAACATTCATAGGGAATATTTTCATATATCAGAGAATATATACATATTCATTTAATATAAATGTAATTAATGGATTTCCAAATTCAATATCTTGAGAGATATCCACAGTTTCCTTATATTAGGTACATGCTACAGTTGGTTAGTGAGAAACTTCTCCCACCTTTCAAACATGAAAACCAAACTCATTTTTAATGGAGTTATGTTTTTTTAGACATTGATCTTTAGAAGATAATTGTATAGTTAAATGAGAGGTAAATCACTATATTATTATTCCTAATACCCACAACTAGGGAAGTATTTTTTATAAACATTGATATATTTGACAAGGGAGTGTATTGTGTACATGTTCATGATGAAAAAGTGATATTCTATTCATCCAGTCATTTAATGATACATTAGTAGAACAACATAATGAATTATCTAGAACTTCCTTTAGTGATTTTCATATTAATAATTTGGAGGAATGATCACAATATAGATATTTGTGGAATAAATATAGATCATTAAAGCCTCCAATATACAATCACACAAAAATATCTCAATATGCACCACTGATGTTGGTGAGAGATAATTAAGGATATTTATTATTCAGACTGTTATAATCCAATGAAGGAAACAATTAGGAAGATTCTCTTGGTTGAATTTATCCTAAAACATGTCCATATTTATAATTTAAAGTTATCAAATATTCATGGATCTGAAAATGATAGAAATAAAAATAATATGATTATATCCATCCTACCTTCCTCAAATAACTACTCAAAAAAATAGTATTGATATAATAATGGTTTTCAAAAATATTATTTCAGGATATAAGAAAAGGTAATGAATATTACAGTGTTAATATTCGGTAAACACTTATTTATATGGTTTGGAACATGAAGATATATATATATATATATATCCCATAAAATCAAGAATAAAAATTGCATCTTCTAGACGATGCATATATATCATTAATACAAATTCATATAGGAATCCTTAATATTTATATATAATATTAGGGTTATATAAATATGGGGATTGAAAAATTCTTATCTTGATGCTTGGTATGCTGAGAAGTCATGCCTGAATGAGATATTATAAGGGTATAATATAACCATTACCCATAAAATTTTTTAGAAGGGAAAATATAACAAATAATTTTGTTGTAAGACTCTATAAGAAATCTAAATGTTATAAATCAATTAGGTTGGTAGTCGATTTCCTTACAATGTTAGTTCATTTAATTTCTTTCAAAGAATATTTAAACCTTAACAAAGTATAAATTATATACTTATGGGAAGTGATAATATTTTATCGAGTGCCACTATATATTTTATATTATTGAGATCTAAAGTTTACCGTGAGATTTTAGAGAATCCATTATTAACCGTTTGATACAAAGCTATGTTTCAGTAAAATTTATCTCCCATAGATGGATGTTCAATCTGAGATAACAATTCAACCTCTAGAGGATATACTGATATCAGGTTCTTTATAAATCTTAGGATATTTTGATCAAAAACATAACCTAGTGGAGTTCCCAAATAATAAATGTTTCTATTATATAATTCAATAGTATCCTTATGGTTTTCTGTATTGGAAGAGGTTTTAGACTCTTACATTATAAGATAAAGTCTGAGAGGGGAATCGTGTCATAAATGATCATATCTAAGTGATGATAGTGAAGGGTCAAACCATTCAGGGTAAAATTAATCCTATTCCACATCAATATAAATTATATGGAGACCATCATTGACGAAACATGGACACTGAGGTACAAGATAATGTTATCCTTCATATATTTACCCATAAGAAATTTGTGAGGTTTTAAGTAGAAGGAAAATATTATTCCATGATACATTGACCCCTTTGAGATATTTGATCAACCCAAATCTATGGCGCATCGACTAGGTCTCCCAGTTAACATATTCGAAGTACACAATGCTTCCCTGTATCCCTTTTAAGGATGTACATACCGAACACATCACATGTACTGAATCCATGGGTGTTACATTTATATAATGATCATTCATATGAGGATGGGTCGGTGATAATGCTAGATAATATTGAATTTTTTTTATGAAATAATAAAACTCACTAGATTAATGTTTTTTATAGAGCCACATGTTTGAGGAAGAAAAATTAGAACAATAATAGGCTGCGAAATATAAGTGGCCTAATATATTTTAGTTTTTAAAATGATATTTTGAGGTACTTTTTTTGAATAGGGGAAGAATGTTACAAACCACAAATTTATATATGAAATTCACTTTTTGGAATTAGTTAATTGCATTTTATGTCAAGTAGTTATAATATAAGGATTCACAACTTTGGTCATTTTAGATAGTTATGTATTTATCTAGTGATATTTAAAAAAAATTTAAAATAATAAATATTGATAATATAGAAGTTGTATGTTGACCATTATGATTAACATATATTAAGGGTTGTGATAAAAAAAATTGACATAAACTGATAAAGGGATGATGTCAACTAGTAGGATCATACCCTATAAATCTAAAATTCACAAAGCTTCCAAGGGAGATGGTATTGTTGGTATTTTCCTTGTCTTGTGACATTAAAAAATTCAAAAACTAAAACATGGATTAAACTGTTTATAGGATTATTTTATGCTTATTGAGATCTAGGCCCAAACAATATTTATTAAACCACCCTAAGAATGTACCATAAGAGTACACCTTACCCTTATGGTATACACTATTGTAATAAGGAATTATGTTTCAAGATCCTAGTAGTATGAATTTTTATGTTTTCTTTTTAATAAAATAATGACCATTTGCAACAATTTTCATTATTACTCAATATATAAAATCATATATGTGTTGATGGAAATTAATATTTTATTTAAAGAGACCATTTTTTTGGAAAATATATGAATTTACTAATCTCTTGGATAAAATATAAAATTTTGATTTAAATTTTTCATTCATAATATTATTAATTAATTATAGTTATCTACATACAAATGATAATAAAATCCAATAAATTTTAATGTAATCATAAAATGGTCGAAAAATTTTTATTTTTGAAAAGATAAGTATTTTATAATGAAATTTTTGTTTTATTTAAAAGGATAAATTCTAATATTTATAGAATAATTTTTATAAATTTTATTTTATTTTTGAAATTATCATGATAAATTTTTTTTCCAAAGAAACTGAAATGAATTTTATGGTTGATCTTATAGTAATGGAATTACCTATTTTGAATGAAGATGACCTTGAGGAACCCCAAGTGGAACAATCTTTTCCTGATGTCATTCCTTCGGCTGAGGAAAGGCTAGAGCTGGCTTTTCAGTTTTCATGATAGGAAATGGTAGAGGAACTAAGAGATTAATTCAGGGAAATAGATCAAGACCCTAAACCTCTTAGTCCCGAGAAGGATGCAACTATTGAGGGGGAGCAACACCCAAATATATAATCTATTGAAGTTACAAACCCGATTGATCCAAGCCTTGTAGAGACTTGGTATAAATTCCCCAGTTGGTAGGATGTGAATGAATCTCAAGAAGTCTAAGTAAAGGGCCTAGACCTTTCCACTATGCTCCAATTGAAATCTATCTATAATCTTACCCTTGAAAAATAACCTAATCATGTCTCAGTACCTACATCTAAAAAATAACCAGCACAACCATCCTTTGTGAGTATAGATGATCTGAAAGAATTTAGAGCTAACCTATTTTCTGGAGTTGAGAAACACCTGAATATCCAACTAGCTCATGTAAAAAATAAAAGTGAGAGAGATGCCTCGCTATTGTTGGAAACGTTTATTTGGAAGATTCAACCCAAAATGGTTCAGGAGATTCCGGAAGTCAGAGTTGAAAATAGACTTCTTAGAAATGAAGTAAAGACTCTAAGAGGTATGATTGAAGACATAAAAAAATTAATGAATTCGAGATCAGAGCATTCTTCCCATTCGGTGGAGCCTGTTGTTCCTCAAACCCTGAAGAATATTGCCTCTCTAATTCATCCTCATTTAGATTCCTTATATGAAAAGGTCACAGAAAGAAATAAAAAGAATCTAAAAGAGATGCAATAGCTTTTTGTTAATCTTATCAAGCTTTGTGATGAGTATACATGGTTCCTTCAAAATTTGATAAATAAACTAAAATCTCTCACCTCAGCTATCACTGCTTCTAAAGTATCTAGAAAATCAACTCAACCATCTTTAGATAGTGACCTACTCAAAACAGTGGTCAAAGAATAACTTCAGACTATGCTTAGTAGTTTCAATAATGATTCTCTATCGGGATTTATCATAAATAGTGAGAGAGTTCACGATTTGGTCCAAATCCATTCAAAAATTTCTAATTATTCTCAACAAAAAATTTCCAAGAATGTGGATTTCTACTTCAACCGAATCTTTTCAATGACTGACATGACCAATCATTTCAAATATCTTGTAGAAAATCTGAGGATTCCTCTTGTTACTAAAGCGTTCAAGTCTCAAGTCCAAAAGCTCAAAAAATTCCCTCATCTGTTGGATACATTTATGGAAAACAAGGATGAATTTGAGAATGATATACAATATGGTGTGGAGATCATTGTTGATTTTATAAAGCTTTTGAGGCCCAATCTTTAGGTCCAAAGTACAGTCGTTGTTGCTCCTGTAGCTGCACCTCTGATATCTGGTTTGCCTACATTGACCTCTTCCCTCGCCTTCACTTCTATGTATGTTAGTCAGGCATTGAGTTAGATCTATCCTATGATCCTTGATCAAAAACTACCTAGTTCTTCTACTACACATACACTGGATACCTCTTTCATTGAAGGTCTTCATTTACCTTATTTATCAACCAACTCATTCCCTTATTCTACCTCAACCTCTGCTACTATGCCTTCCTCTTCTACTGCTGCTACAAAGGGTAAAGAGAAGACCATCCAGTGATGAAAGACAATTCTTACTCTCTTTTGATAAGAATCTTGTTAGATTTTATTTTAGTTTTCGTAATGCTCTTATTTTAATCTAATAAAACATGCACTTCTTATAAGGCCCCAACCTTAAACATTACTTAATATTGAATTAAATGAATAATTCACATTGAGGATCTTTTCAGGTTTAGAGTTTTAGAGAATTAGGACATAACTATTACATCTCAAAATATTACAAATTAGACACTTCTACAAAGTTTCCATAAAAAAACTCTTAAAAGAAACATGTCTAGTTCCATGTTTTAGATAGCATGTTTTTCTTTTATCCCATCCTTGACACTATTCATCTTTAAGTTCTATGTAAAACATTTCAAAAACTGGGGATGAGCATAAAAAGCTCAGTAAGAGATATAAAAATATGGAAAGGAAACATGAGTACATGTATACATAAGAATCAATGAAATCATTCTTTACTCATAAAACATATGCACTTTAACATACCTCATCAAATCATGAATAAAACATCGAAATCATAAGGCATAAAGGTAACTTGAGGCATTCATAACATTCTTACATAGAGAGTAACCCTCTTGGTTACGTTTGGAATACCCATCACAGTATATTCCATAAATATCTTCAGAGAAACCTTAATGTTTAACCCCTTAATGTTGCCCAATGCATTGGAGAGCTATATCGCGCTCAACCGCCCTTATTTTATCATGGAACCACCCGTCTTCATAATAATTCCCAAGAACCACAACATAATCGTATCAAATAAAACATGCATAAAGGAAACATAATATTTCCACCTTTCAATCACAAGATATCAATACAACACATTGATATAACAACATTATGAAAACCATTTTCAATACCAAAATAAAAGAAAAGTAAAACATGGTATTTATTTTTCTTTTAAAAAGAAGGTATGGCTTTTTTGGGGAAGCTGAAACTCAAATAATGGCCACGGCGGCAGAGAAGTCGTTGTCACCGCATACGTACGACAAAAACATTCCATTTTTTCGTTTAGTAAAACGATTTGTATAAAAATATTCTGTTTGGATAAACATAAAATTCAAAGGGGTTTATACACCGTATAAAATAAGGTTGTGTATAAAACAAAATATGCCTCAATGAATGGAGATTGAGACGAAGTCCCTTACAAAGACCGTATCCTTGGATTAAGGATAAATAAATTACATAATTATGTGTGAAAAACTAATACACCAAATATAAGTGGATATTAAGTGTTAAACAATCAGAGTTTATTCACACATATTCATAGAACGACATATTCATGGAGTACAAGCTTATCCCAAAGAATCAAAATTGGGTTATAAAGTTCCCTTGAAAAAATTTGACAGCCTAACGACATCACTACAAAATTCAGAAAATGAGTTGATGAGAGATAAAAAGGGTATCTCATCACTTGGACATAAAATTTAAATCAATAAGGATATAGAATAACATATCCCAACATAATATTATGTGAATTAAAAGACATAACAAAATATGTATTTTAAAAAAAGGAGGGTGAAAGGCCCCCTTACCGAGTTGGGAAACTTTTGAAACGTACACCCCATGGAAGAAGGTTTATACAATGAATATGTAAATACCCATAAATGAAATTATACTACACAAAGTGTATAATAATGGGCAGTACATACACCACTCAAAGGAAATAGTGTCAAACGTAGCATAAATGTCACGGGAATAAAAGTGAGATGAAAAATCCCTTACGGAAACTCGGCAGCCTAACGGCACCACTTAAAACATCCAAAAATGGATTTATGAGATCAAATATGGTCTATCATAATATGAGCATAAAAAGTACAGTATTAGAAAAATAGAATAACAACCCCAAACATAATAAATATGAGTTTAAAAGAAATGACATAAATGAGTGTACTTAAAAAGAAAGAGTGGAGTAGGATCCCTTACCTCATGTCCGACGTGACTCGATTGCTCTTTAATCTCCTGAATAATAAACTTGAGTTAATTTAAACATTCATAAGAACCTTTTCAAGTTCATTATTCCTTTTATATCACTTATTTCCAAGTTATAAACATTATGTAATCATTTAAGTTAATAATGTTTGTTTTGTTGATATTTGGTTCTTAAGTCGAAAGTGGACTTCTTACAATTACATGTTGTTCATGTGGTCAAAGGTTCATTATATTTAGAATGATATTCATGATTTCGATATCATATATATCATATATAAGCATAATATACATGTATTTATAATATTACATAATCATTTAGAGGTAAGAAATGAAATGCACCGTTCGTGGAGACGGTAAGTCGTACGTACGCATGAACGCTACTCTCATTTCTATGTCATATTAATGGAATTAAAACCAAATGAGAGGTATGTATATTTTAATTACAGATTTCTATTAATAATTTATATGTAACATACATCATATATAATAACTTTAAATCCATCCTTTATACATCCCACATATGACATTAACGAATCAAATCACTTTGAGTGGGCGGTAGTCCGCACTTACTAAAATGAAATTATCGTGTTTACCCACAATGGAAACCATAAAGGTATGAAAAAAACGAAAAATACATAAGCTTATGTAAAACATAAAAATATTATATATCATATATAAAAATGTAGTGACATCTTAATGGCCACCTTTGAAGGTGTTATATGAGTGTTGAACAATCATCGTTTCGTGAGGCAGAAATTCGCCATCCATAGAAACAGTATGTTCTTTAAACATTAGATGTAGGTGTGTGTAAGTGTAGCTCGAATTATTCTTATAAAAAAATCCTAGTATATTTAAGATACTGTATTTGTTACAAAATAAATTAATAAAAATATTTTAGGGGTTTGGAGAAGCAAAATAAAACAAAAGAACACAGGTGAAGACATTACTATAAAATCGGGTAACTCTTTTTGATTTGAGCTCAAAGGATTCCTTGGGAAGACTTCTGCCCAAAGTGAGGCTTCTATGAGTAAGAGAGGGATTTGGAGAGGCATAATGAGCAGGTGTTGTCCGAGCCAAAGGCTTGAGAGGTGTGTGTAAGGAGGTAGAGGTGGGGGCCTTTTATAAGAGGTGAGGAGGGACACTCTTGGAAAGTAAGGAAATGTTACTTTATTTTAGAACGAGTTTCGGATTTTAAAGGTCCCACATTGATGTGTTTAGATTATATGGTGATAAGGGTTCAAAATACACTCATAAAATAGGTTTTTGACATGTGTAGGTCTTATATTTTACATTATCTTTCCATTTTATTTAAATCGTTAAATAATGAGGTAATCGCTGCATCATCATGGTGTCATAAATAATTTAATTTAGTTAATGTATAAAAATTATAAAAAAAATAATATGATGTAGGAAATATTTTTAGATTTTAATGAATATTTATAGTCAAAAATAGTATTTGTATAACCCCATATAAAAATTGTTTTAGTAAAACAACACATCTTTGTGACATTTTAATTTTAACATTAAATAAAAAGGTATTAATGTCATTTTCCTACCAAAGGGGCTCCATGGGGTCTCCAAGTTGACTCATGGATTGTTTTGGTCGGCCATGACACATCCAATAATGGTAAGACATGTGTCAGGATCATCTCATATTATTAAAACATTATTTTACCTTAAACTACACTAATTACCTCTAATCGCGATTAATAAACTTAAAAGTTACAATTCACCAAAAATTATTTTAATCTCATTGAACCACATTTTACTTCTCAATGACAACTATGTATGTAGGATTTTTGAAATTCAAATCACATAAGTGGTAAAGATTCATTTAAACGAAAAATCAGTTTCTTTAACTACCACTTAGTGGTTTCACTATTCATCAAAAATTGAAGTTTTTCTGAAAATTACCAAAAATTTACCCTAAGATATATTTGATATTCCGAATTCAAAAATGATTTCTATTTTAAAAAATTCAAAACATATAAGTTAAATTAATTAATTTAAAAATTAATTCCCCCTGTCAGAGCAAATAGCGTGTTTTGATGAAATAATAAGTATCGAAAGATTGACACTAGTTTAAGTCCAATTTCAAGATAAAATTAATTTAAATGACCACTATTGGATTAAATGGTAAAAATATATTCTAATTTCACTTTTAAACCAATTCAAAAGATAATCTAATCATATAAATAAATTAGATTAAAAAGAGGTTTTGAATTAAAATACAACATTTTTCAATATTCATTAAAAAATGATCTTGATCGGAAAAATACCAAAAATTTACACAAAGTGAATTTTGATGTCCTGATTATAAAGAAGAGTTTTATTTGGTAAAATAGAATATATAAGAGTGAACAAAAATATATTTAATGAAAGTTCTCCATCAAAAGTTGATAAGTGGACCTTTAGTGAAAATTAGAGTATATATGCCTAAAATTGAATTCATTTCGTATTTTAAGCCATTATCCTTTATTGGATAAATGTAAAAACATTTAACAAACATATATAATCATATTTTAGTTATTTATATTCATTCCCACCAATACAATGGCTACATGTTAACTAACATTTAAAATAATATTATTTTATTATTAGAGTGCAACGTAAAATTTCAAAGGAACTCGTTGTTGCGTATTGGTTAAGCAATCAAGCATAGCGTTCCCTTTAAATTAATATTTACATCTTATTCACAAATAGGGATAAATATTAAAATGTCATATTCTTTATTTACCTGGGGTGTTACACTTTTCTTATCTCTTTTTTCTTTCTTTTTCTAGCTACTTTATAATAATCCTCAAAGGGTAAAACTATCTATAGGGGAAAACTATCTATAGAAGATCACTGACCATATATAAATGTTATATACACAATAATTATGTTGTTAGAACAAATATACACTATATATATACATAATTTGTGATCATCTAAAAGGGAAAGATTATTAGACTCCTCGGGTATTAATCATGTTTTAATGATCAAAAATCCTATTCAGTCTATAAACCCTGTTAAATATATGTAATCTATCTCACATAAAATGTAAATATGTTTAGTAAAATCTATCCAAATCCCTTAAGTGCTGGAAACTTAGCATGGATACTGTACACAATCTTATGATTTTCGTTTTAATGATTTCTCTGACAAATGATTATGTTTAATCCATTCCATAAATTTCACTACTTAAATATGAATATAGATATTTACCTAAGTCTGAGACACCGTGAATAAGAAAACACCATGAACAAGGAGACATCGTGACCATGAGACACCGTGAACAAAGGGACACCATGACCATAAGAAACAGTGAACAAGCATACACCGTGATCATGAGACACCGTGAACAAGAAGACACTGTGACCATGAGACACCGTGAACAAGCAGACACCATGACCATGAGACACCGTGAACAAGCTGACACCCTAACCATGATACACCTTGAACAAGCAGAAATCATGATCATGAGACATCGTGAATAAGCAGACATCACGAAATAGAAACTGTGAACGAGAGACCATGAACGAGACACCATTTCCATGACATATTGTGACACAGTTTCTTAATCTATTTTTTCATCTTTCAATTTAATCTATAATTGTCATATTTTATGAATTTAAATGAACTGATATAGTTAATGTTAATTTGTAGACTTGTCATCTGACAGTACGAGGTATTAGGTGTAGAATACATGCAACTTGTTGGCTCAAACACATGCACTCCAAGATAAAAGAGTAGTACAACCTAGAAACAAATAGAGCATGGATTGATAGATTAAAGCGAGGAAAAATGGGAAGAAGCATGATAATGAAGAACTCACTCAGAGATTTTTTTAAGAAATAATTGACACATGAAACCCAACACTTCTAGAGAACACACAAAGCATAATTGAATCCCAGAATCGAGAACATCTTTGCACTATCAAACATCATAAAGAACACAATCCAGATATGTCTAAGTTGTGACACACTTTTTTCTATACGAGGACTTGATTTCGGCATTTGCTTCATCTGAGAAGTCCAGAGCAGAAAACACTAACAGTAAAAGAATTTCTAAACCATTCTTAATAATTCTCCCATGTTATTTATCATTTTACTAGCTTTTAAGGAGTGTGTGTATCAGTATAACATCACAATTTGTCTCCTACATTAAACTAAAGGATATAAGATATCCTTACTCAAACATCTTTTTTTAATTGTATACCAACAGATATATGTGGAAGAGGTCCATGTGTGTCCTGAGTGTTTGTACCCACGATGAACTATGGATGAGGTCCCTATGTGACATGGACTGTCTTGTGTATTGTTGTTAACCCCGATCTAGGGTGTGGATCAAGCTTATTTATATAAACTACTTGGTGGCAGGTGATCCCCATGTGTAGTGGATTAGGTGTCGGCTTGAGACTGAACGACTGGTTTCATATTTTCTTTACTGCTTAATTTAGTCTTCTCTATCTTACTACTTTACAATATAATTCAGAAATCACTAAATTCACATTGATAGTCAATCTTGGAAAGAATTTATAATTGTCTTGTATTAGTATAATATCTTCAAAAGTAATATTAATAACTGAAATTAAGATTACTGAGAATTAATCAATCTTCTAAGAAGTTATTTAAATAGTCAAACCATCATAAATGTAATACTTTGATTAACTAGGTTGTGTTCAACCTTATTAGGGACACTATTTAAGAATACTTTTTAACCAGAAAATTTTATAGATACTCAATTAACCCCCTCTTGAGTAATATACTCTTACCAACAAGGTCAATATCATAACTCTGGTCCAAATTCCATCCACCCATCCATTGGTAATAGTCCACCATCCTGATATATCACTGGAATCCCAGAACCCAAAAAGCTGGGATATCTGATTCAATCGTGAACCTCATGAACTCTTTGACACCATAACTAAATAAATAAATGTGACATTGATGCTGATTCAAAACATTATGAAATGATCCATTGGGTTAAAGATAAATTTCACAATAATAAATTTCTAGTTTTTTTTCAAACTAAAATCCAAGAGGAACACTGAGGATAAATGAATGTAAACAAGGGGAGAAATGAAAAAAGCTAAAACATGAAGAATAAACATTGACTATTATTCAAGAGGAACTCAATCATTTGTTGGGGAGTTGATGAATTAACAAAAAATGAATAATAATAAAATTATTATCAATTATAAACCATGGTTGATAAACCTAATAACATAAATCATCAATAAAACAACAAATAAAAATGAAAATTGATTTTATTTATGTTTGAAAGGAGATAAAAAACCAGATGTTCTTGATATTTTTATGTTATTTTTTATATTTTATTGAATATATAACTTATTTTCTCCATATATTTATTATTTTATGGATAAAAATAATTATATTGGTTCTTATGAAATATTTTTTAGGAGTTTCCAGTGAATACATTCATCTTGGATGAATCAAATAGAAAACTCAATTCATGGAATTTAATTTATAAACACACACCATGTATTATTTCAAGATGCATGGTATGACCAGACGGAACACAAAAACATGTAGCATACCAGGATATACACACTATGTAATTCATTTAATATTTGATGTAATTCCATTATATACATAGTTAGTGATTAAAATAGAGAATGCTTGTCATGTTTGTCCGAGACACATTCCACATACTTGTACCAACCAACCATTATTGTGCAGAATTCAATGGGAGGAATGACATGATGCCTACTGGTAAAAAATGATAATTAGCTAGATCATTAGAATAAAATCTTTGTAATTTTAATCAAAAAATGATTTTTTTCATTCTCTATAAATATAGAAGCACCCTTTGATATTAAGGGTTAGCTATTTAGGGGGAGGTATTTCTGCTCCAAATTCTTGATCCTTCCCTAAAACATTTATATGTATTCAGTTCATCTTATTTCTCTATTAGTGTAGTTAATCTATTTTCTCATATTTAAATCATATCCATTATAGGGATTTCATTTTTAATCAACTCCCTTATTTTTCCCATGGTTATAATAAGATAATTTATACGTTTTTGGGTTGTAATAATACTATGGGTTCTTTGAAATTTAATTTATGTTGTGAAATATCAAATTGTGATCCTTGTTATATAATTAATCCAATGATTTTATTTACAAATGAACTAGTTATTTTAAATCATACCAAGATTGGGACAAATATCGGATAAAAAATTATTTAGAGTATGAAATTTCATGACTATTGGGTAATTCCACTTCCACATTCTTTTAAGGGTATTTCTTCAACTATGTTTTTATGTAATTAATTACAAGACCAGGGAATTGATTTATAAATGTAAGAGTTATCAATTATTAGACCAATAAATAATAAAACTATTTAATTATCATGGTAAACTATTTAATAAATAAATTTAATACTAAAGAATTATTTTTTAGATTAAAACTAATCAAATTTAAACTCTTAATTTATTGTTATCTATATTTTATTCTCCATTGTCCACCTAAAATTATTTTGAAATATTTTTAACACTATAATTTATCCAAATTCATTCATTTTTTTTAATTATGTAATTCTCATAGAATTTCTCTTTCAAATTCTTCTGCATTTCCCCCTATGGGACCGACCTCGAGTTTTAAATGCTACCCAGTTAGTTGGTTTAGGGATTTAATTTAGAATATATTAAGATGAGAATGTTAAATTATATATCCATTAATGGTTATTAAATCATAATGATGTAATGTGAGTAATGAATTATGGTTTGTTACAATAAAATTTCTATTCTCATTTATTCATTTTTTCTTGTGGACCACACTTTGAGATCCTCATAGATATTTATTCCACTAGAGGTTAGTATACTTCTTATGGAGAGGATGTATATTCATATGATTCGATGATGTTATAACCTAATTATAAATATTATTATCCATACACGCATGATGAGTTTAAGAAAAAGGAATACCAATATACATCTTTTACTCCACCAATTTCTTCTCTTCTATAACCATTATCCGGAAGAACAAAAATAGTATTATCAATGATGTAAACATTTACCACATTCCAGTTAGACCAAACCAAATGGTTGGGAAGTAATTGTGTAATTTATTTTTAATATTAAATTTATTAATTATATTATATAGAAAAATTACATATTATATAATCCGGATTCTACTATGTAATGTATATAATGAAATCATAAATCTATTCCAATTATATATTTCTCATCTAAAATAATTTTGACTTGTTAATAATTTATATTATTTTATAAACTATATAATCTCTAATAATTATGTAATCGTTTCAAAAATATATGTGTATAATCTATATATACCAGGAGTACTCTGTATTTCATGTAAAATTAGATATTTAAAAAATCTATGATCTCCATGATTTATCTATGTATCCTTAATAATAATTTATTTTGAATTAGATACTATTTGTTGAATATATTCATTATTGTATCATTAATTTAAATTATTTAACATATTATCCATGTAATTTATCTGTTGCATTATCTATGTAATCTATAAAATAAAATATATTTTTATCATTCATTAAAATTCGACATGTGCAATCTCGAAGATTATTATAATTTATTATATTTTTATCATTAATTAAAATTATTTCATTAAATTTCATTTACATATTAAAATTCATTAATTATTTATGTATCATTACTTCATTAACTGCAATATATTAAACTTAATTTTTATATACAAATGTTTATTATTCATTCCTTATATATGTGATATAGATTATAATTTATTCATTAGAATCAATTTAAATATTATCTACTAAATATATTTAATATATTCTCTAAGTATTTATTATGTGTGTAATATATCAATACGTGAAATAATTTAAAAAGGTTATATATGTTATATATTTGAAATATTATCAATCTAATATTTATAATAGATTATCTACATATATTTCATTAAAATTATTTATCAAATTAAAATTCATTATAAATCCTTACAATGGATTAAAATATTATTTGTTTAAGTTATATATATAATATATTTCATAGATGATTATCTATAATATTGTATGTGTCTAATATGTATAGTATATCAAAATATGTATCTCTTAATATGTCAATTATATACCAATTAATATAATATGTTTCATCTATGTAATATACATATGTCATATCTATGTAACATCTCTAACCAATTATTTTATATGATGAAATATGATTTTAACATATTATAATAAGTGTATCAATCATTACAATTCATTAACATTTCCAAAATACTATGGGGTGTATCTTGGTAGTAGAATGTATATTTTTTCTAATTAGGGATGATTTTTCTTGGATAATTTTTTCATTATTTGGTATTCTTCTAGTTCTTGGGTCTATATGGTTTCACTTTTATTGTATTTCTATAGATTTATGGATCGTTTGGATTTTATTTATTTCATCATTCTAGTAATGTATCCCATATATTTTCTCCAACATTTATGTTCCCACTTTTAAAATAAAATACACTCTATCAAGAACAGGAATCTAAAATTTATCGAGTACTTCATAAATTATATTGAATGGAGTGAGTCATATTTCACTATTGTTTTCTAGAAAGGTTGGAGTATCCTTATAATTCCATTTTTAATATTTTCTGGTGTAAATTATTAATGAATTATAATTTTATTTATCTACGATTTTTCAATAGAATACTAAATAATTTATTTAAATGTTATACATTGGATGCAACCAGAAAAATGTTATTATATTTCCTTGGATTTTCATCATAGAACATTAAAATCATAGTTCAATATATTAAATTTTCCAGTTTTATTTTTTATAATATTTCCTTATAGAAAATATTTTTTTAAAGGTAATTTTTATTAATAATTCCATGTTAACGTTCGCTAAAGACAAGTGATTTATAGTCTAACTTTTATCCTATTCATGATTTTGTTTTCAGTTTAATTTTAGATCTTATCATTACAATGAAATAGTCACATGTTTTTTAATTAAACTTATATACCTGGTGAGTGATTTTCATACGTGTATGTTTATTTAAAAATAATTTAATCCATCAAAATCAATTAAACTAATCAACTGGTTTGTTGAGAGTCCTAAAAAAATTCTAGATGAAAATTTTATAATATTTGAAGAAGAAACCTTCTTTATATTTCAATGATTCAAAAGAAACCCTCAATGAATGTTATAGAACCTATTTGAAATTTTTTCTAATCTGATAGATTTAAAACATACAGGGATAATTGATTATTTAATTATATAGTAGTTGGGATGAATATATTATTTACTGTAGTTAACATATTAGTGAATAATACAATAAAATGACCATTTTATTTTAAAACTGTTAAACAATCGTCTATCTAGTATGATTTTTTTAAAATATTAGTTAAAAATAAAGGATATTGTAAAACATGAATTAATAAAATATTAAATTTTATCATCTGCTGAACTATTTTATTATGTATGAATATACTTTGATACTATTATATTTTATAAATATCTTCTTCAATTTTCAATTTTGTGATTGGGGACACACTTCATCCATTGACATGTGAACAAAAGAGGGTGTGCTTACTCGAGTTAGAACAATCATCAACCTATATCCACTTATTTCTAATTTTTTTTATCAGCATCCTTATGATTCCAATTTAAGAAAAATATAGATTCTCACAAACAATATTGATATTTCTTGACTGAATCAGTGAACAACAACAAGTACCCTTCCGCCATTGTGATCCATGATAGTGATCACAGAACAGTGAGAAAAATAGATTGCTGATGACGATTAATCACATTTCTTATAAAGTTTCATAGTGTTTGAAAATTAGTAAGCTTTAATGGGCCATAATATTTAGATTTCAATGTCTATTTTTATTATTTGAATATGTTTTTTAATTATATTTTAAGATGTTTATTCAAATAATTTTTAATTTTAATGGAATTTCCAATATTCTATTTTTAGAACAATTAAAAAAATTATATAAATTCATTATATTTTTATAATATTCAAAAAAACATTATAAATTTTTTGGAATGAATAATGGAAAAACAACACATAATATTTTATTTATAAATAAAAAAGTTATTTTTTTTAGTATTTTTTATAAATGTAGTATTTTTAATAAAATTATTATTAGAAAGTTAATTTTTAGTAATAATATTTTCAATAGATAAATTTATCATTTTAATACGATGATATTTTTTTGACCAAAATATATATTTTCTATTATAATTATAGATATAGGAAAAATAACTATTCCATATGTCTCAATCACATTGAAAAAATTGAGTGTTTATTGAATATTTAATGATAATAAAATTTCAATTGGTAAAACACTTTTATAGTAGTTAATTTACATTTATCAATAGATATTAAACTCTAGAAATAATTAAATGATTTTATAAATGATAAATATATGGACAACTATATTTTAATATGAAGAATATTTAATTTAATTATATGAAATTATATGTGGTTTAGAGAGAAGTAATATGAAATTTCCCCTAGTAAGAATTTATACATATACAATACTGATTGAAAGTTATATTAGAAAATAGACCCTTACCAAATACTATATCAAGATCATACATGGTCTAGTTACCTATATAATTGTTTTTTCCTTATTATTCATTTGTATTGAGAAATTAATGAAATTTAATATCCATAATAAAATTCACAAAAAATTTACTGTAACCCATATAATAGTTATCTACATTAATATTTGTTATTTTTGTGTTAACTATTCTATTTTTCACTCAAGTTTCAGTTTAGAGATAAGAAGATTTTATCATTCATTATAGGTCCTGTAATGACATAGTATTTTATAAATGAAATTCCATTTACGAAGGAATTATTAATTTTTATGTAATGTATATATTAGAAACAGATCCACTATATTTTTTTTAGACAAATTAAAAATATTTTTAGTCGCATTTAAATGACCACTATGAACCTCAACTATTGAAAATATAACTATTGTAAAGTGAACATTTAGATTAATATATATTAAGGTTTATAACAAATTATAATTGACATAGATTGATGGAGAGATAAACTCAATAAGTATGATCTTACCCTATGGTTCCCAAATTACCAAAGCATCATATGGAGATGTAATATCATGTATTTTACTATGAACATGTCCTATTTGAAATTAAAAAAATAAAACATGAATGAAATTTTTTTAAAAATTAGTTAATGTTTATCTAGATCACCACCCAAACCATATTCATGGAATAACCCCATTAAATTATAACAATCTCACACACTACCCTTAGGGTGTAGGCTGGTGTTAGAATGGGTAATAAATAAACACCATAGAAGAATAAAATATTAATTTTCATTGAAATAAAATGATTATTATTAAAATACCATTTCAAAATTAATTTTTATATACAATTATATATTAGTTTATGCAAATTATACATTAATAGACAGAACTCAAAATTTTATTTTTAAAATATATATGGTTTTTGTAACTTTTTTGATAAATACAATAATATTGAAATAAATATTAAATTCATAGAATAAAATTATCATATTACATTTAATTACATATAAATGGTAATATAACTTAATGAATTCCAATTTAATATTTCTAAGGTTCAATTTTTTTTTGTTTTCATAAAAATAATAGTTTCTATGTTAATAAGGATTTGTGTTTAAATGATTAAATTATTATATTTAGAGAATTATTTTTATAAAATAAATAATATTTTCAAATAACTCCATCAAAATTAGAAAATGAATAATTTTTTATAATTTTTGGTGATAATTGATTTTTGGGTAAAAATTAATTTTTTCATAAATAAATGTTTTTTATTATAACATCTTAAACATAAAAGGGATTCAATAAAAAATATATTTTTTCCCTTTAAAATAATATGTTTTAGTTTTATTTAAATAATTTATACAACCATTAATTAATCCAATAAGAAATATATTATATTTTATGGTTTTAAAATACTTTCATTATGTACATGACACACTTACACATCACCAACATTATTATTTTATCATATCACATGCATAGCTTAATATAATATTTAGAATTAGTCATATTTTCTAGAAACCATGGGAAAACCATTAAAAAGATTGTGTTTTTCGATTTTATCGTATTGTTTCCAAAGTATAGGACTAAAAATTAATAAATAATTGCTCTCACTTTTTCTATGAAAACCCTCACAACTTCCCATTCCTCTTCACTCAAAAACCAATGTCTATATAGAACATTTCCTAAAAAAAACTATAAATACCTCCCATTGTGTTATCAATTTATCATGTTCATCCTTCTATGAGTTTATAAGAATCCTCTCACTGTAGTTGTTTCTCCTCTACACAAATATAATTTTCCTTGTGGTCTTCTATGATTGCATTAAGTCTGTATTTTTTGTAATAAATCATGAATTGATGATTAAAAAAAGTACAATATTTCATTGCTGGTATTATAGGAAGGTCAAGTTATTTTGGAGTATTATGAATATAATTTTTAAAAAAAATCCTTATATACAATACTAAACACATGATAACATCCATAAATTATGGTAATTTATTGAATAAGTGGTTTCCACGAGAAAGATCAGGATTTAGATACTATAAGTGGAGGTGGCTCTCGTATAGTTGTACCTAGGTGAAATAATTTTAATAGGGGGTAGTTGAAAATTAAAACAAAAAATTCCTAATAGAAATTTATTACTATATATATAGTTTGAAACTCCGAGGGTTTGTGCTTTTGAAAATTCATAACTCCTTATAAACCATCATAGAGTGAAAAAATTCCCATAAAATACTATTTTTTTAAATAAACTATTGATAAATTAGATTGTAACCTAGAAGTTCATTTATTAGGGAATGAACATTATTTATGAGTTACCCCTTAAATGATATTTGTTTGAATTTCATATTATTAGGGGATTAAAATTTATCTTACCTTATATTTTATTTATTTTATACAGTGGCTAGCTATACTAGGATTCAATTCAATAACCAATCTGATGTAAAATGAAACAAATCTATAATAGTGATACTCAATATAATATGAGATGGAGTACATATCATTATGAAAATAATTTTTCAATAAGCAAAAACATTGAGGAAAACATGAATCCGGGTGAAAGCCTACATGTCCCTAAAAATTACAAGTTATAATTGAGAACATTATATGAAAAATTCCTCTAACATTTAGTAGAACTTTTAACACAATATTTAAAGAAACATTGATTAACTCCATTGAATAGATCTTCTTCATCATTGGGTTATTTGAAAAAGAGGAACATGTATAGACTGTTCATCTAATATATGAGGAATCTAATCAATGGTAGATGTTAGTCAAAATATAAATCCCAAGGATAAAATAAAAGAGATAGAGTGGAATGAATTCCTTAAAATTCATTTTGATTAATTTTTTACTTTAACTCTCACAATAAAAATGTATATGTATTTATAACCCCTCATCAAAAAGGAGGATGAATCAATTGGGTTTTATGATGTGAAATTTAATATATATGTTTGATGCACCTATTGATTTTTCATTGAACCCAAAAATAAAGTTGAATGCTTAATTTTTGGGATAAATTCGAGTCCATAAAAGTATTTTGTGATTCCAGACACTAGCATCTATGAGAATGGTAAATGATATTCCCTATGATAATAAGTCATAAATATTGGGATGATTCTAAAAGATAATTAAAAATACGTAAGAAATGAAAAAATGAAATATATCCTAATGGGACATGGGATTTAGAAGTAATGGTGATAAAAAATGTCCCCTCATATAATATTAAAACACTATGTGGGGGACCCATACTTCTTAAATAAGTAAACAAGCTATTTTTGGGATCCCGTGAAATTTGAAAATAAATTTTTCTGATCCCTTGTGTGAAGAAGTTAAATTTGAGTTTTATATGGTTTTTAAATTTTAATATGTGATAGGATATGGACCAAGGGGTTGATATTTTCTATTTGAGGGAGTTGTGTATGAACATAGAGTATGTTTAAATTATAGCCATCATAATGTTCTTTGAATAACTAAACTCTAATCCATTCATCTTGTCACACAACTCCCCAAAGGGGGATTCACCAATCGAATATGTGGATTTGAAGGTGATGATATCTAAGCCTGTGGGGTCTCAACAGAATTCCCCCCACACGTGATACCCATATAATAAAATATTTCGATGTTAATAATGAGGAAATCATTAAATGGGTACAAACATATCATCTATAAATTAGGGAATTTCCTTTTGGTGAATGAGGAGGGGGTCATGTTATCCAAGATTTTACATAAAGTGGATATTCTATAATCATTATAGATTCTTGGCCATCTCTGTCTCAACAATTGGTATACAAAAGACCAGATAAATTCTTGAGTTGTTGTATCATTTGAGGTGATCCTTTTTCGAAGTAATCAATATGCACATGCATCAAAATTCTAGTACATTATCCCTTACCAAAATTCCATGATTATTATTTTCCATCCCTTATAAACAAATCTATATAATGATATGATCAATGATATCTTGAGACCCCGGATTAATGAACTCACTAACATAGCACCAAATTGGAAAAACCTTCTAATCTCAAAGAAATAATTGATTCTTGATTCATCCTGGGTATCCTACAACAGAATCACATTAATTTAAGATTGATCCACTATTGTTTAACCTCATAATAAATAGAAAATCGTGGTTATGAATATTACATATTGAGAAGTTGAGTTGTATGATGTTCCTTCATAGTTAAAATGAATGTATGTGAAAATACATTGTATCCTGAGAATAGGGATGGAAATTGGAGAATGGATGTTCTTTCTAGAGGAGATATAGATAAATATCACTATGGAAGAAAGCACCAACTCACACCCATTAGAATATATTGAAGAGGCATCTGCATAATTTCTTGATGGTGACATGGAAATGAATTAGTTGTCATAAAAATTTCACCTAACTTGTAAATAATGATGGGAAAAAAAACTAGTTTAATAAAAAAGAGGAATTTTCTAATCAAACCTCATCCAACATTCCAATTTTTCAACTGTAAGAATTTTGGACACTATGGTAATAAATGAACAACAACAAGATTATTCATTGAAAACTGATCCTAACAACATCCAAGGCCTATAGGGAAAGAGAGACCTTATTCCATCACATTTACTGAGGTGGTTTTAGAAGGAAACTTAGTGATATGCATTATAGATCTTCATTCAAGAATAAAAAAGATACTATTTGTTAATAGTTCAACACATTCATTCAAATCATGAATTTTTATTAGAACTATTAAAACACCATCTCTTAATATAGAAGTGGAGATATTAGTGAAGATGAGATATGGGGAATTTATTGTATCCCACGAATATAAATCCTCCTGTATATATATTTATATTTTGAACTTCATAGTGGCCATTTTATTTTCCCCAAGTTTAATTCAATGTAATTATGGGTATGGAATAAATTTCATTATATATATCCAATAAAAATTTCCTAGAGAAGGAAATCACTTTATAAATCATGAATCACTATCTGATTCAATATAATTGAAAGGAGTTGGATAAATCACGTTTAGATTCCTCATCGCATGTATTGATATTGTTTCTGTATGATTAAAGGCATATTATTAAAATTATTGACTATAAAGGAAAGGTCATCCTTAATTTTAATTATATTGTAAATGAACATGATGATTTGTTTGTTTTGAATTTATTGGTCCTTCTGTAACATGGTATGTTTAAGTCAAAATCATTCATATACTTAGATCATTTACAATATCCCAAACTCCATATAGAATTTCTATAGATGAAGTTAAAGAGAAAGTGAAAACTACAAGATAATCTTGATAAATGGTTTATAAACCCATGTGATTCACTTTTTGGTAAGCCAGTTCTTTTTATCAATATAATTTATGTGTAAATGTTTGTTTTCATTTTTTAGAATGAGTTCAAAAAGATAATGACAATTAATAAGTATAATATTCTAGATATATATTAGTTATTTAATCATATACATGGATCTATGTGTATATCTAAGGTGTATATTTAATAAGGATTTTATCATGTAATGGTGAAGGAGGACAACACCAAATTTGACATTCATACGATTTATCAGGAGAACAAGTTCATATAAATTCCATTTCCAATCATTAATTATCTAGTTATCTTGATCGAAATAATTAATAATGTCTTTGTAGTTTACCTTTTTATGTTTTTTTTAGTATTTATAGATGATATTATTATATACTCCTAAATAAAATTAGAATACAAAGAACATTTGAATGTTTCACTAAAGGCCGTGCAAACAGAATAGTCATATTCAAAGTACAATAAATTCAATTTTTGTATGGGAAAAGTAACATTAATAGGTAATATTATCATATATGGGAGAATATATACATATTCATTTAATATAGATGTTATTAAAGGATTTCCCAATTCAATATCTATGATATATATCCACAGTTTCCTTATATTAGATACACTCTATAGTGGATTAGTGAGAAAGTTCTCCCACCTGTCAGACATACTAACAAAATTCATTTGGAATGGAGTTATGTTTTTTTAGACATTGATCATTAGAAGAGAATTATATAGTTAAATGAGATGTAAATCACTATAGTATTATTCATATTACCCACCACTAGGGAAGTATTTTTTATCAACATTGAAGTGTTTGACAAAGGACTATATTGTATACATGTTCATGATGAAAAAGTGATATTATATTCATCTGGTCAATTAAAAATACCTTAGTACGACAACCTAATGAATTATCTAGAATTACCTTTAGTGATTTTCATATTAATAATTTGGAGGAATTATCACTATATAGAGATGTGTGGAATAAATATAGATCATTAAATTCTTCAATACACAATCACACAAAAATATCTCAATATACACCACTAAAGTTGGTGGGAGATAATTAAAGATATTTATTGTTCAGACAGTTATAATCCAATGAATGAAACAATTAAGAAGATGCTCTTGGTTGAATGTATCCTAAAACTTGTCCAAATTTATAATTGAAAGTGATCCAATATTCATTGATTTGAAAATGATAGACATAAAAATAATATGATGATCTCCATACTAACTTCCTCAAATAACTACTCAATAACCTAGTATAGATATAATCATTGTGTTCAAAAAATATTATTTCAGGATATAGGAAAAGGTAATGAATATTACAGAGTTAATCTTTGATAAACACTTATTTATATAGTTTGGAACACATATATATATATATATCCCATAAAATCAAGAACTGAAAATGTATCTTCTAGATTATGAGTATATATCACTATTACCAATTCATATAGGAATCATTAACTTATATATATATATAATATTAGGGTTTTATAAATATGGGGATTGCATAATTCCTATCTTGATGCTTGGTATTCTGAGAAGTCAAGCCTGAATGAGATAGTATAAGGGTATGATATAACCATTAACCACAAGATTATGTTGAAGGGAAAACATAACAATTGATTTCATTGTAAGACTCTATAAGAAATCAAAATGTTATAAATCCATCAGGTTGGTTTTAGATTTCCTTACAATGTTAGTTCATTTAATTTATATCAAGGAATATGTATACCTTAACAAAGTATACATTATATACTTATGGTAAGTGGTAATATTATAAGGGGTTCCACAATCTATTTTATTTGATTGACATCTAAAGTTTACCGTGAGATTTTAGAGAACCCATTATTAACCGTTTGATACAAAGCTATGTTTCAGTACAATTTATCTCCCACAGATGGATGTTCAATATGAGAAAACTATTCAACCACTAGAGGATATAGTGATATAAGGTTCTTTAAGAATCCTTGGATATTTTTATTAAAAACAAAACATAGTGGAGTTGTCAAATAATAAATGTTTCTATGATATAATTCAATTTTATCCTTATGGTTGTCAATATTGGAAGAGGTGTTAGACTATTACATTATAAGATAATGTTTGAGAGGGTAATTGTGTCATAAAAGATCATATCTAAGTGATGATAGAGAAGTTTCAAACCATTCAGTGTAAAATGAATCATATTCAACATCAATATAAATTATACGTAGACCATCATTGATGATACATGGAGATTGAGGTACAAGATAATATTCTCCTCCATTTACTTCCACATAATAAATTTGTGAGATTTTATGTATAAGGAAAATATTATTCCATGATACATTGGCCCCTTTGAGATATTTGATCTACCCAAATCTATGGCATATCAAATAAGTCTCCCAGTTAACTTATTTGAAGTACACGATGCATCCATGTATCCCTTTTAAGGATGTACATACCGAACCCATCACATAAGCTGAATCCATGGGTGTTACAATTATATAATAATCATTCATATGAGTATGGGTCGGTGATAATGCTAGATAATATTGAATTGTTTTTATGAAATAATAAAACTCACTATATGAATGTTTTTTATGGAACCACATGTTTGAGAGTAAAATTATAACTATAATGTGTTGCAGAATATAAGTGACCTAATATGTATTAGTGTGGAAATGATATTTTTAGTTAATTTGTTTGAATGTGGAAAGAATGTGACAACCCAATAATTTATATATGAAATTCACTTTTTGGAATTAATTAGTTTCATATTATGTCATATAGTTATAATATATGGATTAACTACTTTGGTCATTTCAGATAGTTATGAATTTATCTAGGGATATTTAAACAAATGTTAAAAATAATAAATATTGATAATATATAAATTGTATGTTTACCATTAAAATTAACATATATTAATGGTTGTGATAGAAACTAATTTACCTAAACTGATTAAGAGATGATGTCAACTAGTAGGATCGTACCCTATAAATCTATAATTCATAGAGCTTCCAAGGGAGATGGTATCATTGGTATTTTTTCTTTTCTTTTGACATGAAAAAATTAAACAAAAAAACACAGATTAAAATATTTATAGGATAATTTTATGCTTATTGAGATCTAGGCTGAAAAAATATTTATTAATCCACCCTAAGAATGTACTATAAGAGTACACCTTACCCTTACGGTATAAGCTAGTGTAATTAGTAGTTATGTTTCAAGAACATAGTAAAATTAATTTTTATGTTTTTATTAAAATAAAATAATGACCATTTTTATCATTTTTCATTAATACTCAATATATATAATCATAAATGTGTTGATGAAAATTAAATTTTTATTTAAAGAGACCAAAATTATTTTTTTAGAAAATATATGATTTTAATACTCTCTTGGATAAAATATAAAATTTTGATATAAATATTTCATTAATAATATTATTAATATATAATAGTTATCTACATACAAATGATAATAAAATTCAATAAAATTCAATGTAATCATAAAATGGTAGGAAATATTTTTTTTTGTAATGATAAGTATTTTATAATGAAAATATTTTCCTATTTAAAAGGATAAATTCTCATATTTATAGAATAATTTTGATAAATTAAATATCATTTTTGAAATCATAATGATAAAATTTGTTGCCAATGAAACCGAAAAGAATGCTATGGATGATCTTATAGTTGGTGAATTACCTGTTATGCAAGAAAAATACCTTCAGGAACTCCCAGTGGAACACTCTTTTCTTGATGAAATTCCTTTGGCTGAGGAAAGGCTAGAGCTAGATTTTTAGTTGGCTTGATAGGAAATGGTTATGGAACTAAGAGATGAATTTGTGGAAATAGATCAAGACCCTAAGCCTCTTCGTCCTGAGAAGGATGCAACTGTTGAGGGGGAGTAACACCCAATAATGGAATCTATTGAAGTACCAAACCCGGTTGATCCAAGACCAGTAGACACTCGGTATAAATTCCCCAGTGGTTATGATGTGAATGAATCTCAAGAAGTCTCAGTAAAAATCCTAGATCATTCCACTATGTTCCAATTGAAATCTATCTATAATCTTTCCCCTGAAAAGAAATATGAGCCTGTCTCAGTACCTATCTCTGATCCTTCACCAGAAAAACCATCCTTGGTTAGTAAAGATGATCTGAAAGAATTTAGAGCTATGTTTTTGCCTGGAGTTGATAAACACATGAATATCCTACTAGCCCCTGTAAAAAAAATCTAAAGGAGAGATATTCCTCACTATTGTTGGAAAAGGTTATTTGGAAGATTCAACCCAAAATGATTCATGAGATTCAGGAAGTCAGAGTTGAAAATAGACTCCTTAGTGATGAAGTAAAGACTCTGAGAGGTATGATTGAAGACATGAAAAAAGTGATGAATTCGAGATCAGAGATTTCTTCCCATCCTGTGGAGCCAGTTGTTCCTCAAACCCCACAGAATATTGCCTCTCTAATTCAACCTCATTTATCTTCTTTAGAAGAAAAGGGAACATAAAGAAACAAAAAGATTGTGAAAGAGATACGAGATCTTGTTGTTAATCTTAAAATGCTCAGTGATGAGTATATAGGGTTCCTTAAAAACGTGATATATCAACTAAAATATCTCACCTCCACTGTCACTTCTTCTAATGTATCTGGAAAATCATCTTAACCTTCCTTAGAGAGTGACCTGTTCAAAAAAGTGGTCAAAGAAGAACTTCAAACTTTTCATAGTGGTTTCTATAAGGATTCTCTATCCGAAGTTATCAAAAATAGTGACAGAGTTCAGGATCTGGTCAAAATATACAAAAAAATTTCTAATGATTCTGAAAAAGAAATTTCCAAGAAAGTTGATTTCTACTTCAACCGAATATTCTCAAAGACCGACTTGACCAATCATTTCAAATATCTTGTAGAAAATCTGAGGATTCCTCCTGTTACTAATGCGTTCAATACTCAAGTCCAAAATCTCACAGAATTCCCTCATATGTTGGATATATTTATGGAAAACAAGGATGCCTTTGAGAAAGCTATGCAATATGGTTGGGAGATCATTACTGGTTTTATCACGCTTTTTGAGGCCCAATCTTTAGGTCCAAAGTACAATCATTGTTGCTCCTGCAGCTGCACCTCTATGATCTGGTTTTCCTACATTGACCTCTTCCATCACCTCTACTTCTATGTATGTCAGTCAGGCACTGAGTCAGATCTAGCCTATGATCCTTGATCAACAAATACCTCATTCTTCATCTACAACAAACTGGCTCCCTCTATCTTTGAATGTCTTCCTTTACCTTCTTTATCAAACAACTCAATCCCCTCTTCTACCTCAACCTCTTCTCCTATGCCTTCCTCTTCTACTGCTACTACTACGGGTAAAGAGGAGACCAACTAGTGGAAAAAGGATAATGCTCACTCTCTTTTGATAAGAATCTTTTTATATTTGTTTTCCTTTTTGTAATGCTCCTCTTTTTTATCTAATACAATATTAACTTTTCTTGTCTCTTTTGTCTTTCTTTTTCTAGCTACTTTTTGATATCCTAAAAGTTGGAGAACTCTCTATAGGAGAACACTCTCTATAGTATAACACTCACTCTATATATGTTATATGCACAATAATTATGTTGTTAGAAGAAATATAAACTATAAATATATATAATTTTTGATCATCAAAAAGGGGGATATTATTGGACTCCTCATGTATTAATCATGTGTTAATGATCACAAATCTTATCCTGTCTATAAACCTTGTTAACTCTATGTAATCTAGCTCACATCAAATGTAAAGTTGTTTAGTAAAAGCTATCAAAATCTCTTAAGTGCTAGACACTCAGCTTGGTTACTATACATATTCTTATGATTTACTTTTTAATGATTTATCTATAAAATGATTAAGTTTAATCCATTAAATAAATATAACTACTTAAATATGAAAGTAGATATTTTCCTAAGTATGAGACATCGTGAACAAGCAGACACCATGACCATGAGACACTGTGAACAAGAATACACCGTGACCATGAGACACTGTGAACAAGCAAACACCATGACCATGAGACACCTTGAACAAGCAGACACCATGACAATTATACACCATGAATAAGCAGACATCACGCACCAGACACTGTGAACCAGACACTGTGAACGAGACATTGTTTCCATGACATATTGTGACCCTATTTTTTAATCTGTTTTTTTTTCATCTTTAAATTTAATGTCTAATTGTCATATTTGAATATTTAAAATGAACTAATATAATTAATGTTTCTTTGTAGACTTGTCATCTGACAGTACGAGGTATGAGGTGTAGAATACATGAAACCTATCGGCTAAAACACATGCACTCCAAGATAAAAGAGTAGTAAAGCCAGGAATCAAAAAGAGCATGGATTGATAGAGGAATGCGAGGAAAAATGGGAATAAGCATGACAATTAAGAACTCACTCAGAGAAATTTTTTAGTAAATAATTTTCACATGAAACTCAATGCTTCTAGAGAGAACACAAGGCACAATTGAATCCCAGAATCGAGAACATCTTCACACTGTCAAACATCACAAAGAACACAATCCAGATCTGCCTGACTTGCGACACTATTTTTTCAATATGAGGACTTGATTTAGGAATATGCTTCATCTGAGAAGTCCAGAGTTGAAAATACTAACATTCAAAGCATTTCTAAACCTTTATCAATATTTCATCCCTGTTGTGTAACATTTTACTAGCTTTTGAGTAGTGTGTGTATCAGTATAACATCACACTTTTTCTCCTACATTAAAATAAGGGATATAAGATATCCTTAATCTAATATCTTTTTACACTTGTATACCCACAAATATGTGTGGAAGAGGTCCCTATGTGCCCTGGGTGTTTGTACCCATGAAGAACTATGGAAGAGGTCCATGTGTGACCTGGACAGTCCGATGTACTTTTGTTAACCTCGATCCAGGGTGTGGATCATGCTTATTTATATAAACTACATGGTGGATGGTGATCCCCAAGTGTAGTGGATTTGGTATCAGTAGGAGACTGAACCACTGGTTTAATATCTGCTTTACTGCTTAATTTAGTCTTCTCTATCTTACTGCATTCCTATATTATTCTGAAATCACTAAATTCACTTTGATAGTCAATCTTGGAAAGAAGTTATAATTGTCTTTTATTAGTATAATATCATCAAAAGTAATATTAATAACTGTCATTAAGATTACTGAGAATTAATCAATCTTATAAAAATTTATTTAATAATTTAAACCTTCATAAATGTATTACATTGAATAACTGAGCTGTATTTAACCTTATTCGGGACACTGTTTAAGAATAATTTTTAACCAGATATTTTTATAGATACTCAATTCACCCCCTCTTGAGTAATCTACAACGACCAACAAGGTCAACATCATAACTCCGGTCCAAGTTCCATTCACCCATCCATTGGTAATAGTCCACCATCCTGATGTATCACTAGAATCCCAAAACCCAAAAAATTGGGATATCTGATTTGATCGTGAACCTCATCAACTCTTTGACACCATAACTGAATCAATAAATGTGACATTGATGTTGATTCAAAACATGATGAAATGATCTAATAGGTTAAAGATAAATTTCACAATAATAATTTTCTAGTTTTTCCAAACTAAATGCCAATAGGAACACTGATGCTAAATGAATATAAAGAAGGGGAGAAATAAAAAAAGCTCAAACATGAAGAATAAACATCGACTATTATTCAAGAGGAACTCAATCATTTGTTGGGGAGTTAATGAATTAACAAAAAGGCAATAATGAAAAAATTATTATCAATTATAAACCATGGTTGATAAACCAAATAACATAAATCATAAATAAAAAAACATATAAAAATGACAATTGATTTGATTTATGTTTGAAATGGGATAAAAAATCGGATGTTCTTGATATGTTTATGATACTTTTTTTATTTTATTGAATATATAACATTTTTTATTCAAATATTTATTATTTTATGGATCACACTAATTATAATAGTTCCTATAAAATATTTTTTAGGAGTTTCCAATGAATACACTCATCTTGGATGAATCAAATAGAAAACTAAATATAAGGCGTTTAATTTCTAAAGACATACCATGTATTTTTTCAAGACGCATCTTTTGACCAGATGGGACACAACAACATGTAGCAGACCAGGATATACACACTATGTAATTCATTGAATATTCAATGTAATTCCATTAAATACATGGTTAGTGATGAAAAGAGAGAATTCATTTCATGTATGTTATAGACACATGCCACATACATCTACCAACCAACTATCATTATGGAGAATTAAATGGGAGGTATGACAGGATCCCTACTTGTACAAAAAATGATAATTAACTAGATCATTAGAATAAAATCTAAGTAATTTTAATCAAAATATTATTAGTTTCATTTTCTATAAATATATAGGGATCCTTCTATATTAAGAGCTAGCTATTTAGCGGGAGGTATTGCTGCTCTACATTCTTGATCCTTCCCTAAAACATTTACATGTATTAAATTAATTTTATTTCCCTAGTCATGTAATTAATCTATTTTCCCATATTTAAATCATACCCATAATAGGAATTGAGTTTTTAATCAACATGAATGTTGTACCCATGGTTATAACAAGATAATTTATATGTTTTTTGGATCTAATAATACTATGTAATCTTTATAATTTAATTTATGGTGTGCAATCTCAAATTGTGATCCTTTTTATATAATTACTCCAATGATTGTATTTATAAATACACTAGTTATTTTAGTTCATACCAAGAATGGGACAAATGTAGAATAAAAAATTATTTAGAGTATGAAATCTCATGACTATTGGGTAAATCAACTTCTACATTCCTTTAAGGGTATCTCTTCAACTATGTTTTTATGTAATTAATTACTAGACCATGGAATATATTTATAAATGTAACAGTTATCAATTATTAGACCAATAAACACTAAAACTATTTAATTATCACAGTAAATTATTTAATAAGTAAATTTAATAATAAGGAATTATTTTTAATATTAAAACTTATCAAATTTATACTCTTACTTGATTGTTGTCTAGATTTTATTATCCATTATCGACATGCAATTATTTTAAATTTTTTTAATACTATAATTTATCCAAATTCTTTCTTTTTTTTAATTATATAATTCTCATAGAATTTCTCTTTAAAATTGTTCTCCATTTCCCCCTATAGTATCAACTAGGAGTTTTATAAGCTACCCAGTTAGGTGGTTTAGAGATTTAATTTAGAATATATTAAGATGGGAATGTTAAATTACATATCCATTACTGGTTATTAAATCATAATGATGTAATGTGAGTAATTAATTATGGTTTGTCACATCAAAATTTTTATTCTCATTTATTCATTTTTTCTTGTGGACCGTACTTTGACATCTTTATAGATATTTATTCCACTAGAGGTTGGTATAATTATTATGGAGAGGATGTATATTCATATGATCCAATGATGTTATAACCTAATTATAAATATTATTATTCATACATGCATGATGAGTTTAAGTAAAAGGAATACCAATATAAAACCTTTACTCCACCAATTTTTTCTCTGCTAAAACCATTATTCAGAATAACTAAAATAATATTATCGATGATGCAATCATTTACCACATGCCAGTTAGAAAAAACCAAATGGTTGGGAAGTAATTGTGTAATATATTTTTAATCTTAAATTTATTAACTATATTATATAGAAAAATTACATATTATATAATCTAGATTCTACTATGTAATATATTTAATGAAATCAGAAATCTATGCCAATTATATATTTCTCATCTAAAATAAATTTGACTTGTTAGTAATTTATATTATTTTATAAAATATATAATCTCAAATAACTTTGTAATCATTTCAAAAATATATGTGTATAATCTATATACACCAGGAGTACTATGTATTTCATGTAAAATTAGATAATTAGAAATCTATGATCTTCATGTGTAATCTATGTATCCTCAATAATAATTTATTTAAAATTATATAATATTTGTTGAATATATTCTTTAGTGTATCATTAATTATAATTATTTAACATATTTTCTATTTAATTTATCTATTGGATTATCTGTGTAATATATATATATTAAAATATATTCCTATCATTCATTATAATTCAACATCTATAATATCGAATATTATTATAATTTATTATCTTTGTATCATTAATTAAAATTATTTCATTAAATTTATTTTACATATTAAAATTCATTAATTATTCATGTATCATTACTTTACTATCTATAATATATTAAAATTTAATTTTATATAAAAATATTTATTATTAATTCATTATATATGTGTTATAGATTATAATTTATTCAATAGAATCAATTTAAATATTATCTACTAAATATATTTAATATATTCTCTATGTATTTATTATGTGTGCAATATATCAATATGTGAAATAATTTTAACTGGTTATATATGTAATCTTTTTGAAATATTATCAATCTAATATTTGTAATAGATTATCTACATATATTGAATTTAAATTATTTATCGAATGAAAATTCATTATAAATCATTACAATAGATTAAGATATTATTTGTTTAAGTTATATATCTAATATCTTTCATATATGATTATCTATAATGTTGTATGCGTGTAATATGTAAAATATATCAAAATATATATCGCTTAATATGTGAATTATATACCAATTAATATAATATGTTTCATCTATATAATCTATATATGTCAAATATAGGTAATAATACATAACCAATTATTCTATATCATGAAATATGTGTTTAACATATTATAATAAGTGTATCAATCATTACAATTCAATAACTTTTCCAAAATACTATGGGGTGTTTCTTGGTAGTAGAATCTATGTTGGTTATAATTATGGATGATTTGTTTTGGATAATTTTTTCATTATTTGGTATTCTTCTAGTTCTTGGGTCTATATGGTTTCAATTTTATTATATTTCTAGAGATTTATGGATCATTTGGGTTTTATTTATTTCATTAGTCTAGTAATTTATCCCATATATTTTATCCTACATTTATGTACCCACTGTTAAAATAAAATTCTCTCTATCATGAAGTGGAATAAAAAATTCATCGATTACTTCATATATTAAGTTGAATGGAGTGAGTCATATTTCTATATAATTTTCTATATAGTTTGGAGTATCCTTATAATTCCATTTTTAATCTTTTCTGGTGTAAATTATTAATGGAATGTATTTGAATTTTTTATACTACTTTTCAATAGAATACTAACTAATTTATTTTAATAGTTTACAATGGATTAAACCAGAAAACATTTATTTTATTTCCTTGGATTTTCATCAAATAACATTAAAATCAATGTTCTATATATTAAATTTTTAATTTTTATATTTTATAATATTTCCTTATAGAAAATATTTTTTTAATGGTATATTTTATTAATAATTTCATGTTAATATTTGCTAAATACATGTGTTTTATATTATAATTGTTATCCCATTCATGAATTTGTTTAGTTTAATTTTAGATCTTATCAATAAAATGAATTAGTCACATGTTTTTAATGAAACTTATATACCCGGTTAGTGATTTTCATATGTGTATGTTTATTCAAAATTATTTTAATCCATTTAAATCAACTAAACTAATCAATAGGTTTTTTTGAGAGTCCAAAAAAAATTCTAGATGAAAATGTTATAATATTTGAATATGAAACCTTCTTTAGATTTCAATGATTCATAAGAAACCCTCAATTAAATTTATAGAACCTATTTGATTTTTTTTCTAATCTGATAGAATTAAAACATGCCGGGATAATTGATTATTTAATTATATGGTAGTTGAGATGAGGATATTATTTATTGTAGTTAACATATTAGTGAATCATACATTAAAATGACCATTTTATTTTAAAACAGTTAAACAATCATCTATCTGGTATGATTGATGTTTTCTAATATATGTTAACAATAGAGGATATTGTAAAACATGAATTAATAAAATATCAAATTTTATAATCTGATATACTATTTTATTATGTATGAATATACCTCTATACTGTTATATTTTATAAATATGTTCTTCAATTTTCAATCTTGTGATTGGGGACACACTTCTTCCATTGACATGTGAACAAAAGAGGGTGTGCTTACTCGAGTTAGAATAATCATCAAGCTCTATCCGTTTATTTATTAAATTTCATATCCCCATCGTTATGATTACAATTTAAGAAAAATATATCTCATTACAACCATTATTGACATTTCTTGACTGAATCAGTGAACAACAACAAGTACCCTTCCACCATTGTGATCTATGATAGTGATCACATAACTATTAGAAAAATAGACCACTAATGAAGTTTTATCATGTTTCTTAAAAAGTATCATAGATCTTGAAAATTCTTAAACTTGAATGGGATATAATTTTTATGTTTCAATTTAAATTTTTTATTATTTGAATATGTTTTTAAATTATATTTTATGATGTTTCTTAAAATCATTTTTTATTTTAATGGATTTTATAATATGCTATTTTTAGAACTAATACGTAAAACATTTTATAAATTCATTATATTTTTATTATATTCATAATAATATTATAAATTTTTTGAAATGAATAATGGAATAAAAACACATAATATTTTAGCTATAAATACAAAAGTTATGTTTTTTAGTTTTTTTTTAAATGTATAATTTTTAATAAAATTATTATTAGAAAGTTAATTTTTAGTAATAAACTTTTCAATAGATAAATTTATCATTTTAATACGATGATAATTTTTTTGACCAAAATATATATTGTCTATTATAATTATATATATCGGAAATATAACTATTCAATATGTCCTAATAGAATTTAATAATTTAGTGTTTAAAGAATATTTAATGATAATAAAATATCAATTGGTACAACACATTTCTAAAAAATAATTTACATTAATCAATATCTAGTACACTCTGGAAATAATTGAATGATTTTATTAATGATATATATAAGGAAAACTATATTTTAATATGAAGAATTTTTAATTGAATTTTATGAAATTATATGTGGTTTAGAGATAAGTAATTAGAAATTTCCCCTAGTAAGAATTTATAAATATACAATACTGACTGAAAGTTATATTAGAAAAGAAACCCTTACCACATACTATATCATGATCATACATGGTCTAGTTCCCTATATAATAACTCTTTCTTTATTATTCATTTGTATTGGGACATTAATGAAATTTAATATTCATAATAAAATTCACATAAAATTTACTATAACCCATATAATAATTATATACATTAATATTTGTTATTTTTGTGTCAACTGTTCTATTTTTCACACATGTTTCAGTTTAGAGATAGGAAGATTTTCTCTTTCCTAATAGTTCCTATAATGACATAGTCTTTTATAAATGAAATTCCATTTATGAAGGAATAATTAATTTTTATGTAATGTAAATATTGGAAACACATTCACTATAGTTGTTTTTTAGACCAATTTAAAATATAGGTATTCACATTTAAATTACCAATATGAACCTCGATGATTGAAAATATAACTATTGTAATGTGAAAATTTAAATTCATATATATTAAGGTTTATGAAATATTATAATTGACAAAGATTGATGAAGAGAAAGAATCAACATATATGATCTTACCCTACGGTTCCCAAATTACCAGAGAATCTTATAGAGATGGAATCTCATGTATTTTACTACGAACAAGACTTATTTGAAATCAAACAAATAAAACATGAATGAAAAGATTTTAAGAATTAGTTTATGTTTATCTATATTACCACCCAAACCAGGTTCATGGACCAACCCCATTAAATTATAACCATCTCATTCCTTACCCTTAGGGTGCAGGTTGGTGTTAAAAGGGGTAATAAATAAACACCATAGAAGTATGAAATATTAATTTTCATTGTAATAAAATGATTATTATAAAAATTTCATTTCAAAATTAATTTTTATATATAATTACATATGAGATTATGAAAATTATACATTGATACATAGAACTCAAAAATTTTATTATTAAAATATATATGGATTATGTAGAATTTTTCATAAATATAATAAAATTGAAATAAATATTAAATTCATAGAATAATATTATCATATTATGTTTAATTACATATAAATGGTAATATAACATATTGAATTCCAATGTAATATTTATAAGGGTCAGAAAATTGTTGTTGTCATAGAAACAATAGTTTCCATGTTAATAAGGATTTGTGTTTAAATTATTATATTATTATATTTAGAGAATTATTTTAATAAAATAAATAATATTTTCAAATAACTACATCAAAATTAGAAAATGAATAATTTTTTATACTTTTTGGAGATAGATGATTTTTGGGTAAAAATTAATTATTTCATAAATAAATGTTTTTTATATAACATCTTAAACATAAAAGGGATAGAATAGAAAATATATATTTCCCCTTTAAAATAATATTTTTTTGTTATATTTAACTAATTTATAAAACCACTAATTAATTCAAAAAGACATATATTATATTTTAAGGTTTTAAAATAAGTTCATTATGTAAATGACACACTAACACATCACCAACATTATTATTTTATCATATCACATACATAGCTTAATATAATATTTACAATCCATCATATTTTCAAGAAACTAAGGGAAAACCATTAAAAATATTGTGGTTTTGGTTTTTATCATATAGTGTCCAAAACATAAGATTAAAAATTAATAAATAATTGCTCTCACTTTTTCTATGAATACCCTCACAAACTCCCATTCCTCTTCACTCAAAAACCAATGTCTATTTGGCAATTTTCCCAAAACAACTATAAATACCTCTCATGGTTTTACCAATTTATTGAGTTAATCCTTCTATGAGTTTATAATAATTCTATCATGGTAGTGGTTTCTCATCTACACAAATATAATTTTCCTTTTTGTCTTCTATGATTACATTAACTCTATATTTTTTTAATAAATCATAAATTGATGTTCAAAAAAAGTAAAAGTTTTTATTGTAGGTATTAGAGAAATGTCAAGTTATTTTGGAGTATTATGATTATAATTTTTTCTAAAAAATCCTTAGATATAATACTAAACACATGATAACATCCATAAATTATGGTAATGTATTGAGTAAGTGGTTTCCAAGAAAAATATCATGAAGTAGATATTATTAGAGGAAGTGGCTCTCGTATAGTTGTACCTAAGTGAAATAATCTTAAAAGGAGGAATTTAAAATGAAAACACAAAATTCCTGATAGAAATGTATTACAATATATCATATTTGAAATTCTAAGGGTTTGTTCTTTTTTAAATTCACAACTCCTTATAAACTATTATAGAGTGAAAAAATTCCCATAAAATACTATTTTATTAAATATACTATTGATAAATTAGATTTCAACCTAGAAATTCATTTTTTAGGGAACGAACATTATTTATGAGTTACCCCTTAAATGATCATTGTTTGAATTTCATAAGATTAATGGATTAAAATTTATCTTACCTTATATTTCATTTATTTAATACAGTGTCTAGAAAAACTAGGATCTAATTCAATGACCAATTTCATGTAAAATGAAACAAATCTATATTAGTGATACTCAATCTAATATGATTTGGAGTCTAGATAATTATGAAAATAATTTTTCAATTAGCAAAAATGTTGAGAAAAACACGAATCTGGGTGAAAGCCTACATCTCCCAAATAAATAACAAGTTATAATTGAGACCATTATATGAAAGATTCTTCTAACATTTAGTATATCTTTTTTAACATTATTTAGAGAAAAAGTTATTAACTTCATTGAATAGATATTCTTCATCATTGGGTTCTTTGAAAAAGAGGATCATGTGCATACTGTTCATCTTATATAAGATGAAGCTAATTCATGGGGGATGTTATTCAAAATATAATTCCCAATGATGAGATTAAAGAGATAGAGTGGAATGAATTCCATAAAATTTATTTTGATTAATTTTATCCTTTAACTCTCATAATTAAAATGTATATGTATATCTAACGCCTCATGAAAAAGTAGGATGAATCCATCGGGGTTTACGATGTGAAATTTAAAATACATGTTTGATGCAGCTATTGATTTATCATCTAACCCAAAAATAAAATTGAATTATTAATTTTTTAGATAAATTCGAGTACATAAAATTATTTTGTGATTCCAGACACTACCATCTATGAGAAAAGTAAATGATATTCCCTATGATAATAAGTCATAAATATTTTGATGATTCTAAAGGATAGTGAAAAATACATAAGAAATGAAAAAATATAAAATATATCCTAATGGGACATGGGATTCAGAAGTAATGGTGACAAAAAATATCCCCTCATATAATATTAAAACACTTTGTTGGGAACCCATACTACTTAATTATGTAAACAAACTATTTTTGGGATCCCCTGAAATTTGAAAATAAATTGTTTTGATCCCTTGTGTGAAGAAGTTAAATTTGAGTTTTATAAGGTTTTTTAATTTTAATATGTGAGAGGATATAGACCAAGGGGTTGATATTTTATATTAGAGGGAGTTTTGTATTAACATTGAGTATGTTTAAAATATAGCCATCAAAATGTTCTTTGAACAACCAAACTCTAATCCATTCATCTTGGCACACAACTCCTCAAAGGAGGATTCACCGATCGAATATGTGGCTTTGAAGTTGATAATATCTAAGCGTATGGGGTCTCAACGGAATTCCCCCACACACATGATACCCATATTATAAAAGATTTTGATGTTAAGTGTAAGGATGTTATTATAAGGGTACATACATATCAACTCGAAATTAGGGCATTTTCTCTGGGTGAATGAGGAGGGGGTCATGTTATCCACGATTTTACTTAAAGAGGATAATATCAAATCATTTTAGATTCTTGGCCAGCTCTATCTCAACCATTGTTCTAATAGAGACCAGATAAATTCTTGAGTTGCGGTAACCTTTGAGGTGATTTTTTTCCTAGTAATCAATATGCACATGCAGCTAAATTCTAGTACATTATCCCTTACCATAATTCCATGATTATTATTTTCCATCCCTTATAACGAAATCTATATAATGATATGATCAATGTTATCTTGAGACACCTGATTAATTAACTCACCAACATAGAACCAAATTATAAAATCTGACTAATATCAAAGAAATATTCAATGGTTGATTCATCATGGGTATCATATAATAGAATAACATTAATTTAAGATTGATACACTATTGTATATCCTCATCATATATAGAAAAAGTGTGGTTATGAATATTATATACTGAGTAGTTTAGTTGTAAGGTGTTCCCTCATAGTTAAAATGAAAGAAAGTGAATCTACATTGTATAATGAGTCTAGGGATAGAATTTGGGGAATGGATGTTATTTCTAGAGGAGATATAGAGAAATATCGCTATGAAACAATCTCCAACTCACACCCATTATAAAATATGGAAGAGGCATCTACATAATTTCTTGACGGTGACATGGAAATGTATTAGTTGTGGGAAAAATTTCACCTAACATGTAAATGATGATGGAAAAAACAAACTAGTTTAATAAAAGAGAGGAATTTTCTAACCATACCTCATCCAACATTCTGATTGTTCAATAGTAATAAATGTGGACACTAGGGTTTTCAATGAACTACAATAAGTGTTTTCATTGATAACTGATCCTAACAACATCCAAGGCCTATAGAGAAAGGGAGATCTTATTCCATCACATTTACTGAGGTGGATCTAGAAGGAAACTCAGTGATATAAATTATAGATATTCATTCAAGAATAAAAAAGATACTATTTGTTCATAGTTCAATACATTCATTCAAATCCTGAATTTTTAGTAGAAATATTTAAACACCATCTCTTAATATGGAAGTAGAGATATTAGTGACAATGGGATATGGAGAATTTATTGTATCCCAAGTATATAAATCCTTCTCCATAGATATTTATATTTTTAACTTCATAGTGAACCTTTTGATTTTCCCAAATTTGTTTTTCAATGTAATTATTGGTATGGAATAAATTTCATTATATATATCCAATAAAATTTTTTAAGAGAAGGAAATCTTCTTATAATTCAAGAATTAGTATCTGATTCTATATAATTGAAAGGAGGTGGATAAATCATGCTTAGATTCATCATCACATGCATTGATATTTTTTCCATATGATAAAAGGAATACTATTCAAATTATTGACTATAAGGGAAAGATCCTTCAATCCATTTTTTCCATTTTCAAAAAGCCTCTTTATGGGTTTGCGGTAACTGAACATTGGAATTCAAAAATCAAAAGCAACTCTCCCGCTTAAACAGTACAAACATTCAAATTTTAAAAAGATTCAACTATAAGGGAAAGATCATCCTTGATTTTACTTAGATTGTAAAAGAACATGATGATGTTTTGTTTATGAATTTATTGGTCTTTCCTTAATATGTTAGGTTAAAGTCAAAATCATTCTTATAATTATAGAATTTCCAATATCCTAGACTCCATATAGAATTTCCATAGTTGAACATGAAGAGATAATTAAAACTAAAAGATAATCTTGATAAATGGTTTATAAACCCATGTGATTCACTTTTTGGTATGCTAGTTCTTTTTATCAAAATATTGTATGGGTAAATATTATTTTTCATTGATTAGAATGAGTTCAAAAAGATCATGATAATTAAAAAGTATAATATTCCCGATATTGATTATTTATTCAATCATATACATGGATATATATATATATATCTAATGTGTATAATTACTAAGGATTTTATCATGTAACAGTGTAGATGGAGGGAAAAACCAAATTTGATATTCTTACGTGGTATCAGAATTACGATTTCATATAAATTCAATTTCCAATCATTAATTCTCTAGTTATCTTGATCGACATAATGAATAATGTATTTATAGTTTACCTTTTTAAGTTTTTGGAAGTATTTATAGATGATATTATAATAAACTCCAAAATTAAAGTGGAATACAAGGAACATTTGAATGTTTCACTAAAGGCCTTGCAAATAGAATAGTCCAATTAAAAGTACAATAAATTCGTTTTTTTGTATGGGGAAAGTAACTTTCATAGGGAATATTATCATATATCAGAGAATATATAAAAATTAATTTAATATATATGTAATTAAAGTATTACCAATTCAATATCTATGATAGATATCCACAGTTTCCTTATATTAGCTACACGCTATGGTGGATTAGTGAGAAACTTCTCCCACCTATCAAAGATACTAACTGAACTCATTTGGAATGGAGTTATGTTTTTTTAGACATTAATCATTAGAAGCGAATTTTATAGTTAAATGGGAGGTAAATCACTGTATTATAATTCATAATACCCACCCCTAGGGAAGTATTTTTTATCAACATTGATGTGTTTGACAAGGGAGTGTATTGTGTACATGTTCATGATGAAAACGTGATATTCTATTCATCTAGTCAATTAATTTTACATTAGTAGAACAACCTAATGAATTATCTATAACTACCTTTAGTGATTTTTATATTAATAATTTGGAGGAATTATCACTATATAGAGATGTGTGGAATAAATATAGATCATTAAATCCTCTAATATAGACTCACACAAATATATTTCAATATGCACCACTAAAGTTGGTGAGAGATAATTAAGTATATTTACTGTTCAGACTGTTATAACCCAATGAAAGAAATAGTTATGAATATGTTCTTGGATGAATGTATCCTAAAACATGACCATATTTATAATTGAAAGTGATCCAATCTTCATGGATCTGAAAATGATAGAAATAAAAATAATATGATGATCTTTGTCCTACCTTCGTCAAATAACTACTCAAAAACCATGTATTGATATAATCATGATGTTCAAAAAATATTATTTCAGGATAGATGAAATGGTACAAAATATTATAGAGTCAATCGTCGATAAACACTTACTTATATGGTTTGGAACATGAAGATATATATATATATATCACATAAAATCAAGAACTAAAAATTTATTTTCCTAATGATGCGTATATATCATTATTACCAATTCATATATGAATCATTAATATATATATATATATATATATATATAATATTAGGGTTATATAAATATGGGGATTTCAGAATTATTATCTTAATGCGTGGTATGCTGAGAAGTCAAACCTGAGTGAGATAGTATAAGGGTATGATATAACTATTACCCATAAGATTATGTAGAAGGGAAAACATAACAATTGATTTTGTTATAAGACTCCATAAGAAATCTAAACGTTATAAATTCATCAGGTTCATAGTTTATTTCCTTATAATGTTAGTTCATTTAATTTCTATCAAGGAATATTTATACCTTAACAAAGTATACTTTATATACTTAAGGGAAGTGATAATATTATATGGAGTGCCACTATCTATTTTATATGATTGAGATCTAAAGATTACCGTGAGATTATAAAGAATCCATTATTAACCATTTGATACAAGCTATGTTTATGTACAATTTATCTCATATAGATGGTTGTTCAATCTGAGATAACAATTCATCCTCTAGAGGATATAGTGATATCAGGTTCTTTAGAAATCCAAAGATGTTTTTATTAAAAACATCACTTAGTGGAGTTCTCAAATAATAAATGTTTCTATTATATAATTCAATTGTATCCTTATCGTTTTCTATATTGGAAGAGGTGTTAGACACTTACATTATAAGATAATGTTTGGGAGGGGAATTTTGTCATACATGATCATATATAAGTGCCGATAGTGAAGTTTTAAACCATTTAGTGTAAAATGAATCCTATTCAACATAAATAGAAATTATATACAGACCATCATTAACTATACATGGAGATTGAGGTACGTGATAATGTTCTCCTTCATATATTTCCACATAAGAAATTTGTGAGGTTTTAAGTAGAATGAAAATCTTATTCCTTGATACATTGACCCCTTTAAGATATTTGATCTACCCAAATCTATGGCGCATCGACTAGGTCTCCCAGTAAACATATTCAAAGTACACGATGATTCCATGTATCCCTTTTAAGGATGTACATACTAAACCCATAACATGTACTAAATCCATGGGTGTTACATTTATAAAATGATCATTCATATGAGGATGGGTCGGTGATGTTGCTAGATCATATTCAATTTTTCTTATGAAATAATAAAACTCCCTAGATGAATGTTTTTTATGGAACCACATGTTTGAGGAAGAAAAATTATAACTATAATAGGTTGTGAAATATAAGTGGCCTAATATGTTTTAGTTTGTAAAATGATATTTTGAGGAAAGTTTTTTGAATAGGGTAAGCTTGTAACAACCCAATAATTTATATATGAAATTCACTTTTTGGAATTAAATAATTGCATATTATGTCATGTAGTTATAATATAAGGAATCACTACTTTGGTCATTTTAGATAGTTATGAATTTATGTAGTGATATTTAAACAAATGTTAGAAATAATAAATATTGATAATATAGAAATTTTATGTTGACAATTATGTTTATAATATATTACGGGTTGTGATAAAAACAAATTGACATAAACTGATAAAGATATGATTTCAACTAGTAGGATCATACCCTATAAATCTAAAATTCCCAGAGCTTCCAAGGGAGGTGGTATCATTGGTATTTTTCCATGTCTTGTGACATGAAAAAATTCAACAACTAAAACATGGATTAAACTGTTTATAGGATAGTTTTATGCTTATTGAGATCTAGGACCAAAAAATATTTATTAAACAACCCTAAGAATGTACCATAAGAATACACCTTAACCTTATGGTATACACTATTGTAATAAAGAGTTATGTTTCAAGAACCTAGTAGTATGAATTTTTATGTTTTATTTATAATAAAATAATTACCATTAGTATCAGTTTTCATTGTTAATCAATATATATAATCAAGTATGTGTTGATGGAAATTAAATTTTTATTTAAAGAGACCAAAATTGTTTTTTTGGAAAATATATGATTTTAATACAATCTTGGATAAAATAATAAGATATTGATATAAATATTTCATTCATAATATTATTAATATATAATATTTATCTACATACAAATGATAATAAAATTCAATAAATTTAAATGTAATCATAAAATAGTCGAAAAATTGTTATTTTTGTAAAGATAAGTATTTTATAATGAAAATTTTGTTTTATTTAAAAGGATAAATTATCATATTTATTGAATAATTTTGATAAATTAAACATTATTTTTGAAATAATTATGACAAAATATGTTTCCAAAGAAACCGGAAATAACCCTATGGACAATCTTATAGTAGGGGAATTACCTGTTATGCAAGAAGATGACCTTGAGGAACACCCAATGGAACAATATTTTCCTGATTTCATTCCTTCAGCTGAGGAAAGGCTTGAGCTATCTATTCAATTGGATTGATAGGAAATGGTTGAGGAACTAAGAGATGAATTCGTGGAAATAGATCAATACCATAAGCCTCTCAGTCTTGAGAAGGATGCAACTGTTGTGGGGGAGCGACACCTAAATATGAAATCAATTGAAGTACCAAATGTGGTTGATCCAAGACCTGTAGACACTCAGTATAAATTCCCCAGTTTTTATGATGTGAATGAATCTCAATAAGTCTCAGTAAAAGGCCTGGACCTTTCCAATATGTTCCAATTGAAATCTATCTATAATCCTACCCCTGAAAAAGAACCTAAGCCCGTCTCAGTCCCTATCTCTGAACGTTCACCAGATCAACCATCCTTGGTGAGTAAAGATGATATGAAATAATTTAAAGATAAACTTTTGTCTGGAGTTGAAAAACACATGAATATCGAACTAGCTCTTATAAGAAATCTAAGTGAGAGAGATGCCTCACTGTTGTTGGAAAAGGTTATTTGGCAGATTCAACCCAAAATTCTTCTCGAGATTCTGGATGTCAGAGTTGAAAACAGACTTCTTAGTGATGAAGTAAAGACTATATGAGGTATGATTAATGACATGAAAAAATTGATGAATTCGAGATTAGAGATTTATTCCCATCCTATGGATCCTGTTGTTCCTTAAACGCCATAGAATATTACCTCTCTAATTCAACCTCATTTAGATTCCTTACCTGAAAAGGTTACAGAAATAAACAAAAATATTGTGAATGTATTGCGAGAGCATGTTTTTAATCTTAACAAGATCAGTGATGAGTATTTGGGGTGCCTTCAATAATTGATAAATCAACTAAAATCTCTCACCTCAGCTGTCACTACTTTAGAAGTATTTGAAAAATCTTCTCAACATTCCTTAGACAATGAACTTCTCAAAACAGTGGTCAAAGAAGAACTTCAGACTGTGCTTAGTGGTTTCAATTAATATTCTCTATCCGAAGATATCAAGAATAGTGATAGAGTTCATGATCTGGTCCAAATCCATTCAAAAATTCCTAATTATTCTCAACAAGAAATTTCCTAAAGAGTGTATTTCTACTTCAACCAAATCTTCTCAAAGACTTACTTGACCAATCATTTCAAATATGTTGTAGAAAATCATTGGATTCCTCCTGTTACTAAAGTGTTTAAGACTGAAGTCCAAAATCTCACAGAATTCCCTTGTATGTTAGATATGTTTATGGAAAACAAGTATGACTTTGAGAAAGATATAAAATATGGTGGGGAGATAATTTCTAATTTTATTATGCTTTTGAGGCCCTATATTTGGGTCCAAAGTATAGCTTTTGTTGCTCCTGCAGCTGTACCTCTAAGATATGGTTTGCCTATATTTTCATTTACTCTCACCTCCACTTCTATATATGTCAGTCAGGCACTGAGTCAGATCTATCCTATGATCCTTGATCAACAACTACCTCAGTCTTCTACTACACCAACACTAGCAGCCTCTGTCTTTGAAGGTCTTCCCTTACCTTATTTATCAACCAAATCATTCCCTTCTTCTACCTCAACCTCTGCTCATATTCCTTCCTATTCTGCTGCTACTGCTAAGGGTAAAGAGAAGACCATCCATTGAAGAAGGACAATTATCACTCTCTTTTGATAAGAATCTTGTTAGATTTGTTTAACTTTTTGTAATTATCTTCTTTTTATCTAATACAATATTCACATTTCTTTTCACTTTTGTCTTTATTTTTATAGCTACTTTTTGATAATCCTAAATGGAAGAGAACTCTCTATAGGAGAACACTCACTCTATATATGTTATATGCACAATAATTATGTTGTTAGAGAAAATATACCCTCTAAATATACATAATTTTTTATCATCAAAAAGGGAGATATTATTTGACTCCTCGTGTATTAATCATATTTTAATGATCACAAATCATATTCAGTCTATAAAACTTTTTAACTCTATGTAATATATCTCACATCAAATGTAAAGTTGTTTAGTAAAATCTATCTAATGCTCTTAAGTTCTAGACACTCAGATTGGTTACTGTACAGAATCATATTATTTACTTTTTAAAGATTTCTCTTACAAATGATTAAGTTTAATTCATTCCATAAATATCACTTCTTAAATATGAATGTATATATTTGCGTATGTCTGAGGCACCGTGAACAAGGAAACACAACGAACACGCAGACACCGTGACCATGATACACCATGAACAAGCAGACACTGTGACCATGAGACGCCGTGAACAAGTAGACACCGCGACCATGAGACACCATGAACAAGCAGTCACCCTGACCATGAGACACCGTGAAGATGCAGACAACGAGACCATGAGAAACCTTGAACAAGCAGACACCATGACCATGAAACACTGTGAATAAGCATACATTGTGAACTAGACACTTTGTACCAGAAACCATGAACAAGACACCTCTTCCATGACATATTGTGACACTTTTTTTAATTTATTTTGTCATATTTCAATTTAATCAATAATTGTCATATTAGATGATTTTAAATGAACTGATATAATTAATGATTCTTTGTAGACTTTTCATCTGAATGTACGAGGTATGAGGTGTAGAATAAATGCAACTTTTCGGCTCAAACACATGAACTATAAGATAAAAGAGTAGTACAGCCTGGATACAAATAGAGCATGGATTGATAGATGAAAGTGAGGAAAAATGGGAATAAGTATGATAATGATGAACTCACTAAGAGAATTTTTTTAAGAAATAATTGTGACATGAAACTCAACGCTGCTAGAGAAAACACAAAGCACAATTGAATCCCAGAATCAAGAACATCTTCGCATGGTCAAACATCACGAAGAACAAAAGCCAGATATGTCTGACATGAGACACTCTTTTTTCTATAAGAGGACTTGATTTCGACATCTTCTTCATCTGAGAAGTACAAAGCTGAAAAGACTAACATTCAGAGAATTTCTAAACCTATCTCAATATTTCTTTTTCTATTGTGTATCATTTTACTAACTTTCGATTAGTGTGTGTATCAGTATAACATCACACTTTTTCTCCTACATTAAACTAATGGATATAAGATATCCTTACTCAAGCATAGTTTTACACTTGTATACCCACAGATATGTGTGGAAGAGGTCCCTATGTGTCCTGGGTGTTTGTACCCATGAAGAACTATGGAAGAGGTCCCTGTGTGACCCGGATAGTCCTGTGTACTATTGTTAACCCCGATCTAGGATGTAGATCAAGCTTATTTATATAAACTACTTGGTGGTAGGTGATCCCCAATTGTAGTGGATTAGGTCTGAGCATGAGACTGAACCACTGGTTTCATATATTCTTTGATGCTTAATTTATTATTCTATGTCTTACTACTTTATTATATAATTCATAAATCAGTAAATTCACTTTGATAGTCAATCTTGGAAAGATGTTATAATTGTCTTGTATTAGTATAATATCTTTAAAATTAATATTAATATCTGAAGTTAATATTACTAAGAATTAATAAATATTATAAGAAGTAATTTAAATATTAAAACCTTCATAAATGTATTACTTTGATTAACTGGGATGTATTTAACCTTATTAGGTACACTGTTTAAGAATACTTTTTATCCATAAATTTCTATAGATACTGAATTCACCACCTCTTGAGTAATCTACTCCAACCAAAAAGATAAACATCATAACTCCGGTCCCAATTACATCCACCCATCCATTGGTAATATTCCACCATCCCGATGTATCAATGGAATCCCAGAACCCAAAAAATTGGGATATCTGATTTGATCGTGAACCTCATCAACTGTTTGACACCATAACTGAATCAATAAATGTGACATTGATGCTGATTCAAAACATGATGAAATGATCCATTAGGTTAAAGATAAATTTCTCAATAATAAATTTCTATTTTTTTCTAACTAAAATCCAAGTGTATCACTGATGATTAATGAATGTAAACAAGGGGAGAAATGCAAAATATCAAACATGAAGAATAAACATCGACTATTATTCAAGAGGAACTCAATCATTTGTTTCAGAGTTTACTAATTAAAAAAAACAGTAATAAAAAATTATTATAAATTATAAACCATGGTTGATAAAAATAATAACATAAATCATTAATAAAACAACATATAAAAATGATAATTGATTTGATTTATGTTTGAAATGAGATAAAAATAGGATGTTCTTGATATGTTTATGTTATTTTTTCTATTTTATTGTATATATAACATGTTTCCTCAAAATATTTATTATTTTATGGATCACAATTATTATATTGGTGCTTATGAAATATTTTTTAGTTGTTTCCAATGAATACACTCATCTTGGATGATTCAAAGAGAAAACTTAATACATGACATTTAATTTATAACCACACACCATGTATGTTTTCAAGATGCATTGTTCGACTAGACGGAACAAAAAAACAAGTAGAATACCAGGATATACACACTATTTAATTCATTGAATATTCGATGTAATGCCATTAAATACATGGTTAGTGACGAAAAGAGAGAATGCATGTCATGTATGTTAGAGACACATGCCACATAAATCTACTAACCAACCATTATTGTGCAGAATTCAATGGGGGTATGACATGATGCCTACTGGTACAAAAAATGATAATTAACTAGATAATTAGAATAAATGATATGAAATATAAATAAAAAAATGATCAGTTTCATTTTGTATAGATATGGACGCATCCTTATATATTAAGGGATAGCTATTTAGGGGGAGGTATTGCAGCTCCACATTCTTGATCCTTCCCTAAAACATTTATATGTATTCAATTCATTTAATTTTCCTATTAGTGTAATTAATATATTTTACTATATTAAAATCATATCCATTATAGGGATTGAATTTTTAATCAACTCACATGTTGTACCAATGGTTATAATAAGATAATTAATATTTTTTTGGGTTTTAATAATATTATGGGTTCTTTGCAATTTAATTTATAGTGTGAAATCTCAAATTGTGATCCTTGTTATATAATTACTCCAATAATTGTATTTACAAATGCACTAGTTATTTTAGTTCATACCATGAATGTGAAAAATGTCGAATAAAAAATTATTTAGATTATGATATCTCATAACTATTGGGTAATTCCACTTCCACATTCTTTTAAGGGTATTTCATAGACTATGTTTTTATGTAATTAATTACAAGAGCAGGGAACTTATTTCTAAATTTAATAGTTATCAATTATTAGAGCAATAAATACTAAAACTATTTAATTATCATGGTAAACTATTTAAAAAATAAATTTAATACTAAGGAATTATTTTTAAGATTAAAACTAATCAAATTTAAACTCTCACTTTCTTTTTATCTAGATTTTATTCTCCATTATCCATATGAAATTATTTTGAATTTTTTTTAATACTATAATTTATCCAAATTCATTCATTTTTTGTTTAATAATATAATTCTCATAGAATTTATCTTTCAAAATTTTCTCCCTTTCACCCAATGGGATCAACCCCAAGTTTTACAAGCTACCCGATTAGCTGGTTTAAGGATTTAATTTAGAATATATTGTAACACCCCAAGATTTCATAGTGTGTTATTTCTTCAAAATAATTAAATAACTTGCACTACAAGCAACACCGAGTTCAATTGCACCATGACTTACAAAAAAAAGACATTAAAAGAGGTCATGAATAGCATTAACTACATTTTTAACTTTATATAATCCTTATAATTTTAGAATCCATATTATGAGTTTCTTAGTCATAATGCAAGAACAGATTCATTTTCAGTATTGCACTTTTATCAAATTTTGATAGTGCAACCTTTTTAAATACAATATTTTAAACTTTTTGACTAAATGGAGACATCAAAAAATTTAAAATGAAACATCCCAAGCTTCCACGGTACGCTTTCCTTTGAATAAAACAGAAGCGTGTGTTGTACGCAACGTCGAGTTTTAACACACACCACAACCGATCAAACTAGCCGTTATGAATAGTAATACCTACTTTTTGAAATTATATATATTTTATATTTGAAAATGGACTTCATTTTTGGATTCGGAATATCGAATTTAGCCTAAGGTGAAATTTTGGTACATTTCGGATAACTTTCATATTTTGATGAATAGTGAAAATTACTAAATTTTAATTAAAAACAACTTTTTTAATCAGAATAATTAATAGTGATAAATTATGAATTTGAGTGGTTTTAAAGTATATTTAGAATATATTTTTACCATTTAATATAATGTTGGTCATTAGACATAATTTTACAATTAAACCGAACATAAACAAGTGTCAATCTTTTGATAGTTATTATCTCTTAAAAACACGCTTTTTGTTTTGACAGCGGGAATTAATTTTAAATTAATTTCTGCCACTTCTGTGTTTTGAATTTAGGAAAATGGATTCCATATTTGGAATCAGGATTTTCAAATTGTGTAAATGGGTAACTTTTATTTTTAGACATCTTGAATAATTACTGCGGTAAATATTTTATTTACCATGGTTAAGGGTAAATCTGGTAAATAAGGGTTAAAAAATAATATTATAATAATACAAAATTACCCTAAAACGTGTCGTAACCTTATTGGTGGACACATACCCGACCATGGGCGTCCTTGGGTCAATTTGGGGACCCCTTGGAGCCACTTGTATGTGGTAGGGACACATTATATTAATAAAGTTAAAATAAAAATAAAAATGGCATAAGCTTATATCTTTTAGAAGAACAATTTTTACATAGGGTTATACATGTTGGATTTTCGATTATAAATATTCATTAGAAAGATAAAAAGATTTCCTACATAATTATGTTTTATTTATAATTTTTAGACACTAAATAATTTATTTTATTTATGACACAATGATGATGCAGTAATTACTAAAATAGTAAAAAATTAACATAAGTGATATTATAAATACCCAAATAAATATAATATGAAACTTTTAATGAATTACACTAATTTTCTAGGATGATATGATATATTAGGATTGATTTAATTGACTTTTTTCGAAGTAATCAATCTGTTATGAGTTTCACAAAAATCAACTATTGAATAGTGTCAAAATTGACATAAAAGAGTTCTTAAAACAAATATTATATTATTAATTGATATTAAATTCCTAAAAATCTAAGGTTCGGCCAAGAGACTTATATTATGATAGGTTAATCATTAATGGACCACTTGGGGGTCTCTTGGATGTATATAGTAGGTTTATTAACCATATTATATAAAAATACAAAGAGACATTGTAAAAGTGAAACTAATTAACTTAGAGTTAATACTTAAAGATAAGGTTAATATAAGTACCCAAACCTGTCTAAATTCTATTGGATGAGTTGTTTTCGACCTATCCCCACCTCATCCTTTGAATAGTCAACTTTGGAGCCTTTTGAAACCGAATATGAATTTATTATAAATTAATATTTCTAGCTTTTCCAAAAGTGCCCCTCACCCCTCTTATAAAAGGGCACTCCTCCTTCTCTTTTCCTCACACCTCTCAAGCCACTTGGCTCGTCCAAAATCTGCCCAAATAAGCTCCCCAAATCCCTCTCCTCCTCCTTGAAGCTTCCCCTTAGGCAGAAAGCATTTCAAGAAGTCCTTTGGTTCCAACCAAAGTGAGTTACCTAGATTAAAGGAGGTTAACCTACCCCAACCAAGGAAAAGTACAAGGTAAGGGTTATTTCACAATCTCTTCATTATCCGAGGTTGTTTATACGTAATAATCTACTGGGATCTCATTATCATCCACATCCATGTGTCTTCGAAATGTATTTCAAAACATTTTTATTATTTACAAGAATATGGGTTAAATTCATTTATACCCTTGTTTGACTTTTTGTAAGAGGTTTATAAAGGAATCTTTCCGTCGTTTTCAAAACAAGGTCCTTTTTAACCTTTTCGGCAGAATTAAGATAAGAATGTTTTTTTTACTTATACGGCGGGTGCAGTTATTTTCCACCGTTATAAAATCGTCAAAGCTTTCCTTACAATCTTACAATAATATTTTCAAGAAAATGTTTTATTTTATATGGCACATAAATGATTTCAAAAATAGAAAGAGATATTTCTCTAAAAAGTGTTTTGATTTCATCTATGTCAACATCCTTTAATGGATTTTACGCTTATTTGAAGTTGATTTATTATAATACAAAACTTCTATACTGTATTGAAGGTTTTGTGATATGTTTGACTGTGGATGTGCTATTTTATACCATTCATAGTTTATGGTGAAACTATTGACATTTCGTATGATAGTTTTAATCCGAATGTTTATGTTATATTTCAAACTTTTCTTCATATGAATGTGCTAAACAAGTATGTTCCGGGTTGGGGACCGGTAAAAGTAAGCCCTCCAGGTTGGGGACTGGTTAAAGTAAGCCCTCCAGGTTAGGGACTGGTAAAAGTATGCCCTCCGGGTTGGTGTCCGGTTATTAGAGGCACTCCGGGTTGGTGTCCGGTTATTAGAGGCACTCCGGGTTGGTGTCCGGTTATTACAGGCACTCCGGGTTGGGTTCCGGTTAGAAGTAACCCCTAGGTCTTGGGATGAGGCCTAGACAAAGAAATTAACGTTTAGCATTATGCATTCCAACATTATGAAAGTGGTTATTGATATTGCATGTGATTATTCGATTAGTAGAATATCCATGTGAATAAGTAAATGGAATTATTTCATTTTACTTTTTCCATACTATGTTGAAGTTCAATTTTAAAAGGCTTTTGTTTTAGTAATTCATTTCCTTAAATGTTTATGATTATTTTGAGTGTTCCGCTATATTGTTATCCTTACTGGGCATTTGAGCTCACCCCTTTTCTATGTTTTATTTTTCCCAGGTAGTGAAGAAGTAAATTATGAATGACTTGCAGGGATATTATGAGGGGTTAATAGTGTGGATATGAAGACTTTGTTGTTGTAGTAGTTTTTCACTTTGAAATGTAATGTAAAACTTTATGATTATATCTAGTGTTTCCAAGGCTACTAAACCAATCGGTCTTTCGGGATTTGATCTTTCTTGTGATCATGCCAATGTTACGAAGTAATGCACCGACTCTGGGTAGCTGGGGTCGGGGCGTTACAGTTGGTATCAGAGGAAGTTTAGTAAAAACCTTGGAAACTAGATTTAGATAAACTCTGATTAGAGAACGTAGACCTAAGATGAACTTTGAGGATTAGTATAGAAGAACTTCCTAGAATTTTGGTATTGTAGAGATTTTGTGAGTTTTCCGAGCAATACATCCCTGTCTGGATACGAGCAGGTAGAGGCGGCTCTGGCACAGATGTACCTAGGGGTAAAACCCGAAAACACCGCTTTGAGCTAGACTCGAACGAGAACTGGTGCACGACAACGGGCCTTGCTGCACTCTTGGTTACGGCACTCCCGGGGGATATGCTTAGGATAACTCTCATTTTCTTTACAAATCATTTTGAAGGGATTATGAGTATATACTTCCTCAAAGAAAACATTCTTATGATTATGGATTATATCCATAAATAGTTCAATTTATGTTAAGTGTTTTATAAGTATGGGATTATGTATTTTGATTCATAAACTGATCTAGTGTATGCCATTGTTTAGAAATGGCGCCCAGTAGAAGAAATGAGAACTCCAGAAATGCACATGATCCAAAGAGAAGGAAGGATCATATCTTTCATGGTCTTAAGCTAGAATTTATAAGAGGAATAGTCTACCATGTATTATCATCATGTGAAGAAATAATATCATGTGTTGATAAGATAAGTAAAGAGTTTACTGAGTCATATGGATTTGAAGGGAAGCAAGAGAAGAAAAGGATGGAAGAGAGAAAGATGGATAAAGGGAAGAGGGAAAAGAAGAATTTTCCCATATGTGGTAACTGTGGAAAGAAACACCCTGGAACTTGCCTGAAAGGAATGGGAGTTTGTTATAAGTGTGGAGGAAAAGGGCACAAAGTACGTGACTGCAAGGGTAAGAAAATGGTTTCAAATGTACAATGCTTCATTTGCAAGGAGTTTGGACACTACGCGAACCTATGTCCCAGTCATCAGACTATGCCGCAAATGATGTTATTGGATAATAATCATGTTATGATACTACCACAGATGAAGAGGGATAATTAGAGTTCTTATGTTGATTATGTCAATTGAGTGTTGTATCAACAATGTACTTGTTACAATAATCATGGAGTATATAAGGATTGTACTGCAGTACTATTTCATTAAGGACTTGAGATTGTGTGGAACAAAGAAAAGTGACTCAATAGCAGGATAAATTTTTGGAAAATATATGGTTGAGAGAATGATAAATCATAATATAGTTCTGATACTGAGGTAGTGATTTTGGAATAATATGTGATTGTTTTGGATAAATTATATTGGATATTCTTGACTACCCTGGAACTGATTAATGATTTGTATATTCCATCATTGTTGGGGTTTAAAACATTTTTGGATTAATGAAGTATATCCAGCTTTCTATATGGAATAAGGGAGCATGAATGTAATCAATAAGGAATATGGTAATTCAGGATGTTTCAGTGTATTAAAAGAATACATGATGAAGGTATTCATATGCTATTACGGGGTAAAAAGGTTCTACATTATGTTTACCTTACTTATAAATGTTGGACTGTGAGTATGGATAGAAGTATTTTGGATAGTTCTAGTTTGGATTATTTTGGATTTCCATAAAAGGACAACCCGGAGGTCGGGCGGCAACCCGTCGCGTCCGGCAAGGCTGCGAGACTTGAACCCACAACCGAAGGGCGACAAGGGTGTATCACCTACCACTGGCCCACGAGATGTCCTAGATTAAATAATGTAGTTTTTATTAAAAGATCTTGTAGATGAATTATAAATTCGTTTATTTTGGAACCCTATACGAATAGTGTAAATAGAATTTTTTTTTACATTCTATTATCATTTAGAGTGAAAGATGAGTTTGTGGTAGAAATTTATTAATGGATAAAACTCTAATTATAAAGTAAGTATATCTCCTTTTGATCTTAGCCAATCTCATAAATAAATTCCTCAATATTAAGAAAAACAACTTAGAACAAAAATGTTTTCCTAGATGGTACCTTAAATCATCACTAATTTATGGCTTTTGGATTGTTGGCCTTTTCATATCCATGTTCTCTACCACTCTCCATCAGATAATTGATGGTTAGATTCTTCTTCCATATCCATATTTTCTTACATGGAACCCTAGTATGTGTTATTTTCGGTAATCTTCATACTTTCGACTCTTTATTTTAAATAGAGGCCTCGTTAATTCATTTTTCGATGTGGGATTTCAACTAAGATATTTTGAAACATCAAAAATGTGTTATCCCAATACCCTATATTTTGTTGAACCGATGGTACTTAAAATCATCATAGATTGATGAGTTTAAGGACCTCAATTATACACTTGTTTGTGATTGATGACCTCAATCACTACCTATAAATATTTACATTTTTCCTCCAATTATATATCTCTAATTGCCACCAATGTTCTCCTAATAGAGATCATAATTTGGTGGTGACCCTTTCATTTCTCTTTTCCTCATATTAAGACTAAATTTTAGTAACCCAATTTCCGATGTGGATTTTCCCACAAATATATTATCTATTTTAAACCTTTTATTTTCGAAGAACAATTTCAAATTGCGAGGACGCAATTTATTGAAGGAGGGGAGAATGTAACACCCCAAGATTTCATAGTGTGTTATTTCTTCAAAATAATTCAATTAACTTGCACTACAAGCAACACCGAGTTCAATTGCACCATGACTTACCAGAAAAAAAGCCATTAAAAGAGGTCATGAATAGAATTAACTACATTTTTAACTTTATATAATCCTTATAATTTTAGAATCCATATTATGAGTTTCTTAGTCATAATGCAAGAACAGATTCATTTTCAGTATTGCACTTTTATCAAATTTTGATAGTGAAACCTTTTTAAATACAATATTTTAAACTTTTTGACTAAATGGAGACATCAAAAAATTTAAAATGAAACATCCCAAGCTTCCACGGTACGCTTTCCTTTGAATAAAACAGAAGCGTGTGTTGTAGGCAACGTCGAGTTTTAACACACACCACAACCGATCAAACTAGCCGTTATGAATAGTAATACCTACTTTTTGAAATTATATATATTTTATATTTGAAAATGGACTTCATTTTTGGATTCGGAATATAGAATTTAGCCTAAGGTGAAATTTTGGTATATTTCGGATAACTTTCATATTTTGATGAATAGTGAAAATTACTAAATTTTAATTAAAAACAACTTTTTTAATCAGAATAATTAATAGTGATAAATTATGAATTTGAGTGGTTTTAAAGTATATTTAGAATATATTTTTACCATTTAATATAAAGTTGGTCATTAGACATAATTTTACAATTAAACCGAACATAAACAAGTGTCAATCTTTTGATAGTTATTATCTCTTAAAAACACGCTTTTTGTTTTGACAGCGGGAATTAATTTTAAATTAATTTCTGCCACTTCTGTGTTTTGAATTTAGGAAAATGGATTCCATATTTGGAATCAGGATGTTCAAATTGTGTAAATGGGTAACTTTTATTTTTAGACATTTTGAATAATTACTGCGGTAAATATTTTATTTACCATGGTTAAGGGTAAATCTGGTAAATAAGGGTTAAAAAATAATATTATAATAATACAAAATTACCCTAAAACGTGTCGTAACCTTATTGGTGGACACATACCCGACCATGGGCATCCTTGGGTCAATTTGGGGAACCCTTGGAGCCACGTGTATGTGGTAGGGACACATTATATTAATAAAGATAAAATAAAAATAAAAATGGCATAAGCTTACATCTTTTAGAAGAACAATTTTTACATAGGGTTATACATGTTGGATTTTCGATTATAAATATTCATTAGAAAGATAAAAATATTTCCTACATAATGATGTTTTATTTATAATTTTTAGACATTAAATAATTTATTTTATTTATGACACAATGATGATGCAGTAATTACTAAAATAGTAAACAATTAACATAAGTGATATTATAAATACCCAAATAAATATAATATGAAACTTTTAATGAATTACACTAATTTTCTAGGATGATATGATATATTAGGATTGATTTAATTGACTTTGTTAGAAGTAATCAATCTGTTATGAGTTTCACAAAAATCAACTATTGAATAGTGTCAAAATTGACATAAAAGAGTTCTTAAAACAAATATTATATTATTAATTGATATTAAATTCCTAAAAATCTAAGGTTCGGCCAAGAGACTTATATTATGATAGGTTAATCATTAATGGACCACTTGGGGGTCGCTTGGATGTATATAGTAAGTTTATTAACCATATTATATAAAAATACAAAGAGACATTGTAAAAGTGAAACTAATTAACTTAGAGTTAATACTTAAAGATAAGGTTAATATAAGTACCCAAACCTGTCTAAATTCTATTGGATGAGTTGTTTTCGACCTATCCCCACCTCATCCTTTGAATAGTCAAGTTTGGAGCCTTTGGAAACCGAATATGAATTTATTATAAATTAATATTTCTAGCTTTTCCAAAAGTGCCCCTCACCCCTCTTATAAAAGGGCACTCCTCCTTCTCTTTTCCTCACACCTCTCAAGCCACTTGGCTCGTCCAAACTCTGCCCAAATAAGCTCCCCAAATCCCTCTCCTCCTCCTTGATGATTCCCCTTAGGCAGAAAGCATTTCAAGAAGTCCTTTGGTTCCAACCAAAGTGAGTTACCTAGATTAAAGGAGGTTAACCTACCCCAACCAAGGAAAAGTACAAGGTAAGGGTTATTTCACAATCTCTTCATTATCCGAGGTTGTTTATACGTAATAATCTACTGGGATTTCGTTATCATCCACATCCATGTGTCTTCGAAATGTATTTCAAAACATTTTTATTATTTACAAGAATATGGGTTAAATTCATTTATACCCTTGTTTGACTTTTTGTAAGAGGTTTATAAAGGAATCATTCCGTCGTTTTCAAAACAAGGTCCTTTTTAACCTTTTCGACAGAATTAAGATAAGAATGTTTTTTTTACTTATACGGAGGGTGCGGTTATTTTCCGCCGTTATAAAATCGTCAAAGCTTTCCTTACAATCTTACAATAATATTTTCAAGAAAATGTTTTATTTTATATGGCACTTAAATGATTTCAAAAATAGAAAGAGATATTTCTCTAAAAAGTGTTTTGATTTCATCTGTGTCAACATCCTTTAATGGATTTTACGCTTATTTGAAGTTGATTTATTATAATACAAAACTTCTATACTGTATTGAAGGTTTTGTGATATGTTTGACTGTGGATGTGCTATTTTATACCATTCATAGTTTATGGTGAAACTATTGACATTTCGTATGCTAGTTTTAATCCGAATGTTTATGTTATATTTCAAACTTTTCTTCAGATGAATGTGCTAAACAAGTATGTTCCGGGTTGGGGACCGGTAAAAGTAAGCCCTCCAGGTTGGGGACTGGTTAAAGTAAGCCCTCCAGGTTAGGGACTGGTAAAAGTATGCCCTCCGGGTTGGTGTCCGGTTATTAGAGGCACTCCGGGTTGGTGTCCGGTTATTAGAGGCACTCCGGGTTGGTGTCCGGTTATTAGAGGCACTCCGGGTTTGGTTCCGGTTAGAAGTAACCCCTAGGTCTTGGGATGAGGCCTAGACAAAGAAATTAACGTTTAGCATTATGCATTCCAACATTATGAAAGTGGTTATTGATATTGCATGTGATTATTCGATTAGTAGAATATCCATGTGAATAAGTAAATGGCATTATTTCATTTTACTTTTGCCATACTATGTTGAAGTTCAATTTTAAAAGGCTTTTGTTTTAGTAATTCATTGCCTTAAATGTTTATGATTATTTTGAATGTTCCGCTATATTGTTATCCTTACTGGGCATTTGAGCTCACCCCTTTTCTATGTTTTATTTTTCCCAGGTAGTGAAGAAGTAAATTATGAATGACTTGCAGGGATATTATGAGGGGTTAATAGTGTGGATATGAAGACTTTGTTGTTGTAGTAGTTTTTCACTTTGAAATGTAATGTAAAACTTTATGATTATATCTAGTGTTTCCAAGGCTACTAAACCAATCGGTCTTTCGGGATTTGATCTTTCTTGTGATCATGCCAATGTTACGAAGTAATGCACCGACTCTGGGTAGCTGGGGTCGGGGCGTTACATATATTATGATGTGAATGTTAAATTACATATCCTTTACTGGTTATTAAATCATAATGATGTAATGTGAGTAATGAATTATGTTTTGTTACATCTAAATTTTTATTCTCATTTATTCATTTTTTCTTGTAGATCGCACTTTGACATCCTCAGAGATATTTATTCCACTAGAGGTTGGTATACTTCTTATGGAGAGGATGCTTATTCATATGATCCAATGATGCTATAACCTAATTATAAATATAATTTTTTATACATGCCTCATGATTTTAATTAAAAGGAATACCAATATACATTATTTACTCCACCAATTTCTTCTCTTCTATAACCATTATTCGGAATAACTGAAATACTATTATCGATGATGTAAACATTTATCACATGCCAGTTAGACCAAACCAAATATTTGGGGAGTAATTGTGTAATATATTTTTAATCTTCAATTTTTTAATTATATTATATAGAAAAATTACTTATTATATAATCCGGATTCTACTATGAAATTTATATAATGAAATCATAAATATATGCCAATTATATATTTCTCAGCTGAAATAATTTTGAATTGTGAATAATTTAAGTTATTTTATAAAATATATAATCTCTAATAATTATGTAATCTTTTCAAAAATTATGAGTATAATCTATATACACCAGGAGTAGTCTGTATTTCATGAAAAATTGGATATTTAAAAAATCTATGATATGCATGTGTTATCTATGTATCCTCAATAATAATTTATTTTAAATTATATACTATTTGTTGAATATATTCATTAGTGTATTATTAATTATAATTATTTAACATATTACCTATGTAATTTATCTATTGTATTATCTGCGTAATCTATATAATAAAATATATTTTTATCATTCATTAAAATTCGACATGTGTAATCTCGAAGATTATTATAATTTATTATATTTGTATCATTAATTAAAATATTTCATTAAATTTATTTTACATTTTAAAATTCATAAATTATTCTTGTATCATTACTTCATTATCTGTAATATATTAAAATTCATTTTTATATTCAAATGTTTATTATTAATTCCTTATATATGTGTTATAAATTATAATTTATTCATTTGAATAAATTTAAATATTATTTACTAAATATATCTAATTTATTATCTATGTATTTGTTATGTGTGTAATATATCAATATCTGAAATAATTTTAAGAGGTTATATGTGTAATATTTTTGAAATATTATCAATCTAATATTTTTAATAGATTATCTACATATATTTCATTAAAATATTTTATCAAATAAAAATTCATTATAAATCATTACAATGGATTCTGATATTATTTTTTTAAGTTATATATATTATATCTTTCATAGATTATTATCTATAATGTTGTTTGTGTGTAATATGTATAATATATCAAAATATGTATCACTTAATATGTCAATTATATACCAATTGATATAATATGTTTCATCTACGTAATCTACATATGTCATATCTATATATTATTTCTAACCAATTATTTTCTATCATGAAATATGTGTTTCACATATTATAATAAGTGTATCATTCGTTACAATTCATTAACTTTTATAAAATACTATGGGGTGTATCTTGGTAGTAGAATCTAGATTGGTTCAAATTATGGATGGTTTTCTTGGATAATTTTTTCATTATTTGGTATTCTTCTAGTTTTGGGGTCTATATGGTTTCACTTTTATTGTATTTTTGTAGATTTATGGATTATTTGGTTTTATTTATTTCTTCGATCTAGTAATGTATCCCATATATTTTATCCTACATTTATGTACCCACTTTTAAAATAAAATACTCTCTATCATGAATTGGAATCTTAAATTCATCGAGTACTTCATATATTAAGTTGAATGGAGTGAGTCATATTTCTCTACATTTTTCTAGATAGGTTGGAGTATCCTTATAATTCCATTTTTAATCTTTTCTGGTGTAAATTATTAATGAATTTTATTTTTATTTTTGTACTATTTTTCAATATAATACTAAATAATTTATTTTAATAGTATAAATTGGATTAAACCAGAAAATATTTACGATATTTCCATGGATTTTTATCAAAGAACATTAAAATCATAGTTCAAAATACTAAATTTTCCATTTTTATTTTTTATAATATTTCCACATAGAAAATATTTTTTTAAAGGTAAATTTTATTAATAATTCCAAGTTAACATTCTCTAAATACAAGTGTTTTATATTCTACTTGTTATCCCAGTAATGGGTTTGTTTTCAGTTTAATTTTAGATCTTATCATTACAATGAATTAGTCACATGTTTTTTAATGTAACTTATAAACCCGTTAAGTGATTTTCACACATGTATGTTTATTTAAAAATAATTTAATCCATTAAAATCAATTAAACTAATCAAAAGGTTTGTTGAGAGTCCTAAAATATTCTTGATGAAAATGTTATAATATTTGAAGATGCAGCCTTCTTTAGATTTCAATGATTCATAAGAAACCCTCAATGAATGTTATAGAACCTATTTGAAATTTTTTATGATCAGATAGAATTAAAACATGTATAGATAATTGATTATTTAATTATATGGTAGTTGGGATGAAGATATTATTTACTGTATTTAACAAATTAGTGAATCATAAATTAAAATGAACATTTTCTTTTAAAATAGTTAAACAATCATCTATCTGGTACGATTGATGTTTTATAATATAAGTTAAAAATAGAGGATATTGTAAACCATGAATTAATAAAATATTAAATTTTATCATCTGATGTACTATTTTATTATGTATGAATATACTCTTATACTATTACATTTTATAAATATCTTCTTCAATTTTCAATTTTCTGATTGGGGACACACTTCTTCCATTGACATGTTAACAAAAGAGGGTGTGATTACTCGAGTAAGAACAATCATCAACCTCTATCCACTTATTTCTGAAATTTTCAATCACCAGGCTTATGATTACAATTTAAGAAAAATATAGCTTGTCGCAACCATTATTGTCATTTCCTGACTGAATCAGTGAACAACAACTAGTACCCTTCCGCCATTGTGATCCATGATAGTGATCACAGAACTGTGAGAAAAATAGACCGCTGATGAAGTTTTATCATGTTTCATATAAAGTATCATAGAGTTGAAAACTCTTAAACCTGAATGGGCCATAATTTTTAGATTTCAATGTCTATTTTTATTATTTTAATATGTTTTTAAATTATATTTTAATATGTTTCTTCAAATAATATTTTATTTTAAAGGATTTTCCAATATTATATTTATAGAACTATTAAATAAAAAATTATATAAATTCATTATATTTATTATATTCATAAAAATATTATAAAAATTTTGGAATGAATAATGTAATTACAACACATAATATTTTAGCTATAAATAAAAAAGGTATGTTTTTAGTGTTTTTTATAAAAATAGTATTTTTAATAAAATAATAATTAGAAATTTAATTTTTAGTAATAAAATTTTCAATAGATAAATTTATCATTTTAATAAGATGATAATTTTTTTACCAAAATATATATTTTCTATTATAATTATAGATATAGGAAAAAAAACTAATTAATATGTCTCAATAGCATTTAACAATTGAGTGTTTAATGAATATTTAATGATAATAAAATATCAATTGGTAGAAAACTTTTCCAATAGATAATTTACATTTATCAATAGATGTTAAACTCTGGAAATAATTGAATGATTTTATTAATGATATATATAAGGAAAACAATATTTTAATATAACGAATTTTTAATTTAATTATATGAAATTCTATGTGGTTTGGAGATATGTAATAAGAAATTTCCCATAGTAATAATTTATACATATAAAATACTTATTGAATGTTATATTACAAAAGAAACCCTTACCATATACTATATCATGATCATACCAAGTCTAGTTCCCTATATAATGAATTTTCATTATTATTAATTTTTATAGGGACATTAATGAAATTTAATATTCAAAATAAAATTCATATAAAATTTATTGTAACCCATATGATAATTATCTACATTAATATTTGTTATTTTTGTGTCAAATGTTCTATTTTTCACATATGTTTCAGTTTAAAGATAGGAAGATTTTCTCTTTCATCATAGGTCGTGTAATGACATAGTCTTTAATAAATGAAATTCCATTTACGAAGGAATAATTAATTTCTAAGTAATGTATATATTGGAAACGCATTCACTATATTTGTTTTATAGACCATATTAAAATATATTTAGTCACATTTAAATGAGCACTATGAACCTCCACAATTGAAAATATAACTATTGTAATGTGAACATTTAGATTCATATATATTAATGTTTATGAAAAATTATAATTGACATAGATTGATAAAGAGATAGACTCAACAAGTATGATCTTACCCTATGGTTCCCAATTTACCCGAGCATCTTATGGAGATGGAATCTCAGGTATTTTACTACAAAAAAGCCCTATTTGAAATTAACCAAATAAAACAAGAATGAAATTTTATTGCAAATTAGTTTATGATTCTCTAGATCACCACCCAAACCATGGTCACGAAACAACCCCATTAAATTATAACCATCTAACACCTTACCCTTAGGGTTTAAGATGGTGTTAGAAGGGGTAACAAATAAACACCATAGAAGTATGAAATGTTAATTTTCATTGTAATAAACTGATTATTATAAAAATCCCATTTCAAAATTAATTTGTATACACAATTATATATAAGTTTATGAGAATTATACATTGATACATAGAACTAAAAATTTTATTTTTAAAATATATTTGGTTTTTGTAGAATTTTTAATAAATATAATAATATTGAAATAAATATTAAATTCTAATAATAATATTATCATATTAAGATTAATTACATATAAATGGTAATATAACTTAATGAATTCCAATGTAATCTTTATAAGGGTCAGAAAATTGTTGTTGTCACAAAAACAATAGTTTCCTTGTTAATAACGATTTGTTTTTTAATTATCAAATTATTAAATTTAGAGAATTATTTTTATAAGATAAATTATATTTTCAAATAACTACATCAAAATTAGAAAATTAATAATTTTTTTATACTTTTTGGAGATAGTTGATTTTTGGGTAAAAATTAATTATTTCATAAATACAAGTTTTTTATTATAACATCTTAAACATAAAAGGTATAAAATAGAAAATATATTGTTCCCCTTTAAGATAATATGTTTTACTTTTATTTAACTAATTTATAAAACCTCTAATTAATCAAATAAGACATATATTATATTTTAAGGTTTTAAAATAAGTTCATTATGTACATGACACAGTTACACATCACCAACATTATTATTTTATCATATAACATACATATATTAATATAATATTTATAATCAGTCATATTTTCAAGAACCCATGGGAAAACCATAAAAAAGATTTTGGTTTTGGTTTTTATCATATAGTGTCCAAAACATAAGATTAAAAATTAATAAATAATTGTTGTCACTTTTTCTACGAATACCCTCACATCCTCCCATTATTCTTCACCCAAAAACCAATGTCTATATAGAACATTTCCCAAAACAACTATAAATACCTCCCATGGTGTTACCAATTTATTTAGTTCATCCTTATATGAGTTTAAAATAATCCTCTCATGGTAGTTGTTTCTCCTGTACTCAAATTTACTCAATAAGTTTAATGGATTTATGAAAGTTATATTGTAATTATTTAGGTTGGAATTTGTTTTAACCTAATATTTTTATATACATATGATTTATATGAAAGTATAGAACACTTGTAAATCTCATTAAACAATTTCATAAATCATTATAGACACCCTTTATGCTTCTAAAATTATACTAAAAACTTTTATTACAAACATTTGTGTTGTGAATACCAATCCCTATTTATACTCAATGGTATTCTCCTATATATAACAATCCTTAAATTATTGTGTAATTATATATATATATCCAACACACACTCATTTATAGTGGCATTATAATTCATGAAAGTCATCATTAAGTTGAATGATCTTGGTGGCATACAAATGCATGTACATGATATAAACGTTACTGGTTGGCCCAAATAATATCTAACTAAAATGAATTGGGTAATGTTATTATTTAAAGAGATATTATGTATAATTAATGAGATATTATCCTATGAACACTATGATATAATGTTTAAGTAGCCAGCCTTGACTTATCCTTATGATTTTATGTTTATTATTGCAAAAAAAATCTTATTCATCCTTGATGTTATCATCTTATATCATGATTCTATACTCATTTATAGGATTCCAACCACTTATAAGTTACAATAATATAATTACTGACTAAGATTTATTACATTCATCATGAAATTATTTTATTATTCACTGAATAAGATTTATAACACACCCTTTTTATCAACTTCCCTAAGATATCTTGTGATGTCTTAGAATATTAAAGGATATTAAAAACATTTTATGGGTTTTTTGAACAATTTCATTATAAAAATATGTACTTTTATACTGTTATATAATTAATTAAACAAATATAATTTTCCTTTTGATCTTCTATGATTGCATTAAGTCTGTATTTATGTAATAAATCATGAATTGATGTTTAAAAAAAGTACAGTTTTTCATTGTAGTTATTAGAGCAAGGTCATGTTATTTGGGAGTATTATGATTATAATTTTTTTAAGAATCCTTAGATATAATATTAAACACATGAAAACATCCATAAATTATGGTAATGTATTGAGTAAGTGGTTTCCAAGAAAAAAATCATGATCTAGATACTATAAGGGGATGTGGCTCTCGTATAGTTGTACCAAGGTGAAATAATCTTAAAAGGGGGGAATTGAAAATAAAAACACCAAATTCCTAATAGAAATGTACTATTATATACCTAGTTTGAAACTCTGAGGGTTTGTGCTTTGTTAAATTCATAACTCCTTATAAACCATTATAGAGTGAGAAAATTCCCATAAAATACTATTTTATTAAATATACTATTGATAAATTAGATTGTAACCTAGAAATTCATTGATTAGGGAATGAAAATTATATATGAGTTACCCCATAAAGGATCATTGATTTAATTTCCTATTATTAGTGGATTAAAATTTATCTTACCTTATATTTAATTTATTTTATACGGTTGATAGCTATACTAGGACCCGATGAAATAACCAATATGTTGTAAAATGAAACAAATATACAATTGTGATACTCTATCACATATGAGATGGAGTCTAGATCTTTATGAATATAATTTTTCAATTAGCAAAAACTTTGAGAAAAACATGAATCCGGGTGAAAGCCTACATCTCCCTAAGAAATAACAATTTATAATTGAGACCATTATTTGCAAAATTCCTCTAACATTTAGTAGAACTTTTGACACATTATTTAGAGAAAAATTGATTAACTCTATTGAATAGATCTTATTCATCATTGGGTTCTTTGAAAAATATGATCATGTGCATACTGTTCATCTTAAATAGGATTAATCTAATCAATGGTGTATGTTATTCAAAATAGAAATCCCAAGGATGATATTAAAGATATAGAGTGGAATTAATTGCATAAAATTCATTTTGATTAATTTTTTCCTTTAAATATCACAATTAAAATGTATATGTATATCTAACACCTCATGAAAAATGAGGATGAATCCATTGGGGTTTACGTTTTGAAATTTAAAATACATGTTTGATGCACCTATTAATTATCATCTAACCCAAAAATAAAGTTGAATATATACTTAATTTTTGTGATAAATTCAATTCCATAAAAGTATTTTGTGATTCCAGACACTAATATATACGAGAAAAGTAAATGATATTTCCTATGATAATAAGTCATATATAATGTGATGTTTCTAAAATATAATGAAAAATACATAAGAAATGAAAAAAAGGAAATATATCCTAATGGGACATGGGATTAAGAAGTAATGATGATAAAAAATATACCCTCATATAATATTAAAACACTATGTGGGGGACCCATACTTATTAATTAAGTAAACAATCTATTTTTGGGATCCCATGAAATGAGAAAATACATTTTTTTGATCCCTTGTGTAAAGAAGTTGAATTTGAGTTTTATAAGGTTTTTTAATATTAATATGTGATAGTATATGGACCAAGGGATTGATATTTTCTATTAGAGTGAGTTTTGTATGAACATAGAGTATGTTTAAAATATAGCCATCATAATGTTCTTTGAACAACCAAACTCTAATCCATTCATCTTGGCACACAAATGCTCAATGGGGGATTCACCAATCAAAAATGTGGCTTTGAAGGAGATGATAACTATGCCTATGGGGTCTCAAAAGAATCCCCCCCCCACACATGACACCCATATTATAAAATCTTTCGATGTTAAGAACGAGGCAATTATTAGAAGGGTACAGAAATATCAACTGGAAATTAAGGCATTTCCTCCAGTTGAATGAAGAGGGGGTCTTGTTATCCACAATTATACATAAAGAGGACATTATCCAATCATTTTAGATTCCTGGACATCTCTATATTAACAATAGTTATAATAGAGACCAGAGAAATTATTGAGTTGTGGTAACCTTTGAGGTGATCCTTTTTCCAAGTAATCAATATGAACAGGAATCCAAATTCTAGTACATTATCCCTTACAATAATTCCATGATTATTATTTTCCATCCCTTATAACCAAATCTATATAATGATATGATCACTGTTATCTTGAGACACCAGATTAATGAACTCACCAACGTAGCACCAAATTAGAAAATCTTACTAATCTCAACAAAATAATGGATGGTTGATTCATCCTGAGTTTCCAATAACAGAATCACATTAATTTAAGATTATCCCCTAGTTTTTTAACCTTAACATAAATAGATAATGCGTGGTTATGAATATTAAATACTGAGTAGGTGAGTTGTATGTTGTTCCATCGTAGTGAAAATGAAAGTATGTGAATATACATTGTAACATGATTCTAGGGATGAAAATTAGAGAATTTATGTTATTTCTAGAGGATATATAGATAAATATCACTATTGAAAAAAACTCCAAATCACACCCATTAGAAAATATTGAAGAGACATCTGCATAATTTCTTGACAGTGACATGGAAATGCATTAGTTGGGGGATAAATTTCACCTTAATTGTAAATGATGATGGGACAAAAAAACTAGTTTAATAAAAGAGATAAATTTTCTAACCAACCGTGATACAACATTCCGATTGTTCAATAGTATGGAATGTGGACATTTTGTTAATAAATTCACTACAATAATGGTTTTCAATGATAACTAATCCTAATAACATCCAAGGCCTACAAAGAAAGGGATATCTTATTCCATCACATCTATTGGGGTGGATCTAGAAGGAAACTCAGTGATATGCATTATAAATATTCATTCATGAATAAAAAAGATACTATTTGTTCATAGTTCAACACATTCATTCAAATCATGAATTTTTAGTAGAACTATTAAAACTCCATCTCTTTATATAGAAGTGGATATATTAGAGAAAATGGGATATGGGGAATTTATTGTATCCCATGTATATAAATACTCCTCTATATATATTTATATTTTGAACTTCATAGTGAACCCTGTGATTTTACCAAAGATGAATTCAATGTAATTGTGGGTATGGAATTAATTTAATTTTATATATCCATTTAATATTTCCAAGAGAAGGAAATCACCCTATAAATCATGAATCACTATCTGTTTCTTTAAAATTGAAAGAAGGTGGATAAATCAGGATTATATTCATCATCAAATGCATTGATATTATTTCCTTGTTATAAAATGTATATTATTCAAATTATTTACTATAAGGGAAAGATCGTCCTTCATTTTAAGTAGATTTTAAGTGAACATGATGATTTGTTTGTTTATGAATTTACTGGTCCTTCTCGAATATGTGAGGTTGAAGTCAAAATCATTCATATACTTAGTGCATTTCCAATATCCTAGACTCCATATATAATGGCCATAGTTGAACTTGAAGAGATAATGAAAACAATAAGATAATCTTGATAAATGGTTTATAAACCCATGTCATTCACTTTTTGGTATTCTAGTTATTTTTATCAACATAATGTATGGGTAAATATTAATTTTCATTTATTAGAATGAGTTAAAAAAGATCATGATAATTAACAAGTATAATATTCTTGATATTGATAAGTTATTAAATCATCTACATGGATATATGTATATATATAAGGTGTACATTTAAAAAGGATTTTATCATGTAACAATGAATATGGAGGACAACACAAAATCTGATATTCGAACAAGGTATCATAAGTATGAGTTCATATAAATTCAATTTCCAATAATTAATTCTCCAGTTATCTTGATTTACATAATGAATAATGTATTTATAGTTTACCTTTATATGTTTTTAGTAGTATTTATAGATGATATTATTATATACTCCAAAATAAAAGTGGAATACAAGGAACATTTTAATGTTTTAATAAAGGCCTTGCAAACAGAATAGTCATATTCAAAGTACAATAAATTCAATTTTTGTGTGGGGAAAGTAAAATTCATAGGGAATATTATCATATCTTAGAGAATATATACATATTAATTTCATATAGATGTAATTAATGGATTTCACAATTCAATATCTATGATAGATATCCATAGTTTCCTTATATTAGCTACACACTATAGTGGATTAGTGAGAAACTTCTCCCACCAGTCAGACATACTAACCAAACTCATTTAAAATAGAGTTATGTTTTTTAGACATTGATTTTTAGAAGAGAATTGTATAGTTAAATGGGAGTTAAACCACTATATTATTATTCATTATACCCACCACTAGGGAAGTATTTTTTATCAACATTGATGTGTTTGACAAGGGATTTTATTATGTACATGTTCATGATGAAAAATTGATATTATATTCATCTAGTCAATTAAAGATACATTAGTAGAACAACCTAACGAATTATCTATAATTACCTTTAGTGATTTTCATATTAATAATTTGGCGAAATTATCACTATATTGAGATGTGTGGAATAACTATAAATCAGTAAAGCCTCCAATATACAATCACACAAAAATATATCAATATGAACAACTTAAGTTGGTGATAGCTAATTAAGGATATTTATTGTTCAAACTATTTTAATCTAATGAAAGAAACAATTAGGATGATTCTCTTGGTCGAATTTATTTTAAAACATGTCTATATTTATAATTGAAAGTGATCCAATCTTCATGGATCTGAAAATGATAAAAATAAAAATAATATGATGATCTCCATCATAGCTTCCTCAAATAACAACTCAACAACCTAGTATTGATATAATCATGGTGTTCAAAATATATTCTTTCAAGATATAGGAAAAGGTAATTAATATTACAGAGTTAATATTTGGTAGACACTTATTTATATGGTTTGGAACTTAAAGATATATATATATATATCACATAAAATCAAGAACTGAAAATGTATATTCTAGATGATGCGTATATATCATTATTACCAATTAATATAGGAGTCATTAATATATATATATAATATTAGGGTTATAAACATATGGGTATTTCAAAATTCCTATCTCGATCCTTGGTATGCTGAGAAGTCAAGACTGAATGTGATTGTATAAGGGTACGATATAACCATTACCCATAAGATTATGTAGAAGGGAAAACATAATAATTGATTTCGTTGTAAGACTCTATAAGAAATCTAAATGTTATAAATCCATCAATTTGGTTTTTGATTGCCTTAAAAATTTAGTTCATTTAATTTGTATCATGGAATATTTATACCTTAACAAAATATACATTATATACTTAAGGTAAGTGATAATATTATATGGACTGCCACTATCCATTTTATATGATTGAGATCTAAAGTTTACCATGAGATTTTAGAGAATACATTATTAACCGTTTGATACAAATCTATGTTTAAGTAAAATTTATCTCCCATATATGGATGTTCAATCTGAGATAACTATTCAACCATTAGAGGATATAGTGATATCAGGTTCTTTAGAAATCCTTGGATTTTTTTATTAAAAACATAACATAGTGGAGTTCTCAAATAATAAATGTTTCTATTATATAACTCAATTTTATCCTTATAGTTTTCTATATTGGAATAGGTGTTAGGCTGTTACATTATATCATAAAGTTTGAGAGGGGAATCATGTCATACATGATCATATCTAAGTGATGATAAAGTAGTTTCAAACCATTTAGTGTAAAATGAATCCTATTCAAAATCAATAGAAATTATATGTAGACCATCATTTATGATACATGGAGATTGAGGTATGAGATAATTTTCTCCTTCATATATTTCCACATAAGAAGTTTGTGAGGTTTTAAGTAAAAGGAAAATCTTATTCAATGATACATTGACCACTTTGAGATATTTGATCTACCCAAATCTATGGTGTATCGACTAGGTCTCCTAGTTAACTTATTTGAAGTACATGATGCTTCCATCTATCCCTTTTAAGGATGTACATACCAAACCCATCACATGTACTGAATCCCTGGGTGTTACATTTATATAATGATCATTTATATAAGGATGGGTCCATGATGATGCTAGATCATATTGAATTTTTTTATGAAATAATATAACTCACTAGATGAATGTTTTTTTATGGAAACACATGTTTAAGGGAAAAAAATTAGAACTATAATAGGTTGAATAATATAAGTGTCCTAATATGTATTAGTGTGTAAAATGATATTTTGAGTTAATTTTTTTGAATGGGGGAAGAATGTGACAACCCAATAATTTATATATGAAATTCAATTTTTGGAATTAATTAATTGCATATTATGTCATGTATTTATAATATAAGGATTCACTACTTTGGACATTTCATATAGTTATGAATTAATAAAGTGATATTTAAAAAATTGTTAAAAATTATAAATATTGATAATATAGAAATTGTATGTTGACCATTAAGATTAACATATATTAAGGTTTGTGATAAAAACTAATTGACATAAACTGATAAAGAGATAATGTCAACTAGTAGGATCATACCCCATAAATCTAAAATTCCTAGAGCTTCCAAGGGAGATGATATCATTGGTATTTTTCCTTGTATTGTGACAAGAAAAAATTCAACAACTATAACATGGATTAAACTATTTATAGGATAATTTTATGTTTATTGAGATCTAGGATGAAACAATATTTATTAAACCACCCTATGAATTTACCATAAGAGTACACCTTACCCTTATAGTATAATCTATTGTAATAAAGAGTTATGTTTCAAGAACCTATTAGTATGAATTTTTATGTTTTCATTATAATAAAATAATCACCACTTGTATCAGTTTTCATTGTTACTCAATATATACAATCATATATGTGTTGATGGAAATTAAATTTTTATTTAAAGAGACAAAAATTGTTTTTTTGGAAAATATATGATTTTAATACTCTCTTGGATAAGATATAAAATTTTGATATAAATATTTCATTCATAATATTATTAATATATAATAGTTATCTATATACAAATGATAAAAAATTTCATTAAATTTCAATGTAATCATTAAAAGGGTTAGAAAATTTTTATTTTTGTAAAGATACGTGTTTTATGATGAAAATATTGTTTTATTTAAAAGGATAAATTTTCATATTTAAAGAATAATTTTGATAAATTAAATATTATTTTTGAAATCATCATGATAAAATTGTCTAATGGTGATTTTTTTATAATGTTCTAAGATCACCTAACTTTTTCATACAAATTAAATATTGTATAAATATATAGTTTTTAATATGAAAATATAATTCCCAAAGGTAATGTAATTAATTATATAAAATGAATAAAAAACCCAATATATATTTCACCTTTGAAATATTGTGTTCATGATGTTAATTGATTATTTTTAACCAGTAATTAATCCTCTAAAAGATATATATATTTTTACAGTTTTTAAATCAATTCATTATATACATTACTCACTTCCACATCAAAAATGAAATTATTTTAATATTATTTATTTTTGTCCTTATAGAATATTTAAATCCAATCCACATTATAATAAATCATATTCAATTATTTTGGAAATTTTTTTATTTTTGGTTAATGAATCATGTAGAGTTCCAAAACCATATTTAGTAATTAATAATAAATTACCCACTATTTTTTATTAGTACCCACCCATACACCCACTTCAATTCACTAAAATCCCATTGTTTCATATTTTTTCCAGACTCTCACTCTATATAATCCCCCAAATAGTGTTCTAAATCTCTTAACAATACCCTACTACTCTTTTAGAATAGTCCTCCAAAGGTAAGGGTTTATCTCTTCATTATTCAGAGAATTTCACTATATTGGCCTATTTGATTTAAAATTTTCAGGTCATAATATTCTTTTAGACATCCATTTTAATTTATATATGATGTATATGTAAAGATATATAAAATTTAACTCTAATTAAACCCTTATATAATCTTAATGTACACCTACTAAGATTCTAAAATTATCCTACAATTTTCCATGCCAATACATATGGGTATTAAATACAAATCCATAAACACACTCAAGGGTATTCAATTAGATATTCACATCCATTATATATTGGGTATATACATACATTTTACACAGACGTATTAATCATGGGATAAAAATTGGTGAAATAAATATTTATGTTGTATGACCTATATGGAATTAAAATGAATGTACATGATATGAATTTGATGGGTTGACCCGGAATTATATATTACCACAATAAAATTGGTAATTTTTAAATCTCATGATATATAATTTAATATTCCTGTAAATTCATCATTTGAACACAGGGTTATGATTTATTTGTAGTTTTTCAGGAGTAATTATTTTGACGCCATGTTTTATGTTGTTTCCACATTCTAATGATGCCTTGATGTTATCATATTATATCATGGTTTTATGTTAATTTTTACGATTCTCACCCACTTCATGTCCCTATGACATAACTCTTGAATATGATTTATTAATCCCATCGTGTTAATCTTTTACCAGTCAATTATTAGGTAGTATATCCTTCTCTTTTTTTCATTTACATCCCGGATTATCTCGTGCATTTTTAGAAGATAAATGGAATTTAAGGCAGTGTTATATGATTTTTAAATATTTTTTATATATCATCATTTAAAATTAATGGGTTATTTTTATTTTTACCCAAATATGTTAGGCCATTAAATATTTTTGGACTTTATCATTTGTGTATTTATGTAATAATATATGAATCAGAGTTATAAAAGATATGGGTTATCATAGGTCCAACATATATAGAATATTAATAAAGATGTAGTATATCATTTCAATATTATAATAGTTTTTAATGATCATTTTGTGGAAAATATTTTTATAATTTTCATGGAACACTTAACAATATTTTATTTGGTGATTATTGATTTTACTAAATAAATATTTTAAATGGTGAATATTATTCGAACGATAACCATTCCATAATTATAATAATATAAAAGTATATACATTATTACCTAATATTAGTGGATTTTTTGTTTTCAAAGTCATTCAAGATGTAAATAATATACCATTATTCTTGTAGGTCATAAAATCTTCTCCAACAATAATATGTTATATAGACTGAACGAGTAAGAAAATTTTATTGTGTAGTAAGAATATATAATTTATAAAAGATTCATTTTTTTAAAACATGTTTATAATATGAAAAAATTATATTTAATAATATGGGGGTGTTTAATATAATGTATACTGATTAAGGATAGGGTAAAAGTAGCAATGAATTCTTGAATGTCCTTTTAGAGAGCCTCATGGTAATGAAGTATTTGGGAAATATTATTTCACCTAGAGGTTTTGAAACATGGGATAAGATTAATATTGTGATAATTATTGTGTGTAGTCAAGAGATAACTGAAGGAATTATGTGGGGTTTAGTTGTTAAAATATGGTTCCATTTATAGTTTAGAAGGGGTAGAATTTTTCTTAATATGTGTTCGTTAATATAAAACGTAAGTTCATATTCTATGTATGTTGATCAAAATTACGATAAAAAATTAGTGATATAGCATAAGAGAGTTTTATCATTCCCTTATTCAACTATTTCGATAAAATTTTAATATATATTGTATATTTAGATCTTAATTTATTTCTTTTACACTATTTTAGCATTTCATCTAGAGAATAAATTTTACCTTGTTAACAAATTTTTTATGCCTGAAATTAATATTAAGAAAATTTAATAATTCTTATGTGATGTCTAAAAATTTGGACTCTATTTCTTCAAATTCAATTTATAAATTTCAATAAATAAAATATTAGTTAATAAGATAAATTATATATAAAATACTATATTTATAAGAAAATGACCACTTTAATATTTCATGTTCATAATATTATGCCATCTGAATGAATAATAAATCATTTTTAATTTAAAAATTTACACGTTGAATCAGGCTTTAAAAGATTTCAATTTAATTAAATAATTTAATAATATATAATAATTTTATAAACAATTCCTAAAAAAATACCCCTTTAATATTAAATTATTTCGATAACATCCTATTATAGTTATTTATTTTTCATAAATCCACTCAATTATCTTAATCAATAAAAATTTGAATATTTCATTTAATTTTATGCATATAATAAATCAATCTTAAAAAAATAGTTAATAGACACATAGTTTCATAATATTTTATTATATTCTTATTACATTATAAAATTATTTATTTTAGGAGAGATATATTTATTTTCATTTGTTACAAATATCTAAAAAAAATCAATGCACATTGGATACAAGTTTATAAAATTCCCATATGTCCACTACCAATTTTTTTATTAAAATATAACCAATTTCTATATATATAGTCATTATATTATATCCTTATATATAACCATACATATATCTCTAAAATAATTCATCATAGTCTCTAATCTAATTTTCAAGATGTTTATTATATTTCTAAAATGTTATATCATCTATACTGATTTAATTAGTTGTATGATCATCATGGAAGGTTTTGATGATGGTAATTACTAATATTTCATTTTCATAATAAAGTGTAATATTTTATTTTTTTTGTAATTCTTCAAAATAATGAACTTAAAATATGTTTATATTTATTTTTAAATGTATCTCTATCTATACAAACAAAATGATTTTTAAAGTGAAATTCATACTAAAATAAAGGTTTCTTTTATTATACAACCAATAAAATTATTTCACCCAAGGAATTTTGAATAATTAGTGAAAACTGATAAGAGTAATTTAACAATATTAAATAAATAGATTCCCATTTTTCTTCATTAAACATATTATTTATCCATAGAAAATTAACCCAGAGTGTGATCTTATTTATTGTTAATTTATCTATATGATCCAATATTTATATATGTTTTTCTTTATATGAAGTATCATGTACTATTCACACAACCTCTAAGTTCAATACATGTTATAAATCAGGTATTTACCTCCTCAAAGGGTTACATAAATGAAATTACTCACATTGATGTGGTTTGTTGGAAGTGTATGTTGATAAGAAACCAACCCCATGTGATCTAGGGTTTCAAATGGATTAGGTATGTGGGGTTTAAATATCATTTATTTATAAATATCATAGCTCACATTAATCACAATATTCAAATAAATAAGATACTTATGATATCAAAATAGAAATCAAGTCGGTGATTTCAGTGTATCTTATTTATCAACATTCAAAAAATAATAATTTTCAACTAAATTATTTGAATATTCAATATTATTTTATAATAATGATTAATTCCCATAATATTATACAATCCCACATCATACACACATGTTAGAGCTCTACATATCCTTAAATAATAAACCATGTACACTAAAATTTGAATACTATACTAGAAAATATTATCATACGAGATCTCTATCATGTTATTGTATCAAGAAAAAAAATTCTATTGTAATATATTAAATGTGATATCATGATATATCTCAGAGTTTGAATAATCTTGACAGATTGTACACAAGTTTTCTTAATTATAATAGGTGAAAAGTTTAACGCATTATTCAATTATTTTTGAATAATTGTACAAAAAACATGGTAACATCAAATAAAAATATCATACAGAGGAATGTGGTACTCTATACAACCTTTCTATATTATTTATGTATATCATTTCAATTTTATTGAATTATAAATATTATTTAATAAAATTAAAATGTTCCTATAACCTAATAAGATAAACTAAAATATAAATGGTATTTTGTATGTTAGAAATCCTTGGATGACCTATAACAACATCTATATATATGTTCAACCATTTTTCATACATGTATATGAAATGTTAATATCATTTATATAAGATTCTATTATTATGTGTTAACTTATTATAAAACCAAACATCGAGATATATACTCTTCAATATCCCTCTTCAATTCATCCTTGTCAAATTATCTTTAAGATATGTATAAATCCATTTTCTTCCCAGGTGTATTGAGATTAATGAGGTACGTGCATTTTCTAATATCAACTTCTTTAATTTTGGATTCATAAGGACATATAATGATTTCTTGAATTTTATAATTCCATCATTCTTAAGATTTAGAATATGAATATCCCATACATTTCAATGTAATTTTATATTAACCTTCTATTCTTATATGATATTCACATGGATGGTTGGATGATTAATAACTTGTGAAATAGAATATTTCACCCCATTTAATAATATTAAAAGGCCAATTATAATTATAACATATAATTTTTCTAAATCCTTAATACTGATATCATCATCTTATTTGTTTTCCTTCTCCGAGTTGTAATGTTTTGAATATTTATTATACTCGATACATTGCAACTATATCCTTTGGTGTATGTTCAAAATTTGTTTTGAGAATATATATTTCATGAGACTATGGTATGAATATATGTCAAATACCTATTCATAATAGTAATACATCAACATCAACAGTAAAATATTACCTCTAATTGTTACATAATTTTGTAGGGTAAATTTTATTATATTCCATTAATTAAAGAGTTGATTTCTATACCACTATGTCATTTTTCATAATGATACGTCCCTATCACATCATTTATTAATCAGTATATATATCTCAACCCCCTCTAATATATGGTTGTTTTATTATTGGTTTAGAGATCAATATTCTTTAAAGTACATAAAAATTTTCATCACATTAATTAATCAAAATGTTTTTGGAACCATTCCTAGCAAACATTGTTAGTGGATATTAAATTCATGGAAATGTTTTCCCAACTAGAGTATAGCCTTCATCTAATCAATTAAATTTTTTGGTCTTGGTTAACATGGTTGGATTTACCCTTTGTTTAAATACCTATACCATTGATGAATCAATATATATACCCTATTTTGTAATTACATGGACCATGAATGAAACAGTTTGAATAGAAACCCATACTATCTAAATTGTTCATTTATTTTCTATAATAAAAATTTATTTAGAAAAAAAGCCTTGAATTGTATTCATGATATTTAATGATCATGGAATATATGATATTATAATCCTTAAAAACAAAATCAAATTTACTGAGGATGTCACTAAATAATCTATTCATAAAATCTTTAAATATTGATTGGGAAGTTTAATTTCTAAAATAACTCTGTTGATGTGTTGTAATAAATGTTATACTATATATCCTATCTAATGTGACATATTGGATAAGTATTTACCTCATCTGAATTGATAAAAACAATCATCAACATAATTTAAGGGTTAGTCTTTATTAATCACAATCATGTCACGTTGATGATAATCAATGTATTGATTCATTCAACTATCATTAATCATAAAATAGAGAATTATATCACCCTATGGTGAAGCAAATGGAAGTCTAAAACACATTCCTAGACTCTCCCAGATGTAAATATTTAGTTTTTTATTTAATTTGGGTCATTATATAGGGATTCATTCATATATTCATTTCACTTGGTATTAATTATTTAGAAAACATAACCTTTAACTATAAGGGATATTAATGAAACTATAGTGGAAATATATTAGCATATAAAAAATATATATAATAATCATTAATAATGAAATATATATATATATACATTAGCTATAAAATAGTCATTATTAGGTCAAAATACACAAGAAACGAATGTAACTACTATAGAGAGTTCATAGTTAGCCTAGCACTGATACATGTAAATCAGTTGATTTTGGATATGAATTGTTGATTCTCAATCATTAGAATTAAAATTAGATTTATATAAGGACATATAATTGATACAAAAAATCATATTAATGTTTAATAATAGAATAATAATAATATTAGGGTGAGTCAAATTTCAAAAAACCAATTAGAGAACTATTATCTATACGGGATTCAAGAATCATTCTAATTGGAGTTCACATGAATAATTTAATCTAATTAAATTTGGTTTGTATTTTATACTCCTCGAATATATTATAAAAAATAAATCATTCGATTGAAATAGAATAAAAAAACACATTTTTAGTTCATTAGTGGATAATGTGTGTTCTTTCCCCCACTTCATTTATGTAAATAACATCAGAAGTTGTTACTACATGATTATTTCTTATATAATGGATTTAGAGTTTTTTAAAAAATAATTTCATCATTAAGCCCTGGGTTGGTGCTCTATTTTGAATAATTTACATACATTATAAAATTTAGATATTTATGTGTTGGTGGTCCATTTGGATAATATTTCTTTTACATCTATTTAATTATATAAGCTATTTATAATAGTTGTTAATTCATATTTTGGATAGGCTTTCCTTCCAAAATTTTTTATTTACATCTTCCATTGATGAATGTCTCACTATGCTTTCTACAACATATTTTTCATATAAAAACACGATTCCTCCTCACCCAATATATTTTTCCATTTTACTTTCCTAAAAACTCAATTTTACTTTTAATGTACCAAAATAAGTGAGACTGATCGGTGTCTCTAAAGTGAATTTCCACCATCATAAAATATCAAACTATTTCTTCATAACTAAAAAAACCATTATAGATATCACTTTTTATAATCTTAGTTTTATGCCACTAATGAAATGACTAATTTCACTTTTTGGTTAATGTTAGAAACAGAAGAATAATTTAAATTTGCCTAGTTGTCTTATTTATAGTAACAAATGGATTCATACTAATTTTATTTTATCTCTATTAATTCAATTATCATTTTAATGAGTATATTTAAGAAAAAACAACATATTACAAAATATTCTCTTAAACTCCAAAATTTTCATATAGTTTATTTCCTTTAAAGTCCTAACTTATTTCATTAGGTTCAACCATATATCTTTAAATACATCTATATAATAAATCTAAAAATCCACAGATACATAAACAAAACATTTGTGAATATTGTATATCATTTCCATAGTGTTAATCCTCTAATCTATAATTATTTTATCAGAAATCCCACTAAGGGAGGGTAAAATTCCTACTCGAATGAGACAAAACATATTCATTCGATCCCTACATGTTTAGAAGTTTAAATTAGTACAAGATTTGTTTATATATTGATAATGTTGGGTGATTACCTCAAAGTTATTTTTTACTCTTCCCTCCATTCGATTTAGCTTATCATTGGGACAACAATAACATTTCCTATTACACACAATATGTGTTTAGCTCCTCATACATTCATACATTGACTAAAAAATATTTTGTAGTAGTGCCATGTAATAATAACTGTTTTATAAAATCATATGATACATACGGTAAATTATAAGATGCCTAAAATTATGACATTATAATTTCATCTTATGACATTTATAATAATGCGACATCACATTGGGATCAATATAATTTTATTTACATTCATTATAATTATTTATACATTAATAAAAATTATTAAATAACCAAACTATAATAACAACATATGAAAGATAATAAGGTAATATATAATTTTAAATAAAAATTCATTCTATCTCAAAAGAAAAGAACCCATAGAAAATATAGGTATACTGTCAGTATTGACTAGATATGTAACCAATGAATTTATTAAATATTATTAAACATCCCCCCAAAATATTCAAAAAACATGATAGATTTATTTAGATTTTATATATAATAATATTTTAAATATACCATAGAAATGATTACAGAACAAATAATTAGATTAGATGATCAAAAATTGGTAAACATAACTGATTACAAATTTAAGATAATAAGTGAGAATATGATGAGCCCAAATTTAAGTTAAAATAATAAATGACCTTGTATAAAAAATAGAATCATACCAAATAATAAATGGATCCTAAATATATATTTATGACATAATAAATTGTGAATTGAGGTGACCTGAGAATAATATATGGAAATATAATGTAATTTTAGAAGAATATTTAAAACATTGTGCAATAAATAATGATCACGTACTAAAAATTATTTGTTAACTTCAACTCCAAATTTATAATCATAATATTTTTTGAAACATCATGAACATATTCCACCAATATAACCATATCTATACCCTTTTAGACATATCATAATTAAAACATTCCATTAAAACCTAAGGAAGGAAAACATAAGAAAGGGTGAGATTATAAAATTTGTGTGGGTAAACATGGGAGATATCAATAAAAAACATAATATATTCATAAGTATTTGATGACATAGTAGTGTTGATTTTATCAATGTAAATGATAAGTACCCATAAAATAATAGATGATAAAATCAATTATTAGTTTCAATTCAAATGTATGATCTAAAAGAGTGTTATAGAAGTCATCATCATTCTATATTCATAAAATAATTTTCTGGAATCATAATCATATGAAATCATTATACAATAATAAATACATTTTAAATCATGTCCAATAATATTATTTGGAGGATATCTAAAATTAATCATAATTTTGAATCAAAATGTGAGAAAATGTAATCGTAATCAAGTCGATGCATGATCTTATGCGCATAAATTGATGAAATCAGTATTATTCCAAAAAATTTCAACAGATATTTTAAAAATAATGTTCACCCATATCATTATCATCTCAAGAGACATAAATATCACTTTATCCAATTAACTATATGTAAATAATGATCCCAATAATATCACAAACATAATCCATTCATACATATTCTAAATCATTATGAAATAATTTATCACTACCTCATAGCTTGTAATGAAAAATTATTTTATCATGATTTAATCATAATAATAAAAAACCATAATGATAAATTGTGTGGATTAAATCATCATATAATTTTCCTAGAGAATTATAAGTTACATTACATAATGATGTTATAGTAAAAAATACCTTCCAATGATATCACAAACATTTTAGAAGGGAAATAAACTTTTAATTTTTCATTTATTTATATAAGATCAAAAACTTTATATAATATTATTCAATATATTTTTACAAAAAATAAACATCAATATTTTGAAAGGAATATTCAAATAATTGAGTGGACATGAAGGTGGGAAATTCAGTTCATGACATAATCATTAAAAATAATGATTTCCTTTCACAACTTTGGTAAAAAGTGAATTTTTCATAAATTTTTCTTAAAAAATATTATTTATAATCATGTTAATATAAAGTGTTTTTTTTTTGAAAATGACATTAAAAAATCATAAGATAATGGTAAAAATAATATTGAAAACATTTTAGGTAATGATTTTATTTTATGAATTGTTTCTGGTAAAAAAAAAATAAAGACAGTTTTCAAATGAAATGATTTACATTATAAGTACCAAATAGAGGAAAATGTAATATTACATTTAAATAACTTGAATAATAATAATATAATAAAAATATATTATTTTTAAATGAAATGATCTATAAATTTTTTTTCGATGGATATTTATCATAGAAATACATGAAAATATATGAGATTGCAACAAAAATCCCTTCCCTCAAGTCTTGTGAAGATTCATACACATTTAAAACCCCTTAATAAAAAATAAATATTTACAATAAATTTACTTTAGAACCATATAAATAGAAACCATAACTTTACATGCATTAACATTACATAATTTTACTAAAAACATAATACATTACACAAAAAAATCCCAAAAACTATATTATTCTAGTGCCTTTGGAAACATGGAAACATAAAAAATGTTACAAAAGTGATCTAAATTATCTCCTAGTGGGTTCTTCTTGAAAAAAACCCTACATAGACACATAAAACATAATAGATATCTTTATTAAAAGGTGGAATGGAAACATAAAAATGAGGAGATCTAATGGTCAGTAAGGGTAATCAAGGGATATATATATATATATACATAATCTTGGGATAAAGGTTACGATAACATGATCATGAAAATAGAAGATAATATCCGGTATATCAAAGATCATAAACCAGAATCATGGCATAAAGATGATCTGTTCATTAGATGTGAATCATAAGGAAATAAAGAACATAAGCCATGAAATCATAACATAGGAATTGGAAAATGAATTTTGGAAGACACATAAGTATAGAAAAATTATTTCTATTATACTCATGAAATCACATCCATGTCAAATATAGTTATATGTTATCTTCACATACCATATTGGTGGTCATGGTTTACTCTGATGGCCATCTTTGTAGTATGAGTTCACCCCCAATACCATATTTGTATTCATGGTTCACTCCAATGTCAATATTAGTAGTTATGGTTAACTACTTATACTATATTAGTCTATATACTGAGATATTAATATTGACCCAATTCATTATAGGGATATATATGTCTCACATTTCTCATAATGGAATCATACATACATGTTCCTCAAGATTACAAAAAATAACATCATAACCCTTGAAATGAAGTGTGTATCATGAACATGTAATCATATACCAACCAAGGGGAAAATATATAGGTTTTATTATAATTTAATAAAAAGTATAACTTATGAAAATAAGTGGCTTTGAAATTAATATAAGCCATGAAAGAGAAAGAGGTTTTATAAACATCATACCATCAAATCATAAACCATTAAGATAAAGAATATGAAAGGAAACATTGAATACATTCCCCATAAATGCATTAGCAACACCAAAATATGTCTTCTTATATGGTAAATAAATTTTAATGATCTTTTAACAAATTTTCTTGAGGAAACAATCCTTTCTACCCTGGAATATGCTTTTTAAAACATAAAACAATTTTGAAACCTTTTTATTTGAAAATAAATTTTAAAACTTATAAAGAAATATTTTAAAAACAAAAAAACATTTTTAAAATAATTTTCCTTGAAAATGATCTAAAAATAATATTTAAAACATTTTCTAAAAAAATTAGGAACACATTTTTGAAAACATGGTTTTTAATAAAACTAATTTCTAACTGATGTGAGAAATCTATTCATATATACATAAAACATATTCCTTACCATATTTACAACAAAATAGTGGGAAAATGGTAATAATATGTTGATGTATATTTAATAAATAGGGATAAAAAAAATTCAAGACTTATTTTTATATATGGATCATATGATTTCATCAATGGAAGCATAATTATAAATAATACCAATAAACGATGAGATTGTTTCTATAAAATGTTACTACATTATAGATTTGAAGTATATTCCCCATGTAAGAAAATGAAATTACATGAAGACTAAAATATCATTAAAATAATAAATTTCAAGATATTAAATTTAAAATTTCATTATGTAAACCTAAAAATAATTGGAGTTTATAACAAAATAAGTGTCGTAAAGAAGGAAAATTAAGAAAACAATTATCTTACCAATTTGGTAATTTTGGAAATGTAATCATCATTAAATAATGTGAATAGAATAGATAAGTAAATCACCATAAATTTAATAATAATAAAATAATACATTCATGTATATAATATACACAACAAAAAAATAACAAATTGGTGAATAAGATATATTTCTCACAGAAATAAAAAGTGGGATGCAATTATTATACCTTATGTATTGACTCTCATCGTAATCATCCTATCATCCCATATAATAAGTATAAGTTTATTTTAATGACATAATAGAACCATATTATTATATATAATAAAATATATGGTTTTATTATCACTCTATATTAACTTCTAATTAACAATTCCATGTTAAGGGTTCGCTTCGGTTAATTTCCGCTTTGTTTTTTATATGTGTCTTAATTTGTTATATTTTTTGTCCTCATACTTATAAAATGATTTAAATAATTTAAAACAATAAATAAATATAATTTATATTCATTATATATGTATTTATAACAATATATATAATATAATAATATTAAATGGAATACACCGTTCATGGAGATAGTAGGTCGTACGTATGCATGAACATTATTTCTAATTTTTATTGTAATATAGAAAGAAAGAATGAAAATTACATATGTGTATATATGTAATATCATTATAGTTGTATTAATATATAATATAAATCATATAATTTCACTAAACCAATCCTTAATTTATTCTATGTAGTGTGTGAATGAATCACATCATTTTGAAGAGGTAGTAGTCAGTACTTCCCCAAATGAAATTATAATATTTTCAAAAAATAAAAATCCTGAACGTTTGTGATATATAAAAATTAAAATAGCCACAATACATCATATATATCATATATATAATATAAAAATAATATTACATCATAATTCACAAATATAATTGGTGGTAATAGTAAAACGAATAACATAATTATGTGAGGTTATAGTTCACTGTACACAAGAATGGTAATCTGTTTATCCATTTCATCCAAGCATGAGAATGTTATGGTATAAAAATTAAAATTAAAACATTTAAGTTTAATTTGTATAGTAATTATATTAGGTTTTCATGGTTTATGATTAATTTAGCTTCTTTACAAAGAAAATAAAATAAAGGAGCATGGGGATAGATGTTGCCTCTTCTTTGGGTAACTCCACTTTGTTTGCACCAAAGGGTTTCCTTGAAGGTATATTTTTACAAAGGGAGAATTAAAGTAGTAAGGGAGGAATGTTATAAATTTAATTTGGTGGATATTTTTTTATCCTACATGGATTGAGAATTTTTATGATGGGGGGGATTTGGTGGCCTTTAATAAGGGAAGGAAAGGACACACATTGTATTTTTTTAAAAGTAATGTGTACCCGTTCTTTACATAATAAAGTCATAAAAACAAACATAACCAATTAATGGAAGGTTTATGGATCAAAAATGTTTCAAAAATGAGGTTTTTATAAGAGGATTGGTCATTTTTCACTTACATTTATGGTTTAGTCACTTATTAAGCTTAATTGTACCTTAACCGCAGAAAATAATTTAATTACTTTCACTAATATTTCTTTGTAAAAAATTATGTAGATATTATTAGACTATAAAAATTATACTGACTACACCCATGTTAGTCCATTTTCATAAATTCACTCCATATATGGATCCATATTACATTTAATGTCATTCTTGCATATGTGGCCATAAAGCAGGTTTTTAAAGTGTGAATGATCAAAAGTTCATTATGATTTTTTATATAAACACAATATAAAAATATTTCAAGGATCTGAATTAGATTAATGGATGATTCATTTATCTAATTTTACTTTAAAACATACTTAAAATATAATTTCATTATATAAATAATTTACATGAAAAAGTAGTTTTGAATTAAAATTTGGAATTTTTCACTCTTCATCCACAAAAGATGTTTCTCTGAAAAATCCAAAAAATTCACCATAAGAGACTCTTGACATTAAGAATTAAAATTATATATTTATTTTATAAATTTCAATTTATAATTTTTTGTTGAATTTATTTTATTATTGTTCATTGAAGGACTTAAAAAAATATCTATTGAGAAAATACTATTTCAAAACATATAAAGACTTTAAAAAATATAATTTTTATCATTACTATATATATTTATATAAAACCATTATAAATTATATTTAAATTTTTTTTACTATTGTTAATATTAATAATATTAATGTATGGGTTATAATTATTTCAATTAAATGATGTTTCATTAAAAATCATTGTTTCATGTAACACATGCCATGTTGGTGCTTCATGTTGCAGAAACCCATTCTGTTCTAAGAGTAAGAAATGATCCACTTAGTGAAATTCATGAAAAATATGAAAACTAATTTATTCCAAAAAAACATTAATAAAACTTAGGTTTCATCCTTTTACCCCCATTAAAATCAATTTCCCCCTCCATTTTTTCATTTTGGAACAAAAAATGAGGATATGTATCATTTATCATACTCTAAAGCTCCCTTGTTGATTCCTTTAACTAGTGATTTTTTTAGAAAACATTGACCAGTTGAGTGGTCCTATTTCATTGAACTCTCTATGTATGGTCAATAATTGCACCTATTTTTTCCTCATTAGAATTATCATACTACAACGATATGACCTTTGAGTTAAGTAAATCTGAAGTGCTAGTTAAATTATTCCTTATAAGATATATATATATATATATAAAACATCATGGTCTTTAGAGATATTTTGGGGATGTTACAAGAGATATTTTTCCATCTAGACATGATCAATAATTTCAAAGGGAATGATATACCTGGGGCATAGTTTTTGTTTCTTTACAAACCTCATAACCTTCTTCCAGGGATAGATTTATAGAAACACCTTCCCACCAACCTAAAATTTTAGATCATGCAACCAGTTAGAAATATAGCTTTTCTTCCAACATTGAGAATCCTTGATGTTATATTGAATATTTCTTACCTTCTCATCTATTTCTTTAGTAATATTATGTCCTAATAGTTTTCTTTCTACTTCTCCATCTTATAACATTGGAGATCTAGATTTCTACCCTTAGAGGGCATTATAATGATCCATGTGAATGATTGAGTGAAATGTTCTATTCTATGAAAACACAACTAGAGGATGGTGTTGAACCCAAAAACAATTTTAATCGAGAAAACAAGATCTCAACATATACTCCATGGTTTGAATTGTTCTTTCAGATTGACTATATGTCTTATAATGATAAAAAGTGTTGAAACACAATTCATTATCAATTTTGTGAAATATATATCCCTCGAACATTGTGGTAAACCTCATATTCTGGTCTATTACAAAAGAATGTGGTACACTATTAAAACATACATATTACTTAATGTATATCCTATAAATATTATCTAGAAAGAAAAATTATGTTTTTGAGATGAAATGTGCTAGTATAGTATGGAAAGCTTCTACCAACCATGTAGTATTAAACCATTTAGAGGTTTTGGGGAGGCCAAAGAAAAAATTCATAGTGGTGTTCTCCCATTTCCATCCCGGTATATGTAATGGATGAAAAATACCCATATACAAATTTCTCTCATCCTTAACATTATATCATATCAATCATAAAGATACTAACTTTTGGATATCCCTCTTCATGTCATCCAACCATAATTATTATTTCAATTCCCAATACATCTTCATACTTATAGGATAAATAGAGAGTTGAGAACTCTGGGATTCCTCTAATAGATCATTATTTAAATCATTTATAGAACGAACAATTTCAAGGTTCCTAAACCATATCATTTTATAAAGATCTAGGTTAAAATTAAGAAAATTTATAACCTTCCTTTGTAGCTCTATGTCTTCATTCTATGCCTCTTTAATAATCAATTGGATATCAGGTTTAAAATTCAATTGAGAAAGTTAAAAATTTTCACCTTAATTCATGATTTCTAGATCCATCCTCTTAAAATTCACAAATATAGGATCTTCTATTATCCTCATCATGGATAAGTTAGCATGATCATTTCAACTCAGACAATCATCCACCTTATTTTCAATCCTAGGGCGGTAAGGTATTTAGAAGTCATAATATTTTATCATCTCTAACCATCTTCCTTGGTTCATGTTCAACTACGTATGTGTGAATATTTATTTTATAATTTTATGATTGATATATATATAATATTTCTCCCCATAAAGACAATGCATTCACATTTTTAATGAAAAAATTACCACTACTAACTCGAAATCATGAGATGGGTATTTTTTCTGATAAATATTCACATACTAGGATGCATAGACTATAAATATGTTATTCTATATAATGAAACACCCAAATACCTTCTTGGATGAATCACTATAGAAAAAAACCATTCTCCTCTACAAGGTAATGTAAGACCAGGTGTATTGAATAACCATTCCTTTAGTTCCTTGAAATTTCAATCAAAATCATCTATACATAGGTGCCTGAAACCAATAAGAGTTAATTTGGTAGGAGGATTAGATAGTCATGAGAAATTCTACAAAAACTGTCAATAAAATCCTTCTAAACCAACAAAGAAATGGATCATTGTCATCATGGTTGGTCAAGGATGACAAGCAGAAGCCTCTGAATTTGATGGATCTACTACTATACCATCTATTGAGATTATGTGACCCAACAATGAAACAAATTTCATCCAAACATCAAACATTGTAAATTTGTTATATATTTTATCCATTCATAGGGTCTTTCGCCTTCATTCTCCTTTTTTCTCTTTGAATAAATAATAATATCATCTATAAAGTCTACCAAATTGTTTTTGAGGTGGTCTCTAAATATCTATTCATCAATTCCATGAAGATAGTAGGTGAAGTAGTATGAACAAAAATAATTTCTATATATTCATAATGTACATACCTTTTATTGGTTTTTATCTTCACTATATCTTATTTCTATACCCTCAATTGATGAAATGTAGAATGAAGGTCAATTTTGTTAAAGTATTGAGTTCTACATAATTTATCATACCATTCAACTACATGTGGAAGATGATACTTGTTCTTGATTGGGATCTTGTTCACCCAATAAACAATGTTTATTTTTTATATAAAAATACATGCACCTCAAGGTGACACACTTGTCCAAATGAATCCCATATCATGTTTTTGTTGGAGTTTCTTCTTCGATTCCTGCCACTCAATTGGGGTAATTCTAAAGGGAGTATTTAAAATTTGTGTGGAACCAAATGTGTGTTCTATTGACAACTCAACATCATACTTCTATGGAAGGTTGTGCAACTCTTGTGGAAAGACATCAAAAAATTCATGAACAATAGACATATCATTGATATAAAATTTCTCCCCAAGCATTATACAGAAAAAACACCTCCTAAATAGAAATAAGACCCATACATTGAATGTAATATTCATAGGAAGTCCATGCATACCATAACATCTATATAAGGTCAAAAGATCATTTTAAATATAAAAAATTAACTCCTTTACTCAAAAATTAATGTGTGATTTATTCAGAGAGAGCCAATAATTTCCTAAGATGACATCAAACTCAACCAAAGGAATAATGATAATAGTTTTATGAAGCACATTCCCACAAACATCATCCTCGGATCATTAGTAGTCATGTGATTAAATTATCATACAACTAGTGGTGCTCACTTCTAATCACACATCTAATCATTTTCGTTGAATATTAAAAACCATAAAAAATTATTTATGCATGAAAGAGTGGGTATGTCCAAAATCAAATAAGGTGTTAGACATTATAGAGTGGATGGAAAGTGTACCTTTTAGCTCATCATTATCGGACTCCCCTTTAGAAATTGAAATTTCCTAAGTTTTACCATTGTCCCATGGCTTTAGAGGTTTCTAACATCGACCATAATCACAAGCCTTTGGGTTGGGAACTAGTTATCAAATTTTTTATTATTTTTACACATGTATCATGGAATCATGGGGGTTGAGTTCTGCATAGATATTTCTCCATTAGAACCATTATCCAACTTATTCCTATAATGTTACTAATAAAAAACTTGATGGACATCCCTTCCACACTTAAAACATTTATTATACCCCTTAATGAAATTAGCTCCATGCTTCTTCCCACCCTTAGAGCATAAATGATATATAATATTATTCTCTTAATGTATATTATAGTTTCTTCTAAACTCAATATTCTTTTCAATTTCAAAACCATGATATTGATACATGACTCCAAACGTCATTTCAATCATGATATAAAAATGTAAAATATCATAGTAAGTATTATTGTATCTTATGGGAAAATACCTTATGAGACTTGAAATGAAGAAATTAAAGAACCTATGAACTTTACATATGGGTTGGATGATAATTCATGATGCATCTCTCAAAATCCTTGTGATATTATACTTGTATGTACCACTAGATTAATCAACAATTTTCTTTAATAAAAGGAACTATTTATCTATCTTTGTATGAAGAATATAATGAAAGTACTGATTAATAAATATGTTATTGATGTATTCCCAATCCATGGATTCAATTTCATATTACATTATCTTATTTTTCAACATATTCCACCGCCAATTTCCTTGACTTTAAAAGTGATAAACATAAAGAATTAATTTCTAATGTTCTGAACACTGGAGGCTAGAAAATAAATTTTCAATTACTGATCCATTTTTCAGAATCCAATGGATTAGAAGACCTACTAAAAGAATATGGAAATTTCCTCATCAAGGACTCAATATAATGTTCTTTTCTCTTTCTCTCATTTAGAATTCTATCATGATTAAAATATTGAGAAATATATATGAGCATAAAAATGATTTTTTTCTTTATAGATCTCATAGTATTTAGTTCCCTAGTATAGAAATCATGTCATTTTCCATCATAATTACCATTAATGTGGTTCCTTCTTGTTAAAATCATTGACTAAAACAGAAAACAATATATTAAGAAATAGTTATCATAGTGGTGAAATACATAATTATGAAAACCCACTTATGGGATTTCTAAATTATGTCACCCCTTAAATATACGACACATTAGGTTTATCATAGGTTATTCATTTATAATTTATATTTAAATACTTCATGATGGATCATGAATATTTTTTCAACTACTAAATAATTTTACCTGAGATGGTCAAACCAGACGTGCAACAAGGCCTAGTCTCGTGTACTAGGTTACATTGAGTAAGGCCAGAATCACCTTTTCAGACTTGTTACTCTAATGTACAACTATTCTAAAGCAGCATCCACTTGTATTATATATACATGGATATATATATAGGAAACTAATCATTAAAATGACATTGTATTTTTAAGACAACATCCCAATGGTCATCTTCAATTCCAATAGTTAGATTTCCTCCTAAAAATACAGAGGGTCTTGGACACTTGACACTCCAATGGATATCTTGTAACTGAAACAACAAAATCCTTTTATAATACATATTGAAACGGAATATACGACATTGTTTTCATTAAATTGATTTCCTTTTGATATAATAATTTTTTTTCAGATATTATAAAAAGGGTCTGAAAAGAATCTAGCTCTTCTAATAAAATAGAATGTGAAAAGAAAATAAATATGGTGATTTTTGTTAAGATAGTTAATATGATTTATCTCTTTAGTGAGATGTTGAATGGTGAATATAATGTAAATAATAATCGGTGTGTCTGATAGAAATCAAATCAAGTGAGTATGAAGTAAATCGTATCAAGGGTCATAATGATAATCATGTAATATAGTACAAATTATGGGTTCAATTATTATCAAGATTATATGAAAAAACACAAAGAAGGAAAGCAAAAAATCCATAAAGTAAATAAAATATAATAATTCATTTTAAAAGAGAGTTTTTGATTTCCACAATAAAAAAAAGAAAAGTAAAAGGAAGAATTTTGACACAAAATTTGGGTTTTGTAAAACCTATTCGTCAACATAAGAAATAATTTCTTCCTAAGTGAATACTTCAGAAATATTTTCATGAGTATTTTACTTATTATAAAATTCTTATATTAAAGGGTGATTATTAGTTTTGGAAAACACATCAGAAGATCAAGGTTCAGGGTGTTAATATTCTTTCAGTGTTTTCAAATATTACAAATATCAGAAGGGGCATATATTTCACAAAATAAGGATACTAAATATCTTATTAAAATATAAGGATATAAAAATACTACTTGTATTTTAACTAAAATCCGTACATAAAATTCTATTGAAATTAATGAATCTTAACAACTCGTAAATCAAAAAACTTCTAGAGGGTTTGTTGAAATTCTACTATACATAATAACTAGTCATACAAACATAATTTTTTAGTATTATAATGAATAATTTATCCTGAAAATCCAATGAAACCCTTTTAAAAATATACAAAAATAATTTTTTTCTTTTTAATGGGAACTATGGATTTGGGAATTTTTTACTCTTTTGGAAAGGATATTGAATTGAAATGTTTTCCAGTTTCTGACGTTGGTGGTTATAGAGTTGATAGGAAAAGTACATCCTGAGATTTTCATTTCTTAGGTGATTCATTAGTTTGTTGGTATTGTAAGAAAGAAAATCATTAGCACATACCTTCTTAGATGCTGAATATTTAAAAACTGAATATTGTAGTGCTCAAGTGTTGTGGATAAAACAAACACTCACTTTTTATGGAATGAGTTTTACAAAAACTCAAATACTTTGTAATTACACTAGTTCCCTGTATTTAAGTAAAAATCCTACACTCCACTTATATAAGAACACATAGATATTAGGAATCACTTTCTTATGAATTATACAATTAAAGAGATATCATTTTATTATTTATCAGAATATAATAACAACTTACTGATATATTTACAAAACCATTATCTTCTGATAGATTTGAATATATTAATAAAAATCATGGAATGATCACTATAAAATAATAATCCCTAACTACTTATTGTTTAAAAATATTCCTTATAATAAGTTAATACTTATTTAAAATGGGAGTACTTATGTTTTTCTCTCTTATAAATATTTTATTTCACCAAATTTTTTTGTAACAATAATAATATATTGGCAGTACAAAATTATTTGGCAGCCCAATTTTTTTGACACCAGATAACTTTTCATCATAATTGTTTTTTAATTTTTTCTTTTCTTAAAAGTTTTATTTTCTTTTGACGAACAATTTATTAAAACCAAAAAATTAGTAGGCAGATTCCATAAGGTGTAATTACATGAATTTACAGATTTTTTCAATACATTTATGTTTATTGGTATTGGTTTTTAAGATTTCATCAAATTCACTTCGAATATGATAATTTTTTTAAATAAAAACTTCAAGAGTTATTTTATTTCAACCATTATCCCTCTTATATCTAATCTGTACTGTAAAAGCTCATATATCATATTTCATTATCTTATATGAAGGGATGCCCCTCCCAATCCCACATGAGTTGCAATATAATTGACACAACTCTTTTTCTCCCAAAATAGTCAAGATTGAATGTTTCTTACTCATTTTATTCAATAATACACATTTCTAAATATTTAGCAACTCCTAAAAAGAAAATTTCACCGAATGATTCCTCAAAAATAATGTTATTCCAGGAAATATTTCTCCCTAGAGAGTTTAATGACAAGTATGATTTGTCTCAGAAAAGATTCATTCAATTTCAAGGATGAGGGTCAATATGTGTTGAAAAAACTAAAACATATTATCTAATTATCATGGTTGAAGTGATACAATTATATAAAACTGTGAATCTTGATGAATACATAAAGGTATCTTTTTCATATTTATAATAGGGAAAGTAGAATGTCAGTGAAATAAGAATATCTTTTTATTAATGTTCTATATAAAATATGTTTTTGTCCCCCACGTAAGATTATAAAAGGAAAATAAATATTTATAAAGGAAAGGGATGAGAAATATCTTTTTTAGATTCATGAATATAATAGAAAAAATACACATATTTCATATTTAAATAGACTGAACACACTCTGGATGGAAGGTTTTTTAATCCCAAGGAGTTGTGATAGGGAAACTCGCAAAGTTTTAGATGTCTTTACACTTGATTATCTTGTGAAAATGAGGAAGATGAACATAATTTGATACATTTTGGAAACCATTATGAAACTCAATTCAAGAGAAGTCAACTCTTGATTGCTCATGTTTCCAACTATCCTAAGTATGTTCATTAATGAATGTTTGAATTTTTTCAATGTTCCCCATCATTTAGTATAGATAAATAAGATAATTTCTTGGATTAATGACGATACATTATGTGGAATGAAATTTCATTTTTTCTAGTGTCTAAAAAGTTCTTCAAATATGTTAATGATAAAAATAAAAAAGAGATAGTTGGAGGAAGCCAAGTAATAATAAAACAACAAGTATCGATTATTCTAGAAAAAGATAATAAATCCATGTATGAGAAAACAATAAATATGAAGATGAAAAACAATGTATCATAAAAAATTTAAGCTATGTGCAAAGATAATCATTCTAAAATAAAATAAGGGTACCAAAAATTTGGTCTCAGTCCTGTTGAGGATATTTTAAAAATGATTCAAGCCGATAAAACCCTCAAAAGAAATAAAATGGTAAATAAATTGAAAAGGGGGAAGCATGTATATTTTGATATTCATTGTTTTATAAAAATTGATGAAAAACAATGTTTTATGGAACTGATTCTAAAAGAAACAATTACCCCAATGTTCAGATAAAGGGAAAGGTATGAAAATGATTGGTGAATCTGATCCACCAAAAGTCTCTTAATGAAAATTCTTCAGACAAACAATATGATACTAAAATGATACAAATAGTTGAATATCTGGGTGATGAAGAAGATAGAGTATAAAATAGGAAGAATCAGAAGAAAAATAATTAAATGAAAAGGAAGATAGTGAAGAATAAATTTCTAAATCTGATTAAATTTCTAAAAAATACTCAGATGCAACTTTCTGTAAGATACCTTCTCTTTAAAGAAAAACCTAAAAAATAATACCCATGTTTTAAATTCATTAAAATATTAGATATTAAGGAAAAAAACAGATCCGATGACAATCAAAATTAGAATTCAGATAATGAATATGTTGAAATTCATAGTGAAGAGATGATCAATTTTGAGAAAGGCTATGATTCATACAACTTTATCACTTTGAAAAGAGGTAAATGAGTCATTTAATTAGATAAAATAATTTGAAATGAAATCTCGTAATTACTATGAATCAAAGTGAATATTTAATTTTTTGTGGAAATTCAAAACAAGTGATCATACTCTATCAGTCGTTAAAGAAATATACTGATGAGTCTTTAGGCCGATTTGAATGTTTTAGAATAAATAACCAAGGAACATAGAAAAACATGTGATAATGTTGGGATGTGGTCTCATAATCCTGAAGAAATTATAAAATCACACAAATACTTAGTTGAAGAATGTAGTAATATTGTGATTGCACTCTCAAATGAATTCAAGAAGTTATAATGTGATACTTCTCAAAAAATAAAAAAATTCAACAGGACATACGGAATCGAGTCCAAATATTTCAAAGTGATTAAAAATAATATGAATTTGGTTTAATCAAAAGTCTCTAAGATAATGTTTCATATGTATGATATCATTGAGTTGAAAAAAATGTCTTGATGACTGATAGGATTGAAATATAGGAGAAGAATACAGATTAGGAATCATAGAATTATTCTCTAGAATATAAGCTAAAATCCTAGGAAGAAGAGATTCATTTTCAAGACCAACTATTTTCAAATTAGGTATAAGTTTTTATATTATAGAATTAATCTCTTGATAAACTGATAGAATACATGAAATAGTTCAATAAAATAAAGAATGTTGTTTTTGAAATTTTCAATATGTGGAAGGAAAAAAATGAATCCTTTAAACCTTTTTGTGTTAAATTTTGGAAACTATAAATGAAAGTCTCTGACATATGCATTTATTTTGACTGAATTTTTTCCTTTTTTGGATGAATGTTCTTTCAACTTTTATAGATGATAAAATTCTTCATTTCATCATATGTTGAGTTTCTCTAACACTTTTTTAGGTATTATAAGATCATGCATATTCCTTTTTTTAAATCACAAAGGGAAGAATAATTCATAAAAGGGGAAGAATAATTCAAAATGTGGGAGAATTTATTCTAGAGGGGGATAAATTCTCAAAAGGAGTATAATTTTTGTAAGGGGGTCATTTTTTACAGAATACGATTCATAAGGATTGTGATATCCTAAGGGGGAGGTTAGACGTACTAAAATCATATTCCAAATATTTTTAAAACACAAAGGGAGATATGTTTATGTGTTCACTTCTAAATACAAAAAATAGTTAATTTTTTAGCCTTCTATTTGTTTATCTTGTTGTTTGTTATTTCCCAAAAGGGGGAGATTATTGAGTCAAGTCTTATTTTTACTCAACAAAGCAATCATATCATTACCTATGAAATTAAATGGGTATAATTAAAATTTAATCATATCATAACATATGAAAAAATATACAGGTTTCATAATCAATTCATAAAAATAATAACCCATTAAAAATATTGGGTTTGAAAATAATATAATAAGTGAATAAGAAATGCGTTTCATAAACATCATTCCATCAAAACATAAACCACTTAGAGAAATAATATGAATGTTAACATTGAATAATATCCCCATAAAAGAATGAATAACAGAAAAAATGTCATCTTAGATGATAAATAATTTTTAAATATATTTTAAAACATTTATGAAGGAAAAAAATAATTTATCAATTAAAAAACTCTTTTTGAAAACATAAAAAAATTTAAAACTTTTTTCTTTAAAAATATATTTGAAAACATAAGAAGGATAATTAGAAAAAATATAAAACATAAATAAAATATTTTAAAATTAAAATTATCTAAATTTATTAATTAATTTTTTTAAAAAAAAATTATGAACAGCATTTTTTAAAACATGGTTTTTGAATACATCCAATTTCTAACTAAGGAGATAAATACATTCAGATTTTCCTAAAAATATATCCTTAATGTATTTTTATCAATGAGTGGAAAAAATGGTACTAATAAATTAATATATATTGAATAACTAATGTATAATAAAATTCATTAGTGTTATTGTGATGTGGATCATAATATTTCTCTAATTGAATTATAATTATAATAAATCCCAATAAACAATGACATTATTTCAATAAAATATTACCGCATGGTAAATTGAATCATGCTCACTATGAAAAAAAATATAATTAATTGAAAAATAATATATATAATTAATATAAGTAAAATCATTATATATAATGTGAAATTAATGTATATAAACTTTTAAAATGAATTTAGGGGCATAACCAAACTTGTTTCTCAGAGAAGGGAAATTGAGACACAACAATCTTATAGATTTGGTAATTTTTGAAACGTAAACCCCATGAAATAAATATCATTGAATGGATATGTAAATTCCTATAAATTTAATTATAATAATCATATAATACATTCATGAGTATTTTATACATCATTAAAATGAAATTATTGTCGAATAAAGCATTTTCCCATAGAATTAAAAAGTGAGATGAAATTCCCTTACCTTATGTGTTGACACTCATTGTACTCATATAAGCCTAATATATAATAAGTATAAGTTTATTATAACCTAACAAAGAACTATTTTATATTTTATAGGACCATAATTGGTTTTTATGAATTTATATTACATTTATATTATGAGTTCCAAGTTACGGTTTCACTTTGGGTAATATTCGCTTTGTTTTTCAAATTTGTCTTAATTTGACAATTTTTTTGTCCTCATAATTATATAATGATTTCAAGAATATAATAAATGATATAAATATTTTGTATATTTATTATATATGAATTATTTATAATATATATAATATAGAAATATTAAATTGAGTACATCATTCATGGAAACACTACGCCATACATACGCAAGAACGTTGTTTCTGTTTTTTATAACATTGAATGAAAAAAGTAAATGAAATATATTTACATTTATATATATATGATTAATTCATAACTAATATTTCATTTATCTCATATAATTTCACAAAACCCATCCATAATACATTCCATGCAGTGTGTGAATGAATCACATCGCATTGAGGACACGATAGTCCTCATTTCCCCAAACGAAATTATCATATTTATAAAAAATGGAAAACATGAAGGTATGTGTTATATAATGTTTAAATAAGAATAAATACAACATATATATTATATATATCATATAAAAAAGAGTTTTTATTATAATTCCAAACTATATTAGGTAGTAAAGGTAAATCGAACGACATCATTTTGTGAGGTGATAGTTTTCCAAACACAAGAATGTTATGTTCATTAGTAATTAGATAGAGGAATGTTTAAGTTCAGGTAGAACCAATAAAATAAAATAATATAATTTTATTGATTATACTAAGGTGATAATGGGATATTTCAACAATATTAATTGAGGTAATTGTGAAATAAAATAAAAAATGATCTTGAGGATAGATGCTAACTCTTCATTTATTAACTCCATTTAGATTGCACCAATAGGATTCCTTGGATGAATTTCTTCCCAAAGGAAGGATTCAAGGAATAAGGGAGGATGTTGGTAATTTTATTTGGAATATATAGTAATATAATAATTTGTTTTACAGTTTTGATGAAGGGTGAGAGTTAGTGGCCTTTTATAGGGGAGGAAAGTATAGAGTTGACATTTTGGAAAACTAGTTAGGTATACCCATGTTTTTACATAATAAAAGTACCAAAAACCAACAATAATAGTTAATTTAATGTTTATGGGCATAATATTTCCATACAATAGGTTTTGGACAAGTGTATATGACATTTTAGAACTTATGTTTAAGGTTTAGTCCCATGTTAAGCTTAATTTTACCTTAATTACTATAAATAATTACCACAAATATCACTAATATTTTCTGTAAAAAATTAATTAGATATCAGTATAATATAATTATTATACTAATTAAAACCGTATATATAAATTTTCATAAATTCAATTCATTGATGTGGAAAATTTTAGTTTATTGCTAATCTGGAAGATGTAGCGTGAAAGCGTGTCTTTAAATTGAGAATGTTCAAAAGTTCATTAAACTTTTATATCTAATCTCAATATAAAAAGACTAAAATAACATAAATTGGATTAATATATGTATAATTAATCTAATATTACATTAAAACCGAATTAAAATATAATTTTACTCTATATATAAATTAGACAAAAAAGAAGTTTTGAAGAAAATTCATCATTTTCACTATTCATTCAAAAATGAAGATTCTCAGAAAAATTTCAAAAATTCACCCTAAGTTAATTTTAAAATTTATAATTTAAAAAATATTTTTAATTTAGAAAATTATATTTTTGAATTTTTCTAAAATTATTTATATTATTATTCACATAAGGTCAAAAAAAATACTTTTGAGAGAATAATATTTCCAAACATATAAATACATTGTAAAAAAATATATGTTTTATCATCATTATGTTTTATTTATATAAAACAATTATGAACCATATTTAATTATTTTATTACTATTCATACTACTATGTTCATTGACTACATTATAACTATCTAAATAAAATAATGTTTTATATATACTCAGTGTTGTGTGTAACACACACCATGTTGAGGCTGTGTATATAGAATGCTAGGTCAGTGATGTGTATAATGAATGTTTGACTTACTATAATAAAATAAATCAATGAAAATAAATTTATTTGTAAAAAAATCATACAAACTAAGGTGTTACAATAATCATAGATATCATACCATATTTAATATAATTATAACAATTTGACTTTTATTTATTAGAAATTCATTATTAAAAACATTATTCCCTATGATGACAGTTTCATTTGTCACGTATATTTTGGTTCGTTTTTTTAGGTAAATAAACCATGATAATGGATTAATAATCTATATAATATTAATCATAAAATAATTATCACATATATTAATCACATTATATTTTTTAATTATTCATATAATGTGTTGATGATAAAATTAATTACACGAATTCATGAAGATGGAAGTCTGTATGTACACATGAGTAATGATTGGACTTTATTTGGGTAGGAATGATAGAAATTCAAACAATAATTCTTCATTAAAAATTAATTATTATATAATTAATATTGTATATATTAATTAAATATATCCCTACAACCACCTTTGTAATATGAAAATGAAAAATGAATCACATCACTTCATAAAGGTGTTGTCTATACATACGCATCAGTGATATTATAATTTTCAAATGAATGAAATGGTAATAAGTTAGGTAAGATAATTTAATTAGAAAATATTAATAATGAGATAACAATAGTATTTAAAAATTAGATTAATCATAATAACCAGCAATGAATGATTTTAATTGTATATGAATGATATATTTATATAGATGAGGTAGTATACACGAACACATTATGATAAATTTTATTTTCTATTTGATAGAAAAGTGGATGTATATTGTTGATATATCATCATAATAAAAATAAAATTTATTTAGGAAACCAAATTGATTTTTTTTAAATGATACCATATATATAAATTAGTTATAACATGAAATAAAGTTGATAGTAATTTATTAAGATCAATACTTATTCATATTGAAACCTCCTTTTTATTACACCTTAAGACATAAAAGGATGGTATTAAGATCAAAACAGGACCTATAATACTTATATAATGATGTATGGATGGTATAAGAGTATGTGTTTACCGAGGATATGTGGTGTCCTTTTACTAGGTTTGGAGAGGATACACTAATGTTTTTAGAAGATTAAAATATATTAATGTATTAATCGTAGAAAATTACTAAAAATGGATCATTGTCAAATAAGAGATTATATTTGGTGAATATATTACAATCCAATATGATTATGGAATGTTTATATAGAAATGTTACACATTATTCTTTTTTTGACCCCTACATCCTATAACCCGGTTTTGATCTTAACGGTGGTAAATTTTATGATAGTTTTACTAATAATTGTTACATGAAATGTTTCATGATTCGGATTTTATCATGTTTTATTTTTATAAATTTATTGGGAAAATTTCAAGACCATGCGCTGAGATGACATGGGATTCTAAGGGCCAATGTGCCCAAATTTTTTTCTGAATAATGTTTATTTTTTAATATAGTGTATGTGCAGTTTTACATTAAAATTGGAATAACATCTAAATGGGTTCCTGAATAAAAAATCTGAGTGAATTGTTCCATTGAAAACATTGTATTTATCTTAGGTGGGGCCTAACATCTACCGGCGCAGACCGGACTTGAAAGTTTATTTTGGAAGTATTGATAATAAAATATTTAATAAAAATATTTTATTTCCCCATAGAGACTCTTAGTTTTAATTGAATAAATTAGGAATTCTGTGATATCACTATAACCCAAGAATTACATAAAAAAATAATAAGGAATTTCCCTCGACAGCGATGATGGATTAGAGAACGAGACATAGATCCAAGAACAACTGATCAACAAACAATGAAATGTTGCATCACCCTTAATTAATAGCCGATCCAAACCCCTGGTAGGGTGTTTTTTCTTCGTGATTCATTTCCCATTATTAAGTTAAATGATGAACATGGGCCAACCCACGAATAGGTTGATCAGTAGTTATATCAATCTGGCGGGATGGATAATTTATGGGGTTTGATTATCATGTATTATTCTTCTATATGGATTTGTTTTATTTTTCCTCTATTTTAATCATTCTAACATGAACATATCGAGGCCAAAACAAACAAAACAAGATCCATTGTTAGGGAATGACTATTAATTTATCTCTTTCCCCCAATATTTTTCTGTTCCTCGTTCTTTGTGTAATATGAACAGATGATCATTGCACCTTCAATCTATGGCACAATGATCCGAGATTGAGGATATGACCTCGCAACAACATCGTGGAGGAGTGATGGAAAATGCATGCCACGAGTCACCCTGGGTAGTAGTTCAGGGTGGTAAAAGGCGTAATCTAGAGTAGTGGCTATAGTTGGGTGCAGGTGGAGTGCGAGGGGGATAAGTTCTTGTCAGGGTGGATGATGGAGGAGCTAGCATGTGTCCCCATGGGGGTGGGGACAAGCTAGGAATATTGTGAGGCTGAAGAGAAACCAGTGGGGTGGATGGAGATAAAGAGTGAGTCCAAGGTCCAAGCGGAACCTCATGGGTTCCCGTGGAAGTAGAGGATGAAGGCGGTGACTATGGACGCAATAGAGAGGGGCTACATACACAACTAGGTTCACATTGAGCCCACTGGGGAGGTTGGGGATGAAGTGGCCATCCACATTGACTGGGAACATATGGCCTGGTTGACAGCGTGTAGGATATGTGGCCAGCCAACACGTAGTGGGTCGTGCTGGATTGATAGGGCCATTCTAGTATCCTAGTAAGTCTTATAGAGCGGGGCCTAGTGGGCTAGTCTATGTCAGTAGACTGGAGCAGGTCAGGTAAGTGGGTCATTCTAGGTGAGACCTAGACCAGACCTGGGTCTGATTGTTTTCACTAAAATGTCCATAAGTTTCAAATGGAAGGTTCATTTGGCGATCCATCTATGGAATTGGGACCCTCGTCATAAGGAAGTCATTTTGAAATGGCATGGTGTATCATTTCTATGGATCAATATATGTAGAGAGTTTCAACTTGTTCATTTCTCAAGGGTTTAGTACGACATTATATCCACATCACCAGATAATGACCCCTCTAGATGCTCAGCCCTAGATACAGTTGTATTATCCCACCATGGGACTGGGGGATCCTATATCACCCATGGTGTATTTTTGTGGGAATGAATGTTACCTTAGAGCCCAAAGCATTAGTCCTCCTTCCAGTGTACCATATCTGTTGGATTGTAAATATTCTCTGAGAATAATCCCCTATGTTACTAGTAGCATCTCTAGGGTTGTCGGTATTCTATAATAAAGATCCCTTACATTGATAGATAATACAGACTTGGTTTTCTATAGTATTAGGAAAGTATCCCCTCTCTGTATACAATGATATTTGACCAGTTCATTCTCTTTGGGAAGGTCCCAAATTAGTGTGTCCTCTTTGAAAGAGTATTTGTAGACATCACAGATCGAGGAGTGAGTTCTCCCAGAATGAGTGTGCCTCAAGAAGAATCCTTTGGCTAATGGTTAGTTGTGAATTACCTCTCTACTTTTTGACAGGTTACGAGCATATATGGATATCCTTGGTATATTTGTTATATACATATACCTATGTTGAGAAGACTTACATATTGTATTTATTCTGTTATTGTTTGTATATTTCATTGTGGAACTACTTTAATGTTTTAGCATATCTTACTGAGTATTTTTTTTACTCACCCCGACACAGTCATTTCACGCATATGTCATGTCTTGTGCAGACGATCGACAATTTGATAGAGTCTTATTTATACTTGGACTAGGTTGTTCTTAAAGATGTTATACATGTGTGGTGTGCTTCAATGACTTCAAAATGATTTCCTACACCGAACCTTATGCAACGTTTTTCAGAGGATGAATTTCGAGAACCTATGTGTTTACTTATACAAATTCTTTCTTTAGTGGGATTATACTCTGGCTATGTGTACATTACAGTTTCCTAATGTCATACTCTGTGGTTGGTATCTTAGTGTATTCAGGCATTTTCTACTTATTTTTTTTACATTTCATCAATTTCGGAGTTGGAGTTGACTATGTGAGAGAAAATGTACATATGAAAATGACTTCCATTTAGGGATATACATACTCGGTGCTAGTTTCCAGCCCATAGCCTATTAAAGTTGGTCTTGGGGGAGTCATAAAATGGGCCCCTCTAGGATGAGTAATCATGTAGTGGTATCCAAAGAGGTTATTTCTACATAAGGTTCGTAATTCTATGAGGTTGGTTTGGGGTAATGTTTTTAAGTGTTTCGAGTTTAGATTTTAGGCAAGGGACTCCTGTGTTGGTGAAAATGATGACAAATCCATACACCAAGACTCTATACACTTTATTTTCAACCCAATTCAGGGAAAATTGGTTTTGGGAATTAATGTTATTTAAATCATATAAGAATGTGCTATGATTTCCATTTCCTTCTAGAGTCAGCTCTCCAAATATACTCAATTGACCATGGTCCATATTGTTTTTTAGGATTCCTCCATGCATACAGGTAGCCAGGATTCCATTGCAAGATCAAGATGATGATCAGCACAACGATGAGGCATTAGTATAGTGTCTTGTACCTGAGGTGGAACCTCTATGTGATTTTCCTATTGTAGTACCACCAATCGAGAAGCAATTACTAACAGCACTACTGATTAAGGATGTTTGTCGGATGAGTGAATAACATGAGTTCTTGAGGAAACAACCTCCCATTTTTTTGGGGTGAGACACACCCCCAGGTAGCTAAGGATTTATTGGATATAGATATAGTGTATTTTTCCTTGTGAGGATTCCTCCTGACCAGATGTTTGTCCAAGCCTCGAGTATTCATTATGGATTAGTGGGGAGATGGTGGAGCTTAGTGACCCATACACATGATGAGGTAAATCTCTCTTGGGAATAATTTATGTGTCTCTTAAATAAAGAGTTATTTCCATCTATATTGCATTCAATGAGCATGTAGAAGCTCCTAAATTTGCAACATTGTAGTCGGACTCTGGAAAAGTACTCAGAGAGGTTTACTAAACTTTCTCACTACTCCACATATATGGTGCGAGACTTGTTCTTCAGGGCTCAGACTAGGGAGCAGGGACCATGCTGGGATATCAGAGCATCCATGATATCCCTTAGCAATCCTACATATGCTGGGGTAATAAAGTGAGCTCCACTAGTGAAGATATTTCTAGAGGAGTAGAGACCAGGTGTGGGAGCTACCTGCAGGCACTAGGTAGATGAGTATTTACTAGTATGTAGATAGTGATAGTAGAAGGGACCCAAGGGGCCATGAACATCCAGACACGACCCAAAGATACTAGGTCAGTGGTGCAAGGTTCCCAAGGAGTCTCATGTCAGCCCAGAGATAGGTGGTTTTACATATACAATGGTCATGGGAATCTGCCTCGATATGGACACACTCGACGTACAGATGGTTGGGGGATGGTCAAAGGACCATAGAGGAAGTGGAAGAGACATGGGAAGGGAGGTATGTAGGGTGTCATATGTGGAAGAGGAGTAATTAGAGTATAATGAGGTGGTAGAGGTTCGACTTGTTACCACCAGAACCACCAGGTGGTCCAGATAAGGCTCAGTGATCTGGTGCATAGGGAAAGGTACAACTAAAGGTGATGGAGGCTTATCACCATGGTTCTCTAAGGATTATTAGATATATGATCAGTTTATTTTCAACTATAGTTTTAGTCTTAATAGACACATGTGAAAATCATTATTTTCTTTCCATACACCTTATTCAGGGTTTAAAGATTCCGGTTGAACCATTGAATCTACCATTACGTTTACAGACTCCTATGTGATAGGATTTGATGATCACACACTAGTAATAAAAGTTAGACCCTACTCATGGAGGTGAGAGTTTCAGTTGGGATCTTTTGGTATTGGCGTCGAAGACTTACAATGTAATTCACTATGTGGACTGGTTATCTATAGTCCTTGCTCAGATTGACTGTTTTAGGTATAGAGTGTGTTGTGTATGTGGTGATGAGACAAGGTTATCCTTTTTTGGGCAAAAAGAAATACATGTAGCACAGTATGGACTTACTCATAAGAGGGTGTATCTGATTACCCACTAGTTGACTAGACTCACCCTTTGTGTTCTGGATTATAGGAATCAACAGTTTCCTGTAGAGGTGGTGGAGTATGAGTATAACCTTTTTGAGGATGTCCTCAGATTACCTTCCCACAGGGAGGTAATATATTGTATTGATCTATAACCTGGGATAGAACTGACATCTACCCATGCATATAAAATGGTTCTAATAGAGATCCATGATCTAATGGTATAGTTGGAGGACCTATGGAGGAAGATATTCGAATGACCTAGGGGTTCACACTGGGATTCCCCAGGTTTGTTTGCCAAGAAGGCAGATGGGAGCTTGAGGTTATGTGGGATCTTTTAGTTCTTGAATCAGGTGATTGTGAAGAACATGTATCCACTATCAAGAATCAAAAAACACTTTGATCGTCTAAAGGAAATGAGGTGGTTCTTGAAGATTAACCTCAGATCTAGATATCATCAGCTTCTTATACGGGATAATGTTGTACCGAAGATAACCTTTATAATTTGGTATGACCATTACGAGTTCTTACTGATGTCGTTTTCCATGATGAATGCTCTAGAACTATTTAAGGGACTCATGAATAGGATCTTCTAGCCTCACATAGACCAGTTCATGTTGGTCTTCATTAATGACATCCTTGAGTATGCAACATATAAGGAAAAGCATGTGATACACTAGAGGATGGTCTTGGACACACTCCAAGAGAACCAAATTTATGGGGAGATCTCGAATTGTCTGTTTTGGATTTGAGAGGACCACATTTTGGGACATATCGTTTTATAGGGTAGAGTTGCAATGGATTCAGTGAAGATTGAGGCAGTTCTTACATGGGAGAGATCCTAGAGAATTACCGAGCTTCAGAAATTATCGGGTTTGGATGGATACTACTAGAGGTTCGTACTCGAATTTTCTAGAGTGGAATCAACCTTGAAGGCTTTGACACGGAAGGGTAATATTTTCATATGGATAGATAAGTTCCATTTGTGCTTTTAGGATTTGAGGGAAATACTGAAGAGTGCTCCCATCTTGAGTCTAGTAGAGGAGGGCAGCTGGTACGTAGTGTTCTGTGATGCATTAGAGATATAGTATAGTTATGTTATAATGTAGGGGAAAATGACAATTACCTATGGTTTATTCCAAATGAGACATCATGAGGAGAACTAAGTGACCCAGGATCATGAGCTAGCTGTAGTAGTCTTTGCATGAATATGTGGTGAAACTACCTGATGGGTGAGATAATTATCATTTACTATGACCACAAGAGTCTCCGGTTTATCTTATCTTCGTATGATCTGAACATGAGACAAAGGATGTGGATAGAGTTTCTCCAATAAAATTACTTTGAGATTTTTTATACTCTATGAAAGGGGAACTTGGTAGAGGACGCTCTCTGCAAAAGATCCAGCTTGAAATTTCGAAGTGAGAAATCCGAGAAATTGGAAGCATTAAAGATATACTTTGATGATAGATATGGGCCGTCTTACCTCCACCTGATGGTTGTAACCCCTGCACTCATGCAACAATTCATGGAGTCATATATTGGGGATACCAAATGTGAGAACTGATGTGCTCAATTTGTCCATAGGGCAAGACCCTGATGGATATTCATTAGGTGAGGAGAACACTATTTTTTAGAGGGTGCATAGTTTTACTAGTAGTGTTGTAGGTGAAGGTTCTGAGGGAGTTCCAAATGTCCCCTCTGGAGGTACATTCAGGAGTGGAAAATATGTACCAAGACCTCTATTGTCAATTATGGTGGTAATGGATGAAGTGGGAAGTGGAATATTTTTATTCATGATGCATCAATTTCCAGCAAGTGAAGGCTGAGCACCTGGTTCCAGTGGGCTTGACCGAACCTATTGAGGTTCTAGAGTGTAAGTGGGATGTGGTATTAATGGACTACCTGATGGGTTTACCACACATGTCCAGGGGTCAAAATACCATCTGGGTGATCATTAACCAACTTACCAAGTTTGACTACTTCCTACCTATCTAGGATCACAGTCCATTGGAGACCTTGGGATGCCAATATGTGTAGGAGATTGTTTGGATTCATGGAGTTTCCTCGATGATAATTTTAGATCATGATGATCATTTTACATCCTGGTTGTAGAACAGATTTTAGGATGTATTTGGGAATTAGATATGCTTGAGAATGGTGTTCCATCCCCAAACGGATGGCCATATAGAGAGGACCATTTTGGTTCTAGAGGATATATCATGGGACAATATCTAAGACTATGATTGTAGTTGGGATGATCACCTACCACTAGTGAAGATTTCATAAAAAATACCTACCTATCCACCACTGGTATAGAACAATTTGAGGCCTTGTACATGTGACCATTTAGGTGACTACTTTTCTGGACTGACCTAGGAGAGTCAGCACCCATGTGATCGAAGTTGGTGTGGGCTACCACTGAGAATGAGTAGATTATCCAGAAGTAGATGATGCTTTCACAGACCGAACATAAGTCATATTATAATCGGATACATAGGCCTCTAGTATTAGAGGAGGGAGATTATGTGGTCCTTCAGGTCTCACCTCGCTGGGGATTGAAAACACTTGTTAGGGGTGGTAAGTTATATCTAAGATACATCGGCCCTTTTCAGATTCTACCTATAGTTGGTGAGGTGGCATACAACAAAGATCTACTGCCATAGTTTCATCGGGTACATGAAATTATCTATGTTTCATAGCTGAGGAGGTATGTGCTTGATCGATCACTCGTCATTGATTTGGGAGAGATGAACACTGTCTACGGGGAAAATATTTCATAGAACATAGTGGAGATTGTGGATTGAAAGGAGAGGATCCTTCAGGGGTGGCCGATTTCTCTGGTTCTATTTTGGTGGTATCTTAAGAATCCCCCAGAGAGAAATTGTTCATACGAAGCTATGATTCATGCTTAATATCCTCATCATTTTGTAGATTATCCCTTGTTTTGGCTTTTGGGGATGTAAATCCCTAAGTTGGGGAGAATGTAATGACTTAGATTTTCTCCGGTTGTATTTTTATAAATTAATTAGAAAAATTAAAATACCATGCGTAGAACGATATGTGATTCCAAGACCCAGTGTGCCCAGAACAAGTTATGGAAAAATATTTTGTTTTTAATAAACCACGTGGCTAGTTTTTCATTAAAATGGGATAAATACCAAAAGGGTGCCGAGATTAGAAATACGAGGGAAATTGTGTGTTCAGAACAATGAATTTACATTAGGATATGACTAACATACCTCGTCATGAGTCAAATGAATGATCGATTTTGGATATATCAGTGAAAACATATTTAAGATAAATATTTTATTTCGATGCAGTGACTCTTTTATTATTTTTTTCATTTTTTTAGGGATTTTGGGTTATCAACATAACCCATAATTTTTCCTGAGATGAGAAGGAGTTCTCTAAATAGATAAAATAGATCAGAGAACGGTACTTGGGAGTTCCTATGAAATTATCTGTTTCCCTAAGTATTTATGTGTTTGTCATTCCACACAAAATATGAACAGAGGATCATTGAACCTTCAGTATTTAGTGCAACAATCGATGTCCAGGGATCCGACGCTACAATGAAATAACTGAAGTGTGGCTGTGAAGACACAATGTGAATCAACTGAGGATGTCGTTTAATGAGGTACAAGGCGATGCACAGAGTAGTGGAACCAGCTGGGTTCAGGTGGAGCCTGAGTCGGACAACACACCGGTAGTAGCGGTGGCATGTGGCCGAGGGGGGTTCCATGCAAGGCGGGCATGAGGCAGATGGTTCGCCTATGGGTCGGACGGCGGCAAAGCATGAGGTCGTGGTCCAAGATCGGCCGCATGGGATCCCACTCTAGTGGAGGCGGCGGGTGACAACTGGGGATTTGCTGGTGAGGGGCTATGAACCAGGATAGGTTTGCGTAGAGCCCACAATGGTGGAGGTGATGGGGGATTCTAGGGACGTGGTGGCCATCCACATTGACTGTAATAGAACCATGTTGACTGGGCACATGTAGCTAAGTTAGGCACATGTGAGAGAAGGGGGAAGGAATTCATGAAAAGGGCCAAGTTGGATGGACCGAGCCACTCTAGGGGCCGGAGGGATGGGTCCAACAGTACATGATCCCAACGGGGTGACCCGTGCCAAGCCAAGTGGGATGGGCCAAATCAGTCAACTACACCAGGTTGGGTCGGTGGGTTGGGCCAGGTCAATCCCGAACCGACCATGGATCATATTTTGTTTCTTTAAAATGTATATAACATTAAAATGAATGTTCCCTTTTGATGAGTATGCTATAGAGCTGGTACCCTCATGATGAGGAGGTCCTTTTGAGAGACATTGGTGGGTTTTTAGTATGGACGAGTATTGGTATAGAGTTTCAATTGGTTTTTTTCATGAGGGTTTTGTATGGCATTACATCTAAATCACAGGATAGTAGTCCCCATTAGAGGTCGGGTCCCATATAGAGTTCTAGTACCCCTACATGGGACTGGAGAGAGCCTATATCACAAATAGTGGTTTTCATGGGAATTGATTTGACCATTGAGCACAGGGGGCTAGTCATCCATATAGTGGGAAGTATCTATAGGGTTGTCGGTATTCTCTGAGAATGATCCTCTACATTATGAGCTGCATCCTTAGGGTTGTCAGTAATCTCTAACAAGGATCCCCTACTTGCGGGAAACCATATACATGGTTGTCAGTATTATCTGGGTAGGATCCCTTCTCTATATACCATGAATTTCAACTAGTGTATTCTCTTTGATAGGGGCCCCAATTAGCAGGACCTCTTTGTAAGAGTCTCTGAAGACCTCATGGATTGAGGAATGAGTTATCCCAGAACAAGTGTTCCTCAAGAAGAGTCTTGTGCCTAAATATTGTTTGTGAATTACTTCTTCACTTTGTGGCTGGTTATGAGTAAATATCGATATCATTGGTATATGTTCTATATACATATTCCTTTTTATATTTGAATTCACATTGTGTAATTATTTTGGTATACTTCATATATTTATTTGTGATATTTCTTTGAGGTTTTGGGGTTTCCTACTGAGTATTGGGTTACTCTCCCTTACACTAGAATTTACCTCAGATTTCATGTCTTTTATAAGGGATAAACGCTTTAATGGAGTCCTTGGTGGATCGGGAATAGGTGGTTCTTAGAGAAGTCATATGGACGTGGTGTGCTTCTATGTCTTTAGATAGATGTCCTACACTTTCCATTCTGTTAGGGTTTTCAATAGACTAGTGGAATGAACTTGTGTATTTACATTTGTATACTCTTTCATTGGTGTTCTTGCATTCTATCCCAATTTACATTCTACTTTCCTACTATTGTACTATATTTTTGGTATCTTAGTGTATGCATTCATTGGCTACATAGTGTTTTTAAATATCAAAATTTGTGGTCTTGGAATTGTGTGTGTGTTTATAGGTATTTAAAAAAATTCCTCCCATTTGTGGGATATTCCTACTCGGTGCTAGTCACCAACCCCTGGAATATTCAAGGAAGGATTGCGGTAGTCACGGAATGGGACCCTCTTGTATGGCCCGTGAAAAATTGAAATTGTAATTATTACCAAATATATAATTTCTAATTTAAAATATTCAATACATTTTATAAAATTCTATTTTATTAAGGGTAGGAATATGATTTTATTTTTTCTCATAGAACTCAATGAAAATATATATTACGAAAAATTATTTTTATACATAAAACTGAATATAAATTCATTCCATTCCTTGTTAAAACATCAAAATTACTATTAAAATATTTTATTAAATATATAGTATATAAAGTTCATTAAAAAAATTAATAAATAATTAAATAATTAATTTAGTATAATAATAAATCTTCGAGCCTATAGAAACAATTACTTGAAAAAATGTGTTTTAAGACCATATCATATCATAAAATAAAATCATTTTCAAATATGATTCCTCTATAATTAATTAGATCATTTCCAAAAAATGAATCTTATGTTACATTTCAGCAAAATTTTAATCATAATGGTAATTTTAATATTGAATATATTACAAATTTTAAAACAATTGTTATTTTCCAGGGTTCAATGACAAAACATATTTAAGAATAAGTGAAAAATCACATTTTTTTCAATTTTTGATATGCATACTAAAAAATTATTATTTTTTACATAAAATAAAAAATCAAAATAATTTGTAAAACAACTATATTTTCCACACTCAAAAAGTAATAAAACCCATTTTATTAAAAAATAAATATTTTTGAAGAAAAATGAAATTACAAGAACATTGGGTCCTATTAATTATACATTAATGAATAAATTTTAATTATATAAATATTTTATACAAATTTCTCATAATATAGTCATTCCAGTTTAAACCACAAATTTAAGAGCTAGGTTATGATGGTATACTATATCATGGTTATTTTTGACTTGAGGTTTTATGTGTAGTAAGATAGTAGTGAAATTAAATTTATTTAAAGTATATATATCATCATATATAGTGATTTAAAATTTTATCAACAATTTTTGAATTATTACAAAAAATAAACCACTCTAATATAAAAAAATAGTACACTACTTCCACATTACACATTATGTTTCCCACATAGATTCCGAAAATTTATAGTTTCTCTAAAAAAATACTATTGGAACGTTATTTTTTCAAAACACATTCTCTCTTATATCCAAAATCTCTAACAAATTTTATCAATAACATAGATAAATATTTATTGGTATGACCTCTGAGTTCTATACATGAGAAGTATTTAGTGTGTATTTCCGTAGGAATGATACCTGAAATAGATCATGAACTTGAGAGAGATTCTATTTAATATCTAAATGATAATAAATCATTCTTCGATGAGAAATAATTTTTAATAAACCCATATATCATTATCTCATCATTAACTTTATTAAAACTCTAATATTATTCTTCTATAGTGATATTCATTAGAATGCCTTGTTACTATCTTTGAAGTCTAGTTCTCATCAATGATTTCATACATGAAATTCCTACTGATTCTGAGATACCATGATACACTTCTTACAAGTTCTAAACATCACTAAACATTATTAACTAGATCATCTTCCAATATAATTATTTTTCTGAATTCAGTTATGTACATTTTTGTCTAACACTTCCTTATTTAGATAGATTTATGGGGATCAGTATGAATGCATGAGATGAAGATATTCTAGAATGTAAATTCAACCAAAGGAAGGTTTCTATCCCAACAACCATTTAAATCCAAGGATAAGGATATTAAAATTAATTCTAGGGTTTGAATGGTACTCCCAAACTAATAATCATTTTGGGAATGCTTAGCTGTACTAAAAATTACATTGAATTTAAATCCTATAAAGGAATTCCTATAATTTCAAGGAAAACCTTGATTCCAAATGAACTATAATATAATTTATTACTCTATAAAACCATAAAACTCCATTATATTATATCTTGTAAATCTGATCTGGAGAGAATGTTTCTTTGATGGAAAAGAAATGTTCCCATTTCATAAGTCCATCAATTACTACTTGAGTAAGAATTTTTCAATTTAGATGTTATTGGGTATTCGGAAGAAAAATATATCTCAATGTTTATCCATTTCCATTTTGGAATGTGTAGTGGTTATAAAATACACATAGGTATTTATATTTCATACATCACATGTTAAAATATCGAGCTTTGAGATAAGCACCCTAAAATATTCCTTGTCATTTTTTCAAAAAAAAACTACTAATTTACATATCTATACATCATTATACTTCTTGGATCAATTGAAAAAGATAAAATATGAGAATAATCCAATATCCCTTAAAATATTGTATTTATAGGACACATACAATACTTATGAACTTTACCATTTACTCATAATCATGGTTCAACTCTAAAACATTTCACACCTACTATTGTAGTTAATCATCATTCTTATAAACCTATTTAATCATAATATGAATATATGGATGAAAATTAATCTAATAGATATTTAATAGAAACTCTTTTATAATGATTTAATGATTCAAATTATATAATTCCATAAATTTTGGTCCTCATTCAATCCGCTTCAATGAAAAACTAACATGAACCTTCTAACATAGAAAACCATCCACCTTATTTTCCTTCCCACGGTTGTAATCTATTGAATAATCATAATATTGGGTCAACTATAACAATACTATATGGAACATATTCAACACTTTCTACTTAAATATATACTTCAGTCTATTATGATCTATTTATATATCACACCTCTCAACATAAAGATAAATTCTCCATATGTATAAAGAATAAATTATTGGTTTCTTTTCCAATCCATTAGTATATAAAATTTTATCCTCAATTTTCATTTTGTGAGTGTCATAAGCTATCACCAAATCATTTTTTATTTTGATACATCCATTTCCCTTCTTCGATTCTTCACTACTGATTATAAACACTACTCCACAATATGGTAATGTAAGGACATATTCACAAGCCATAATTCTCTTCATATCCATGATTGTTTCAACACATTCATTAATAAAAATTAACTTGGATCCCTTTAATGACAACATGATTATAATATTATATAGGCAAGGTAAATATCTCACAAAACAATGGTATTATTCATCCAGCCCCAGAAAACTATTGATCTCATTTATAACGGATGGTCTTGGACATTTAATAATGACATTCAACATTGAAGGACCCATTGATACCGACTCACTTGATAATGTTTTACAAAATAATTTTTCATTCTATATCAAAAAAATATAATTGATTAATTTATTAGGAAAATTATCCTACCATAGGGTATTGATAATAATTTAAAAATATTCTTAATAATTTATATTTATTTTATAATGTATATGAATTTCCTCTATAAATACAACATAAAGAAGATTAAGGTGTTCACCGAATTCTGTATTCATTCAATCCAGGAATATAACAATAGATTTTATATGTCCTAGTAGAATCACTATAAATTAATAATGACTATAAATCTAAGGTAAGTATTTCATTGGAATATCCTCTTTATTGACAGATATGTTATGATATCTAGATTGAATGGAAATATTAAAAAATAGTGATTACCTCATAAATGATCATATAGATTTTTATTATGTTGTAGAAGAGAGTTGATCTTTATAGTGAACTTATAAATAAATCTATAATCAATTTAATGATGCAGTATCACATATCTCTTCATAATAATTGAATTCTTCTAACCTATGGTGATGTAATAGGTCACAAGAATACCTTATCATGATTCTCATAGAGTCAGATCTTTAATTATCTAGCTCATCTGATAATATTATAAATTGACCGATTATAGTATTTGTAACATAAGGAAAAATTTACCATGAAAATTGAAACTCAAGATTCAATGGAAGAATTGACAACTCTTCCTAAAAGACATCAAAAAACTCACATAAAATAGGCATGACTTCCAGGCTGAGATTATTACTGTGAATTTAATATAAATACCCAATTTTAAAAGTAATCAAGACCAATGTAATGGATTTAATTTACATAAGAGGTTAATATTCATCCCTGAACTAATATAAAATCATTTTTGATTCATAATATACAATGTAATTTCATTATTCTATAAATTTACATAGAGTATATGTTGAAAAATCTTATCAATTAACAAAACGACATTAAATTCCATTGAAGGATGATCATACAATTTGAATAGGGAATATTCTTATATTTTTTAATTTAACATCACCATATTTCGATTGTATTATAAATATACCTATCCATTATTATCCAAGTTGAAGATTAAAATATCATATTAAATTCATTTATCCAGGATTTATTCTTTATATTAGGTCATTGACTCCGATAATTTTCATGTTTAACACATATATATTATAGAAATATGAATGGTAACTTATGAGATACTTTATTTTCCCTAAATGAACTATTTATCTTCATATGTATATTAAATTCATTATTCTTGGTGTTTTCATATATCAAATATCTTGTCATTCCATAGATACATTCCATAGGGTGATTCCTCTAACACTCCTGACAAGTATGAAGGTTGATATTATTTATTCCGTAGTCACCAATAAAAAATGTCCCATGAAACTCATATTTTTCATGCTAGGTGTTTTTGAAAAATCACACATGTTGATTTTTGCAGGAATATACATGGATAACTCATTATTAATAAATATAATCATTTCATATAACATTTACCACATAATTTAATTTCTCATGTGAATAATCATTGAACTTCCCATCATATTTTACTATAACATGAATCACCTTGGTTAAGACCATTATCTAAAATAAATAATCATATCACAATAAAATATAATCATAGTGATAAATCTTGTGATCATGAAAAAATATTCATAATTTTAACAAATCATGATACCTTATTTTAAGCCAATGACACCGTAGGTTTAACCTAGTTCAATCTTGGTCATCATTAATTCAAATCCTTATCAATGGTTCATAAAGAGAATGTCAATTAACTAAATAAAACCTCCTAGGAGTTTCAATCCTTGTGATTAGTATTAGGACCAATCATCATGAATAAGTGTTTATTGAGTTAATATAAAAAAATACCACATTCAGAATTTCTACCCCTCACTGAGTACATGGAATAGCCTCATCTACATTACTGTATTTATATAGGGATTCTTTTTTTAAGAAAACCACATAGTCTATACATTATAAAAAATTATGATATTATCATATACATAGACTTTTTACCATGTTTTTAACCAAAATTTTCCATCTTCAGTCTTTAATGATTAACTAATACACACTCTGATATCAACTATGGTGACATTAACATAACATAAATATTGGTTACAAAATATTATAAAAACATTAAATAAATTTTATAGAAATTCACCATTGAATAATATAATAGTTTCATATCTTTAGAGACCAGAAACATAATAATCTTCTTTCAAGAATAATAATAAATATCACCTACAATTATAATAATATTAGTACCATTATAGACATATAAAACATCAAAACCCAAGGAATGAAAGCATAAGAAAGGGTGGTCTCATATGGTCAGAAATGGTAAACATGAAAGATACCAATCATAAGATGATAAGATAATCATTGGGGTAAGATAACATATATCGTTTCATGTTATTAATATAAAATATTCATACATAGAAAATCATAGATCATAAACCGTGTAATCCAATCAAATTCATATTCATGGTTACTAAGGGTGTTAAATCAGTAATAATAATTCATGTTAAATTAAATAGGTGCATGGAATTATAAGGATGAGAAATTGTAATATAAAAATAAGGGAATTTATAATAATTTTCATGCATAAAATTATAATCATAGAAAAATGTAATTACTATCATACATAAAAATATGAAAAAACTACTTACAATTGTTTCCACACATAATCTTCTTACCAAAACAAGATGCAATCATACTCACCTAAAAAATGTGATTAATAATATTCAAAATCATATCTATGGTTATAATCATCATATTAAGAGATATCAATATCACTTTACCCAACGGATTAGATGTCTATAACACACCTAAAAATCACATAATAATAATTTATTCACATTTATGTTACAAGGTAATATCAATATTTATCAATTTATCATCACTTAACTTGTGGAAAATAAAATATATTTAATTTATATTTCATCACCATAAAATATAACAATAGAGAGAATGATTAATGACTGTATCAATAGATCATGTCCCAAATAAAGAATATTTACCAAAAAAGGATGTTTTTGTCGATGTAAATACATTTAAATGATAACTTTACTTTTTTTTTGAGAAAATTACCTTTTCATTTTTGAAGTCACATATTTAAAATGTTAAAATTTTAAAATTATTGTGAATAAAATTTCATTGTAATAGACCATGGAATCCTGAAATGTATGCTTCAATGCATTGAGAATTAATGACTTAGGGAAATTAATTTTATTTAATAATCATTTCAATGAAATAATCCTTTCATAGCTTTTCTAAAATGAACCTTATTAAAAAATACCAAATGATTCCTTTTAATTATTTTGAGAAAATTTGAAACATGGGTAAAAATGACTGTTATAAATATTAAAATCCAAATAAAAAGATTCATGATTAAATTTTTAATAACATTGTTACCATCAAAAATGGTTCTGAACTGTAGAGAAAATAATATGAGTTTTTCAAAAAAAGTATTTTCTTTAACATTTTAAGAACCAAAGGGAGAAAAATTGAACAATTAAATGAAAATAAAATAAATAGGTTGATTAAAAAAATAGATGTTGGTTTTTAAGATGACTATCTACATAATTCCATTAAATTTAAACTTATTCTAGACAATTTTGAAAAGAAACATGATTGTAACATAAATACCATACCTAAATTTTTTTATTTCTAATACACAATGAAACCACCCATATAATAAATATTTATTTATTATGAATGAATTCTGTAATTAACTTGACCGGGTTAACCTAACACATCACCCAATCTGGATCTCCCCAAGGCCTCAATCTTGCCTCCTCAAATTCCAGATTCTGCTAACATGTGGAGAGGGTCTACAAGAAGCTGTGAGTAGACTACCCTCTAGTTAGAGTGTAATAATTGAAGAAAACAACCACACTCACAAAAAGGGACTAAAAAATTGTAAAAATTATAAATGAACTAAAAAAAATCATGATATAACAAATAGAATACATAGATAGACCAAATGTAGTCAAACAATACACCAAATCATCGACCATAGGGATGATCACATATAAAAAAAACAATCAAAAATGAAATACAATCATATTTACTATAATCATTGAGCTAAACCAAATATACAAAATCCATGATGCTCAAGTAGTACACGAATGATCCAAGGACTCTACACAAGAATCTATACTCTATCAAGAAACATTGGGCATCAAACACACCCATTGAAAAACCTGTGATCTAACATGAAAGTGTATATCAAGGTTTGACACACACAGTGGTGACCATACAAAGAGTGATAAATATATTTTAGTAGGCCACAACTAATAGGGGATATGCTAATTTTCATGCATAACATATGAATTCAAAAATGATATACCCATCATACCAGAAAAATAACCACAATTAGCATAAAATTAAAAACTAAAACGAGGGGTAAAAACAAAAGAATAAATCCAAATAGAGGGTTCTATCCTAAAACCCATATAAATATACCTCACCTCTATCCCTTTCCAACATATTTATAGAACTTGGCTCACCCAGCCATATGACAACCGATGCGTCCACAAAAACTCCCTAGATGCCCAAAGATGTCTAAAATAACCATAAATGAATCTGAACCACAGTGCATATCTATATGTTTCTAGGAGAATAGTGTTCATCTATAGGGTACTAGGATAATAATGACTTGATCAGAACTGGTGATTGGAAAATCTATGTTGAAAAAAATAAATAAATTATTAGTCCAAAATTTCATATAGAAGAAATTGGGAACCAACTATAGGCTAAAAGGAATTGACTCATGGGATACATAAAAACAAAGGATAAAAAAATCCCTGACCCTTGGAGTGAAAAGCATCCAAGTCCCTAGGAGCTCAAAGCATCTTCAACACAAAAAACCCAGTCTATGAGTACCTCAGGGCCTCAGAAGAAAAATTCCACACTAGTCAGGGATAACAATCAACTATATTGTGGTTTCACTTGTCCGAATCTTTGATTTTATTTTTAAAAACCATCTAACAACAACTATCATACTGTGGATATAACCAAATCAAAATTAGGTCCAATGAATGATCCATGTTATACCAATGGTATCCACCTCAACCACTATACTGAGATGAAACTTTATCAAACATCATGGTTAATGATTTAATATACATGGGATATCCCAAAACTCAAACCCATCATCCTTATAGATAAAATAATAGTGTTGAACAACTCTATCCTTAAAAATAATGGGGAATCACACATAATACTAGATCTCAGTATCTAAAAAATAGCAACCATGGGCTCTCCATGACCCGCCTCAGGGGCATAAATAACTCGGGGATCACCCAGTCCAGGGTCACAAAATAAAGAAACATCTTCCATAAGTACCCCCGACTACTCCCATGAACTCATTCCATGCTAACAGAGAAAACCTTAACCCGTCCAAGGTCTGTAGAGAGAGTATGACACCATACGAGGTGTTCCTCCATATCTTCCAAAATAACATGACACGCCCAGAACTGATCATCCCAAATGATACTAAGTGTCATTTAAATGATCCACAATCAATAAAATGACCAAAGGAGAATCCAAATAACAACCCCACAAATAGGGTCATTCAAAAAGGTCATCAGGACCACCTCAATATCAGTGGAACCTCTACAAGAATTCATAAACAGAAGCCAAATGAAAAACATTGTATACAAGATTTCCTAACTATCAAATACATCAACCATTGATAGCATGATCAGAAAGTATCCTATAAGGTAATCCCCAAGATTCCCTAATACTCATCTCATAAGCACAATGGAACCTGACCGTTGCTGCCAAAATGAGGCATTAACATAACCCAAAGGTTCTAGCAGCCCTCTCCATAATCAAATTAGCTAAGCCTCAACAAATATAACCTCCAGAAACAGGTCTCCAAACATAGGGAAACTGAGATATACTCATTGATACTACTCTATATCACCTTGTGACATCCCCCTGATAGAACCATGATGAAGATTGTCTAACATCCAAAAAACCATATCAAACTAATGATCTCACTCCCTTGTGAGTTCCTCACAACTTACAACCCAACTCCTAGAAATAAATTGAAACCACTATGAAATAATCCTACTAATACCTCACAGTCCAAAACACCATCCAAATTTACATTGAATGCTGAAACGATACCACCATCAGGATTTACATGAAAACCCATTCAGAATGGACTACAAACGAGTCCAATTTTGACACCAGGGTGAAAGTCAGAGAAAACATGCCAAGGTAGGAAAGGTACATGGCATGTACATCGGAGTACATTCCATGTAACCCCCAAGGTTATTCCAGGACATGTTACATAGGACACTGGGAATGAACTTTCCCATTGTACAAGGCTTCTTCCTATCAGGACATGGCGTGAATCCCTACATGGGCACCTATCCATGTTACTCATCCATACTCAATGTGTATACTAACGATGTACACTATGTGCACCAATTTTGCATGATGTGTGACCTAATTAGGATCCTAATTTATTTACCTGGCCATGTTCCCCCACAAGGGGCCCGGCCATGCATGGTATATGGTCACTATCCATGTATGTCACCTAGTCTTTGTTCATGTACTCCACATGTCCATTTGTCTCCGACACCCCATGATCCAACACTAAATGTTGTGAACCCCAATATAATGAATGTAGTGCCAAAAAATCATCTTCCTTGAATATTAATAACACAGGGAATGTGTTCTTCGGAACTACACACCATGTACATGGGATCTAGGAAGTGGAATCCCCAATAATGGCCCAAAACACTTGTTTTCTACCCAAAACTCCCATATCAACCCATTAAAGGTCCTAAGTAACCCTTTAAAGGATTTAAAAGATATAAATTCAAATAATATTGGTATTTTTAGTGTAAATTCCTATAAATGACTACATTTATCTAGAATTGACATTTTATTATACCAATTCTGCATCCCTCAGCTGCAAGACTCTCATCTAACCACTGGACAAACCCCCGACAGTGCCTCCTCCCTTTCCCTCTTGAAATTATCTCTATATTCCTCTCATGGAAGAGTGAAGTTAAACCTATACGTGGGATTCCAAATAAAAAAAGAGGGAAAGAAAATGGGAAAATGAAAAAGTAAATGAATATAAAATGAAAAGGTGGTCAACCCTAGCCCTAACAACCGACACAAGGTTATTCCCCGCCTAACGAAAATACCCCATTCCAAACACAATGATATAAATGGAATCTAAATGAGGAACACCATTTAAAACATTTGACCAAAAAAATTCATGGAAATAAATTAACATTTAATTATATAAATATTTATTATTACATGAAAATTTAAATGTCTCAGATTTCCACCGAACAACTATCTTAACGTAAACATTATAATTCTAGACATACAGAGTGGTAATTAAAATTAAACATGTTACTATCATATGATAAATTTCCATTTAGACCCTGAAAAATTTATGAACAAAATGTTTATATTTCGTAGGATTTTCAAAACCCATGATAACATCGGTCATCACAAACTCCCCACCACAAAAAAAATCACACACCCAAGAATCCATGTTGAAGAGCCAGAATCCCTGATCACCCAAAAGAACTAGTACAATTTATGCTATATTGAAAATTAAATAATTGGTCTTAAAACTACCACAGATATCTCCCCATAAATGATAAATTCAAGAGTGATCATTCTAATACTCCCCATAATAGGTGTATCATTATCATCACCCATTATCCCAGACAAAAACTACAATAACTAAACTAAAACCATTACCAAATGTAATAGATATGTGTTTCCAAAATACTAACACCAGATCACCATCAAAAAATCGAAATAGAACCATGCCCAAAAAACCACTAAAACGAGGATCAAAACCGCAATAAAACTAGGGTGAAATTGCCACTCTAAAAATATACATAATCCAATCATAATGTGCTCAATAGAAATTGTACTCACATGATAAAATTTCTAAAAAAACTAGAATAATGTGCCTCAAACCACTGACCACCCACCACAATGGATTCTTTCTAAATCCAAATGTGTCCAAACACACTCTCACCACACTAAATAATGAAAATAAATTATAAAATAATGTCATGGGGTCCATCAAAACCATCCCTCTCAATATAGACATGGGAAAGGGAGAAGTAATAGCTCTCCACTTCTCCAAAACTATGAATCCTCTGCATAACCCCATTCTAGTGATAACATACCTCAATAGTCCCACCAAATATGAATAGCCAATCCCACCCAATCTATTGGTGAGAAATTGAAAAAGGCCCCACCAAATGAATTTGCATAAAACCCATGGCTAGAATAGTCACCTATAAGGAAAAGGGAACCTATGACTTTAGAGGATCGACCAGATCTGGGAAAATTGAGCCCAAACCAATGATCCCTCAGGAATCCTTATCCCCCTCTAGCCACCAATAGGGAAATTAGTGACCAAACTAACCCACCCAGGTCTCCACGAATCCCTTGAAAAAGGGAATGCGTCTACAACTGTGGAAAACCTCTCACCACAAGATCAATATGACATGTCATCAGAAAAAAATCCAACAAAACACTCAAAACAAATAGGATTCTTGTGGATCATACAATCTGATATTGTTTCATTAACACTGACCTATTTCCTACAGGACAAGATCCAATATACAAAAATTAACTATAAATCCACAAACTCGAGTGAATTAATCAAGGTGAAATCAAAAAACCATAAAAAATGATACCAAGAAAATAATATATTTCCTTGAAAACATGGACATACTATTTTAAAAGGTGTTCATGACAGTAGAGTTTGATATCAAACAAAAGTTTTGACACATTCCTAGAATACCTACCTACCAAATCCCCAAATCATAAATCTAAATAATCTAATACCATTTTATAACAAACCATCCTTGGTCAACATAATACATCACACGATCTTGCTCAACATAAGGCCTAAAGAATTATTCCTCTCATGCCATAGGCTGCCAAAAAGAAGTGAGTGTATACAAGAGGCTATGATGATACTATACCCTATGGTTAGAGTGAAATAATTATGTAAAATAGAAAAACACATACACATGGATCAACACCAGAGTATATATAATAACTAAACTAAAACAAATCATTATATAACAGATGGGATTAAAATACATACATAAAGTAGAAAAAACAGACAAAAATTAATCTTCCACATGGAAAACTCATATATGTAATAAACAAACTAAAACAATTCAACCAGATCTACTTCAAATGTCAATAAAAACCACATACTTGTTCTATATAATACTTGAGAAATAACAACCTGATCTAGAGAATCATTTATAGTGGATCCACTCATTTAAGAAAAATTGGGCCTCAGCCTCAGCCATAGTGTGACATATTCTCCATCCAAAAATTATAGGCCAAGTTTTCATGCACAACAAGGTGCAAATATAGGGGGAGGGGTGAGAAATAAATCTCATTAGGCCACCAGAAATGGTGGACCTATAAATTTTTTGTAATAAAATTGAATTGAAACATGATATGCCTAGCCTAAAAATTAATAAACAGAATATTTTGTAATGATACAAACTACTAGGTGGAATAAAGAATCCAACAAGTGCATTCTAGCCTAACATCCATGGTAAATATACTCCCACAATGGCCATTTCTAAATGATTTATTGCATGTGGGTCACCAGACTTCATGAAATGTATTGCATACACTATATATACAAAGTATCTCGAATACGTATAAATGTAATAGGTATGAAACCATACTACGTGGAATAATTATAGGTTTTCACTTGAAGAAACCACATTTACTAGAGAATAAGAGTTTAATGAAACTATCTAAACTATAAAAATGGATAGGTCAACACAAATAGAGACGAAATCATCCATGAAGGTCCTAGAGAACAAATCAAACAATATATATGGACCCAATACAAAATTCCACATGGGTTCCATAAAAATTGGAGCCCACAACAACAAAGGTCCATGGATAACAAATAATTCTTGGTACATATAATATAGCATGTGAGTGCCTGAACACTTTAATGTCCTAAAGACACACTAGTTAAGAATAACAATCAACTAGAAGGGGGTTACACTCATCCAGATCTTCATTATCTACCTCACCCAATTTAAAAATATCTATAAAATTTTGGAGAGAACTAGATCCCCCATAGGGAAAAAACAAGATCCTTGGTATCCCATGGGTGACCTTCTTAACCAAAATCATAATTAAACGTTTCTTCGAATATCATGGACAATAGTCAAATGAATGTGGGATGATCCAAACTCGAACCCACAATTCATAAAATAAACAAGAATCAATTATCAGATCTTAGAAAACAAATAATAAGTCCTATAAAAAACTCTAGATCTTATCATCCAAATAAAACAAAAACAATGTGATCTCCATGACTCTCCTTACTGTAAAACCAAATTTCGGGATCACATGGTGCCAACGGAAACAGTATAAAGAGAAATACACAATGTGACTCCCATACTATACCCAAAAACATGGGCCATGACCATAGAATATACCTCAAATATAAAAATCCCAATGTGAGAGAAGGACACCCCATAAGGGGTTTCTCTTTCTCGTCTGAAATCATGGGACATTTCCAATGCTGAACATCCCAATTTTCCCTTAGAGGTGTCCAACTGATCCTTGATCAACAACGTACCCAAAGGGGTATCTAAAGAAAAAACCTTACAAAATGGGAATTCATAATGGTCGTCATGAGCACCTCAAAAAAAGAGACCCTGCACAGTGGTTCCTTATTATATAACAAAACAAAACATGCCATAAAAGAATTATCAACAACTAACATTGGAAACTTATGATCACTTAATCAGAAACAATACCATAAGGGAAACCTCATGATTCCCTCATACACATTCCAGAATCACAACAACAATTGATTATACCCATCAACCAAGGAATTCAACATAGCCCAACGACATTAGAAGCTATGGTCTGCAAGCCCAAGAAATAAACACCAACAACTCTAACATTGAGAAACAAGTCTTGACACAAAGGGACAACAAAGATCTTCTTATAGATATTAATCGGTCTCCCCATTTCTAATCCATCAAATATAACATTGAGTAAAAATAGATTAAATCCATAATCCATGACCAACTAATGATTGACCACCCTCACACGAGCATCAACACACACAATCCAACCCCTAGGGGGGAACTAGAACCACCAAAAGATATCTTTCTACTACACCATAAAATTAAAAAATGCCATAAAAATGGAATTTGAATGCAAAAAGGATAATTCCATCATAATCTATGTGTATAAAAGTTCAAAATATACTATTCACAAGCCCAATTCTGACATTGGGGTGAATATTTGGCAGAATATGCCAATAGAGGGAACTTACAATGTGTGCACTTTGGGGTACACTTTGTGTAACTGCCAAGGTCCTCCATAACCATGTTACAAAGTACAATATACATTTAATTTCACAGATTAAATGAAATGTTCTTATAGTTACACGGTATATACACAAGGATGGATACCCTTCCATGTATCCTAGTCCCAACTGGCATGTACACTATCGAAATACATGGTGTGCACCACCTTTACCAAGAATTTTCCCTATAAGGGAACCCAAGATATATACCTAGAGATATTACCCCTCATGGGGTTTTCCAGGGAATGTACATGACCACTAACTGTGAACATCAATAAGGACTTGGTCAAGAACTATACACATCTATGTCACCAGACACACCTCCAGCCACAACTACACGATGTATACCATGTTACACAACGTGTATTCCCAAAACTCCATCTTATAAAAACAAGATGAACACACATCATCTTTTAATATAAAATAAACACATTGGTCATGGATTCAGAACTGATCAACCCAAAAACGGCATGATGTACCCATTTTGTCCATGAAAATGAACTATTTACCCACTAGGCGTCATGATCAACCCATTAAAAGATTAAAAACATGAAAAATCTTATACTATGAGGCTTTAGTGCATAAATTGTAATACAGTCAATTAATGAAGAAGAAACCACTGGTTCAACTCAACGAATGAACCTCTTATAGTCGTCGCACTCCGATATAGCCCTCATGAGAACCTTTAGTTGTACCTCATTACTTTCCTTCTCCCACTTTTATCGTTATCCCTCTATTAGACACTTAAATGGAAACCCACAAGGGTGTGCATAGGAAGATAAAGGGAAGAAGGGTTTAGTAAAAAGAAAAAAAGGTAATGTAAAATAAAATGGGTCTTGTCCCCAGCCCTGACGCTTGATATAAGGTTATGCCCCACCTATGAAAAACCACCCATTTAAGTGTCCCCAATATAAATAGATTCATAATATGATGCTTTATTTAATATATATAACAGAATAATCCTACGTGAATTAATTAATATTTAATTAATTAAATATTAAATATTATGTGAAAATTATAATGGATCATATTTCTACATAACTCCTTTCCTTGGTTAAACACCCCATTTCGAGACCAACATAGTGGTTAAAAAAATTATCTGATATCGTCTCACTAGATAAATATCCATTTTCCCCTAAATAGACTTGGCATCAATATGGTTCTAAATTACCTTGATTTTCATAATGCATGAAGACAAATGTTATCACATATTTTAGAACCATACTCATATATATCTACAATATACAATTTCTATATAGCATCTTAACAAATGTTTATTGACTATTAATTAAAAAAAAATTCAGGTGATTACATCAACATTTTTAGGAATGTTTCAGTTTGATGGTTATAGTACACGCACTGTTTCCATGGTTCCAACATACCAAAAATCATAATCATGAAATTATTGGAATACATAAAAACATATTAAATTTTATAATTAATTATTAAATAGTGGGATGAAAAAATTCATAACATCACATTATAGTGATTTTAGTGTTTATATAACCATGATTAAAGATTCCAATTTTTCATTATTGGATTGAAATAATGGTAAATAACAATCAAACATTGGAAAATATTTATTAAGTCTTATAAGTAATATATATTAATTAAATATAACCATATTACTATACATGTAAAGTGGAAATAGAAAATAAATTGCATTGCTTCGTAGAGCTGGTAGTTCACACTCATGCACACACGATGTTGTCATTTCACAATGGGTAAAAATGAAAGGTGGTTGATAAGATATTATAAATAAAAATTAATAATTATTTTATTAATATAATATAATAAATAATAAATCCATCATAATTACAAAAATATGAATTACAGTGATGGAAAATGATTCGTATCGCTATTTTGATGTCGTAGTCCACACGACCAAATGTGTGATAATTTTCATTTCCCAAATGATGTAAAAGAGTTAAAAAATGGTTAATACATTATAGTAATAAAAATTATGTATATTTATGTAAAAAACATGTTTTTTAGAATGGATACAATTTAATTAGAGGTCATAAAGGTAGAAATAAAATTAAAGGTACTAAGTTGAGAGTTATACTTCTTAATTGATAAACATTAATTTGATTACACATTAATCATTGAAAAAATTTTATTATAATAAAAAATACATATAATTATTTTTTGTGGACGTTATTAAGGGAAAATGCAGGATATTTACAATGAATGGTGTCTCATTAAGTATAGAATAAAGAGGAGAGTGGTGTGCCTCTATTTGGGAGGGAAAAGACAGACATGGAATTTTTCAAATGATAAAAATATTTTAAATTTATATAAAAAATGTGATTAAAAATTACTACTATTTAATGTTGAGATGAAAAAAGGTCATGATGTGATAGGAATATAGTATTTTTTTCATTCTTATGTGATAATCATGTCTCTATATTTTAGTTTACCCCCGATAAACCCATATTGACCATAATCGTGGTAACAAATTTTTATTATTTTCCGTGTTCATTATGGGAAAAATTGTAATATGTAACCAATAACGAACTTGTGATATTTAAAATAGAATAAATTTTAAAAAATTCAATTTTTATCATTTTAATTAATTAATTATAAATAATGTTCAAAAAAATAAAAACATATTTTTGAGAAATGGATTTTTAAGCGTAAACATGAATTTAGAAACATTACATTCCAAATAAAAAAAGAAAATAAAATGAAAAATATATTGTTAAATATATTATATTTAAATTTATTTAAAACCATTAATAAATAATTATTTATTTAATTGTTTATGAAAATATCACATCAAGTGAAAACAAACTGCTCCATGAAAACATTTTCTAAGCCAAAAATGAACTTGTTGAAAAATAATGTCAAATTATTTTTAAAAATTAATTAGTTAGATTATTTTTAATTAATTATACATATGTTATATTAATTTCAAATTCAAAATATACTGGTTTTTTATTCGAATATTTTCAGCGTTAAACAAATAGTATTTTTCACAATTCAATGAAAAATTAATCTTTTTATAAAAATTATAAATTTTAAACAGAATTTATTTTTAATAAGGACATATTAAATTTTATATTCATTACCAAAATTTAAAAAATATTATAATATAAAAAATTATTCAAAATGGATGAGAACAAAATGTATAAAAAAACCTTATTAAGAATAATAATTTTTGGAGTCATAAAATTACTTAACTAAAAATTCGGTACTTATTTGTTATAAAAAAGTCACCAAATTATCAGTATATAAAAAAAATATAAATAGTTTTCATAATTTATTTTTTACTATTCATATCTCCAATTTCGGGTTTATGTTATGTTGGTAGAATATATCATGATTAATTTAGATTCAATGTGGTTTCAATTGCAATATTTAAAGAAATTAACTTAATTTAAAGAGAAACATATCATAAAACATAACGATTTTGTAAGAATAAAATAATAAATGAGTCATCATAGTTTTAATGTAACAATTTTATATTTATTAAATAATGAAATTATGGTTGATATTATATAAAACATGCAACAATATGCTTAAACAAATCATATATATATATATATATATTATGACCATTAAAATCGAGCCCTTGAATTGGTCGGAATGAGTATGAGTAACCAAATTATGAAAAAATATATCCTAATAAATATATATGTATTATTTAATTATAAATAAAAAATATATAATGTTTTTTTAAAATCATATTTTTCCTCAAAAATACATTTCCTTTAAAAATAATGTTTTATTATTTTTGTGGGAAAATATTATATTTATTTTTTTCCTCTATTATATAATGTATTTGGTAAAAAAAATTTAAAAATTTATATAAATATTTTAACATGATGAACATTTTTGGAAATTTTTAAAGGGATTTATTTTCATTATATGAATAGTTAAAAATACTAATTTTTGTTTGAAACTGTATTTTTATAAGAATTTAAAAAAGTTAAAAAATTTCCAAAATCATTTAAAATTATAATTTTTTCTCTAATATTATTATTATTTATGTTATATTCATTTTAATCAATTTTATGGTTCAATTGTTTTAAAAAATATTTTGTTTACTTAAAAGGATGTTTTTCTGAGAAAACAATATTTTATTTCATTTTCAGTATTTTTACTAAATTAACATTTGACACCTTTATGAATATAATATTTAAAATGGATTTTATATATGGAATTATGTGGTTCAAATTTGGTAATTTTGCCACATTTATTTTTGGTGAATATGAATAGTAATAATTGTAAAATATACCACCTAGGTAATGAGTAAATCACATTAATCATTGTTAAAACTAAGTGCTAAGGTCATAATGATCATCATAATTCCTTTTTGATGAAGTTAATTCAATCCTTATAACCATATGAAATAAATTTACTTGTTTAGAGGACACTTGTACAAAAAAATGACCTATATAATTTTAAAATAAAAGAATGATACAAAATGTAACTCTCTTAGTTTTTAATAAGACATATTTGATTAAAATGGAAAAAATCATGTGGTTAATACATATTAATGGATTTTTTTATAATTAAGATATATTATTTATCCTAATTTATTTCTTATTTTATTAATTAAATAATTACATTAAATTCTAGCACAATAAAAATATAACATTTATTCAATTTATAGAAAAATAAAATTAGTGAATTTAATATTATCTTCATCATCATTTATTTATTTTAATAAATGAGGTACATTATGGAATCAACTGGATGAATCCAAGGAGCCAAAGTTACAAGGATCCAGGATACAAGAATATAAGGGGGTATGAAATGGTGCAGCGCAAGAGTATCCCCTCTAACCAGATGTTATTCCTTAGAATACATTAAGACAATATCCGGAGAGTAAATGATACTCTTCCCATGGGTTGACATGGAAGCAAGAAAGTATGAAACCTTATTACCTTCACGCCATGTATGGAGAATGTCAGGGTTGGGATCCATAAGACTCAGGCACTTACTCATAATATTAAAAGAGATATAATATGTTTGAATTAACGTGTCCTAAGAATTTTTTAGATATATATGAAATTTTAGGGAAAATTTAAAAGATTACTTTTAAATTCACAATTTTTGTGATGTATTTTAAGTCATATTAAATAAATTTTGTCAAAAATGACATCAAAAATATTATCTTGTAAATATTATTTTATTAAATTATTAAAATTTCATAAAAATCATAAATTCAGCCAAATATATTTTATATTGTTGAAAATATCATATATGGTCCATTTACATGTCATTTATCGATTTATTTTAACTTTCATGAACATTAAAAGGTGTAATATTTTAATATTGTAGTAATTTTAAATAATTGTTTATAGGAGTTAAAACTAAAATATAATGGTGATTATATGACCAAAAATGTTAAAATTGTATTTTATGTTTCGAATTAGAGTCCTATAATTGTTGGTATTTAATTATAAAATTTTGGCATACTTGGGACTTCTAAATAACTTATATTAATTTAAAACTTTATGAAATTCCATGAATACCCCTCCCCACACCTATAAAAGGAAACCACTTACCTCTCTTCTTTACCCCACATTAAGCCTTCCAAATATTTCAAGACTTATCTATTTCACTTATAAACTTCCATATTAACATTGAATTGGTTTTTCTCACCTCAAAATAACATACATAAGTTCCATTAAATGAGATCTCTTAAAGAATAGGTAATAGTCCGACCCGACCTCTATCAAGTTATTTCTTCTTTATCAAAATATAAGTCTATTTAATTTATCATAAAGTAATAATGTTGGTATAATAAATATAATAATTGTTTATTAATAAAATAAAATTTTAAACCCCATTTTTCATTAAATGGAGAGTGAATGTATCAGTCGTGTGTAAGTATGACATACCGTCTCTACATAGGGATACAATTCATTTTCACTAACCTCATTTATGGATGGGTAATTTTATGTATTTAAATTATATATATATACAATAATTATTAAATAATTATTATCTAATAATTATAATATAATATATACTTTATTAAATTTTACTCCATGGGAAAAAACAATGTCCCATGTGCCTAATGTGGACTACCACCTCCACGATGTGATGTTTTTCCATTTCTAATATAATGGGATAGTAAGATAGATTTAATTATTATAAATTATTTATATTATATAATATTTATTTTCAATTTTGAATTATTGTTTACCTTTTCTTATTAACATCCATTAACATGTGAAAACATCGTTAACACATACATACAACCCACCTTCTCCATGGACAATGAAATTCATTCTTCTATCTCTATTTTTTATGAATTAATATAAAAAAACATATAACGAATATATATGGTATTTATATCATTTTAAAAATTCTAAATATGAATTATACATGATAATAATAAGAGGTCCAAAACTACCAAACCAAAACATTAATGAAAAAATGAATCAATTATTATTGAGAATAATGGTTTTAAAATAAAATTAAAAAAACATGTCATATAACATTATAAGTAAATCATAAAAGGTATGGTAAAAATGTTTATATTGATATAATAGTTATTTAATATATCTATATTTATTTTATTAGAGGTTCAAACACATAATAACGAATTAAGGTCATATTTCTTTTCATGATCCAGTATTGTTTTTGTTCCATATCTATATTTTTCATAAATGTTTTATAAAAATTCTTATTTCAATAATTAATTATAATGGCCATTTCATTTTATACTTGATATTATAAATGGTATTAAATTAAAATTTATAATTTTTTCTTGAATTGTTTCATATTCATCCTTCTATAGTAAAATTGACATAGAATATCATTTTTTAACTTATACAGATTTACCAGTCGTTCCTACTACGTTGCAAATATGCCTATTTTTAGAAGTTATATAATGTTTTAAAATACATACATAAATAAATTTCATAATTTATTATAACACATTTTATTTTATTATAAAAACACATGACTTAATTTCATAATCTTTATTTCTAGTGAAATTAAGGTCATGTTTGATCTCTTATTAGTATTGTGGTTATTAATGATCTCTTAAAACCTACAATTTATTATGGTCATTCAAAATTACATGTCACTTAAATATACATCTTGGAGATGATTATTACCTAAACCATATAACTTTTATACATATAATGTCTAACTTTGAATGTTATTTGACTATCTAGGGAAATATTGATATTCTATATTCATTAATTGAAATAAATAATTATTGGTAAGGAATATTCTATGAGGATAAAAATTAAAATTCAATATATAAAGAATTAATTGGACTTAGTATGTAATATTTGGGTACCAATATAGCCCCTATATGAATCAAAATGTCTCAAGAGACAAACTAGATTGGGTATTTTAGATAAGCCCTTACACTATAGGTATGATGTCAAAGAACAATTTCTTCAGGGTATGTTTATGATGTAAATAATTTTGTATTTCATTGTAATGACATTAGTTATTGATGTACATGTAATTATTATCACAAGCACTATATCCATAGATAATATTAACATTCATGGGATTATTTATATAATATTATTTGATCATCATTTATTCTAACTATATTCTTTTTCATGGTCATTTTATTAGTTAAACATATTTTGTTTTCAGTTATTTTTCCTTCCATATTGATTTTAACTTATCTACTCTTGGAATATTTCACCACACACAACCCATAATGATCATTTGAGGTTACCCATATTTTATTTCCTTTCTAGTGGATACAATGAATCAATCTATGAATGAGTTGAATGATAAATAATATTTACTTTGACTATGTTTTGTGTTTTATGTTTTCAAATCTAATGTGATATTTCATGTATGTATCAAGTTAACCAATACTACTATACTAACTTGTACATTGTGATGTTATAAATTATATGTTGTTTTAATTTGTTAAAATAACCACTTATTCTATTCTATTGGGGTCAATTACTTTATTTATGGTGTTAGAGTATGTTTTTTAAAAACCGTGAGAACCATATTTAGGAAAACCCAGATTACTGAACACAACCCTAAGGATATTTTTTGTATAAGTTTAAATATGTGATAAGTACTTATATTTTTTTATTTGTTGATTTTATTATTTCCCACTATGATTATTATTTCTCGCACAATGTTTTTTAGTTTTAGTAATTGGATTAAACAAGGATAAATCTTGATAATAATGGATATGATGGACAATGATGTGATTTTCAGAATAAAAATAGGATAATTATATGATTTAATGATATGTTTATTATTATTAATCAATTATTGTAATGTATAACTACCAACTTGAACCATAACCAGATCTTAGAACTACCAAATAAGATAAGGTTATAGTTCATAGAGAGCATAGGTGGTTGAGATCATTGATAGAATAAATCTTAATTTCCATCATGTATTGTAAAGTCCTGGATATTCTGTGGAATTTTTTTTCTTAAATACATGGAAATTTTACAAGTCTTTGAAATCTGACGACGCGCGATTCTGGGGCCAGGATTGCTTGGAATGGTCCATTGAACTTTGTTTAAGCATAAATAAATCCTCGTAAGCAGTTTTCCTAAAAAAGTTAAATAACTCTTAAATAGCTACACAAATTAGAAATCTGAGGCCTCTGTTTCACTCAGGATGGCAGGTTTAACCTAGATGTGACATATGTTTTGTCGGCGCGGGCCTCCTATGAGAAAACTCAAAAATGTCATAATTGTAAATAAATTATTAAATAAAGTTATTTTATTTTTCAAATGATTATAACTCACAAACAGAAACTCATATTAAAAATACAAGACCACCGACGAACTCATGTGGGGAGGATTTCTCTAAGAAGATACTAACATGGGTTAGCATGTTCCACCAAATAAAATTAGTATTTGGCTACAAATAAAATAATTAATTGAAAATTATTTTATTGGTAAATTCATAAAAATTAAACGGTAACTCGGATTGGAAATCCAAAGGTATCATTGGGTTCACTGGGGCGTGATTCACCTAGGAATAGCCTAAACTCGACCAACGCGGGTCGTGGGTGACTGATAATAATTTTCCGTACTTTTTTTCAGGTAGGTTTAGTAAACGTGCGAGTGGTATTGTATAACTTTTGAACAGGTGCTCGGAAATGAAATCTGAGGGCACCGTTGATCTCGCGTCATCAGTGATTTCTTAATGATACCTTCACCACAGTTGCGTTCTTAGAATAATGGAAGTTAGATTTTGGGATTTTAATAAGTTAAATAAAAATATGGGTGAAACTTATTTTTATTATAATGGCGGTTAAAATCTACAGGTGGAGGTTGGGGGTGGGGGCCACCACACCCTAACCTCCCATGTGAGGTTATGGTGGTGGGGCCTACCCCAGAATAATCTCTCTTGGGAGGATAATTAATGTGGGGGCCACCCCGGCTTTAAACCCCCCTTTAACCCCCCATTTATGTGGGATGGAAACTCTTCACCTTCCCCCTTTATTTTTAATTTGCCAACTCCCTCAATTAATTAATCTAAGAATTGAAAATTAATTAATTTAATCCATTTGAATTCATGAAAACCATTATAATAAAGGATATGATATTATTTTATTGTGGATGGCATAATATTTTGGGTGGAGCTTCGGGAAGGAGGAGAACTCTCCAATGAAGAACGTGAAGAACACCATCTTTGACTTCGTCATATTTGATCACTTTCCGACGCACTCGTTTGAGATTTGGGAGTGCGTGACAAACTTGGTGAATGAAGAATCGATTCCTACCTTTTTCTGGGACTCCTTCTACGATTGAAAAATACGTGGTAGGGGGATTTGAGTTGAATTATGTATGAGTTTTTACCATCCATTTTCCGTCATTTTGTTGTTATTCTTATTGCCGATTGATATCATCTTAACAAGGAGGGCGCAGACCACACGAACACGGTCTGACCCTCCCCCCTTGTTATTGTTTTCGTTGTGTTGACGGTGAAGGCGGAGCAACAACAGTCAGCATCGGGTCGATCGTGAAGAAACTGGCGGCAGAAGACCACCGGGTTGCCAAGAGGGCGTGCCACCGACGTGTCGTACAGAAGGAGATCCGCAGACTCAACAGGATGCAGACGAGGCGCGCGGTGCCATCGGGCCATGAAGATGTCAACAGAATGTCGTAGCCATGGTGGGTCGTTGCGGAGGGGCGCAGCCCCGGTGTGCCTCACTGGTGGCGTAGAGCAACTGGCCACTCGATCCAGCTTGGAGGAGCAGGACCCCGTCGAGTCCCATGTGTGTTTGACAGGCGCCACCTAATGCCGATATCGACTCACACACGAACAACTCTTCCATTCGGGTGCCAGGGGGCATGCGCCTCCCCCTGGGTGCGGCTAGGGAAGGCCGCGGGGTCGCCTTCGGTCGGCCAGCCCTCGGACAGACCTCCCTCGGCCGGGCCGCCCTCGGGCCAGGACGACCCCTCGGGCCTGGCCACTTCCTCGGACCGGATCAGAACCATGGACTGAGTCATACCCCAGTCTCGACCAGGTCAGGCTAGACCCGGACCTGTTTGGCCTGTAAACACCTTTTCACCCCTTTCTTAGTCTACGGGTGTCTGATTGACGAACCGCCTACGGCGATGGAAATATTGGTCCAAGAAGGTTAGTTTGGCATACCCCAATTGATGTTTGGACGTATTTGGCATACGGTCTGGTTGATTTTAACCTAAAAACCAACCGGGACCTCGAATAGAAATGTAAATAACTCACAGATCGGACGTCCGATTGACGCACCGTCTGTCGCGTTGGAACCCTTTCAACATGGCAGTTTGTTGGGTTACTCCTTTGTAGAGTTTAGTGGAAGTTGAGGTAAGACCGATATCTCGAGGGAAGATTCTATGGAACTCGAGCACACCGGGTGCGAGGAATCTAGTGGCTGGTAGTGAGGTAGAGGTTGGAGATAGATCATACTAAGATCAGCGCTTAGCGATCCTGTGTGGGTCAGCGCATACCGATCATATGTGGGTCAGATCCTGTGTGGTTCTGTGCTCAGCAATCCTGTGTGGGTCAGCCCATACTAATCCTATGTGAGTCAGATCCTATGTGGGTTATTGCGGGGGTCAGTTTCTATCGATCCTGTGTGGGCCAGACTCTGTATGGTCATAATCACCGCCTTTTGACAGAATAAGATGATCTTGCTTCACGACTAATCATATTTACTTCTATACTTCACTGAAATTCTGGCTTGAGCTGAGTCAATGACATTCGTTTATTCCTCATGTTTGAGATGGGTTACTAAATAACATAGGTATATGTATAGGAATATTCCTATGTAAGGGTTAACCATTGACTCTGCTCTTTATAGTTATCCTTGTTAGATTTTGTGAGACCTTGAGGGTCTCGGGGTCCCTACTGAGTATTGTTATACTCACCCCTACACAGGCTATGCCCGCACCTCATTGTGTTGTTTGTAGATGACGGACAACACTGATCGGGGCAGAGGGTAGTAGAACTGGACGGTACACGGAGGTAGACCACTCGGCGAGACGTATACTGAGCGGATAGACGAACATGGGGTGCTGAAGAGGCCATCTATACCCACCCTTTAGGTGGGAATTCCGAAGGATGGGCCAGTAACTACATTACTTCCTTTCTTCAGTTTTACTAGCATTTCAGTTGTGTTGACGCTCCTTTCGTCACAGAATCTAAAGATTGGAAAAGGGGAATATCTGAGCTCAAAGTGATTCAACCTTTGAAGAAAATATCAAAAAATTGACAAAGGCATGAACAAGGGATCAAAATCACATGTGTCGCGCAAGTTCTATCACTGTCGTGCAAGTCCACTTATGCGATGCCTTATGGTCACGCAAGTGACTTGCACGAACTAAGTGGTAACCGCCCGGGGTCTTCTCCTGCCTATAAATAGACCCTGTGGGCCTCCCATTTCAGAGAGGTTTTTTTTTCAGAAACTCAGATTTGAGCTCCCAGCACCCTAGTCTCTTCTCAAAGCTTCCGAAACACTTATAAGGTAATTTCTTACCTAGAACGGAAGATCTAAAGAGGGGGAGGGAGGCCTAAGTGTGGAAACTCATCAACACTTGCGTGCCTGAGTGGCCAGCCCTTAAGGGAAAATGGCCACACTTGCACGCCGCCTTACTCCTTCAATAGATCTTGTGCGCCCCTATTCTGTAAGAACCTCAAGAGGATTCTAAAGGCTTTAATGAAGAGTCGCTCAAGTACATCATGTGTCGCGTAGGCGTATACCTTCGCGACCAGGACTTGCGCGCCCACGCAGTACCTACGCGCCTGCCAGGACTTGTGCACCCCTACCTTTTTGGGTGCCTTTATTGCCCATTTCACCCCTCTTAAGCCATTACACCTTTCCTATTCAATATTCAGTCTTCAAGACACTCTTTAAAGCCATTTATGGCACGATTTCTTAATTTGACTTCTTTATCTGAAAATAATTCTATGGAATATCTCTCAAAACCTAGTGATTTACACATCTTTATGTCACTAAAGATTGAGATTTCATTCATTCAACCTCATCCTTAAAGATGAGAGAATACTTAACCTGGTTCTCCTTTTCAGGAATAATACCCAGTCATAAGTCCTCTAAATTGGGCATCCTCTTTGGAGTAAGCCCAAGATCCCCTAACTTGGGCTTCCTTTTCAGGAGTAAGCCCCAGTCTCAAGTTTGGGAATCCACCTTTGGAGTAAGCCCCAGTCATAATTCTTAACTTGGGAATCTTCCTTAGAAGTATGCCCCAATTCTTAAAGTTCCCAAATCTGGGCATCCTCCTTAGTAGTAAGCCCCGATCGCCTAATTTGGGCATCCTACTCAAGAGTAAGACCCTAACCTTAATCCTTGACCCGGGCCTCCTTTTCATGAGTAAGCCCCAGTCTTAATTTCTCTTAACCCGTCCTAATTTACCTTTGATCTGGGATTCCTATTCAGGAGTAAAAACCAATCATAAGTCTTCTCTTAATTTGGGCCTCCTTTTCCAGAGTAATCCCCATGTTAGAGTATTCAAAATCTCCCTGAAGAACATATACCTTTATGGACCATGTTCCTGGATTTCTTCCCTAAAGTAAATCCTAACCTTCATTTATCTGGGCAGTCATACATACATAAGCCCCAAATTATTTCTTATAACTGCATCTTTCATGGAACAATAGTCTAATTTTTACCAATACCTCTTGTTTCTCAGACCGATCATGAATCACGTGAGCTTAGAGTGTAAAAGTAATTGTGACATCCTTCTTTGAGCCATCAATCATAAACATCATACTCCCTTACTCGAACTATGTGGGTTCTGATTCATTTTCCAAACAAAGGATACGTAGGTAGCCCGTCTACGGGTTCGATCCCAACTCTAAAATAATACATGTCCTTCTGAATGACAATAAACTTCAAGTTCCCCACTAAGTGTCTTTAAAACCAGCATGGTCATCATAATGACCAATAGACTTCTATATAAATGTGTCGAAGGGTACCATTAACCAAGAATCTCTAACAAATACAGATGATTCTCTATCGATGAAGAACCTAAAATACATACAAAAGATTCTCTAAATTTCTTACATATTTAATCATTTATTGTCAGATCTGAAGGAAATCTCATTTTATACTTGGTAATGTAATAAGGATTCATGAACATAACATAGATCTATAAAGAGAGTCCCGGAGTAGACAATAATTCCCCTAAAAAAGGTGTGATGAGTCTGACCTCCCATCCTCTCGACCAATGAAAATTCCTATGTCTCCTCAGTCCACAAACTAAGGAGCACCTACCATTGGAATGTAGGTCCGAATGGATGTGGAATTATTGGATGATTCCGGTTCTATGAACAAACCCGTCAGAAACTGATCAGAATTTTTGAACCTCCCATCAAGGCGGTCATCCCCGGATTCTGAGAGAAACAAAAAATGGTGAACCCGACGTGAATCCTTAACCAAGTTAAAATGATGTTTTACCTATTTGTTAGGCCCCTATTTAAAACTCAATGAGAGGGCAAACAAAAACAATCATTGACATATGTGCTCATCCAAAATATGTAGTGGCTAAATTAATCTTGATTACGTCTGTTATATCAAACAGGAACTCTTTTTCCAAGATCTTCTACATTTCTAGAATGGATGCTCTCAAGTTCACACTTGTGAATACTGTTGCTGCAAATGCCACTGCTGCTACTCCTACTAGATCGTCGTCCGCTCTTAGGAAAATATCACCTACTCAGCGTCTTCAACGCTGTGTATCAAACGCACTGGTTAAAAAGTACTGTCATCACGGTACCATCCCAACTCTTGAGGCTGCCCGAAAAGCCCTCCAAGTAAACAACTCACATCGGTCATCCGAACAACGATGACCTATGATCAAGAAGCAGGCGGTGCTGACTACCATCTACAAACATTTCGGGTCGTTATCCTCGGAACGCAATCACCATTCGCTCCCTTATTCTGGGGAGGTGAATGAGCAGGTCCCTCAGGACCTTAATTGAAACAGGCATGAGTCCTTCCTGAGGGCTCCCACCAAAAATCACCGCCAGACTCTTGGGGCAGTGCGCCCTCAACATGATGAGGGTACTGACTCCAGGCATTCAGCTCAGGTTCATCGAACCCGATCAAGCAAGATGAACCACCAGAGGTGGAATCCGGTCAATAGTGAGAAGGTTCTCATCTCTTCCATCTCCGGAGAAGTCCACCAACCTAACTTGGTGGCAAGCAACGAGCAGGAACATACAACTACCCGTTTTAATTCTGCTATCCAGCAGACTCGTCTGGCAGAATCACACCAATCCCGCCATGAAATTATGGCGGAGTACTGTAGGTAGGAACATACACCTGTTTATACATCATCAGCTAGTGAGCAGGCTCGTCTGACTACATATGATGGATCTCATCAACCATGTTTGGCAAAGTGCAATAAGCAGGAACATACACCTGCTAGTATTAATCAATCCTACGAACAGTCTCGCTTGGTAGCATTCAGAGAAGTTAGTCGGAAAGCCCTGGCAACAAATATGAGGCAGACTCAACTCTCTGCCCCCACACTTGAGTATTGTCAGGATTCACTGACAGGAAAAGGAGGACAGGAGCAGGCACATACACCTGATCCAAGCCCAGAATGGACGTATATTCCCGTTATGGCAGCTGAAGTCACCAAGCATATTCTATCAATTGTGAAAGAGAAAAAGAAAATCCCTACTCATATTCTGGATGCCTGCTAGGATATTAAAAAACATCAGTGGAATCTCAGGGAAAGACACATAAATCTATCCCCACCAGTGGAGTGATACATCAACAATTCTCTCCAGAATAGACACACACATCTGTTCCAGTCCAAGAGGGTTATGGGGCATACTCCCCCACATCATACGGATGACCAAGTCAGGAACATACAACTGATTTGAGAGGAGATCGTCAGCCTAACCTGGCCATCTTTCATGATCAGGCACATACACCTGCTCAGAGTAGCCTCTTTCATCAACAAGTGGTTTCCAAGGCGAGTAAGAAGGCATCTAAGAAAAAGATCAGCCCAACACAGTCAGGAGATCAAGAGCCAATCTTTAAAAAGGCCTTGCTCGATGCTAGAGTTCTTGAAACTCTCACACAATTATCTATTGTAATTCAAGATTATACTCCCTCAGTTCCCAATAGTGGGAACATTAATTCCAAAGGTCTTCAAAAGACACTTCCCAATGAAGTCTTGCTTCATGACAATTCGGTCGATCTCGAAGTTTCATCTTCAGATGAGAGCCACAGGAACCCTCTGTGTGGTCATAAGACCAAGGAGCAAGAGATCTCATCTTTTGCTGTAACCCATTATGGTGGTCCTCCCCATGATGATGAATTTCGCTACGAAATTACTCTCCGTAGTAGTGTTGCACATTGACCAGAAAATGCTCTTGTGGACAATATAGTGCTGAGAAAGCCCTCTTATCTTGAGGCACATGAAAATGCGAAACCAGTCATGTCTGAAGCTTCATCTCTAGCAGGTGAAATACTTTATCAATCAGAAGATAACCCAGGGTGTAGGTCATTATCCGAACCAACCCTAAGTCATGCATCTTCTAGTTTGATTAATGATTTCTCTACCAATCCTGTTGAATATAATGAAGAAACAAGGAAACACTAACTATGGTCAAATCAGGTAGAAGAATCTTCATCAAATGATAAAGAGAAAATGCTGAATATGAGAAAACAACTGGCGAAAGGTGAAGTGTTAGTCATGTTTTGGCCTCTAGCTGACTCTCAGAATAATATTACAGAAATGTTGACGGAAGATGAAATTCATGATATTCGTCTCAACATATGGAAAACTCTTTTTCAGTTTAAAAATAAACTATTATCTTATGATGAATATGAAAATCATCTTTAGATAATAGAAGGGTTACAACGTCAGATTGATTTGGCATCTCTATCAGTCTCTCGATATCCGAAGGCTGAAAAGCAGCAGAGAGCCCTTCAACATTCATGCTTTGGCGCACTAAGAAGATTTCGTCAGTTAATTGAGAATTCCCCATTTGGTATTCATTTCATAGGATGGGGTGTTCATGGAGCACTGCATTTCACGGTGCTCTCTAGTCAGCAAAGCCCGCCGAAAATGGTCTCAGCAATGTTATTTCCCATGGCCGGCCATAGTCAATGGGATTTGTTTGTAATCAAAAGCTTTCCCAAGAACAGGCTTCAACTAGTTCCTCTCAAAATCAAGAATACAGAGAACAAGTTGTTGAATTACTCTTGCACCAAGCAAACAAGAATATTGAACAGGCCTCTCGTTTGGAGCAAGCACGTCACCAAGTGACAGAATTGTCGGAAATTATCCAATGGTCTTTTGAACTAGGTGATAAAAGTGGATACAGATTAATGCATCCAGATAATTTTTGGACTAAGGTTGCAAGATCAAGAGGACTTTCAAGAAAGTCTCTAACATAGTATGTCAAGAACCACCCCAGCTTGCCAGACTGGGGACTCTGTTAAACCAACCCTCGGAATCAACAAAAAGGATTCGGGGAGTTGAGTGAGAACAGTAGGAACAACCCCAGTCCACTGGACTGGGGACTTTTTTAAATCATCAATCCCCTCCTCAGAGAAAGTCGTTCTTTTCTCGATTGGGGAAGAAACCTCAAGAGTAACGAACATCCAAATTATTAGGAGATTCCTTCCAAATTACGATTCATCAAGAAGTTCCATAGGGATTGAATCAACAATATGCAATGTCTCATCAAAGACATGGAAGAAGAAAATATCACAGAAATGTTGATAGAAGGAATGCGATGAGTTATGCATCGATTAATGTCATCAATGCCATTGTTGTTGATCCACCAGATGAGGCTCACTCAGGGGACTCAGATTAAGAGGTTCCGACTCAAGAATATGTACGCACAGACACAAATGAAGAAGGTGTGCGTACACAAAGTCAAAGGATTACTCAGAACATAAGTAGTACTTCGAGTAACCCACTTCCCCCTCTCCGAAAAGGATCCAAAAAAGGGAAGGGAAAGAACCAGGTTACATATCCTTCCTCTAGAGAAGGTCAATCACTCTCACTAAAGAAGAGGTTCGCACAAAAGGAGGAATAAATGAAGGAATTAAGAAGGTTCAATGCAGAACTACTTCAGAGTAGTCTTCTTCTTAAGCATGCTGGAGTCAGTCATCCAAAGAAATGTGTTGCAGCTATTGAGATGGATCAAGAATATCCTCCTCTCTCAGTACACCCTCACATGTCTAATCCTATGGGTCAAGTGCAACAACAGTTGTCAGTACTACCATCAGTTGCAGCACCAATCGCCACATCTGTCCAAGCTACAATCATTTCTCCTACCCAAGTCCAAGTTCAACAAGATGTTTCTAAAAAGTTAATAACTACTATTGATTCATTAACAGCTTGATTAGAATAAATGGAAGAGAAGCGTGCACAAGTTCATCCAGAAAATAAAGTTTACCCTGAATGGGTAGATTCAATTTCTCCTCCATCCAGTTTTGGGAACCCTGTATTCCCTATTTTCAATGGATCTGGCGATCCAGAATAACATTTGACGCATTACGTGTCTTGTTGCGATCCTATGATGGGAACTCCGGAGTAGCAAGAAGCAGTGAAACTAATATGCTTCGTGCGAACCTTGCAAGGACCAGATTTTGTTTGTTATAAAAGCATGCAATCCTGGTCAATTACCGGATGGGAGGATCTTTGCCAAAAGTTCCTCCTTTAGTTCAGCTCAACTTTTCCAAAGACAACATTTTTTGATCTTACAAACTGTAATCAAAGGGAGAATGAAAGGGTCTCTGATTTTATTGCTCGATGGAAGTGATTAACATATTCCTTGAGTTTAGAACTCCCTCAAGAAGAATTGTTGACAATCTGTGTGGCAAATCTGCGTGACGAATTACGCACACCATTAATCCCTGTGAAATACACAGGAGGGTTTCGAGACCTTACTTCAATCGCTCAGCAGATTGAAGATTCCCTTATATAGGCTAAGGCTAAATCTCGTGTAATTCCATCAGCTCCAGGAAGGAGAATGGGTAAAGAAGAAACTACTAAAGTTATTCTTAAACAAGAACCTGTACCTATTTCTACCTCAAAACCTTCATCTTTTTGAAGTGCTCCACCTTCTGAGCACCAACAACAAAGGCCTTTTCGTCCAGATGATCAAAAAGATCAAAGACGAAAAATATTTGAGGATATGAAGAGAAAAACATACTCTTTATAAAATGAACATGTTTTTGGTTATTTCATTTCGGCTCTAGAAAACAATTTGGTTCAATTTCCAATGCCCAAGAGGACAAACAAGAAAGGAGAAGAAGATCGTCCTAATTATTGCCCTTTTCATCAAATGTTGGGGCATCCCATCCAGGAGTGTTTTGTCTTCAAAGACCTCTTTCAAAAGATGGTCGACTCGGGACATGTCACATTGAAAGGCTCCTCAGCCCAGGTAGAATGTGTCACTACTACAGTTCTAGAGGAGGAAGATGAATGGCAGGAAGTCAAAAGAAAAAATGCACAAAAGTATGATGATTGAATGGTTAGAAAGACAATCAATCGAACTCATGCTATTTTGAAAACACAATTAAGGAAACCAATTGTGTCTTCTGTCATGAATGTTGTGGAAAAACCCTCTTCGTTAGAGGGAAAGTCCTCAAAGAAACGGCATGATTAAAATAAAGAAAAAGAATCATAAGAAGATGAGTATGTGTCAAAGCCTAAGTTGTCTTTGACTTTGGAGAACTTCATGCCATATACTTTAAAGCCATAGACACCCACCAAACGGCACAACCTAAATAGGCTAATCAAGAAGAGTCTTCATCAGATGAAGAGTTAATGTTTGGTTTTGTTAATATGATTCAATTAATAGATCCATATGCCAGTTGAAGTTTCGATTTAAATGAGCCTAAATTCCCTTTATCAAACAGAGGAATCAGAGGAAGTTCCAGGGGATCAAGATACAGGGGAAGATGTGGATCTTTCAGAAGTCAATATTCCAATTCTACCCCTACTAGAACTGTGTACGCAGTAGAAACTTGTGGTAGAGCCCTTTAGCGAGCTCAGAAAGAACAATCATGTTCTTCTACCAATAGAAAATTTAGTCCTGTCACAGTTATTTTGGAAGACCGGTTGAAGGTTCCATCTTCTTCCTCTCAGCAAGTAAATAGATCTAATCGGTCTAATCTTCCAAAACCAGGAATATTGCCAACTCTTATCCCAACACAAGATGCATCAACTTCCAAAGCATCTGCTTCCAATGTACCTGCTAAACCACAAATTCCTATTGGGAAACGCAGACCTCTGGATCAAAAGTATGATGTATTGAAACACTTGGCCCATGGAACATCCAAGTTCAATTTTGGATGCTCTGAATCTGTCAAAAGATCTTCAGAAGCACTCATCGAGGCATTGTCATGTCCTCAGGAGTTTGAAACTGAAATTGCTGCAGCTGAAGTCTATCACATAGAGAATAATCCTGCAGAATTCCATGCAATAATATCCTAGACTGATGAAGAGGAAGAAGATGTTGTGCATGGACATATTAGACCATTTTACTTGTCTGGAATGGTCAATGGAGTGGATGTTATAAGAACATTCCTTGACAATGGTTCAGGTGTCATGCTCATTCCCATTTGTACACTTTGTCGATTGGGCCTCACAGAATCTGATTTATCTCCTTACACCATGATGATATAGGGATATGATAAAAATGAACAAGAACCACTGGGTTAAGTTATGCTCAGAACTCAGTTTGGAGATCTTGTATCCAATTCATATTTCATGGTTATTGATCAAGACTCAGCCTTCAACATTTTTCTTGGAAGACCCTGGCTACATCAACATGCAACTATCCCTTCTTCATACCATCAATGTCTTAAATATTGTTTCGATGGTCAAGTAGGGACATTTTATGGTGATAAGGCCCCGTTCAAGACATGCGAGTCTCAATACATTAAGGCGGAACTATATCACATGAAGCAAAGGGAGAAATCCATAACAAAGGAGATTACCAATGTTAATGCTCCATATGGTTTGGAAAAAATTCTAGTAAATCCATTTAAACATGTGAGTACAGATTATGTGTTGCATATCAGTCAAATTGAAAAGATAGACCCAAATCAAAATACTGTTATGGAAAGATCCATAATGTCAATTACAGCAATCAAGCCAGAAAACATAGGAGAAATTGGTAATCTACCAAGCAGTGATGAAAGCACAAATGGTGACGTCTTCATTTCATCTGCTGAAATCCAACAAGTCTATGCTTCGCCAATTAGGCCATAAGAAGTTATAGAAAAATCGGAGGAGAACAATGATGTTGATTCTCCTTCCATCATCTCCTCTTTATTACCCAAAGAAGACCCTTCATCATCAATCAGGTTGGAAATGGAAGCTTCTTCTTCAAAATATGGAAATTTTGACATCTCTTCAGATCATGAGAATTCTACTTTATCATCTACTACGCAAGTAGAAACGGAAGAAATAACACATGATGAAGAAAATGAGGAAGATCTCAGAGATGCTCCTCCAGCATTTGAAGAGGGTATCTCTACCACTGTGGATGAACTCAGAGAAATAAATCTGGGTACAAAAGGAGATCCATGCCCCACTTTAATCAGTGCGGCCATGACTCTTGAAGAGCAAGAGATGTATATTTCTTTTCTAATGAAAAATAAAGATAAATTTTCCTGGAACTATATAGAAATTCCCGGGCTTGATCTTGATGTTGCTACTCATCATTTGGGTTTACCAGAAGAACATCGAGGATTTAAGCAAGCCGTGAGAAGAACACGCCCAACTTATGCTTCCAAAATTGAAGCTAAAGTGGATAAGCTTATCAAATCTAACTTCCTCAGAGAATTTCAATATCCCAAGTGGTTGGAAAATATTGTCCCTGTAAATAAAATGAATAGACAAATCAGAGTTTTCATCAATTTCAGAGATCTTAATCGGCATTGTCCAAAGGATGATTTCCCAGTTCCGATTACAGAACATTTAATTGATGCAATAGCTGGATATGAAGCACTTTCCATCATGGATGGATATTTTGGATATAATCAGATCCGAATGTCCCCATAAGATGAGGAATCCACAGCCTTCAGAGCCCCTCAGGGTGTGTTTTTCTACCACGTAATGCCCTTTGGCTTAAAGAATGCAGGTGCAACTTATCAGTGTGCCAGGCATCGTATCTTCAAACCCTTATTAGGGAAGTTTTTTGAATGCTATGTAGACGATTTGGTAGTTAAATCCAAACAATGTTCTAATCACTTGGCTGATTTTGATGTCATTTCTTGCAAGCTTCGACAACATAATTTGAATATGAACCCCTTAAAATGTGCTTTTGGGGTAACCTTAAGAAAATTTCTCTACTTTTTTGTATTCCATCGTGGTATTAAAGTCAATCCTGAGAAGACCAAGTCAATCCTTGTTATTTCACCTCCCCAAAATTTGAAATAATTAAGAGGACCTCAAGGACACTTATCCTATATTCGGCGTTTCATCACCAATTTAGGAGGAAAAAGTTTACCCTTCACCAAATTGATGAAGAAGGGAGTCACTTACCAGTGGACTCAAGAATGTCAAGAAGCATTCGATATTCTCAAGAAATACCTCTTGAGTCCACCGGTACTCATGCCACCTATTGAAGGAAGACCACTTATCCTCTATGTGACAGCTCTAGAGCGATCATTGGGTGCCTTTCTTGCTCAAAATAATGATGCTGGGAATGAAAACAGTCTCTAATATCTCAGTCGAACCATGCTTGAAGCAGAAACCCGATATTCAAGTATTGAGAAGTGCTACCTGGCATTAATCTTTGCAGTTCAGAAGTTGAGACACTACCTGCAACATCACGAGGTCCAATTGGTTTCTTGCAATAACCCGCTCAAATTTATCCTAAGTCGTCCAATGCTTACAGGATGTCTGGCAAGGTGGGCAGTTATTTTGCAGCAATTCGACATTGAGTATGTGTATCAAAAGGAGATAAAGGGCCAATCTCTAGCTCATTTCCTAGCTGAACACTCTTTAGTGGAAGACACATCTTCAGATATTGAACTCCCTGATGGGGAAATCTTCTCTATTCAAGAAAGTCCTCTGTCATGGGAAATGTATTTTGATGGTGCTTCCAGAAGTCCAACAATGATGAAAATGGAAAATCCTAAATTCAACAATGTTGTCTTAGGAATTGTGCTCATTTCTCCAGAAAAGGAAATGTTACCTTATTCCTTCTTATTGTGGAAAGGTGGTACCAATAATTAAGCATAATACCAAGCTCTCATCGTAGGTTTGGAATTAGAACTTCAAGAACAAGTGAATCTCTTAAAGGTGAAAGGTGATTCAGACCTGGTAATCAAACAAGTCAATGGGGATTATGCCATCAGAAAAGAAGAACTAATCCCTTTGTATGATTACATCAGAGAGAGAATTGAGGAATTCCCTTTGGAACCGACATTTTCTTATGTCCCAAGATCACAAAATGCTCAAGATTATGCATTGTATAATATAGCCACAACTCTGGAAGATCCAAATCGGGATGATACAACCATTAGTATTTCCCACCGTCATGCAATTTCACCTTATGTTCGAATCAGAACAGAGGAAATTAATGAAATTTATCCCATTCCTGAACCGTATGGTCATACTACATGATGGATGTCACCTATCAGGGAATACCTTCAAAATGGAACACTTCCACCTGATAGAGCTGAGAAAGAACAAATCCGGAGACGTGTGGTTAATTTTACTCTTTATGATAGCCCAGATCACCTAGAGAAAATTCTCTATAAACGTGGTTTTGATGGAGTTCTCTTCAGATGCATTGATGGTGAAGAGACAATAGATGTCATGAAAGAACTGCATACAGGAGTCTGTGGTTCCCACTAGTCTGGACATAGACTGTCTGATCAGGTTCGAAGGCTTGGATACTTTTGGCCTCCAATGATACGAGATTGTGTCAATTTCACAAAGAAGTGTCATTCATGTCAAGTACATGCCAACTTCATTCATCAGCCTCCAGAGTCGCTTCATACAGCTAAATACTCATAGCCATTTTCTACATGGGGAATGGATGTGGTGGGACCTTACCCTTCAGCTACAGCCAAGCAGTTTAAGTATATTCTTACTGCTACTGACTTCTTTTCCAAATGGGCAGAGGCAATACCTCTCAAGAAAGTCAGTTCTAAATGCATTGTTAGCTTCATCAAGTCTAACCTCATTACCAGATTTGGTGTCCCTCATTCCATATTGACAGACAATGGCACCAATTTCTATTCATCCGAGATGAAGAAGTTGTATCAAGAATACAATATCAAATCCAACCATTCATCTTGGTATCATGCAGCGGACAACGGCCAGATAGAAGCCTTTAACAAGTCTCTTTCAAATATACTGAAAAAGATGGTGGATAAAGATAAGAGGTCATGGCCTGATAAAATCTTTCATGCTTTATGGGCTTATCAGACTACCACCCACACTGCAACTTGGTCAACTCCATATTCATTGGTATATGGAACGGATGCTGTAATGCCCATTGAAGTTCAACTACCCTCGCTCATAGTTTCCATTTGTGATCAATCATCTGTAGATGAAAAATCTCAAAAGCTATTGAATTAATTGGAATGGTTAGATGAAAAAATATTGTGCACTTTTCACCACTTGGAAATCTATCAGAATCGAATAGCACGAGCTTTTAACAAAAAAGGTCATATTCATTCATTCACTCAGGGGGAATTGGTATTAGTTCTCAGGACTCCGATGATACTAGGAAAGAGACCTCCAAAACATGAGCCAAAATGGGAAGGACCTTATTCAATACATAGGGTCTACTCCAATGGAGATTATTCATTAATCTCAATAGATAGAGAACTCATCACTACTCCAACCAATGCCATATTTTTGAAGAAGTATTTTGTATAAACTATAAAGTCCGTCTTTATTCCTTGCTATATAACGTCAAACTATATAGAAAAGGTCCATACATATGACCTTAAACTATTTTTACTTTCTTCCCACATGACGTTAAACTGTGAAAAAATTATCTTCCTTGCTATATGACGTTAAACTACACAGTAACAGTCCATATATATGACCTTAAACTATTTGTACTTTCATCCCACATGACGTTAAACTTTGAAAAAGTTCTCTTCCTTGCTATATGATGTTAAACTATATAGCAACGGTCCATACATATGACCTTAAACTATTTGTACTTTCGTCCCATATGACTTTAAACTGTGAAAAAGTTTTCATCCTTGCTATATTATGTTAAACTACACAGAAACGGTCCATACATATGACCTTAAAATATTTGTACTTTTTTCCCACATGACGTTAAACTGTGAAAAAGTTTTCTTCCTTGCTATACGACGTTAAAATATACAGCAACGGTCCATACATATGACCTTAAACTTTTTTTACTTTTGTCCCACACGACGTTAAACTGTGAAAAAGTTCCCTAAATGGTCTAGTATGACATTAAACTACAACTAGGTCCTGTATGACCTTAAACTGCCTCATCAACAGTCCATGCATATGACCCTAAACTATTTTCAAGTCCCTTTCGTCCAGCAAGATGTTAAACTGTGACATCCTAACAACATGACACTAATCTGTATAAAAGTCCCTTACGTCCAGCAAGACGTTAAACTGTGACGTCCTAACTACATGATGCTAAACTGTATAAATGTCCCTTACGTCCGAAAAGATGTTAAACTACATAATCATCAATGGTCATGTATGACCTTAAACTACACCACTGTCCATCATGACATTAAACTGCACCATCCATGGTACATGCATATGACCTTAAACTATTCGCACTTTCGTCCAACATGATGCTAAACTGTATCATCCCTTTTTTCTCCAACATGACGTTAAACTGTGAAAAAATCCCCAATGCGTCCAACATGACGTTAAAATGGTGCACTCTTTTGTCCTCACTACATGACATTAAACTGCACAGTCCCCCCCCCCCCCTTTCGTCCAACATGATGTTAAACTCTATTGTCCCCATCGTCGTAACTACATGACGCTAAACTGTACAGAAAGTCCATGATACGTCCTACATGACATTAAACTGTATTTTGTCCCTACTACATAACACTAAACTGTGCAACAACAATAGTCCTAACTTCAAGACTTTAAACTGCATAGTCCCTTTATATGTCCTATATGAAATTAAACTATGCATCGTTAAGGTTGTTGTTACATCTTGTTTCTCACACTGAGTATGACTCACGTGAGCTTAGAGAAAACATCAACCATAACACTCTCTATAGGCTGCTAACCATGTGTAAGTCCAAACATCATTTTTTTAGATCATTGTCCCCAATAACAACTTGATCGTTAATTCATTATTTAATTGAACTACACAGACTTTGATCCCTGCCTTCTAGGCTGGGTATGTAGTAAACATCCCAAGGTTAAAGCCCAAAACCAATATCTTCATGTCAGGTCATCTCTATCTCATACGATGATAATTCGTGAAACCGCCCTTATAATCAATATCTTTACATTGGTTCACTTTTGTCCTTGTTATACGATGTTAAACTATACAACACTTTTGTCCAGTATGACAATAAACTACAAGTTTCTGTTACCCTCACTAGAGAGGGAACCATTATTTTTTGATTTTTCAATCATGTTTCATTTCAAAGACTACGTGCATACATGGTAACGCCCAAACATTTTATCTTGGGTTAAACCGTCATTGTACTAAAGTCCCCTTTCACCCATCATATGTACGAACCACATTTGTAAAGAGGGTATTTCTAGAACAACGTGGGCTTCATTCCCATCCTTATGGGATACGTAGGAATGTTTGAGTGTCCCTCAAATCCAGCCCCAAGTCTTTGGGCCTAACCCCAAATTCCACTTTCAGTCCCTTGGTTGAAAAGTCCCCATGCAAACACACACTATGTATTTCTTACAATAGTCCAAGCTCTATGAACCAAAACTATTATCTCTAATCCTTTTGTCCCACACGACGTTAAACTGTAGTTTAAGAACTACGTATGGCTTGATTATCATCCTTATGGGATACGTAGTGATGTCCAACATTTCAATTTAGGACCCACCCACAACATGATTATGGTTAGCATTGATCTATGTATCTCTGTATACATTGAACAATACCCATATTTATGTGTCATAATCCTAACCTTAAATATTTTCAGATCCTCATAACCCCTTTCATGACTTCTAGTCACAAAAATGTCAAACTTATGAGAGTTCTTTTGTCTGACTATGTAGCACATGCCCATAGGCATCCTTGCATAAACAGTCTACATAACAAACTTGTTAGCCAAAAAATACTATTATTTTACAATGAAACCAATGCCCTTAGGTGGCCCTGCATAATTCAACCCCCTAACGGGTTTTTTCAGATAGTGGTAACTTCATTCTTGGGAAGAATGCCTCTTTTTTCCTTATTTGTCTTAAATGACAGTATGTAGGGATTCGTAAAAATATCCATCCTTAACATATTTGTCCCATATCCTTTTTCGTGATCTGAAAGTATTCAAGTCTATGGTTTATATTCTCCTTCCCTATGTTTGGGTCAGACCTTCATAAGAGTGATATTCATCCAGTTCTTCGATAATTCTGTTTGGAAAGATTTTCTCCATATTCAAGTACCTCTTTCCATACAGCAAACTCTAAAATTTGGATGATTTTAATCTCCATAAAATTTCACTGGCTTTTAGCACTAGGAAAGTAAATTTCTCAGAGTTTTTTTCCTAACTATGCAGCACGTGCCCATAGGTGACCTTACATAAACAGTCTACATAACAGACTTGTTAGCCATAAGTTACTATTTTATTTAACTATGCAGCCAATGCCCTTAGGTGGCCCTACATAATTCAACCCCCTAACGGGTTTGTTAAATAATGGTAACTTCATTCTTGGAAACTACTTCTTCTAATTCCTTTTAGCTCTTTTTCATATCATTCCTCATATTCAAATATTCTTATGTCAAGTATTACTTATTTTCCCTAATAATTTAGTATGATAATATGTTTTCAGATGAATTTTCAAGGAATTGATTCAATTCTAATCCATTTCGGTCAAAGCTATTTCGACCTTAAACATTATCCTTTGTATGTCCGACGTGCATGACTTTAAACTTCCCACAAAAAGACAGGGTAACTCTGAATAAAAGTCAAGATCCTGGCTCACTAAACATATATTTTTTGTATGATTTAGGTAACATTGATCAATTAAAAGGTTCGAAGTTTGTAGGGTTATTTACATTATTCCTAGTAAAAATAAAACTATACTTACTAGGCCCATTGGCTTTGGTAAAATCTAAAGCATGTAGAAAAATGGAATGAAGGTACAAATGAGTGAAGGTGAAAGTGTTTTTCAATGATGCACAGGAGATAGAAGGACATCCACAGACTGGAGTCTCTTCGATTTTTCAAGAATTACAAGAGGCTTTCAACATAACTCTTCATTTTATTTACGGAATCCCGAGCTTCATCAGAAACCACCTGGAATTAATTCATTCAACTAGATACAATAAGAGATGCAGTGATACCAGATCTTCTTGGAATAATTGTAAAATGATGTTCTTGAGCGCGGTATGAGAAAATTTTCTGCTGATCAAACAGTGACTTTATTTCTGTCCAAGAGACTTGGAAGATGGATACATGGATTTGAGAATAGATCATTGGAAGTAAAGAGCCATTTGGAGAGTGTACTCTTTTCAGATATTGCTCTAATACCATGTTTGTCTTCTCTCCACCAACCGAAAGTGGAAAAAATTTCATCCCATGGGTTTGTCATTTTCATATCTATAAGGAAATGACATGGAGGAAGAATTTGAAAGTTCACACCATTGTTGTTTCTCTTAATGTATAGCATAACCGAAATGAAGGAGTAGCAGTGTAGCTGCATTTTATGTGTATAGTTATTTGCATCTGGAACATTGACTCCTTGCAGATTACCATGACCATATAGAGGTAGGTAGATGCTCTATGGGGAATTAAGATGATATTTCTTCAAGTACTTAGCCAAATCTGGGAGATAGCTATCGCAAATATCATAGTAATCATAGCCAATGATATTCATCATGTCATCAGTCCACTTGCAATCCAATTCATCAGCTGTTTTAATTCCATTGGGAGCCATTGAATCTGCACAAAGGTTGAATAAATTAACTCTTAAATAGGTTTATTTTTCATAAATTTTTTGAATGAATTCTAAAAAAATGGATAAGGAATTAAGGCGTGCAAGTTTAAAACTTGGGGCGCAAGTATGGATGTGCCGCGAAAGTATTTCCCATGAAAGTATCACCAAGCAGGCCCAGATACCTTGACAGTAGCGCGACATCAAGGAAAACACTGGAAAACAGAGCAACCTGCATGGCTAAGTTGACCTGCACGGTGAGAGCTTGAAGGTATGAAGTCCAGAAATCTGGATGCTTGTATGGAAGTGAGGCCCTCTATTTATAGACGCGGCCGGGACCCTGCGCGCCGTACCCTGCACGATCAAGGGTTGTATCCCTACACGTCAGGCCTTGCATGCCCAAACCTTATCTACGCACCTACACCCAGTACGCCCAGGCCCTGCGCGATGCGCACTTGCGCGCCGCCCTCTGCGCCATCACGACTTGCACGCCACCTTTCCTTTGGATTTATTCGATTTCCTCAGAGTCAAATCCTCATTTCTCCTCGGATCCAACTCTGAGGGGGGGACTTTTGTTGATGCTCCTTTCGTCACAGAATCTAAAGATCAGAAAAGGGGAATATCTGAGCTCAAAGTGATTCAACCTTTGTAGAAAATATCAAAAAATCGATAAAGGCATGAACAAGGAATCAAAAGCACATGTGTCACGCAAGTTCTATCACTGTCGCACAAGTCCACTTGCGTGATGCCTTATGGGCACACAAGTGACTTGCGCGACCTAAGTGGTAACCGCTTGGGGTCTTCTCCTGCCTATAAATAGACCCTGTGGGCCCCCCATTTCGAGGAGGATTTTTTCTAGAAACTCTGATTTGAGCTCCTGGTGCCCTGGTCTCTTCTCAAAGATTCCAAAACACTTCTAAGGTAATTTCTTACCTAGAACGGAAGATCTAAAGAGGGGGAGGAAGGCCTAAGTGTTGAAACTCATCAACACTTGCGCACCTAAGTGGCCAGCCCTTAAGGGAAAAGGGCCACACTTACACGCTGCCTTACTCCTTCAATAGATCTTGCACGACCCTCTTCTGGAAGAACCTCAATAGGATTCTAAAGGCTTTAATGAAGAGTAGCTCAAGTATTACCCTGCTGGTTAACCATCGCACAAGTAAATCATGTGTCGCGCAGGCGTATACATGCGCGACCAGGACTTGTGTGCCCATGCAGTACTTGCGCGCCTACCAGGACATGCACGCCCCTGCCTTTTTGGGTGCCTTTTTTGCCCATTTCACCCCTCTTAAGCCATTACAACTTTCCTATTCAAGATTCAGTCTTCAAGACACTCTTGAAATCCATTTATGGCATGATTTCTTGATTTTACATCCTTATTTAAAAGGAATTCTGTGGAATATCTCTCAAAACCTAGTGATTTACACATCTTTATGTCACTAAAGATTGAGATTTCATTCATTAAACCTCATCCTTTAAGATGAGAGAATCCTTAACCTGGGTCTCCTTTTTAGGAATAATCCCCAGTCATAAGTCCTCTAATTTGGGAATCCTCTTAGGAGTAATCCCCAGTCCCCTAACCTGGGCTTCCTTTTTCGGAGTAAGCCCTAGTCTCAAGTTTGGGCATCCTCCATAGGAGTAAGCCCCACTCATAATTCTTAACATGGGAATCTTCATTAGGAGTAAGCCCCAATTCTTAAAGTTCCCAAATCTGGGCATCCTCCTTAGGAGTAATCCCCAGTCCCCTAATTTGGGCATCCTCCTTAGGAGTAAGCCCCAAACCTTAGTGCTTGACCTGGGCCTCCTTTTTAGAAGTAATCCCCAGTCATAATTTCTCCTAACCAGTCCTAATTTACCTTTGATTTGGGATTCCTTTTCAGTATTAAAACCCAATCATTATTGTTCTCCTAATTTTGGCTTCCTTTTCAGGAGTAAGCCCCAAGTTAGTGTAACAGCCCGAGATTTTATGAAAAATATTCTTTTTTATTTCACTAATGTCTTGTGTTGTACGCTACACCAAAAGGATCTTGCACAACACGCATCCTTTACTTGCCTTGCATTACACGCAATCACGACCTTCCTCGATAGCGTGTGTAGTACGTAATACCGAGTTTCACTAAACAACGATATGCTATTAAAATATTATTATAACTATTCGTTATGAATAGTAATAACCACCTTTTAAAATTTTAGAAATTTTAGCTCTCAAAATGGACTTCATTTTTGGATTCGGAGTATCAAATTTAGCCTAAGGTGAAATTTTGGTACTTTTTGGATAACTTTCATATTCTGATGAATAGTGAAATTACTAAATTATAATTAAAAACAACTTTTTTAATAAAAATAATTAATAGTGATAAATTATTAATTTTAGTGGTTTTAAAGTATATTTAGAATATATTTTTACAATTTAATACAATTTTGGTCATTGGTTGTAATTTCACATTTAAACCAGACATAATCAAGGGTCAATCTTTTGATATATTTTGTTTCCAAAAAACACGCTATTTACTTTAACAGCGGGATTTAATTTTAAAATAAATTAATGCAACTTCTATGTTATGAATTTGGTAAAACTAGATTTCATTTTTGAATTCGGAATATGAAATATAGCTTAGGATGAAATTTTGGCATTGTTCTGAAAAACATCAATTTTTGATGAATAGTGAAACTACAAAGTGGTAGTTAAAAAAACTGAATTTTTCATAAAACTTAATTTTACCGCTTCTGTGAATGGAATTTAAAAAATTCGAGAGACACGGTTGATGTCAGTAAGTATAATGTGGTTCAATGAGATGAAAATAATTTTTGGTGAATAGTAACTTTTTACTTTTATTTACCACGGTTAAAAGTAAATAGGGTAATTAAGGGTAAAAATGATATTAATATTACCCTAACACATGTCCTAATTCTATTGGAAAAGTGTATCTCGACCAAAAACAACCTTAAGTGTAAAATATTATCATTTATGCCCACTTGTATTAGATTAAGACATTTATTATTATTTAATTCAAAGAAGAGTTAAAAGAGTTAAAATCAAAGTTTATTTACTAAAACATTTTAAATATGGGGTTATACATAAGATAAATTCGACTATAAATATTCATTAGAAAGATACAAAGATTTACTACATAATGGTATTTTATTTGTAATTTTTAGATATTAAATAATTTAATTTATTTATGACACAATGATGATGCCGTAATTATCTTATTAATGAAATATTGACATAATTGATGTTATAAACACCAAAATAAATGTCATTTGAGACTTTTTATGAATTTCAATAATTTTCTAGGTTACTATGATATATTAGTGTTTATTTAATAAACTTGGTTCGAACATATAATTCTTTTATGACTTCCACAAAAATCATATATCAAATAATGTCAGAATTGACACAAAATAGTTTTTTAAATCAAATATTATATTATTAATTGTTATTTTATTCCTAAAAATCTAAGGTTCGGAAAAATGACTTATATAAAGATATATATATTAATAATAAACAATTTGGGGTTCGTTTGGCATGTTATAGTAAGTGTATTAACCATATCGTGAAAGAAAACAAAAAGACACGGTAATAGTTAAAGTATTTAACTTAGAGTTAAATCTAATTGATAAGGTTAAAATAATACCCTAAACTTGTCTAAATCTTATTGGTTGATAGGATTTCGACCCATCCCCACTTTAGCTTCGAAATAAGACCCTTTGGAACCATTATAAACCGATTTTGACATTAATATAAAATAATATTTTGAGGTATTCCTAAGGTGCCCCTCTCCTCCCTTATAAAAGGACAACTCCTCCCCCTCCTCCTCACACCAATTTTAGCACTCAAGCTCGGCCAACCTCTTCCTAAATATCTTCTCCACTTACCTAGAAACATCCTAGAGGTTCTGGTCTTCCTCAAAGACCAATTTTAGTTCCCTAAGAGGAGGTCTCAAAGAGGCGCCTCAAAGAAGAGGTAATTACCGTTACCAATTCTTTCATCTTTATTTCTTATTACACTTCTTATTCTTAGGTTGTTTCATTATGAATTAATAACATCATTATCACTCATATACTGATATGTTATTATAAGTATGAAACAACCCTATTTCACCATCTATCCATCCTACGGAAAAAGAAATCACCGCGCGTGCGTACGTACGGAATACCGTCTCCACGACGTGGTGTAATCTATTTTCCGCCACCACCTTAATAGGATGGGTATAATGGTGTAATGAGTAACCATATATGATTATTATAAAGTGATATTGATACTGAAATAATATTCATACACTTTAACACAATTCCACGACCATGGGAACGATATCATCGCTCGTGCGTACGTACGGACTACATTCTCCACGACGCGATGAGATTCATTATCCATGTTAACCATTTAATAATGATTAATAAAGTATATATAAGAAATAATAATGAAATATATGACATTATAAAGCTACTGGAGTTATGTATATATGTATATGTATGTCATCTACGTACTTCCATTCAAGACAATAAGGAAAGGAAAACAACGTTCATGCGTACGTACGGACTACCGTCTCCATGAACGGTGTTTTTCATTTCATTTATCTATCTTATATATATATATATACTGAATATATATGATATATAAATCATATTTTATATTCTGGAAGTAAGTAAATCATGATATAAGTAATAATAATGTCAAGAACAACAAGTCAAAACACCTACGATAAATGAAACGATTTTACCCAAAACGCTTCTTTAACATGGAATTTACAAAAGAACGGGTAATATAAAGTCATAAGTGAACCATATATGATATCATAACAATGAATATGATTCTGTAATAAGTCAATGACATTATTTAAATCATTATACATGAGGTTCAGACACATACGAAGCAAATCGGACCTAAGGTAAGGGAAATATCACAATCTCATTTTTATCTGAGATTGTTTATTCGTAAGTATTTACTGGGGTGTATTTTATTATCCACATCAATGTTTCATAAATATGTAATATTATTTCCATCCACCTACAATTGTTTAAATCCATTTTTACCCTTCGGTGAGTTTTTAGTAAAAGAAATGAAAGGAATCTGTTGACGTTTTTCATACGAGGTACTTTTTGACTTTTCCGACAAAAGTACGAAGAATGTTTTTTTAACTTATATGGAATGAATGGATTTATAAAAAATTATTTCCAAGAAGCTTCCTTTAAAAGTATTCTAGTTTATTTTTAATCAACTTCTTTTAGTTTAAAATTGTATGACATGTTAAGAAAGGAAAAGTGTTTTGAAGTAGAAAGGATATTTTCCTTAAGAATGAAGTTCAAGTATTTTATCAAAATTATTTTCCATCTAAGATAACAAAAGGGTTCTGTTTTTATACCTATTATTACATGGATTTTATTATGTTGTGATGGAAACATTTTTATGAATTCCTTTATCTTATATGAATTGTTTTATGATGTCATGTTGTTTAAGAATCCAATTTTTATTACATGGGTTATGCGATGATGTATGATTTATGATTATGTGGCACACATAAGAAAGGATTAATTATAAGATGGGTGGTACCTATATCTCCATCCAATGCATTTCGTAAAGATTTTATATCTCATGAGATAGACAGGGCTGGAACAGTAGGTTATACCGGTTCAGTGAAACAGGACTGAAACGAGGGTTACTCGATTCCGGAAGGGACATTGTCCACTAAGATAGTCTTGGTAATGAGTCTTGACTAACAAGAAATGATTCTCTATGATTATGTGTGAATTCCACAAAGTTTCATATTTTACGTTATGATTATTGTGATTACATTTCACGGCCATGATTTACCCCATGTTATGAAATTATAATCTCTTTTGCAGGTTAAGATTTCCAAAAGTTATGTGCTTATGTATATGATGTGATTGATATTTCTTTTGTTTACCCTTACTGAGCATTTGAGCTCACCCTTTTATGTTTTCTTTTCCCCAGGATATAAAGAAAGGTTTTAGGTAAAAAAAAGAAGATCTTTATGGGAGATTTTGAATATCTTTCACCGCGATTAGAAGATTATATTCCGAGTTTCCAAAGACACTAAACTATTATGATCCTTGTGTGTGTGTTTTTTTGTTATGTACTAAGTATTCCAAAAATGTAATGTAATTTCCATGTACGTCAAGCTTCGGGTATCTACAGTTGGTATCAGAGGAAAGGTTTAGTCAACCTTTGGAAACTGGGATGCGAAAACGTTTGTGAGATCCCTAGAGATATTTCTACGGTATGTCTAGGGATGTCCCTAAGGTTAAGTATACGTATAAGTTATAGTACTAGAACTATGCTAACGATCATAGAATTAAACCTAAGATGTTAGATATTGAAGGTACTCCCCCTTTATTATGTTGTTTTCCCTAGCATGATTTTTGCCTCTCACACTATTCTTTTTGGGTTTTAGACGATGGCTGGAACCCGAAGGAACCGTGTTGATCAATGCAATGGACAATGCAATCATTGTCCTCCTGAACAAACAAATGTTATGGGAGATGGAGTGAAAAATCTTATTACTATACTTACACAAGCTATGAATCATTCTGGACTTCCAAATTAGCAGAGAAGGGAACGATATTCTATTGAGTCCTTCATGAGGTAACGTCCACCTTCTTTCAGTGGGTCTTCTGATCCACTTGTTGCTGAACAATGGATCAGTACCACTGAAAAGATATTTTCAGTTCTTCAATGTTCTGAACATGATAAAGTCATCTTAGCAGTATACCGTTTGGAAGGTGAAGCTGATCAATGGTGGAATCTTATCAAGAATATAAGGCAAAGAGATGAAATTGAGTCCATGGAATGGGACGAGTTCAAGAACTTATTTTTCAATAAGTACTTCCCTCGTATTCTTCAAACAAAGATGGAGAAGGATTTTCTTGAACTAAAGCAAAAGGATGATGAATCTGTTGTTATATACGAAGAGAATTTTACAAGACTTGCAAGGTATGCATCTGGCATTATCATCCAACCTGAAAGTAAAGTTGATCGATTTTTCAGTGGCTTAAAACCAAGTCTTCGAAGGGAATTAGCTATAAGAGACCTCAGTAGCTATGAAGAAATTGTGCGTTGTGCTATCAAGGTTGAAATGGAAGTTGGTGTTACATATCCATCTCATGGTTTTGACAAGAAACGAAAGATGGAGTTCAAGGAGAAATCTCAGAATAATGGTGAAAAGAAGATGAATGTTTCCTTATGCACAAAGTGTGGAAAGAAGCATGGTGGAGATTGTCTTAAAGGGACTAGAAAATGTTTTAAGTGTGGAAAAGAAGGTCATCGAGCATCTGAGTGTCGAAGTAATGGAAAAAGGGTTTCTAATGATGTGAATAAAGCAAACACTGCAGAGAACGCACCACCAACACTTCAATGCTTCATGTTCAAGGAAATGGGGCATTATGCTAATAAATTCCCTAATCCAAGGGTTAGTGATGATCGACATGAGCAACCGCTTAAGGAAAAGGATAAAGGGAAGTCACATGCGATCACTATTGGCGATGTTGAATATGACAACGATGTGGTGGAATGATTAAGTGTTTATGTAATGGGATTCCAAAATATTGTTGTATCATGGAGTATTGGAATATTTATGTATTGGTCTAATGTGGTATTCAAAGTGATTGAGATATTTTTGGAAATAAGACGATATGTGCATAATGAAGGGATAAGGAGAAAATGAAATGTTTGACAGTATTCATGAGCTCATGATTGATATAAGGACTAAGTGATATCATGGTTTGAGTATATAGAATTTTGAGGATTTTAGTATGTGAAAAGTGTTAACTTTTAACTGCATTCAAGTTTTCACTATGGTTCAATGGGTATTCAAGAGAATACATTATTAAGGCCTTTGAATGTTTGGAATGTGACCAAAAAAACATATCTTATGATATATGGGGATCGACGATGGTGTTAAATCTCTGGTAATCGTTTTCACTATGTTATGAGAGTGGACTACAGTATTATGGATAAGCCTAAAGATTGGAATGGACATAAGTTAGTATTATTTAAGGATAAAAGTTTTCTCGATATTATTGATGAGATGTTATAGTAATATAGTTTTAGAAAAAGGACAACCTGCAGGACGGGCGACAACCCATCACGTCGGACAAGGATATGGGAATCAAACCCACAACCGAAGTGCGACTGGACTTTATCGCCTACCACTGGCCTACAGGAAGTCCCTGTTTAGTAGAAACTAGTTTTATTATATTAAGAAGTATGATATATGAAGTATAAGTCCATTTTAGGAACCATATGTGATTAATCTCACTATAGATCGACTTATGTATATAATTTTTTCTAACCTTTTGTTTGAGACAGATGGAATGACCCGTCATTCTATCACATGATCTGCTAACACTTCACGAATAACAAACTCAACTTCATTTATTTAATAGATGAAGTGGAAATTGTTCAAGGCATGAACAACAGTGAGATTGTACCAAAATAAAGAAAGTATTTATTCTAATTCAAATTTTCAACTTTAGGGAAATGATCTTGAAAACCAAAAATGTTGTCCTAGTGATCTTATACCTGATGAATCAGATGGTACCTTAGATCGTCACAAATTTATGGATTTGTGATTACTGGATTTTCCATAGCCATGTTCTCTACCACTCTCCATCAGAACATGATGGTTAGATTTCTCTTCCATATCCATATTTTCACCTATGTGGAAACCCAGTGATTAGTTTATTTCAGTAATCGTTACATTTCATACTTTAGTTTTTAAAGCCATGTTTTGGTATTCCTTTTTACGATGTGGGTTTCTATTAAAGAAACTTTCGAATAGTAAACCAGTTATAACCCCGACGAATTTCGAGGGCGAAATTCCTTTTAAGGGGGGTAGAATGTAACAGCCCGAGATTTTATGAAAAATATTCTTTTTTATTTCACTAATGTGTTGTGTTGTACGCTACACCAAAAGGAGCTTTCACAACACGCATCCTTGACTTGCCTTGCATTACACGCAATCGCGACCTTTCTCGATAGCGTGTGTAGTACGCAATACCGAGTTTCACTAAACAACGATATGCTAATAAAATATTATTATAACTAGCCGTTATGAATAGTAATAACCACCTTTTAAAATTTTAGAAATTTTAGCTCTCAAAATGGACTTCATTTTTGGATTCGGAGTATCGAATTTAGCCTAAGGGGTAATTTTGGTACTTTTCGGATAACTTTCATATTCTGATGAATAGTGAAAATTACTAAATTATAATTAAAAACAACTTTTTTAATCAAAATAATTAATAGTGATAAATTATTAATTTTAGTGGTCTTAAATTATATTTAGAATATATTTTTACAATTTAATACAATGTTGGTCATTGGTTGTAATTTCACATTTAAACCAGACATAATCAAGTGTCAATCTTTTGATATATTTTGTTTCCTAAAAACACGCTATTTATTTTAACAGCGGGATTTAATTATAAAATTAATTAATGCAAATTCTATGTTATGAATTTGGTAAAATAGATTTCATTTTTGAATTCGGAATATGAAATATAGCTTAGGATGAAATTTTGGCATTGTTCTGAAAAACATCAATTTTTGATGAATAGTGAAACTACTAAGTGGTAGTTAAAAAAACTGAATTTTTCATAAAACTTAATTTTACAGCTTCTGTGAATGGAATTTCAAAAATCCGAGAGACACGGTTGATGTCAGTAAGTAAAATGTGTTTCAATGAGATGAAAATAATTTTTGGTGAATAGTAACTTTTTACTTTTATTTACCACGGTTAAAAGTAAATAGGGTAATTAAGGGTAAAAATGATATTAATATTACCCTAACACATGTCCTAATTCTATTGGACAAGTGTATCTCGACCAAAAACAACCTTAAGTGTAAAATATTATCATTTAGGCCCACTTGGATTAGATTAGGACATTTATTATTATTTAATTCAAAGAAGAGTTAAAAGAGTTAAAATCAAAGTTTATTTACTAAAACATTTTTAATATGGGGTTATACATAAGATAAATTAGACTATAAATATTCATAAGAAATATAAAAAGATTTCCTACATAATGGTAGTTTATTTGTAATTTTTATACATTAAATAATTTAATTTATTTATGACACAATGATGATGCCGTAATTATCTTATTAATGAAATATTGACATAATTGATGTTATAAACACCAAAATAAATGTAATTTGAGACTTTTTATGAATTCCAATAATTTTATAGGTTACTATGATATATTAGTGTTGATTTAATCAACTTTGTTTGAATATATAATTCTGTTATGACTTTCACAAAAATCATATATCAAATATTGTCAAAATTGACACAAAATAGTTTTTTAAATCAAATATTATATTATTAATTGTTATTTTATTCCTAAAAATCTATGGTTTGGCCAAATGACTTAGATAAGGATGTATATATTAATAATATACAATTTGGGGTTCGTTTGGCATGTTATAGTAAGTGTATTAACCATATAGTGAAAGAAAACAAAAAGACACGGTAAAAGTTAAATTATTTAACTTAGAGTTAAATCTAATTGATAAGGTTAAAATAATATCCTAAACTTGTCTAAATCCTATTGGTTGATAGGATTTCGACCCATCCCCACTTTAGCTTCGAAATAAGACCCTTTGTAACCATTATAAACCGATTTTGACATTAATATAAAATAATATTTTGAGGTATTCCTAAGGTGCCCCTCTCCTCTCTTATAAAAGGACACCTCCTCCCCCTCCTCCTCACACCAATTTGAGCACTCAAGCTCGGACACCCTCTGCCTAAATCTCTTCTCCACTTACCTATCAACATCCTAGAGGTTCTGGTCTTCCTCAAAGACCAATTTTAGTGCCCTAAGAGGAGGTCTCAAAGAGGCGCTTCAAAGAAGAGGTAATTACCGTTACCAATTCTTTCATCTTTATTTCTTCTTACACATCTTATTCATAGGTTGTTTCATTATGAAGTAATAACATCAGTATAACTCATATACTGATATGTTATTATAATTATGAAACAACCCTATTTCACCATCTTTCCATCCTATGGAAAAAGAAATCACCGCGCGTGTGTACGTACGGAATACCGTCTCCACGCCGTGGTGTAATCTATTTTCCGCCACCACCTTAATAGGATGGGTATAATGGTGTAATGAGTAACTATATATGATTATTATAAAGTGATATTGATACTGAAATAATATTCATACACTTTAACACAATTCCACGACCATGGGAACGATATCATCGCTCGTGCGTACGTACGGACTACCGTCTCCACGACGCGATGAGATTCATTCTCCATGTTAACCATTTAAGAATGATTAAAAAAGTATATATAAGAAATAATAATGAAATATATGACATTATAAAGCTACTGGATTTATGTATATATGTATATGTATGTCATCTACTTACTTCCATTCAAGACAATAAGGAAAGGAAAACAACGTTCATGCGTACGTACGGACTACCGTCTCCAAAAACGGTGTTCTTCATTTCATTTATCTATCTTATATATATATATATATATATATATACTGAATATATATGATATATAAATCATTTTTATATTCTGGAAGTAAGTAAATCATGATATAAGTAATAATAATGTCAAGAACAACAAGTCAAAACACCTAAGATAAAGGAATCGATTTTACCCAAAACGCTTCTTTAACATGGAATTTACAAAAGAACGGGTAATATAAAGTCATAAGTGAACCATATATGATATCATAACAATGCATATGATTCTGTAATAAGTAAATGACATTATTTAAATCATTATACAGGAGGTTCGGACACATACGAAGCAAATTGTACCTAAGGTAAGGGAAATATCACAATCTCATTTTTATCTTAGATTGTTTATTCGTAAGTATTTGCTGGGGTATATTTTATTATCCACATCCATGTTTCATAAATATGTAATATTATTTCCATCCACCTACAATTGTTTAAATCCATTTTTACCCTTTGGTGAGTTTTTAGTAAAAGAAATGAAAGGAATCTTTTGACGTTTTTCATACGAGGTACTTTTTGACTTTTCCGACAAAAGTACGAAGAATGTTTTTTTTAACTTATACGACATGAATGGATTTCTAAAAAATTATTTCCAAGAAGCTTCCTTTACAAGTATTCATGTTTATTTTTAATCAACTTCTTTTAGTTTAAAATTGTATGACATGTTAAGAAAGGAAAAGTGTTTTGAAGTAGAAAGGATATTTTCCTCAAGAATGAAGTTCAAGTATTTTATCAAAATTATTTTCCATCTAAGATATCAAAAGGGTTCTGTTTTTATCCCTATTATTACATGGATTTGATTATGTTGTGATGGAAACATTTTTATGAATTCCTTTATCTTATATGAATTGTTTTATGATGTCATGTTGTTTATGAATCACATTTTTATTACATGGGTTATGTGATGATGTATGATTTATGATTATGTGGCACACATAAGAAAGGATTCATTATAAGATGGGTGGGACCTATATCTCCCTCCAATGCATTGGGTAAAGATTTTATATCTCCTGAGATAGACAGGGCTGGAACGGGAGGTTATACCGGTTTAGTGAAACAGGACTGAAACGAGGGTTACTCGATTCAGGAAGGGACTTTGTCAACTAAGATAGTCTTGGAAATGAGTCTTGACTAACAAGAAATGATTCTCTATGATTATGTGTGAATGCCACAAAGATTCATGTTTTAAGTTATGATTATTGTGATTACATTTCACTTCCATGATTTACCCCATGTTAAGAAATTATGATCTCTTTTGCAGGTTAAGATTTCCAAAAGTTATGTGCTTATGTATATGATGTGATTGATATTTCTTTTGTTTACCCTTACTGAGCATTTGAGCTCACCCTTTTATGTTTTCTTTTCCCCAGGATATAGAGAAAGGTTTTAGGTAAAAAAAGAAGATCTTTATGGGAGATTTTGAAGATCTTTCACCACGATTAGAAGATTATATTCCGAGTTTCCAGAGACACTAAACTATTACGATCCTTGTGTGTGTGTTTTTTTGTTATGTACTAAGTATTCCGCAAATGTAATGTAATGTCCATGTACGTCAATCTTCGGGTCTCTACAGTTAGAGTATTCAAAATCTCCATGAAGCACATAAACCTTTATGGACCCGGTTCCTGGATTTCTTCCCTAAAGTAGATCCTAACCTTCATTTATTTGGGCAGTCATACATACATAAGCCCCACATTATTTATTATGATTGCATCTTTCATGGAACAATTGTCTAATTTTTACCAATACCTCTTGTTTCTCACACCGATCATGACTCACGTGAGCTTAGAGTTTGAGCCATCAATCATAAACATCATACTCCCTTACTCGAACTACGTAGGTTCTGATTCCTTTTCTAAACAATGGATACGTAGGTAGCCTGTCAATGGGTTCGATCCCAACTCTAAAATAATCCACGTCCTTCTGAATGACAATAAACTTCAAGTGCCCCACTGAGTGTCTTTAAAACCATCATGGTCTTCATAATGACCAAGAGACTTCTGTATAAATGTGTCGAAGGGTACCATTGACCAAGAATCTCTAACAAATACAGATGATTATCTATCGATGAAGAACCTCAAATACATACAAAAGATTCTCTAAATTTCATACATATTTATTCATTGATTGTCATATCTGAACGAAATCTCATTTTATACTTGGTAATGTAATAAGGATTCATGAACATAACTTAGATCTATAAAGAGAGTCTCGGAGTAGACAATAATTCCCCTCAAAAAGGTGTGATGAGTCCGACCTCCCATCCTCTCGACCAATGCAAATTCCTAAGCCTCATCAGTCCACAATCTAATGGGAACCTACCTTTGGAAAGTATGTCCGAATGGATGTGGAATCATTTTATGTTTCCGGTTCTACGAACAAACCCGTTAGAAACCGATAGGAATGTTTGAACCTCCCATTAAGGCGGTCATCCCCGGATTCCGAGGGAAAAAAATTGTATTGTACTTTACTGTTGGGCTTGTATTTTGGGCCCCTTTACATTCAGCACACAATTTTGTATACAGATTTACTTAGCTTTTTTACTTCTAGTTGTGTAATCTGTTGTGTTTTTTTACTATTATAAAGGCAATGCCTTCCTAGTTTAGGGATTTTTGCCTTTGGTACTAGGCACCTGCCCCTGGCCTATGGAAGGCGGGCTTGGGGTAGTCACGATATGGGCCCCGGGGGATGGGTCATGAAAAATTGGAATCAGAGGAGTCAGATCTACCGTAGAACATAGAACTCTAATATTTCTTTTCTGTGAAGCAATAGTGTTAAGCGTACTAAGTTTGGTTTTCAATTTATGGAGTCCAGTGTTGGTGTGGCGGTCGACGTATCCATACACCAGGACCCTAACTTCTTATTTCCGACTCAGTGCATGAAAACACTGATTGCGTATGTGTTTTCAAGATTTTTCATTAAATCAGCTCAACCAGGTCAGCTTACCAGGTATAAACTTATAACCATGCCTCACCTATTCCTATGATGATGCTTCCACACAGACAACCAGTTAGGGTTCCCGAGGTAGTACTCTATAAAGGCACACCTATCGATGAGGCTATAGTGCAAGGCCCTCTTACTATGTTGGCACCTTCGGGGGTGTACCAGCAGCAACACCACCTGTTGGGAAGCATTTTCCACCAGCCGCATTGGGGAACGGTTCAGGCCGACTAAGCGCATTTCACGAGTTCCAACGGGAGAGGCCTCCGAGGTATCAAGGCAAGATAGATTCCCAAGAAGCAGAGGACCAGATGGAGGAGATTACTAGAGTTTTCTACCTAGTTGAGACACTAGTAGAGCATATTTTGATCTTAACTACTAATATTTTTTAGTGAGTGACCATGAGATGGTGCGCATAAAGATGAGGTTTCGGTACATGGACCATTTACCAAGATGGTACCTTTAGGCAGTGTGCCAACTAGATCACTGCCTATTGGTCAGCAGACACTACCAGTGGTTCTGGTAGAGGACACTTGTTGGCTTAGTGCCTTACATGTGTTTCAGCATCCGATACCCCTCATGTTCTGAGGCGATCCCGACTCACAGGTGGATGAGGACTAGCTTGAGGAGGTGGTTGTGATTTCCCTTTAACTTCTATAGTTTTAGAAGGATGACATGTCAGTAGTTGGGTATTCATTGAGGTGTACCGACCATTCCTGGTACATGATGAATACAATGTGAACAGTGCTTCAAGGCTCAGACTTCTGAGCAAGGTGTGTTTAAGAACAACCGAGCCGACACTTTTCCTCTACGAATTCCTACTCATGGTAGAGTTCTAGAGTGATTTTTTTGGTTGAATGTTCTTTGGTTGATCAGATACAGCCAGTGGTTGTTAGCAGTGGGAAAGCAGGAAACTGGTGCCAGTCTCAAAGACTTGGGCGTGCTAGAAGTTTCGGGAAGTTGATGTGACAAAGAAAAATAAATCTGTAGGGTATCAGACATGGAAGCAGATCTAGGAGAGAAGAATGAGGTGGTGTAAATTTCAACATGTTACAACCACCTACCTTTGTAGTCCCCACCAAGCTCATGGAGCTGAAGGTCAGGGGAAGAGAGTAGTTGCACGCAATCAAGGACTGTGACACAAGGGCTCTATGAATGATTCGACGTATGGTCTGTGTCTACTACTTGCTGCCATATCAATAGACATAGGTCTTAATCATTCCTTCCTACAAAGAATATTGTCCTAGACCTAGAGTTTCCGGTTAAACCGTTGAGTTTAACCTCATGTCTAGAGATACCTGTTGCAGGAGACTCGATAATCACACTTACGACGATGGTGTGATCTGACCCTCGAGGCGAGATTTTCAGTTAGAACCACTTGTTGGCAGAGTTGATACCTTGCGATATTAGTTTGGGTATAGAATGGGAAACCATAGATCATACACATATTGACTGTGTTAGGAAAAAATATGGTGGTTTTTCTACAACATTGGAATAGGGTTTTCCTTGGTCGGCAAAAAAGGAACCCCAGGTAGCACATGATAAACTAATGCATAGGAGGGTGTAGCTGATCACTCTTGAGTTGGCCATCCTCACCCTCGTGGTCATAGATGGTTTGAGTTTTTAGTTCCCAACAAGAGTGGATAGAGTTCCTCCAGGACTATGAATTCGGGATATTATATAATACTAGGAAGGGGGAACATGGTAGCAGACACACTCCATCGGAGGTCTGGCCTGCAGTTGTTGAGTGAGGCGGCGGGGCAGCTAGCTGCTTTACAGATATCCTTTGTGGATAGAGACAGAGAAGACTTTCTTCAGTCTCTTATAGTCACTCCCCCACATCTTCAGTGAGTCAGGGAGGTCCAGCGTGGGGATTTAGACTGTGATACACGACATGCTCAGATATCCATAGGACATGCACCTGATGTATTTTATGATAGTGGGGACCACGTCATCCTCTTTAGAGGATGTACTATTGTACCTGTAGCACTTCATGAGGAAGTGTTGAGGGATTTCCACATTTCCCCTCTAGTGGTACATCCATGAGTGGTGAAGATGTACAAGGAACTTCGACGACATCACTGTGGGCCAGGTTTGAAGAAATAAGTACAGTAGTATGTCTCTCGATGCCTCACTTGTCAGCAAGTGAAGGGGGAGCACCGGGTACTGCCTGGAATGGTTCAGACTTTAGAAGTCCCAAAGTAGATGTGGGAAGGGATATCCATGGAATTCGTGACGGATATTCCATGTACATCCCAGAGGCATGATTCGATATGGGTGATTTTTGACTGACTCTCCAAGTCGGACCATTTCCTACCGATCAGAGAGCATGGATCAGTAGAGAGATTGGGACGCCTCTATGTGCAGTATATTGCGTGTTTTCATGGAATAAATTCTTCTATTTTCTCCTAATGTGATTCACAGTATACTTCTCGGTTATGGAAGGGGGCTGTAGGAGGCTTTCGAGACACAACTTCACTTGAGCACTGCATTCCTTCATCAGACGGATGTCCAGACTGAGGGGACCATTCTGACTCTTGAGGATATACTCTGTGATTATGACCTCAACTTCATTTGCATCTTTTATGACCACTTATGTTTGGTGGAGTTTACCTACAACAACAACTATCACCCCACCATTGGTATGACACCTTTTGAGGCCTTGTATGGTCGACCTTGCAGATCACCACTGTGATGGACAAAACCATGAGAGTTAACACTAGTGGGACTAGAGATGGTATGTGCTACCACAGATAAGGTGAAGATCATCCAGGAGTGGATGAAGACTGCACAGAGTAGGCATAAGTCATATGCTGACCGAAGATGAAGACCTCTTGAGTTTGAGGATGGCCACCATGTCTTCCTACGAGTCTCACCTTAATGAGGTTTATGGAGATTTGGATAAGGCAGCGAGTTATCTCCGAGATACATTGGACCTTCCAGGTCCTCATTAGAGTAGGCGAGGTGGCTTACTGCATAGCTATTCCACCTCAGTTGCACCGGGTGCACAACATCTTCCACGTATCTTAGGGGAGAACAAATGTGCATGACCCTTCCCACATCATAGACCACATGGAGTTGTACATCCATGATGGGGCGACTTTCATAGAGGTTCTGATGGAGATTGAGGATTGATAGGAGTTGGTCCTATGTGGATGGTCGATACCTCGGGTGCGCATTTGCTGGCAGCACCAAAACGTCCAGGTGAGAAGATGGGAGCAGGTGGCTCATATGAGTGTTCAGTACACCCACTTGTTTCCTTAGTTCAAGTTGTAGCTTATGGGGACATAAATCCCTAAGGTGGGGAGAATGTAAAGACTAGAAAATTCTGTGGATTTTTCTCTTCTTAAATACATGGGAATTTTACGAGTCCTTGATATCATACGATGCGCAATTCTAGGGCCTGGAGTGCCCGGAATGATCCGTCGAAATTTTGTTAAGCTTCAATTAACATGTGTAAGCAGTTTTCCTGAAAAAGTGTAATAAATCTTAAATGTTTACTCAGATCATAAATCTAAGGCCATCGTTGCACTAAGGATGACAGGTTTACCCTAGGCGTGAATTAAGTTTATTCGGCGCGGGCCTCTTGTGAGAAAACCCGAAAATGGCATAACCTTAAATAAAATAATTAAATAAATCTATTTTATTGTTCAAATGATTATAACTCACAAACTTAAACTCAGATTAAAAATATGAGACCACCACTAAACTCATGAGGGTAGGCTTTCATTATTCATATACAAACATGGGTCGGCGACAACCACCAGAGAAAATTAGTTTTTGGCCGCGAATAAAATAATTAAGTGACAATTATTTTATTGTAAAATTCTTAAATTTTATATGGTAACTCGGATTGGAAAACATTGTGTACCGTTGGGTTTGTTCGGTCATGATTCACTTAGGCAGAGCCTAACCTTGACCGGCGTGGGTTGAGTGTGACAGATAATAATTTTCCAAACTTTTTTTTGGGTATGTTTAGTAAACGTGAGAGCGGTGTTTTAAAACTTTTGAACAAGTGCTCTGAATTGAAATCTATGGGCACCGTTGAGCTCAAAGCGTGGGTGATTGCTTAGTGAGACCTTCACTGCAGTTGCGTTCTGAAAAGAATGGAAGTTATATTTTGGGTTTTTAATAAGTTAAATCAAAATAAGTGTGAAAATTATTTTTATTATTATGGCGGTTAAAATCATCAAGTGGGGGTTGGGGGTGGGGACCACCAAACCCTAACCACCCATGGGATGTTATAGTTGTGGGGCCCACCCATGCATAACCTCCCTTGGGAGGATAATTAAGGTGGGGGCCACCAGGGCTTTAAACCCCCCATTTGTATGGGATGAAAACTCTTTACCTTCCCCAATTATTTTTAATGTGCCATCTCCCTCAATTAATTAATTTAAGCCTTGAAAATTAATTAATTGAATACGTTTGAATTCATTCCAACCATTATAATAAAGGATATGCTATTATTTTTTTGTGGTTGGAATAATCTTTTGGGTGGTGCCTAGGGAAGGAGGGGAACTCTCCAATGAAGAATGTGAATAATTCCATCATCGACATCGTCACCTCCAATCACTTTCCGACACACAAGCTTGGATTTAGGAGTGCATGAAGAATGTGGAGAATGAAGAATAGACACCCGCCTTTTTCCACGACTCGGTCAATGATTGAAAAATAGGAGGTAGGGGGATTTGAGATGAATTGTGTACGAGATTTACACTCTGTTCTCCATCGTTTTTGTTGTGATTCTTATTGCCGATTCATATCATCTTAATGATGAGGTCTCGGACTACACGAAAACGGTCCGAACCTCTCCACTTTTTGTTGTTCTCATTGTGTTGACGACGGAGGCAGAGCAACGGCGGCCAGCATCAGGCTGACCGCTAAGAAACCGGCGGTGCAAGGCATCCAAGTCACCAAAAGGGTGTGGCACCGCCATGCCGTGCGGAAGGAGAGCCATGACCCACGAAGGGCTGCGGAAGAGGCGCGCGACCCCAAAGTGATGTGCGGAGGCCAGTATAGGGTCGCGGCCGAGGGCCGTGGCGCCGTCGCCCCGCGCCGATGGCGAGGAGCTGCTGGCCGCTCGGGCCAGCTGGGAGGAGTGAGACCCCATTGGCTCTAGTGTGTGTTGGATCGGTGCCACCTGGTGCCGGTTTAGGTTCACATATGAATGGATCTGTCGTTCAGGTGTTAGGGGGTGCATGCCACCCCCTTGGGCGCGACTAGGGCAGGAAGATGGGCCGCCTTCGGTCGGGCTGCCCTTAGCCGGGCCGCCCACGGCAGGGCCTCCCTCGACCGGGCCGCCCCCAGGCCAGGCCGCCCTCAGGCTAGGCCACCCCCTCATGGCTGGCCGATTCCTTGGACCAGATAGGACCCGATGACAGGGTCAGACCCCATTCCAGACTGGGTCGGCCCGACTAGGTCGGACCGGACCCGGACCCGTTTGGCTTGTTTACACCTTTTCTCCCATTTCTTGGGCTATGGGTATCTGTTTGACAAACCACATGTGGTGATCGAAGGTTTGAAGCGAGACAGTTATTTTGGAATGCCCAACTTGAGGTTTTGATATAGTTGTAATATTATTAGGTTGGTTTGAACCAAAAAACCTACTGGGACCCAGGAATGGAAATACCAATAACTCACAGACCGGGCGTCCGATTGAAACAAAATCTATCGATTTGGAACCATTACGACATGGAAGTCCTTTGGTTTACTTTTTTTTGAGTTTATTGGAGATAGAGGTATGACCGATATCTCAAGGGTAGATTATACAGAACTCGTACGCACTGGGTGCGAGGAATCCAGTGGCTGATAGTGAGGCGGAGGTTGGAGACAGATCATACAGAGGTCAGCGCTTAACGATGCTCTGTGGGTCAGCACATACCGATCCAGTGTGGGTAAGATCCTATGTGGGTCAGCGCTTAGTGATCCTGTGTGGGTCAGCGCATACCAATCATGTGTGGGTCAGATCATGTGTGTGTCATTGCAGAGGTTAGTTCATATCGATCCTGTGTGGGTCAGACTCTGTATGGTCAGAAGCAGTGCCTCTTGACAGAATAAGATGATCTAGCTTCGGGACTAATCATCTTTACTTCTATACTTCACTGAAATTCGGGTTTGAGTTGAGTCAATGACTTTCATGTTTTCCTCATGATTGAGATGTGTTAATAAAATACATAGGTATATGTATGGGCATATACCTAAGTAATGGTTATCCATTGACTCCGTACTTTATTGTTATCCTTGATGGATTTTGTGAGACCTTGAGGGTCTCGGGGTCCCTACTGAGTATTGTTATACTCACCCCTACACGGGCTATGCCTGCACCTCATAGTGTTGGTTATAGATGGCAGACATCACTGATCGGGGTGGAGAGTAGCAGAACTGGCTGGTACCCAGAGGTAGACCACTCGGCCAGACGTACACAGAGCGGACAGATGGACTAGGGGTGCTGAGGAGGCCATATGTACCCACCCTTCACGTGGGAATGCCGAAGGACGACCCATTAGCTTCTTTACTTCCTCTCTTCAGTTGTACTAGCATTTCAGTTGTATTTTACTTTACTGTCGGGCCTGTATTTCCAACCCATTTACTTTCAGCACAATCTTTTGTATACAGTTTTACATTGTATTTTACTTCCATTTGTGTACTCTATTGTGTTTTTTGACTATTATAATGGAAATTCCTTCCCTATTTAGGGATTTTCTCTTTTGGTGCTAGTCACCAGCCCCTGGCCTATGGAAGGAGGGTTTGGGGAAGTCACGATATGAGCCCTGGGCGATGGGTCGTGACATGTATGATCTGTGGAATGAGTATCCCAAGATAATGTCTCAAGGTAATGGAATTGATTAACATAAATAATGGAATGAACCATTGATTTTTGGTGGAAAATGGATTATTTATATAAAGGGAAATGATCTTCATACAAATATACCATTTATAATATAATTTCTTATTCAAGGAGAATGTTGGAATTATTTAAGACAATAACCAAATCCTAGGGTTATATACTTGGACAAAGAAGATTATATTCTATTTCTATCATTATGGTGTATTTATTGGTGTGTGTATTCATTGAAGGATGAGAATTATATTATCAACATTTTATTTTGGATATAATAATCCTAACGAATCTAAGGAAAAATTCCCAGTATATCTCATTATTAGTTTTCAAAATATTTTTTGAAATGTACAAAAAAGAAAAAAAATTATTTCTAATGTAATATAATTACTCAAATTGATGATGTAAATTAGATAGTTTTGGCGACCTTTTAAATTATTATAGATTTTATGAAATATTTATTTAGGACATCCTTGATTAATGTTTATTGAATTTATGGAAATAGTTTGTGATTATATTTGTTGAATAAGAATTGTGTTACTTTTTGGAAGAAAATATGTTTTTATATTTGTATAACATATGAGTTCTGAATATGATAATGTGATAATATATTAGGATTTTAATTAGTTCAAAGGAATTGATATCAATTTTTAGATTTTATGTGATGCTATTTTGAGGTGTTTTGATACTTTTATTGGGTTTTAGGAAGAATTTTCCATTAAAGGTTAAATAACACTTTTTATTTTTATTTGATTAGATTTAGAGTTAATTATGGTATATTTAATAGTGAGATATAGAAAATATAGATGGGTAAAATGTGATTAATTGAAAAAGATATATTTTTAGAAATATTTATGGACATGCTAAGGATTACATGTATGTTGTTAATTTAAATTTTTTTGATGACATTTGGTAAAGTTCACTAAATTACAATTTTATGTATTGATTTTTATTGGTAATTCAATATTTTTTTTGATACTCAACTGGGAGGATGTATACGTAAATTTTATATTTAATATGTGGTTTAGCATGAGATATTATTTGAGAATATTGAAGTAAAATTTTTGGGTTTTATATTAGATTTAATGAAATCACCTTTTAGTTTAATTTTATTTAAATGATGAGGTCAATTGGGTTGTATGGATTATTTATTTTTGGAATAATATATATTTAACCTTTTGTGTTATTTTTGAAATAAAGTAAAATATATTATTTATTTTTATGAAATAATATACATTTTGGATATTATCTCACATTGGGTTAAACATTTATGTTTTGGTTAAAATTTAAAGTCATGAGGGATAACAAGTTTTACTTTTGTGGACAAAATGACATGTTTTACGTAGATTTTAGTGCTTCCGTAAAAAAATACATATTAGATAGTAATTTAGTAGAGTATGAGATAAAGTAGAAATAAGATGAAATACAAAAAAAGGATGAAATTTTTATTATGAAATTGAATGATATGAAGTTTGTATATTTCCATATCTTTTTATTCTTTAATGTAATGTAATTTTTCAACAATTGGAAAAGGATCTTGAAAAATAATTGTTATCTTGTCACAATCATTTCAAATGAATTGATGGTATTTTAAAACATAATAGATTTATGATGTTATGGTTGTAAATTATCTCTTAATCACATTCTCTATCACTCTCTATAATTACATGGTTATTAGTTTTCTCTTCCATTTCAATATTCTCACTTCCTACAAATGGTTTACTATTTGGAAAATTAGTTAAGTGTTATTACATTTGACCTTCATATTTCCCATTCCCTATTTTTATTAAGAAGATTAATTAACCACTTTATGATATGGGATTTATATAAAGTTATTTTTTTCAGATAAAGCTTTTATTATTGTGTTTCAATTAAAATTGTGAGGAATAGTTATTTTAAATCTGTGAGAATATGACACGCAGATTTTTCTTAATGAATAAAATTATGTATCACAGTGTATATGACATGTATAACTAGTCTTAAATGAATCAAGATTATTATTATTTAATTTTGGCCACCAAAACCAAGATGTAATATTTCTAGGCATAAATTGTATAACAAAATTATGAAATATATATCCATGTAAATAAAAATGTATTGATTAATTATTAGTAACTAAAAATTCAGTTTTTTTTATAAAATCAAATTATGCTCTAAAAATATATTTCCATTAAAGTATATTTTTATTTATATTTTTGGTAAAATATTATATTTATTTTTTTAAATTATTATAATACTAATTTGATAAAATAATGTTCAATTTTCAAATTATAATATCTAAATTAGCATAGTATTAATGTTTGATTTTTTTCAAAAAAAATTGATTTTTTCAATGATTATTGAAAAACATTGATTTTATTAAAAATGATATTTTTTACAAGAATGTACAATGTTAATTGTCTATTTAAGATAATTTGTGATGAAACATTATATGTCTTATTTTATTATTACATCACTTATGTTAATAAAAATTAATTTATTGGTTTAATTTTTTATAATGTTTTTAAGCTTTAAAGGCCATTTTACTAAAACTATTTCCTTTGTTACGTTTTGCATATTTATATTTAGCTCATTTTTTCTGAATTTAAAAAATAAATCTTGGAAAATGGATTTCATATTTTTAATCTTGATTTTCATATTCAATAAATAATCATCTTATATTTATGGTAATTTTTATTAGTAACCATGAAAATATTTCCCGAATTGGTAAAGAGTCAATCAATTTAATCTTGATTAAAAATTAGTGTTTTGGTCATAATTTTAATATTAATTCCCATCAGATGGAGTTAATTATAACATTGTCACATTAAACTCTAAATTGACTTTTTAATTGACACTTTTCCTTGAAAACGTCCTATATAATATTTAAATGAAAGAACATAAAAAATGAAACTCTCATAGTTTTAAATATATAATATGTTTTAACATAGGGAAAATGAAATAGGGAATGTATTTTAATTGTAATATTGGGATGAATAAAATTATATTCATGATGGTAATATTTTAATTAATTTATTTTCATTAAAGTATTACCGTATATTCCAGTGCAATGATAATAGAATATTAATTCAATTAATAGGAAAATGAAATAAATGCGTTTAAAATTATTAGAAGTTTTATAATTTGAATTAATTAATGCAGCACAATAATGTTGTTGTTATATATTTCATATTAGGCATATTTTATAAGATTAAAATAAAATTCTCTCATATCTTGATGTGTTAAAAGTCATATTAAATGTACAATGTCAATAAAAAATTAATAATATTATATAATACACAATATTTAATTAAATGATTGAAAATTAATAAAAGGCTTAATATCATCCCAATAAATGGGATATGTTTGAAAATATTAACCATGCTCCATTTACTGGTCATTTTACGTTTTATGGACTTTGTTATGATCACTAAAGGTTGGAAGTTTTTAATATTTCATAAACTATCAGATGGGTTAATGAAAGAAAAAACAAAAATATTTTGATGGAAATATAAAACAAACATATTAATTTTATTATGTTATTAATTAATCACATATTCATATTATGCTTTAATTATATAAACATAGTTATATTTTTTATTAAAAATAATTTATATTAATCTAATATAATAATAAATTCTTGGAAAAACCATCTCCTAACATAAAAAAGGAAACCAATTCCCACTCTTCTTTCAACCAATTTAATGATTATGGATCAACCAATATTGGAATATTCATATTTCCACATACATATCCTTATTCTATAGGTTTAATAATCCTAAAATTACTAAACATAACTTCCATAATAAAGGACCTAATCATAGTCCTTAGAAGAAGAGTTAATCATCACACCCAAATATTTTTAGTTTCTTTATTCTTTTACCTTCTCAAAAGAAATTTTATTTATCATAAAATAATATATTTATTATCCAAAAAATTAATAAATTCATTTATAATTATTTAAAAGTTATTATACATAATCTTTTCTATTAAATCAAATGTGAATGTTTCTGTAATGACCGGGACCTCTATGGTCCATTACATTGTCAAAATCTAGTGTTATGGGTGTCCTGGGTGGAAACGGTAACTCATTTTAATAGTTTACCAATTTTCTTGATTTTCTGTCGGTAGGTTGAGGCGTTGGTAGGTCATGGCATCGGTGAGTCTGGGAATCGGTGAGTCAGCGGGTCATTGAGTCTGAGAATCGGTGTGTCATGGAATTAGTGAGTAAGTGTGTTAGTGAGTCAGGGCATCAGTGAGTCCAGGCAATGGAGATTTAGGGTGTCGGTGATTCAGGGTTTCAATGAGTCAGGAATTGATAGATCACGTCAATTTCTTAGCATTAGTAACCTATAATTGGTGAATTGATGTCGGAAGCTCCCTATTTGTGGCTCATTGTCGGTGAATCACCCATCAGGGACTCATTTCTAGTTTTTTCTAGTTTCTCCAGTTTCTCTCCTCTTACTTTTTATTTGACGTAAATCAAGTTTAAATCATTTTTTTGATGATCATAATGGTTCTTTAATGGATATTAATCATATCATTAATATCATAACTCTTAGATTAAATTGAAATAGTCGAACCACATGGTTTGGAGCACGATCCAATGTTAATGACATTAGAACCATTTCCCTCCATTGACAGAGGATATGGCTTTTCCTAAACTTAAGGTTTTCTCTTCTCTTTTATCTTGGTTCATGGAGAACATCTCTTCCCAGATGATCCATAAAATTATGTTTTATCCCCCCATGTTCAGTTTTTCTTGGATTCGCCTACTCACGCGGCCCCCTGTTTGGGTGAAAAGTTTAGTTTTGGTCCCCTGTTATTCCCGATAGGGATTTACATCATCTATACTTTAACTGTATATCATGAGGGGTGGGTGTACATATTTCATCTTATTAATATTATTTTAACCAATTTAAATCATATAAATATAATGAATAAATAGGGGATGGAAGGATATTGGTAATTGATTTATTTTATATATTATCTTTGTTCTATAAAGTGAATTGTATGGGTCGTATAAATTAGAGAGTCATGTCCGTTCGTGGTCTGTGCTTGCTCACCCATGATGTTTCATGATTATCAATGATCCTCTATTGAAATGACTGCAAACATGAAATCTGATTAATCACATATAACCGGATAAATTAAAACAATTCCCCAGGATCAAAATTGATTTGTGGTCACCCCTTTTTATCAATGTGGAGTTAAGGACCATTGTTGGTTAAATCCAAGTAGACTTGGATTGTTTTGGTGTGGATGAGTGTTGTGTTGGTATTGTGGGATTTTCTTCTTTATGAGGGTTATATGGTGGTTACCGTGGGATTTGTGTATGTGGTGGTGCAAGAGGTGTGATGAAATCTTGGGGTGAAAGTTTGATTAATTTTAGAATGGATGGACATGTTATGTAGTGGGAAATCATTTGGGAAGTGGATGCATATAGGGGATATATGACTAGGTTTTTTCAAGATTTCAGTTTTATGGGAGTGCGGTGGGGGGGGGGGGTTGGTTTGGTTGGGAGAGGATGAATTGACCGGGATAACATTGAAGAAGGTTGTTGTTACTTTCATTATTTTTTTTGACTTTATAGGGGTTTTTATGTTTCCTTCACCTTATAATGTTAGTAGTGTTTTTTAGTTTCCCATGTAGGTATGGAAATAGATAAATGAATGATTTGATAATTCTGAATGATAATTGGTTAAATTGATTTCATGGGGGTTGGTTTCTAGTTGGCCTTGTATTGAAGTGGCTTTCAAGTGAATGTCTTTTATGGTAGTACATGAATGTGGGGGTATAATAAAAGGTTGGTTTTGTGTGATTGTTGTATGTTTGGAATCCCATTAGATGAGAAGAGTGTTTTTATCCTATATATATAAACATATAGTTCCTTATGTTTTCTCTAAAAACCCCACCTGTGTTGAGAACTATGTGGTGAACACACCCATTGTTATGGGGAATGGTGTATGTCCCAATATCCCTATGGGAGGATGGATGGTGGTTACTGTCATTACCATACTTCTTATTATAGTTATTGATCTCCTGAGACTCTTTGGGTAGGTTGTAATGGACGGAGGTTTAACAGCAGACTAATGGTATTTCTTGTGTGGGAGGTGCTCTATTTCCCAGGTGTCTTCGTGACTAGGCTGATCTGTTTTTAGGAGAGGCATGTTGTGTTTTTGGCCTAGGTTTGTTCGTGTAGGATGTGATGTGGTGTGTGGAATAGTTTTATGAAATATTATTGTGATTGTTGGGCTTTTTGAATTGTGTGGTAGCATTAGGACATTCACCATTAGGGATGATCAGTCTACTAGTGGGAAGTGGTGTGAGGTACCCAAATATCGATGTGATTTCTGTTTTACATTACTTGAATTTTGTTATTTGGTGAGCGAGTCTTGGTATGGTTGGGGTAGATAATAAACCTTGTTAGGTTCTTTTAAGTTTCTGCTATTTTCTCAGAGAGGAATTAAAAATCTTCTCCCACTTGGGTACAAGTGGCATTGGGTTTCCCTACTAAGTATACTTGTATTATCAGCCTACATATATAAAATTATTTTCAATTTTCAAATGAGATTACATGGAAAATTATGCAACTTACTATCTAGGACTTCGAGAAAAGTTTATGTGGCATTAATTAGTTTTATTTTGGTACTTTATAGTTTTTTGTGTATTTCTTGCAGTTTTATATAAACAAGCATGTGGGAAGTATTTGGGTGTTATTATATAATTCTATCTTCGTGTTTTTTAAGGTTGATACATCATATCTCATGTTATTGGTTAATATAAAAAGATAAATGATTACCATTTTTGTGATATTTCTATACCCTTATTGATGGTCGCCACCCCAGGGCCTATTGGAGGCGAGACTCGGGGGTCATTATTTCTACTTCATCTTGAAGAAGGAAGGTGTTGACAATTTTTTATCCCTTCTCTCTTTTTTAATAATTTGGGTCATGAAATAATAGTATCAAATGTGATGGTTAAGATATAGGCTGGAGTTTTTAGTTAGGAATAGTAAGGATTTCATGGGATTGTAGAAAATAGTGTTTAGTGACCTTGGTTTGTGACATCAGGCAGGGAAGATTGGCTAGGAAATTAGGTTGTTGGGCCTCCCATGATTTGATGCAATGAATCTAAGCTAACTGAACAACCAAGTGAGCCTACACCAATTACGGGGTAGAGACCCTAAGAAAGGTACATGCATCATGATTATTTGTGTTCTTGGTTTTTGGTGTTTTCAGGAAATTAAAATAAAAAAACGGTTAAAATGAATATGAAATAAATTCTACACTATCCTAGCAAAGGAGATCCTTGTTTTCCTTTCAACGATGGCTCCTGAATGTCACCCATATGTGGTAAGAGTATTGGAAGGTTATCAGGCTAACACAATTGAATGGAGGAGGGTAAATCTAGGTGAGGAGGATGATAATTGGGAGAAGACACTTTGTTCTTTCCCACTACAGACTCTAGGAAAGTAAGAGGGAAGTGTCTCTGACATAGAGACGAGGAGTTATCTCGATGATATAGTGATCAATTTCAGCTTGATCCTGGCTCTGATAGAGTACTTTGTTCCTCTACTAGTGAGCTAGATGAGGGAAGCATTGCGTCAGTAGTGGACGCTTTAACTCGACAAGAGGAAAGGTATTATTATATCAGGGGATAACTTCGAGAAGGAGTTTCAAGAGTAATTCCTTTCATCCATGATGAATCTTGAGAAAGTGAATAAGGAACTCTCCCTCTAATAAGGGTTTTTTCAGTGAAGTAACTGGGGATCAAGTTTAAAGATCTCTTAAATTGTTATCCATATCTCTTTCTAGATGAGGAGACTTGGGAGAGGCTCTTAGAGGAGGCACTCTGTCCTTCATTTTAGTATCCATTTACTACCTTCACCCTACAAAAATACATAGAGGATCAGAAGAAGGTTGAGGCCGTGGAAATAACACACATGCGAGGACGTCTTCCATTGGAGGGAAGTCACCCAAGCTCATCAATGGGGAAGGATGTCAGCAACACGTCTTTAGTGTTAGGGACTTCAATTTGTTGGTTAGTGGGGAGTTGACCCCATCAGTTTTAGTTCCAACCCTCTGGTCATCACCTTTTTCCACAGGTCTAGGACCATTTTAATTTTCATTATGAGGCTATGGAAAACTCTAGGGATAGTTCCTAACTCGAGATTAGTACATTGGAGGTGGGAAGGTTCAATTCTTGACTTGTCAATAGATTTTATATGGGCTTTTCCCGGATTAGGGACTATAGTCCCCTACTCTAAAAAGGGAAGATGGTGCAAGAGGAGTCCAACCTTAGGGTTCTCCTTAAAGACATAAACCAATACATGTTCAGGGAGGTGTCTAATAGCTTAGGGGAAGATGAGATATTCGTTAGAAGTTTCACGCCACATAGATAATTCTTCTAGCGGTTTTGGAGATCATTTGAGTTACGATATATTTATTTAGTATGCTTGCTTGTGCCTTGTTTGATTAAAGAGATTCACACTCCTTTGTTTCCCCCGGTCTAGCCCATGGTCTGGTATTGGACATAGCGAGACTTCTCATTCCCCTGATGTTGAATACACTAGTCAGAAGTCAAATTAGCTTGTTTGATGTTTTTTGGGATGTAGAATAATGTTGGGGCGACATCTGGCTAGTGATGATTTTTTTATGCTATAGATGCAGCTGTATGATGTAATCCTTAGAATCGATTGATTTTTTTGGTGCATGGTGTTATCAAATGATTCTGAAGAAGAGTTCTGTTTTCAATCATGAAAAGTGAGCATGTATCTTTTTATGAAGAGAGGAGTTGTCAGATGGGAAACCAGCGCGTGAATCCTCTTTTTCCTAGTTAGTTGAGATGTTATTGGGATCGATGGATGCTAAGATGGTAGAGTTTTTGGGTGTTTTAGGAGTGTTTTATTATGTTTCCCCAAGGATTTTGCGGCACTTCCCCCTCGACGTGACATTGAGTTTGGGATAGAATTACATCCTGATGATCATCCTATCTTGCTGAATCCTTATCAAATCGATACTTAAGAGTTATGGTAGTTACATATTTAGATGGGAAAATCTTATGTAAAAGGTTGTCATATGACCTAGTGTATTTTAGTGGGGTGCTATGGTCCTTTTCGTGAAGAAAGAAGACAGTGGTTTGAGGATCTTCATAGACTTGTAGAGACTGGATTTGGTAATGATTAAGAATCGTTACCCTCTCCTAAGAATATAATAACATTTCAACAACATTAGGGAAGAAGTATAGTATTCTATGATTGATCTGTGGTATGGGTATCACCAATTAACGGCGAAGGAGGGTGAAATACCAATAACTAATTTTAGGTGTGGTTATTGGCACTTTGAGTTCATGGTTATGCCATTCGATGTTGCGAATGCACTGACCATGCTAGTGGGGATTATTAACTCTATCTTTCATGTGTTACTAGTCCAATTATTCATCATATTCATTGATGAAATGATAATCTACACGATGTTATAGAAGTATCAAACCAAATTTTTCAAGAATGACCTTAATGTCCTTCGGCACCACCCGCTTTATAGAAAGCTATCCAAGTGCATGTTTTGGACATGATAGGTCAAATTCCATAAACACGTGGTGTCTTAGTGGGTTGTATTAGTGGAGCTATAAAAGTTCAAGGAATTAGTTTCATGGTAATCACCCAAGAATGTGGCAGAGGTTCACAGTTTTATTGGTGTGGAATGATACTACAAGATATTCATACTTGATTTCTATCGAGTTGCATCTATATTGATGGACTTGACCAGAAAAGGCCAAGATGTTGTTTGGGATGATTATTTCTAGATATATATTAGATGTCTGAAGTGGATGTTGGTCAGTCCTCTAGTGATCAGGGTACTAGAGGAATGGGTGATGTTAATGTTGTTTTGTGACACTCTTTCTCTAGGCTTAGGGTGTGTGCTGATGTAGCAATGAGGAGTGATATCCTATGTTTATTAGTAGTTATGTACACATGAAAATTACTATTCATCCCATGATATGGAACTAGTAGCGGTTGTGTTCACACTAATGCTGTGGTGACATTACCTCAAGGAGGAACACTTTTTTTCATGGATCACAAGAGCTTTGGGTATATATTTTCCAAGAAAGTCTTGAATGTGAGATATTGGAGGTGGATAGAGTTTCTTCAAGATTACGATTTTGGGTTCTCCTACACCCCATAAATGGGGAGTGTAGAGGATGAGGCTTTGAGAAGGGTATTGTAGAAGGATGGGAATGGGAATCTACGGACACTTTGAGTGTATTGGAGGAGTTGACACCCTTAAACGTAGTTATAGGAATGAATGAAGGCTTATATTGTCTATTTAAGATTATGTTACTTTCATATTTGAGACAGAAGGTGGAGGAGTCTTAGTGGGGAGACTTAGAGGCAGGGGTGATGCGTGATTTCATTCTCCAGTGTGATGCTCTGGAAAGATGGTCAGAAGATGGTTAGAATTAGATGTTGATCCATGGGAAGCCGTTTGTTCCAATGGAGATAAAAGGGCAAGTTCTGTATGAGTTTCATATATCGCCCCTAATGGTACACCTAGGAGTTTCCAAGATGTTCCAGGGATTGAGGGAATAGTTCTGTTGGCCTAAGATGAAGCATGCAATGGTAGAGTTTGTGGCCAAGTGCTTAGTGCACCAGTAAATGAAGTCAGAGTACCATGTTCCTAGTGGTTTTTTTCATTTCCTAGATGTAACCAAGTGGATGTGTGATGGAATAGTGATGGATTTCATCAGAGTATTACCAAGGTCTCAAGGAGTATGTTATGATATTTTGGTAGTAGTAGATCAGTTGAAGAATTCAGCTCACTTCATAGCGATCAAAGAGTCGATCGCAGTGGATGCCTTAAAGGAGAGTTACATTGTATATGTGGTGTGAATGCATGTAGTTATAAGATCCATCATCTCATATCAAGAAAAACATTTTAAGTCATGAGTTTGGATGGGAGTTCAACAAGCCTTTGGCAAATAGTTATTCCTCATCACTGCTTTCCACCCTCATACGGATGAAAAAAAGAGGACCATCCAGACACTGGAGGACACGTTGCGGGCATGTGTTTTGGACATTAGTGGATTTTGGGTGCCACATTTTCCATCGGTAGAGTATTCATTTAATAATAGCTATAAATATTCCATTGGTGTGGCTCCATTAGAAGCTCTATACGAGAGACTACATCATTCACCCTCCTGCTTGACAGAAGTTGGGGAGGTAGTTGTTCTTGGTTCATATGTGGTGTAAAGTATGATAGAGAAGGTGCATATTTTTAATGAGTGGATAAAGGAAGCATGTGACCCGCATAAATTTTATGCCAATCACAGTATAAGGCCTATGTAGTTTGAGGTTGGAGACAATGTACTCATGAACGTTACCCCTCGACGTGGGAGTGGTGGTTTGGAAGAGGGAGTAAAATTTCTCTCAACTTCCTCAGTCCTTTTGAGGTGCTGGGACGAGTTAGCAAGGTGGAATATCATATGGTGTTTCCACCATAGTTGGTTAGGGTCCATGATGTCTTTTATATCTCCAATATTCTTCGGTATCATCATGAGGACTCCCATTTCATTGATTTGGGAGAGTTGGATATTGAGGATGATGCAATGTTCGTTGAGATACCAGTGGAGATCTAGGATCGTCAGGAGAAGGTGTTGTGCGGAAGTACCATTACCATGGTCTGTGTATTGTTGAGGCATGGGGTCTTAGAGGAGTGTACTTGCGGGAGATAGACATAGATTCATACCTAGTAACTTGAGTTGTTTTGCATTATTCTCTTGTGTTTTTCTTTGTGATATAATTATTCAACCTTGTTTTCTATGAGATGATTTGTTTCCTTGTTATTTGGTGCATAATAAAGGTCTGACATCTTTGGAGGGAAGGATCTGATCTCTAATCAGGACACATAAATGATGATGTGATTGAACCCGTTTGGGTGAGTCAGTTCATCCCAAATAGTATTGTGTTTTTAAATTGTGGAAGTACTTATATAATTCATATGCTCGAGAGGTGTGAATTTTGGTGATTGTGTGGTATGTCTTGTGGTTGTCGGGTTGGAAAATTTTAGAGGAAGTGTTCTTAGATGTAGAGGTTTCACTCAGAGGATTTGGTTTATCCTTGAAAGGTATCTTAATGGTGGTTAATCATACCCTTCATTTATCTATGTTGGTTTTAAATTCTAGAGGGCAAGAAAAGTTTGAGAGGTATTTGATGTAATGTTCCAGATCTCCGTCATCTTTTACTTTGTCAAAAACTAGGGGTTGGGGTACTCTGTGAGGAAATTATAGATCATTTGATGTGTTTTCAAAATTTCTAGTTTTTTATGACAGTAGGTCGATGGGTCGGTAGGAAGAGGTGTTGTTGAATCTAGTTTTTGGTTATTCAGGGCGTTGGAGAGTCAGGACATCAGTGAGTTAGGGCATCATCGTGTTAGGGCATCAGTGAGTCAGGTAGGTGAGTCGGGAATTGGTAGGACACGTCGGTGGCTCACCATCAGTATCTCAGCATCGGTGGATCACGGTCGATGGCTCACTGTTGGAGGGTTGATGTCGGTGACTCACCCATCAGTGACTTATATCTAGTTTTCCCAAGATTTTCCAGTTTCAAACCTCTTAATTTTTTTGACATAAATTGAGTTTAAATACATTTTGGGCATTTATAAAGGTATTTCAATGTATATTAATTATATCTTCAATATCTTAATGCTATAAGGAATTTAAAATAGTAAAACCCTATAGGATTGGCCAAGATATGAAATTAATGTCCTTGGAACAGTTTCCTTCCGTTGATATAGGATCATGATTTTTCTAAAGATGATCTCCTCTCTTCTCTTTTCTCTAGGTGTGTAGATATATTTTCTTCCCAAAAAAGATGTAATCCTTTGATGTATTCCACGTTTTGGTTTTTCTTATATTCTCTTGCTCGCATGACCACCCTATTTTGGGGCAAAGAGTATTTTTGGTCCCCTTTCGTTCCAGGTATGGATTTCCATCATCTATCCATTAATTGTGCATCATGTGTGGTGGGTGTACTTATGTCCTCTTTTAAATATGGCTGAAACCAATTCAATAAAGCTAATAGAAATGAATAAATGTGGATGGGGAAGATGTCGATCATAAATTTATTTTATCTTTTTTCTTTGATCTATAATGGGAATTTTATTGGTTTTATCCTTATGAATATCATGGTTGTTGGTGATATTTTCTTGAACACCCATGATGGTTCATGCTTACCATTGATCCTTTCTTGAAATTACTACAAACATAAAGTATGAATAATCACACATTCCATGTTAAATTAAAAGGTTTCCCCCTGATAAAACATGATTTGTGATCACCAATTTATATCAATGTGGAAATAAAGAGAATTTTTTGGATAAATACAGAAACTCTCAGATTTTTTTAGGTGGATGTGTTCTCTGTGGGTCTTCTTGGCTATTTTGTTTTATGATGATTATATAGTGGTTGTGTTGGTATAATGGTAGTGGGAACATGGCTGGGAAGATGAGTTGGTCTTTAGAGAAGGTTGTGGTATATGTGTGAAGAAGGGTTCTAGTTTAGTGTTGGTTGGTTTGAGATTTTTATATGAGGTGGTGCAATAGGTGTGATAGAATCATAGGATTAGAGATTCATTTAATGTGGAATGGATGGACTTGTCCTATAATGGGACTAAAACTAGGCAGTGGTTGAGAAGTGGGGCTATATGAATGGGTTGTGTCATGTTTCCATGTTTATGGGTGTGTTGGTTGTGGTGTGGTTGTGAAGCGGGGATATTGGGTTTGGTTGTGAGAAGATGAATTGGTCAGGATAACATTGGTGTATGTTCTGGGTAGTGTTTTTCTTTAATTTTTTTGACTTTGAAGTGGTTGGTATGGTTTTTTCACCTAATAATGTTTGCATTTTTGGTAGTTTATTGGTTAGGGATGGAAATAAATTAATTAATTATTTGATAATGCAGAATGACAATTGGTTAAATATATTGGTGGGGGTATGTTTTGAGTGGAGGCTTATGGTGTAGTGGCATTCATGTGACCATTTTTTGTGGTTTAATGTGCATGTAGGGGTAGTAGAAAAGGTGATTGTGAGTGTTTTTATTGTATGTTTAGAATCCCATATCATGCTCTTAGTGTTTGTTACGAGCATAAATAAATTTTAAGTTCATTATGTTTTCTTTAAGCACCCCGCCCCTATTGGGAACTATGTACCGAACACCCCCATTGTTATGGGGGAGGGTGACTTTCCCAATATCTTGGTGGGAAGATAGATGGATGGTCACTGACTTTATCCTGATCCCTCTTTTAGGAATTGATCACCCATGAATCATCAGGCACACTGTAATGGATTGAGGTTTAATACTATACTTATGGTATTGGAATTGTGAGATGTGGTTTGATTTCAATGTTTCTTCCAGACAAGGCCCATGTTTTTTCAGGTGAGATGTGTGGTGGTTATAAGTTAGGTTTCTGGGAGAAGGATGTGATTTATTTGTGACACATGTGTTTGCAAGTAGGTTTTGATAGTGGGGATTTGTGGAGTTGTGTGGTAGCATCAGGATGTTCTCCCTTTGGGATGATAATTTATCCAATGGGAAGTGGTGTAGAGTACCCAAATATCAATGTGCTTACTATTTTACTTTAAATGAATTTCTTAATTTGATGGGAGTGCCTTGGTGAGGATGGGGTGGATAGTATAACTTGTTATATTATTTTGTGATTATTTTGTTTTCTCATAGGGGAATTATTATACTTCTACCCCTTGTACATGGGTGACTTTGGTTTTCCCTTCTGAGTTTACTTGTATGCTAACCAAAATTATATAAAACTATTTTTAGGTTTCTTGGGAGATTACGTAGACCATGTATGACTAACTAGCTTAGAAATTGGGGTTGGTTGCTGCTTTAATACTTAGTTTTATTTTGGCACTTAGGAGTTTTCATTGTATTTCAAGCAGTTTTACTTAAACATGCATGTGGGATAGATTTTGGTTTCTTATTATTTATATGTCATGGAGTTATTTTAGGTTGAAACGTCTTATCTCAAAATCATGGTTACTATAAAATTGGTAATTCCTCCAATTTTTTTTAGATTTCAATATAGTTGGTGTTGGTCGCAAGATGATGGCCTTTTGGATGTGGGACTATCGGGTTATTATATCTCCATAATTTTTAAGAAGGAAGATCTCTAAATTTTTCTATCTCTTCCCTCATCTTTAAAGAAGGTGTGTTATGATAGTGTCTCTTGTCCATATGCACAACTTTACATCTCTAGGTAGTGATACATTACTTTTTTCATCATCATATATTATGGATGGGTATCATGACGAAATTAATATTAATATATAAATATTATGAAATAATTATAATTCTTCAGTTACAATATAAATCTTTCCATCTTACCATCCAATTTGTTATAAAAAATTTACGTCGCTCATGGATACATGTAAACTACTACCTCCACGAAGTGATGAGATTTTTTATCCATTACTCTTAAATTAGATGGTAATATAGATAGATTGGATTAATATATATTATATATAAAATCTTATAATTCTTTTGAAATGGTTAATTAATATTTTATTTTATTTCATTCGATCCATTAAAATGTGAAAACATCCTTTATGCATATATATGACCTACCATCTCTCTGAATGTTCACATTCATCTTTCTCTCTCTATATTTTAGTGATTACCATAAATATATAAGTTATCATAATATATGATATTTATATCATGGTTAAAATTAATGTGATGATGTAACCTTGATATAATTAAATGAAACAAAACTATCATACAAAAACATACATGAAAAACAAAGCAGTTATTACCCAAAATAGTGAATTAACAAATAAATGTTATAAATAGATGATAATAGATTATTATTAAATCCTATAACGTATGGTATATATTATTATGTTATATGATTTTTTAATAAATATATATTTATTTTATATGAGGTTTTGACATGTATAAAGGATGTGAGACTAGAAGTAAGGGATTTCATATTAATTTCCATTCTATCAATACATATTTTGTAATATACACCTATTAAATTTAATGTGGTGTATATATTTCCCCATTGAATATTTTAAAATTAATTTTTATTTATCCATAAATTTTAATGATTCAATTCTTGGGACCCTTTTAATAGGAGTGCTTAGTAAAAAATCTGATATTATTACTCTTCTCGATCAGGTATACTTTACTTCCATATCAATAATTATAATTTTTTTTTAAAAATTCATCTTTATTTAAAAAAATTAATTAAACAATATATTTTATGTTATAATTTTATTTTTAGAAGGTATTAAATGTTTATTTCAAATGTTTTCTGAAAATTATTCACTTTAAACCTTCTTAAAAAAAGTCAAATGGAATGGTTTTTAATAGATATGATATTATTGTAACTTCTCACGACCATAAACATATAAAAATTAATAGAATCTTATAAAATATTTCAATTTTTTTTCAAATAAAATTATGGTTAGAATGTTTTTATAACCCATTTAATTTTAGTACCCTAAATAATGAAATTTATTTCAAAATATGCACATCTAAAGAATTGATGGTCATGTTTTATCTACTATTAGTTTTGTGGTGGTTGAATTTATCTTGAAATGTTCACTATTATTTTATGATTACAAATTATATTAAAATTAAATATAAATAATGGATATAATTATTTCCTAAACCATGTATCATTTAAACATTTAGTGGTTTTCATTGATGGTAATTTGATTGAGTATGAAATATTAATATTCTGTATATTTTTTACTATGGATATTTATTGAGATGTAATTTTTTAATGATTTTAATCAATGATTATATATATTAGTAATGCATTGGAATTAGTAATGAATGAGTATGGACCTCTATAGCCTCTCTGTGATATTGTAGGTCTCATGAAAAAAACTAGTTTGGGCATTTTGATTAAGGCCTAGACTGTTATATATGATATCTTCGAACAAGTCCTTGATAGTATGTTTATAATAATTGAAATTATGTATTACATAATTATGAGACTTTTTATTGATGTACATGTGATTATTTTACTATTTATGATATCCATGGACAAGTTTCAATTCCATTTGACTATTTATATGTCCTTATTTGGTCATAAATTATGCCATACATATTATTTCCCATGGTTAAGTTTTTTCCAAAATGTAATTTGTTTTATGTTATTTAACATTACATAATGATTATTTCTTATTTACTCATTATATTTTCCATTGTATGTAACCCTTACTGAGCATTTTAGATCACCTATTTTTTTCACATTTCCTAGGGATATCATGAAATAAATATAAATGTGTTCGAGGAAGAAGAATATATACATTCCCAATGTTTTGTATTTTATGTTATCAAATGAAATTTGAGATTGAAATTTGATTCTAGTTTTAGAATTCTACTAAACTAATTCATCAATAGGGATGTGATTTCTTGAATCTAGTGTTAATGTACAAAATTGAGCACAAAATCTAGGCTATTGGGGTTGGGATCTTTACACTGGTTTCATGATTCAATAATTAGGTCTCATGGGTACATAACATAGGAAAGATTCATAATATAGAGTTGTGGAATAATAATGTGGAACATATATGTATATTTGAGTAAGGTTTTGGTCAAGTATCAAAATTAATATTATTATCACATAGTTCATAGAGACCCATAGTGGAATAAGATCACACTCTTATCTCATACAAGTCATATCATGATATATAATTCATTAACTATTATTGTAGTGGGATTTATAATTTATAGACAACTCATCACATAATGGAAATTAATACTGAACATATCTACTTGTGATGTTTTATTAATATTTAATAGAATAGGAAATATATGTTGAAGAAATAGGATTCATGATTATTTACACAAAACATGATAAGAATCCCTCTATATAAATAATTTTGATATTATTTTTAAGTCATGGCCCATTTAAATAATAATCAATATTAACATATGTTGATGTAAATGAAATATAATTCATATGTGCCTTAGAAAATTACACTAATGTATATGATGAAATATCATTTTAATATCGATAAAATTAATTTAATAATAATATAATTAAAAAAATATTTTAAAAAATATATATGGAATGATAATACAATTTACATTGGAAAAAAATGAAAACATGGAATTGAATCTTCATAAATGAAACCAATGAAAATTGTTAGAGAAATAGACATTATAGGAAATATATTAAAGAAAAACCCTTTACAATTTTATTTATTAATGGAAATTTAAATTTATGTGAATTCAATGATCCTAAAACCACACTCATGGATCCAATGCTAAAACAAACAAATTAAAACATTTTATTTGACCCACATAAATAAATACAATATAATCCCCAAATTTACAATAAAATTACATTTATGTTTAGAAATTTTGAGAGTTATGAAACATAATAAACTATTGAATACGAAGTCCTCCTAAAAAATAGAAATTTGATACACTACATAAAAATCTAAATAATATATATTAATTATTTAATTTGTTTCATAATGTGACCAAAATAAGATCATCCTCTTCAACACTATACCTACTACACCTCTCCATAACTTGGGGAAAGGGAAACACTAGAATTGGTAAGATCAAATTCTCTATGAGGGTAAACATAATAATAAATCATAATATGAGTGACATGAGGAATAAAATTATATCATAATGAGGCTAATAATATGAATGAGAGAATGTGATAAATATATGATTTCATATAAACATAGAATAAATAATTATCATAATATAAGAGAAATAAATCATTTTAATTTTGTGAAAAAAATATAACATCATAAAAAATAGTCAAGTCACACTTCCCCAATAAAATAACACACATGTAGAAGATAACTAACTATAAACCATGGATTTTAAAGATCTCTACCCATGAACCATGATATAAAATGAGATGGAGACATTACCTAATGTATTTTAGGGATATAAAATTCCATTACTAGCTGTAAAATAATTGAAATAATATTAGTTTGTGCAACATGTTTTCAATCTACATATCACAAAAAAATATAATTGGTTTTATATTCTTATGAAGTGGTCCCCTATGGAATCATTCGTGATTTCATCAGTAAACATGGAATGATTAACCCAATGAATATAAATTGTTATCTATGGACTTTATGAATAATTATAGGTAGATACCTCTCATGATATATGATTATGCATATATTATTTACAGAAAATAAGAAATTAATATATAATTTTCATAAGAATTTAACAAACTAATCAACATTTTGGGCATCAAGTTAAAAACCAAAAAATCAATTTAAGAGGACATGGGGAATTTTTATATGAAATCCATTAAAAACAATCACTCTTATAAAAGTGGTTAATTAGGAATCAAAAAACAATAATGGATAACCAAATAGATGTAAATGATAGTTCCATAAGAAATTCAGGTTTATACGATGGGTGATATAATTTTTGTATTACCCTTTTTAAATCATACAAAATAGATGAAGAAAACTATTATAAACATAACTAAATTCTATTTGAAAATAATAAATTCCCTTTTCCATTGAAATTTTTTTAATGGATGATTTTATTAATCCTTTTTTATGAGAATTTCAGTTCTGAATACTTTATGATGTTTATAGTAATCCTCTTCAAAAACAATATGGTTTTGGAAACATAAGTTCACACATAGGTTTGTATAAGATATTCCTTCCATTAAAAATGGCCATAGTGAAAAAATTTATAATATTTCACACTATATTTTTATTATAGAATGTCTATTTATTCAGTAGTAACATTAGAAAAATAGTTATGGAATATTTATTATATCATTGATAACACTAAATTAATGGTAAAAAATTTCCCAAAGCAATCCATGTAGAGAATGTAAAAAATATATTAGAAACCATTTGTGAACCCCACATTATAAAAACGGTGTTAAAAAGTTCATTTAAATGGTTTTGAATAAAAACAGGTAATTCTCTTGAGATGAAAGATATCTTGTTTATAGATCACACTTTCATTTCAAAAAAATATGTACATATAATAAAATTATTGCTTTAACGTATTTAAATTATGCTTATCAATATCATTATTTTATTTAAGGAACTGTTTCATTAAATGAGAATATATTAATTAAGGGAATTAATATTATGGATAAAATGAAATCTATAATTTGGGAGGTTAATAATATTAATGTGTCTAGGAAAATCAAAATGAAAAATAGTTTTCAAAACTCATGGGTGAAATGGTATGAGTTGATGGAACAATTACGACATTGGTCACATTTTAATAATCACTGATAAATGATAAAAATGATTAAAAAATATCCTTAAATACCATGATTAAATTATATTCTAGTATAAAATAAAACTATTGTAGTATATACACCGTATAAATGTTTATTGCTGAAAAATATAAAATTTTTCTCAAAGAAGGGTGTTTGAGATAAAAACTCATTTTTTTATTTATATGCTTAATTGATCACACTATGAATTATTATATAGAATACATAAATATAATAATAAGATCTTTTAGAAACTTATTTATCTTTTAATCCCTCTTATATAGTTAAATTGTAATTATTGACTTTTTATATAATATTTTATTATAGCTTGTTTTTAACATTCGATGTCAACACATTTAATTATCATGAAAATAATTTATAAATATAATGAGGATCCATGATCATTGAAACCAACATCAAAATTACAAAATATAATATGGTTATTAATATGTATCAACTTATTTTTTTTATAATATTCATCTTTTTTCTCAAGTGAGTTTTATTTATTACATGAAAAGATGAAGACATAGACAAACCTATTTCAGTTGTATTTATGAACAGATATAATATATCATTAACAAGATTAAATATTGATATTATATCTATACAATATTTATAATACATTAAATACATTATCAAAATAATAATTTGATTGTATTTGACATTCGTTAGTCATTCACCACATAAACATCACATCTTCTGGCTAGTATGTGGTAAACTAACGAAATCAAAAGTCAACCACAATGATTGTATTAGTAAGAAAGTGTAACTAAATAATGTTAATATAAAATTTATAGAATAATTGATATGTAATATACATAACAAATCTCCATAAAATCAATTCTAGGATATATTATTATTCGGTGGTGAAAAAAAATAAAATTTATCATTTGGTATGGTGGTCATCCACATGTATGGACGATTAACAATTTTATTTAACAATGAAAATATGTAATAAATGTATATGCAGATTGATCATTTAATAGTTTTAATAATGTTATAAAAATAATATTTTTTCATTTATTTCATTTTATTTTTTACCTATGTTAGGTGTTATAGATAATTAGGATATGTCATTCATTGAGGTAGTATTTTGTACATTCACATGAGTATCGATCTCATTTCGTAGTGAATGAATGGAATAATGGTAAATGTAAAAGGTAAACATTTCATAAATTTATAAGTGACATAAGAATCATAGTTTTTCATAATACTCATCCTTTATACTATCCCAAATAGGTAGTGATGAAAAATGAATACCTTTATGTCATGAAGACAATAGAGCACACATACACAAGATCGATGTGTATGTTTGTTTTTAAATATTTTGAAAATAATTAATACATTAAAATTTATATAATTAAAATTTTTATATATATATTATACATAATTAATTTAACTAAATATCATGGGGATGATTAAGAAGGGGAATATTAAAAATGAAACTCTAATACGAGAGTTATATAGATGTTGTGAACTTTGATTTTCATTCTAATTATCCTTGGAAATGAAGGGCTTATGATAATTATTGTTTGAAAAATATATATTTTATGGGAGTGGATAATGGGATTTAAAAATGATAATATTTAAATTAATTAATTCCAATGTTTGGGTGTTTAAATAAGGGGAGAAAGTGTGTCCTTTTATAATTAAAGGGAAGGGTACTTTTGGAATGACGTTATCTTTATAAATTATTTATTTAAATTATTCAAGATCAACAAAACATGTACATTGAAAATATAGATTATGGCCTTTTATGTGGACAAAACTATTCCTATAATCTCATTATGGGGACATCGTCGAGTTATTGAGGGGTTTTTACATTTACATATTTAATTAATACATGTGTACTTTTCCAAGGTAAATTTTACATTCTTTCTTTCTAATTAATAAACATATTCAATATTAATATTAGAAATATAAAATAATTTTTTTTATATTAATATATATTACATTAATTTTATTAACAAAATTTATGTTGATTAATGAAGGATAATTTTAAAATGAATGTGATGAATGTTTAAAAAAAGTTTGTTGATAATAAATCTTATATGTTTAACTTTTAAGTTTTAATTAAAATTATGAATGTAAATCATTTTTATAAGATATGTTTATTGATTAGAACAAAAATTATGTTTTTGTGGCATTATAAACATTACATAAATTATTTCAAAGAAATTATTAATAAATTATAATGAAATGAAGAAAATAATTTTTTATTATTGTTAATTTTTTTTCTAGTATTAAAAATGATTCCCTTGGGATTAATAATTTTAATTTGTTTAAATATAATAATTTATTTTATTAATGTAATATTTGACCACTTCAATGGGTTAATTTCATTCTTAGTCACTCTTATATATTGATAAATTTATGAATAATATAATTGATAGAAATACATAATTTTCATTAAAAATTAAATATTCTGAGAAAATGATCCAAAATTCATAATAAATATATTTTGATATTATAAATTATAAAAAGGTAAATATATATATTTATATATAAAATAAATTTATTTTTATTTTTTTAAAGAAAACATTATAATAAAATTTTATTTTATTTAAAGTGTCCTTCTTAAACAACAAATGTCTTTAATATTTTTCTAATACCGATTTTATTATTTAATGGATTTTAATATTTTATATCATATATAGATATATTTTATGTTATAATATTAATATTTTCAATATTATATAACTAATTTAATAATATTTCACGAACTTCATTTTAGTGTGTGTGAAGAAATATATATAAATAATTATTATTTAATATATATATATATATATATTTATATCTCTATATGTTATATTATACAAACAAATATAAATTATGAAGAAATCATTTTTTAAAAATACAGTAATTAAGGATTCCAAAAGGTCAATAAGGAAATCAGATAAAATTTCAAATTCTATTTCAAAATTAATATTTATGTAAATGGAAAAGACAAACATTCATCATCTGTCGAGTTAATATAATTAATCACTCTCCCTATGTATATTGATTCATTATATCCTTATTTTCCACAGATAAAATATTTTCAAAATACTTTAGTACATTCCACAATTTTTTCCATCCCACATTTTTGACATATAAGAAATGGGAGTTTTTTACATCATAAAATGATATTTCATGAGACTATATCCATCTTCTCGGTTGTGTGTTTTAGAACTCAACTATATTCAGTTTGCTAATAATATTTAGAAGTATATTTTTTTAAAACCAAAAATATTTCTAATCCACCTTTTTATCCTATAGGATTGTTGGTCTGTAATATCACTACATTGTCCATCATATCAATTATTATCTCTGTTACTTATTGATCCATCAATTACATTAAAAAAAATTTAGGGATTACAATACAAAAATTATTAAATTTAACAAAGGAAAACTATAATCATAGTAGATGTAAATATTAATGGATTTTTATATCCTAGCATATGAATATTTACATTCAATTATTGTTATACATTGTTATTTTAATATTTGGATCTCTAAACTATATAACATTTATATAATCATTTTTTAAAATACATTATTATTTTTTGTAATGTGAATTATATTTAACCCAGGATTATTCCCTATTAGTGTATATCCTTCTTCATAGTTAACCTCATTAACAATGAACCAAAGGGATGAGTGATATATACCCAACCTACTTTTCTCGAAGATGTTTTATTTTGAAAAATATATGAAAAACCCACATCTACAAGCTTGAAATTAGATAGGGATTTTATTTTCAAGGAAATACACTCAATCTATACTTTTCCAAAATTTCAAGAGGTTTCTGTATACCTTTTCATAGACATGGGGTTTTCACTAAAGTTATATTATTATAATTTGTAATAATATAAGATGTTAAAAACATTGAAATTTTTTTATCAATACAATTGAAACTATGAATAAACATAACTCAATAACCTGTGATTTCATTAGAAAACATAAATAATATATAACCAAAGACATCAAAAACTATAATGTGATCTAAACACTATTATACTAAAAATATCACTATTTTTGGTCCCAAGATCTAAGATATAGTTTTTTAAAAACTTAAAATACTACACCAGCATCAATACAAAATTACTATTATAATTTATTTTCCAAATTTACAATCTAAGTACCATTATGTTTATATCTTTAGAGAGTTCAGATAAAGTATAAACTACTAAATCTAATTTATTTTCAAATATTTCTAAATTTTATGACCGTATTAGTTCCTAATAACACCATAATAGGTCTTTAATAAGTCCCATAAAATCTTTATATAAGAAACTACTCTAGAAAACAATAGTTATTATTAGCCTTTATAACATGGTGAATGGTGAAAATCATGGTATGAGATGAAGTAATCGGTATGGTCAAACATAATAATAAATAATAAAATGAGATAAATGAGTTATAACATGGTATCATAACAAAGATGATCATAGGAATGGGTGTATTTTATAAGGCAATATTATTATATAAACCTAAAATAAAAATGATCATAAAATATGGAAATTGTATCATTGTAATGTGTTGATAACATAAACACGACATTATAATCATAAGTCAAGTATTAATTTCTCACTAATGTAACATTTATTTATAGCCTTATATCCCATGTATCATTATTGGATAAGATCACTTCCATCATACCATGACATCTCATGAAATGTAAACATTAACAAATGAATTAGTGTGATATATAATTATGGGCCCACAAAACATATAACGAAAATCATTTTTATTTTTTAAAAATTGTTTTAATCAGTATATTTTAAATTCAAAAGTAAGTAAAAGTAATTTTATATTATTTTCAAGTCATTCCAAATTGAATTTTTTTAGGATTTTATCAATAAACAAGGAATGATAAACAAATTGATAAAAAAATTCATCCAATGAAATCAATAATAATTATAAGTAACACTAAATAATAATGGAAAATCATACGGTATTTACACAATATATAATGGAATATATAGTTTATATAAAAAATTAACAAAATAGTCAATATATTAGGATTCTAGGTGACCAATTTTCTATAAATTTAATGGAAAATAGGGAACTCATATATATATGAATTGGAAGAGAATAATTCATGTACAAGTGAATGATTATGTAAGAAAAAATAATTGATATATCAACCCATTTTTTGTAATATAGAGTTTTATAATACATTTAGATAAATAATGTGGATTACATAATTTTTTGAATACCCAAAATCATGTATGTGAAATATATTAAGAACAGTCTTCGAAGAATGGTGATTTTTTTGACAAATATAAAATTCACTTAACCACTGCATACATTTAAAAATATATATTTTATTAAACTAATTTAATATGAATTTAAATTTTGAAATATATAAACCATATACATATAGTCAATTATGAAATTACTAAGCCAATGGATTGATTAATTAACATTGAAACTTGAAATACGAGATTTCAGAAATTGAAATTGTCCCATATAGACAATGAAAAAAAATCCATTACAAATATTACAAAAATAAAATTTACTCGAAAGTAACTTTAAATTTTTTTATGGAATATTTTATATAGAATTTATTGATTTACATGAATTAAAATAATTTTCAAAAACTATCCCAATGGAAATTGTTTAAAATCTATTAAACACTATTTATGAATGTACCATAATAAAAAGAATAATCAAAAATTATTTCAAATATATAAATGGAAGCATGAAGGTCACTTTAGATAAAATATATATTGGTTATAGATCTTACCTTTGATAGGATAAAGTGGGACTAGTAATAAAAATATGAATCACAGTGTATATGAGATATTAATTTAAATATTGTAATTTTATTCAATATCATGTTCCATAAATAATAGTGGATTTTGAATAAGAGATGTTATATCCCCAAGGAAAATGTAATCTGCATTTAGAAATGGAATATTTTTGGAATGTTACTTCATAGATCAATGATAAGAAGATATTTCATAATGTATGGGGAAATGGATAATTTCAAGAAAAAAAGCATGACTTGAGAAACAATTTAATAAAAAACATGAAGGATAATATTTTGGAAAAATGATCCTCAAAATCCAAGAATAAAATGTATTTCTTGATAATATTAAAATTTGGCTTCATATCCACCATAAAAAATTATATTATTTCATAATATTAAACATGTCTCAAAGAAAAGACCTCGAGTTAACAATCCCTTACATTGTTCATGTGATTAGATAATCACACAATAAATTCTTGTAAAATACCATAATTATATTAATCATATATTTTATAAAATTATTCATATTTATAACCCTTTAACTTAATTCATTTATAATTATTTATAATTAATATACTGGTTTATTATATATTATTTTTTTCATTGAATGTTAATAATTTTAAATGTCTGGCACAAGATTTGTAATATTAATATTGATATTATATTTTTCATACCAATTTCATCAAACATATATTAAATATTATTTTTTAATATTAATACTAATATTGTTTATAATATTATAATTTCATCCCATGATAGTATTATGTATGACACATGATGATGAAATTTTAGAATAATATTTTTAGATAGTTTTTAATGAAAAAAGTTGATATATTATTGATTTTTCTAGAAAATAATATTATACCTCTAGAATATTTATAAATGTTACAATATATTATTATCACTTCTCAGGAATAGTATATAATATTCTTAAATCATTCACTATACAAACACTACAACTTCTCTCAAGTATGTGTTATACCAACCAAAATAAAATCATTTTGTAATGTTTAAATGACTAATAATGTTCTATTTAAGAATATAATTACAAAATATAATGAATAATTTACATTTAATATATATCAAATAACTCTATTTAATACCTAATTATAGCCATTATTGGTGGGATGTGAATAAAAATTAAATTCATCCTCCATGGATGCAATAGTCTGCAAGTATGAAAAATTGACATACATATTTTTAAATTAAAGGACAGAGTAAAGGCTTCTAAAAAACAATAATTAAAAATTATAATAATTTTTTTAATTAATTGTAGTTTTTATCAATGTTAAGTGGATATAAGAATAACAAGACACATTGACTATGGAGGTGGTAGGCTTCACATATACATGATTAATGAAAAAATTAATAATGAACAGAAGGATTGAAGGAAATTTAGGATCTGATCATTTTATAATATAATATGATAAATACAAAATAATTATTCATCAAACCCATCCTTTATACATGACTACAAAGGAGGTTATGAAAAATGAACCACATAGTGTAACATCCTAATTTTTTAAAAGGAAATACTATGTGCTTAAATGAACTACTAAATACTAAGAGACCCACATAAATTAACAATTAAACATAATTTTGGTTCTTTTGTGTTTTGAATTTCGAAAAACGGACACACACAACTGTGATCCTCATGTTTTTTTGGTTTCTGACAGAACAAACATAACTTTTGGTGAATAGTCACCGAAACGTATAAATAGTAACATACCCTTATGAATTTTAATGGACCCTTATGAATAGTAATATGACCCTTATGAATAGTAAATGGCCAAATAAATAGTGAAATCACCAATGAATGTATAATAAGAAGGCATCTTATAAGTAACAATATGACCATAGTATAAGTGATCATATTTTTGTAAGTCAAAATATTTAATTAAAATTTCATGAATATTTAAATAATTTAAAGGAAATTTATTTCCATAGTATGTAATCATAAATTGTTATTTTATTTTATTATGGTTATAAGAAAATTTATGAGAACATGACTAATTTTTAACAGTGTTATAAAATGATTTATAATATTAAAATTGTTATTTTTCAAATAAATTATAATTTTATTTTAAAAATAAATTTGTCATTTGTAGAAAATTATTTTAAAGAAATGGAGTTATTTTTTGGATTACACATGTCTAAAAATTATTAGAGTGAATTTTTCATATTTTTCTAGAATACTCTAATATTTGGTGGATAATAAAAAATACATGTTTTTATAAAAATTGTAATTTTTTTTTGAAATCTCAAAGACATAAATATGATATAATATCTTTTAAATTTACTGAATCACTAAATAATGATTTCATAAGAGTAATTTGGTATAGAAATTAATCATAAATATTTTGTTGTAATTTTTTTCAAGATAGGTAGAAAAATTATTATCAGTGCTGACGTAATACATGTGCAACATTGACAATATCAATTTTGGTTATTTATAATTAATAATTGAGTACTAAAAATAATTTTAATGACTTATTTATTAATTATTATGTATTATTTATGTTTTTTGGATATTAATTTCGAATTTTATAGTTATATAGCAATTAATTTGTCCAAATGCATGTGCAATGCTAGCGTTGGGCAAGAAAAGACAAAATAACAAATTTAAGAAGTTATTTGGACATATATTTGAGTGAATATAAATAATTATTGAAAAAAGAATTTTATTTTAAAACTAATCAATTTATCTTTCTGATATTCATTTATTTTTAATTTTTCTATATGAAATAATTAACATTACTGCATGTGAGACCCTAATGCAGTGCTTGTGCAAGCATAAGAAAAATCAATAAAATGTTTTCATTAACGTTATAAGAATTATTAAATGATCTAAAATGTGGATAAAATATTTTATATAATAAAATTTGGACCATTATTGAGTTTTTATTCAGATTTGGGATATTTTTTATAAACACGTTTCAAATTAGTCCCTGTAGACTATTTTATTAATAATAATGAAAACTTGTTCAAACTATAACATTCAATTAGTTTAATATTTTAATGAATGGTTTTGCAGAATAGTATTTCATAAATAAATACTATTTTGAAATATAATACATTTATATTTCTCATAAATTTTTAATTTTAATTTTTAGGTGATATATATTTACATTAATTGCATGAACAATATTTATACAGTAAATATTTAATTAATGAATAAATCAAAATAATGATTTCAAAAAGAGTAAAATAAATATAATTTGATATTTTTAAGTTATTTCACTATTTCTATAAGTAAATATAATATTTTGAAGATATAATATAACATTTAATTCGATTTGGAAACTTTTTTTTGATGTGTTTAATGTCTTAATTGTGAATTGTTTTTATTTTGACAAAAATATTTTTCCATGAATATAATATTTTATTATGTTATTTTAAAATCAAAAAATTATTGAACAAGTCAGAAAATTATGAGATTACATATAAAATGTAATAAAATATCTTTTTTATGATTTTTTGAGTCTTAAACCCTATAAAAGTTTTTATATTTAATTAATTTGAGTAATTCCTATGTTACCCCTCACCTCAATTATAAATTGAGGCTCCCTCATTCACATATTTTCATCAACGAATGCCATCCTGTTCAGATAAAATTTTCAACATTTCATCCTCTTAATCCCTTTCCACATTCCTGAGCTACTAGTCTAATAAAAAGACCACTTCCAAAATCTTGAAAGAGGTTCTCAAGGAGAAACCTTCAATAAGTAAGGTTCTTTTTCTTCAATTTTAATTTCCATTTCACTTATACATTATCCATAACTCCCTTCCAATGTTTTAGGATAACTCCATTGTTACATATATATTTTAGTGTTTTTTTATTTAGGGTATATGAATCATAAAATCTATCATCTTATATATTTTTCTTAAATAACAAAATCACCATCATTGGTGCATTAATTCACCACCTTCGGGGATGATGAATTTTCATTTCCCTCTTACCAAAATCGATGAAATGTTTAATTCACATGTAATTGTTCAAAATGAAAAAAATATAAATATGTAATCACTTCTTGTTCATTATTTCATTTTTATAATGAAGACTATAATAAATAGACTTTTGAAATAATGAAGGGAACACATCTGAATCAATTGATATAATAAAATATTATTAATAAATGGGTAGAAAATAGTATATGAATATTATGTTAGGTTTTATAAACTTGAGGTTAGTTCTTTTATTATTTCATATAACTATTCGATACATTATAGAAGAGTTTTAAACATGTATTATGTACAACAAACCCATGGTAAGGGACTTTCCTTTTAAAATTATTTTAAAACACACTTTAATGAAATTAAAAAAGATTGATTATATATATATATGGAATAAGTGATATTTCTGGATTTCATGATGATTTATTACCATGATACGATCATTGTACAATTTTATTTTGGGTGGAGCCCATTATAGATCAAGATATGTTGATTATAGCCCATTATAGATCAATATATGTTGGGTTGAGCCCATTATAGCTCAAGATATGTTGGGTTGAGCCCATTATAGCTCAAGATATGTTGGGTTGAGCCCATTATAGCTCTAGATATGATGGGTGAGCACCATTATAGATCTAAAATGCATTGGTTACTCTAGAGATGGAATTTGAAATAAGGGTAATTTTACGTATAAGGGTGATTATAGGAGTGATATGGTAAATATGTCCCAAGGTAATTATATGATGTTTTTATGTATGCTTCTGAGTTTTCAAGAAAAGGGTTTTTAAAGGGTTTTCATGTTTTAACTAGACTACTGGTTTTTCTTTCTATATATCCCTTACTGATCATTTTGTACTCAACCCATGTTTTTAAAATGTATTTCACAAGATTCCTTATCTTTTTAAAAGACAGTTAAGGTTCTAATGAAAACGAATCCCATTAGTTATATTGTAATTATTTTTGTAAACTCTAATTCAATGTATGTAAGTTATTATCTAATTGTTCAGAACCTAGAATAAAAATAGACCACTATTTTAATAAATAATGTTTATTTACTCATGTTTCATTAAAAAAAATCACACAGTATATTTATGAGATGAAGCTAGGTTTCAGGTTCGGGGCGTTACAGTTTGTATTAGAGGAACAATCTAGAAAACATTGGAGATTAAAGGTTGTAATGTTTTGGAAAAATTTATGTACTAGTGTCTACTTTTAATCTTAATGTTAATTAATTACCTATAAGAAAATATTTTTTCATAATTATTGATATGTATATTCAGAAATATAGGTACAATGAATGAATTATGAGGGTGTAATTCATTTAAGGTGGTGGATAATGAATCATCCTGATATTTTAAAAGGAAACACTTTGTGATTAAATGAACTACTAAATACTTAGTGACATTAATAAACTAATCATTAAACACAATTTTTCTGCTTCTATATTTTGAATTTTTAAAAATGGACATACACTATTGTGATCAGTATTTTTTTGGTCCCTAATAGAACCAACTTAATTTTTGGTAAATAGTAACCCACCCTTATGAATAATAACACACCCTTATGAATAGTAATATACATTATGAATTGTAATATGAAACTTATGAATAGTATATCAGCCAAATAAATAGTGACCTCACCAATGAATGTATAATAAGAAGCCATCTTGTAAGTAACAATATGACCATTGTATAAGTGTTGGTATTTTTGTATGTCATAAATATTAAAATAAAATTTTATTATTAATTAAATAATTTAAATGAAAATTAAATTTCATAAAATGTAACCATAAATTATTAATATATTGTCTTATTGGTATAAGATAATTTTAAGATACCTTGAATAATTTTCCAATGTGTTATAAAATGAGTTATAGTTTTGAAAATTATTATTTTTTGAAAGAATTATTGTTTTAATAAAAAAATAAATTTATCATTTTAGAAACTTATTTTGATAAAATGGAGGTACTGTTTGAATTATGAATTTCTAAAAATAGTTTGGGTAAATTTTTTTGATATTTCTAGAATACTTTAATTGTTGGTAAAAAATAAAAAGTACGGGGTTTTATAAAAGACAATATTTTTTATGAAATATCAAAGACTTAATTATGATAAAAAAATCTAATAAATTTATTTAATATATAAATTATGATTTAATAAGCGTAATTTTATACCGAAATTATTCAGAACATATTTCTATAATATTTTTCAACTTAAGTATAAAAATAATTATCAATGCCAACGTAGTGCCTGCGCAGCATTGGAAACATCAATTTTAATTATTTATAAATAATAATTGAGTTCTAAAAATTAGTTTTAAAAATCATTTATTAATTATTACGTATTATTTATGATTTTTGGATATTAATTTCTAATTACATTTTTATATAACAATTATCTTGTTCAAATGCATGTGAAACTCTTGCGCAGAGCACGATAAGAAAAAATTACAAATTTAAGAAGTTATTTTCACATTTATATGAGTGAATATAAATAATTAATGAAAATATGTTTTTATTTTGAAAATAATTAATTTATATTCATTATATTAATTTATTTTTAAATTTATTATATAGGAAATAATTAACATTAATTCATGTGCGACGCTGATGCAGTGCTTGTGCAAGCATACGAAAAATAAATGAAATGTTTTTATTAAAATTATAAGAATTTTTAAATGAACTAAATTCTGTATAAAACACTTTATATAAGCCATTTTAGATCATTATGACGTTTTTATTTATATTTGGGATATTTTGGGCCCACTTGGATCACATTAGTCCTTTTATACTATTTTATTAAAAATAATGAAAACTTGTTCACACTATAACTTTCAATTAGATTAATATTTTAATGAATGATTTTGTAGAATAGTATTTCTTACATAAATAATATTTTGATATATAAAAAATTTATCTTTCTCATAGATTTTTTTTTAAATTTTGTGGTGATAAATAATTACATTAATTTCTTAAACAATACTGATGCAGTAAAATTTAATTAACAAATAAATCAAATTAGTGATTTTAAAAGTTGTAAATTAAATATAATTTAATATTTTTAATTCATTTAACTATTTATATAGGAATATAATATATTCATAAGATATAAAAAAATTAATTCAAAATGAAATCTTTTTCTGAGGTGTTTAACATCTTAATTGTGAATAGTTTTTTTGAAAAAATTGTTTTCCCCGGAATAAAATATTTTATTAAATTATTTAAAAATAAAAAACATATTGAAAATGTCAAAAAAGTAATATATTACATCTATAATATAATCCCCCTTCTTTTTAGGATTTTTATGTCTTAAACCCTATAAAAATTTATTATGTTTAATTAATTTGAGTAATTTCTACGTTACCTGATGCACCCAATTGGTGTATACATTTACATATATATAATTGAAGATAAAAACATGTTTTCTACAAAAATCTATTGTTCCATGAACATATTCTTTGATTTTGGTGATTCTGTTTACTTTCAAGAGCTTTCTGGCTAAATACATTAATCAAGAGAAGCCTGTCAAAATTTTGAATCTACACAGTGTGTAATTTTATACACGTCGTGTACATCCAGACAGGGACACGAACCGAAGGAGGGAGTACATGCCCATGTCACGAGACAAAAGATACACATCGTGTATGGTGGCGCTATATGCCATGTACTACATTCTAGAAGCAATTTTCACCAAGAAGGTTCTACATGCCCATGTCGTCTAGAAAATGCTACACGTCGTGTGAGGCGGCGCTACATGCCGTGTATTACTTTCTAGAAACGGTGGTTGCAGAGAGAAGTCTACACACCCATGTGGCCATTGAAGAAGACACGTCGTGTTGCATTTCTAAACACTGTTTCTACTATGCTAGAAGGATATTGGCATCCAAATTTTGATATTACACGCCGTGTACGGCGACACTACACGCCGTGTATACTCAAACACCAGGTGACGCCGTGCCAAAGTAAAAGACTGTGTGTTAGGCCACCTACCAGCGGAGAAAAATGGCACCAAAGCACGTTGATGAAAGTACACAACATGTGCTCTCTATACACACCCTGTACTTTATATTTCTATAAAAAGAGACCTTGGCCAATGGATTTTGGTGTTTAGAAACCATTTAGGAAGAGGAGACATTCTTCTGCCAATCCAAAGCCACCGAGGTGCTGTCATTCCACCATTCCTTTTTCTGATACCCTACCTCAACGCCTACATAATGACTCCCTCAGGTATCACGTGTGTCATTTTTCTCCCACTACTTATGTGTAACTAAACCCCTCGTGTTGGGGCTGTGTATGAAGGGATCGTAATTTGTGTAATGTTTTATATAGTTGTGTTTTATCATTGTAATTCATCTTACTATTCTTAATTCACAGTTAAATATAACTGAGAATTTTTAGCCGGACCATGGGAATAATTCTCAGCGATACAAAAGAGAAGTAACAGTGAAAACATCCATGACCATTGAAAGGATTTCACTAATTAAAATAATGGACTGAACTTAATAAAGAATTAAGAACACTGACTACCAGACCAAGGAGTCAACTGCTCTAATTCCAAAAAAGAGGAACCAGACCAATGAAATCTTGTAACTAAATGAAATCCATAATTATTTAATTATTATGAACAACACAAAAATTTAAAAAATCTGTATATGAACTCCTTAATCACCACATCCATGACAAGTCTTTTCTTCCCGTTTTAAAACTCTTTAAATTTACCTGTTGTTTTCTTTAAAATTGTTATTCATTTCTTCAAAGTAAAAAAATTTAGTTTCAATCAAAACCCAAAATCAGTCCAATCGATTCTAAATTCTACATACATCACCTAATTAAGTATTAACTCAATTGAATTCATGCACGCCATAGTTACCCATGGATCGACCCCAAACATATGCTGTTCTAAAGTTCTAAAGAACAGGTAATTAATTTGGGACGCATATAACTTCAACCAATGAAAAGAGAGACCAAATTTTGGAGCCGTTTCTGGGGACACATTTTGTTTTAGTGCTAAGATTTTAGCTGTGTTAATAATTTATTTAAGTGAAAATAAAAATCAAAAATTATCAAAAATCTCTTTTCTAATCCCATTTCAAATTTTCTCTTTTGTTTTTCCCTTTTATTCCTGGTTTTCGTTTTTGTGTTGTGAAGAGATTAAAGTGTATGTTTAGATGTCTAACACAATCCAGAAGCACCGAGTCATCAGAATTAGTTTTGGTTGACCCGGAAATCGAATGGACCTTGCTTTATCATCGGTGTACACGGACAGAAACTCGCAACCATCAACCAAAACCCATGGCAAACAAGGAAGAGGGAGCACCAGCCGTAGATGCTGCGACAGAGCATCAGTACCAGGATCAGCAGCCTCTCACTGCTGGTCTACCGGAGCAACCTCTTGGAGCCTTCATGGAATTCCTCCCAAGGGATTACCAACGGCCGCCGAAACAACTCTTCCCACAGCCATACTTCGCCCCTCAGGAGCAGTTCATGAAAGCTTCACCCCTTCAACAGCAACCTCCATGACGTAACCTTATGGAGTACAGTCTTCCTTCAATCCAAGGAGCTGATATGGGCATCGTTCGTCCCCTGATCCAGGCTCCACACTTTGAGATCAAGGCTGCTATCAGGCAGCTGATCCAGAACACAGTCCAATTTGGAGGCCTAGCCAGTGAGGACCCGAAGTCTCATCTCTCCAACACTCTGGAGATCTGTGACACCTTTCAGTACACCGGCGTGTCTGAAGATGCCATCCAACTTCACCTATTTCCCTTTTCTCTATGGACAAGGCAAAATCCTGGATCAAGGGGAAACCACAAGGATCTATCCTCGCCTGGGAGGAGCTATCCCAGGCGTTCCTGTCCAGGTACTTTCCACCATCAAAGATGATGACACTCCGGAATCAGATCCATAATTTCCAGAAGCATGACTCCGAGTTGTTGTATGAGTCCTGGGAAAGATTCAAATAAATGCTATGAAAATAACCCCACCACGGACTTCAACTCTGGATGCAAGTCCAGACCTTCTACGGAGGACATACCACGAATACCAAGTCCATGGTGGATGCTTCTACTGGAGGCACGGGGTTGTAGAAATCTCCCGAAGAACTATTCGAACTAGTGGAAGGCATGTCATCCAATAGCTTTCAGTGGCACTCCAAGCGGGGGACTAAAAAGTGAGTTATGCACAACATTTACGCTACCACTATTTTAGCTGGTTAGTTGGACACTGTGTCCAAGGAAATCGACGCATTGAACCTCAAAAGAGAACCTCAACTTCATGCGGTGAACCATCCAGCATGTGGCAACTGTGGTGATAACCACATCATGGGAGAATGCCTGGGTTTGACTGGAGGCCCTTCGATGAGCGAGGTGTGTTATGTTGACCAAAATCGAGGGCCCAACCAGTACCAGCAGTACCAGAACCCAGCATGGCGAGATCAATAGAACACAGGCTGGGGCCAACGACAGCTGAATCCTCCACCCCAGCGACCGCCCAGCTATAACCAGCCTCCATAACAGAACCAATACCAAAGGCCGCAAAACCCCCAGCATAGTCATTTTCAGCAATAAGGGTATCCAAACCCTCGTCCACAGCAGCCACGTCAGCCACCTCCTCCACCGGCTCAACAACCACCTCAGTAGGAGAACACCTCAATGTAAGAGGATCTGATGAATAAATTCATATCTAATGCTGAGACTCGGTTCCCAAATTATGAATCTTCTATTCGATTCTTGGAGAATCAGATTGGACAGCTGGAAAATCAACTCTCAGGGAGGAATCCTAGTACACTACCGGGGTACTCAAAAACGAACACAAGAAAGGAGGCCAATGCTATCATGCTCTGGAGTGGAAAAGAACTCTAATAGAACCAATCATCACAGCAAGGTGCATCCACACCCACTGTTGATGAAAAAGGTACCAATACCAACCCCTCCTCATCCAAAAGCCCATAGAAGGAGGCTTTACAAAATAAAGAGAAGGAGGTATTCCATCCATTCAAACATGTGTTACCCATTCAGGACAGACTGATGTATAGGAAGATGGACCACCAGTTCAGCAAATTCATGGATGTGTTCAGCAAGCTCCACATCAACATACCATTTGCGGAGGCCCTGAAACAAATTCCAACATACTCCAAATTCTTGAAGGAAATCATCTTGAATAAGAGGAAGACAAATGATTTGGGAATTATTGCATTAACAAAGGGGTACTCCGTGGTGGTTCAACATTCCATTCCTCTCAAACTCCAAGATCCAGGTAGTTTCACCATTCCTTGTACTATTGGATCCTGTGATTTTGGGAAGGCCCTCTGTGAAATAGGGGCCAGCATGACCCTCATGCCCCTCGGAGTTTTCTAGAAGCTGGGACTCAACGAGCTCAAGCCTACCCGTGTATCCCTTCAACATGCTGATCGATCCATCAAACACCCGAAGGGACTACTGGAGGACTTACTGGTCAAGGTGGGTAGGCTAGTCCTTCATGCTGATTTCATCATCCTCGACATGGGGGATGACAGGGAAGCACCTATTATTCTTGGAAGACCATTCTTAGGAACTAATAAGGTACTGATCGATGTGCACCAAGGAGAGCTTCTTTTTCGAGTAGGTGATGAAAGAGTTTCCTACAACGTCTTCAAGGCTGTCAAACATGCTTCCTTGTCAGAGCTTGAGGACTGTTATGCAGTGTCCACTATGGTTAACCATTTTAGCGAAAAAGGGGATGATCTGGTATGTTCTTTTACTTCGAATAATTTAACAATTCCATATATTCTATTATAAGAAGTTCTAGAGGACTTGAAATTGATAGAAGGCCAGGGCGACCACTATTGGCAGCATGCAGTTGTTCCTAATAGTTTGGAACGGGAAAAGGTGAAACCACTTGTGCCTTCGATATTAAAGGTTCCTGAAGTCGAACTGAAGCCTCTTCCATCTTCTCTCAAGTATGGGTATTTAGGACCCAATCAAACTTTTCCTGTTATACTTAATGCAGAACTATCACAGGAGCAGGAAGATGCACTTCTACAGGTTCTCAAATAGCGGAAGCATGCTATTGGGTGGACCATCACTGATCTGAAGGGCATCAGCCCTACCATTTTCACTCACAAGGTGCTACTTAAAGAAGGTTCCAAGAAATCTCAAAAACCACAACGGCTCTTGAATCCTCCCATGATGGAAGTTGTAAAAAAAGAGGTGATCAAATTATTGGATGCAGGCATCATCTATCACATGTCGGATAGTCCGTCGGTGAGTCCTCTCCAAGTGGTTCCCAAAATGGGAGGTATCACTGTGATTTCAAATGAAAATAACGAGCTTATCCCTACACGTACTATCATGGGCTGGCGAGTCTGTGTGGATTACCAGAAGTTAAACGATTCCACAAGAAAGGATCACTTCCCCTTTCCATTCTTGGATAAAATTCTAGAGAGGCTTGTAGGGAACAACTTCTATTGATTCCTCGATGGGTTTTCTGGCTATAACCAAATCTCCATTGCTCTAGAGGATCAGTGAAAGAGCACATTCACTTTCCCCTATGACACATTTTCTTATCGAAGGATGTCTTTAGGAACGTCCAATGCCCCCGCCACCTTCCATCGCTGTATGCTGGCCATCTTCCACGACATGGAGGATGAATCCTGGAGGTATTCATGGATGATTTTTCCATTTACGGAAAATCATTCACCATTTTTTTACGGCACCTAGAGCTAGTTTTGGAAAGATGTGAGCACACTAACCTAGTCTTGAACTGGAAAAAGTGTCATTTCATGGTGTAATGTGGCATAGTCCTTCTGAATTTTAGGGAATGGGATAAAGATGGACTCGATGAAGATCGAAGTCATTTCATGACTACCTATACCGACTTCCATCCACACCATCCGCAGATTCCTGGGGCATGCATGTTTTTACCGGAGGTTTGTCCGCGACATCTCCAAAATAGCCCAGCCCCTCACAGATATTCTAACCAAGGATTCCATATTTGAGTTCGATGATACATGTATCAGATCTTTTGAGCATCTAAAGTAGTGCATGGTGGATGCTTCAGTTATGATTTCTCCCAACTGGGAGGAACAATTTTAGGTGATGTGCGATGCGAGCGACAACGTTGTGGGAGCATTCTTGGGCCAGCGACTTGACCGGATTTTCTGACCTATCTATTATGCCAGAAGGATGCTCAATAAGGCAAATATCAACTACACCACCACAGAAAATAGGATTCTTGCAGTGGTTTTCGCATTTGATAGGTTTCGTTCTTACTTAGTGTTGTCTAAAGTATTGTTTATACTGACCATGCAGCACTAAAGTACCTACTCAACAAGAAAGATGCGAAGCCCCGATTGATCCGCTGGGTACTCCTCCTACAAGAATTCAATCTTGAGATCTGAGATAAGAAAGGGAGTTAAAACATCATTTATGATCATCTTTCCCACCTCGAGCTGCGTCATTTGGAGAAGGAAGAATATCGAGAGATCAGGGAGAATTTTCCGGATGAGCACCTCCTTTCGATCAATGAAACACCTCGACCATGGTATGCTGATATAACTAATTTTCTGGTTATAGATGTCGTTCACACCAACCTCTCCTTACATCAAAGGAAAAGATTTTTCTCTGATGTGAAAAAGTACTTCTGGGAGGATCCTCTACTATTTCGATCATGTGCAGATGGAGTGATCCATCGTTGCATCCCGGAGAATGAAGTTCAAAGTGTCCTGGAGTTATGTCATGCCTCACTAGTAGGAGGACATCATGGGTCAGACCGTACCATAGAAAATATCATGAAATATTGATTTTTCTGGCCCACCATGCATAGAGATACCCGAGCTTTTGTTTCCTGTTTTGATCAGTGCCAGAGGATACGTAATGTGGGACGCAGAGCCGAGATGCCTTAACACCCCATCCTGGAGGTAGAGATTTTTGACGTTTGGGGCATAGATTTCAGGGGTCCCTTTCCCCCATCTTTTGGGAACACTTACATCCTAGTCTTCATCGACTATGTCTCCAAATGGGTGCAAGCCACTGCAACAGCACACAACACAACCAAGGTAGTCATACATTTCTTAAAGAAAAATATTTTTAGCAGGTTTGGAGTTCCACAAGTACTGATCAGCGATAGAGGGACCCAATTCGACAACACACTGATGAGAGGAATACTGTAGAAGTATGGAGTAAAGCATCATATGGGGACACCATATCATCCCCAGTCCAGTGGATAGGTAGATCTCTCCAACCGTGAGCTCAAGAAGATCCTGGAGAAAATAGTGAACACTTCGGGGAAAGACTTTTCCAAGAAGGTAGATGATGCCTTGTGGGAATATCGGACTGCTTTCAAAACACCACTGGGAATGTCCCCATTCCGCCTCATCTATGGAAAGCCCTTCCAATTTCCTATAGAATTGGAAAACAAAGCCTACTGGGCCATCAAAGCCCTAAATTGTGATCTGAAGGTAGGTGAAGAGAAACAGAAGTTCCAACTTTCAGAAGTAGATGAGATCTGATTAGAGGAATACAAGAATGCCAAGTTGTATAAGGAGAAGACAAGATCCATTCAAGACCGGATGATATCAAGAAAATCATTCCAACTCGTTGATCAGGTACTTCTCTTTAATTCTCATCTTCGCTTATTTCCAGGTTAGTTAAAGTCACTCTGGTTGGGAACATTCCACGTTATCCACGTATTCCATCATGGAGCGGTAGAAATTTATGGAGAAGATGGTCAACCATTCAAGGTAAGAGGGCAGCGGTTGAAAGCTTACCATCCTATAGAAAACATGGTGGTAACGTTTTCCACCATACACCTCAGGTAAGTAAGGTAAGTAGGTCGAGCCAACGACCTAAAACAAAGGCGCTTCCTGGGAGGTAACCCAGAGGTTACACGCCGTGTCCCACTTATATAAATGGTGTGTACTTATCTTTTTAATTTATAATCTTAATAGTATAAATCTATAGAATAACAAATAAATAACCAGGGATGATGCCAGTGCCGATGGCAATGTCACTGAAGTTTATTCGAGCCGTCCTCAGTTGGAATCCTCCTAACGTACCTTCGGCACGGGGTTCCTCCTTTTATTTACACGACGTGTGTGATATTTTTCATATATATATATATATATATATATAAATGTGTTTAATAAAACCCACGATGGGGATGGACTGGTTGGTTATAATCATAGTCCAGTTCCAAAAGTCTCGGGTTCAAATCCAGACAACCATCCCATTTCCATCATTTGTTCTTTTAATAAAACCACACAACGTGTACTCCGATATACGCCGTGTGCATCATGATTTTTCAAATATAAATTAAAACATTTTTAAAATAAGAAATTACATGCGGGTGAAGTTGGAAAATTGGAAAATTCTCGGCACCAGGTTCAAAAGACCCAGTTTCGAATCACGCTAATCTCCCCACTTCACCCCCATCCTTTCCTAAATAAAAACCACACACCATTATTTTCTTTCTTCCTGTGTGTAGAGGCAGTATAGAATAACTATATATATAAACTAAATATTGGCAGCAGTACAAACTTCACTGTAGTGGGTGAGGGCGTTCGTTCAGAACGGCCGATCGCCGGTTCAAATCCCACCCCAAGCACCAGACCAAAGGTTATACTACTCTTTTTCTCATTTTAAAATACACGAAGTGTATTTACCGATATACGTCGTGTATAGGTTTATTTATAATTGAATTTGTAGATATATCTATTTTATTTTAATTATTAATAATTATTATATAGTTTACTATAAAAATTATATTTATTTATATATATTGTTTAAATATAAGAAAATTTGGGAATACTCAGCATGTAGTCCAAACCTACACGCTGTGTACCACGGCTATAAAAGCCGTGGGCCACCTGGCTTGAGGCCGTGTCGCAAGGCCACCCAATTTCCTCTTTCTTCCTGTTTCTTCTCCCGAACGCCACCCGAACCCCCCTTTTTGCAGAACCATCGATTTGGGGCATTTCAAGTTCTGATTCTTCTCACATTGTGATCCTCGGTCCAGGATATGGCAGATCACGATACTTCCCACGGGAAGCGGCCAGCCTCCGACACCGAGAGCGGGAGGCCCAACTATCGTTGGATCCAACTCCGACCACCTACATAGCTAGACCCCGATGCTCCGGTCTTTGAGCTCCCTCCAATGGCCATTCTACCGCCACTCACTCCCTCAGATGTGGCCGAGCCTACTTATGCTTCACCAGCTGCCACTTTCCTAGTTCTATCATCCTCACCAGCTAGTCCCCCTTCAAGCACACCTTCCAATGATCCAACCTCTACTTCAGCAGATCCACCTCCAGAGCCCAAAGTTGCTGCGGCACCTGTACCTGGGCCAGGACCTACAGGTTCTCCTTGTCCATGCACATTATTCCCGGTCACCGACCTCGCATATGACTAATTCTAATGCTTCTCCCGTCGGCCGATCCCATTGAGTGGCTGGTACCTCGAGAGTAGCATTCCGCAGCAGCTCGGTATTTGGGAGGACTTGGAGGTGTTTCTAGGGCACACGCCACTCCTCGATATTTTCCAGGTCAGCACTCCTGTGTTCCGTAATTTATTTTTGGAGTTTGCGGCCTTGTTTGAGTTTGATGGAGCGGAGTATCGAGAGACACCTAGCGATGTGGTGCCCATAGTTTGATTCTGTCTAAGAGGCCGATGTTTTTCTCTTATGATAACAGAGTTTGGTCGAGGGTGTGGCTTCTACCCACATCCTATCACTCCCCCCCATTTCTACCTTGATCCGGCCCGAGCGCTGTGACCTTATTGCCATGTGGCGTGTGATTGCTAGGCCTGACCACCGGTACTCCCCCACTTCTTAGAAGAGCACTCTTATAGCCGACCATGTCCTTCGCTTCGCCCACTGGTGCTTCAGTGCAATCCTTTTCCCCCGCCATGAGGATATGGGGTTCATGACCGGCCATGAAATGAAGCTTTATACCTGTGTCATCTGACACGACTAGCCGGACCTCCCCTATCTTGTCGTCTCCTATTTCCATTCCATGTTTACCGGCCGTCAGGGCAACCTGAACGGTGGGGTTTACACCACCCGTCTTTCCCACAACTTGGGGGTATTCAAGCCCTATTTACCTCATGACTTGTTAGGTTCACCCCAGCGGATGGACATTCTCATGCTCATTCACATGGGATTGGTTCCGAAGCAGGGGGTGCCTACATCCTTGCTCAGGCTCAAGCCCCGCCACCTGCTGACCCTCCTGCCCCAGCTGATGCACCTGCTCCTCCCTCCCCTCCCCCTCCACCTTCTCCACCTCACCCACCTCTTACTGACCCCACTTCTTCTGACGTTCCTTCTTCTTTCCTATCCCCAATCCCACCTACCCCCGCACCCTTGGTCGATCCGACCCTTTACCTCCGCCTAGCCACGATGGAGCAGAAGTTAGTTCGTATCATCAGCCGCCAGGACACCATTTCACGCCATTTGATTCATCTGGGCAGCCGTGAGGACTAGATGTAGCATCTGTTGGTCCATATCTCTCAGCATCTTGGTGTTCCACTGCCTCATCCACCGGCCTCTGCCTCCGTTCCTGGCCCTTCTGCTACTGCTCCACCGCCCTCTCCTGCGCAGACCACAAATTCAGTTCTGATGACTACGGTGAGCCCTGTTGCTACCACTTCTGCTGGGACCGGGCCTGCTGCTTAACTTCCTATCTCGAGTCTCACCCCTACATCTCCTACATCTTCATCTCCCCTTCCCAATGCAGAGTCAGGGCCTCCCACTTCCATTACTCCTACGCCGTCTCTACCGGACTATTTTGTACAGGATGATGCCTCCCCTGAGGCAACCCCATGATAGTGACATTTTTCTTTATCTTATATATCTCTTTTGTCATTTTCTGTGCTGTGATGTTATGCATGTTTGTAGTTTTGTTTTTCTCGACAGTCACAGGTACGATCATAGAGCGCCTTGGGCATCACTTTTCACGAGGGGAGTATTTTTCCATTTTTATTTTCTTTCTTTTTGGATTTACTTCTTCCACTGCTTTCCCAAGTTTTTCCCCCATATCACTCCCTTGTCCACCCTTTACCTTAGTATTGCACTTGGTGGTCCATGTGCCATATTATGTGTGGGGGAGCATCTATCTTTTTCACCTTAGTCTTTTCCCTTTAACTAATCTCGGAGACATCATTATTAGATTCTATTTTTTCAAATATAAAGAAATTTTGGTTAATCATTCTTATAAATTCTATAGTTATCAGTAGAAACTTTTGGAAAGGTTGGATTCTTATTTTAGTTTTTAAGTATTTTAAAATGGTTACTGATATAGTTTCAATTGCAACTTTTCATCCTTGATAAAATTACATTGATTAGGCTAATCATTTATATGCATGTCATGACCTGATTTTCAATTTATTATTCTTTTTCACTCTTGAGAGGTATTTGAAACCCTTTTTTCGTATTTCTTTTCTAGTACCCTCTTCCTTGAGAGATTCGTAGGATATACATCACTACCAGAATTTTCATGTATATATTTTCGAAACAGGAAAAAAATTTGAATTACTTTAACATGATTGAGGCATTAGATTGTTTTCAACTCCTTTATCTTGAGACCTACCCTACATTTAATCTCCGTTAAGCCCATAGAAGCCATGAACATCCTTTATAGGAAGAGACATTTCAAGCCTATTTCCCTTCCTACCCTATTTATTTGAAAACATTGCATGATTATTAATTTGATCTTTAAAGAGGGAGTTGGAAATACACGGAATATTTTTGTCCACATTCATGAAATTAAGTGTGGGGAGTACCCCTTGATTATTTGGGGCCGAAAGGGTTCCAAAAATTTATTCATTGTATTCATAAGTGTTTCCCTTATTTAAAAAAAACAAAGGTACCTTATGCTTATTCTCTCATGAACCCTACATGCCTAAGGGAGAAGATGGTGACAATTAAAAAAGCATTTTGACGGAGCTTGTGAAGGAAGAATTTTCAGTGAGATTTACTTTGAATATCATGCAACGTTGTTTAAAAGAATTAGCCTTCCTTTTTCAAGCCTCGAAATTTATTTTCACATATGAACCAACCAACCTTTAGCCACAGAGACATCTGAAACTTTTTGTTAATGCCCTCATGATTTTTGTAATTCAATTTTTCTGAAGTAGAGAACAAGTTATCTTGCAAACCTATGGATAGGGTGTTTATACCATAGATTGAGCATAACTTTGAACAGAAATATCTTGAGTGTAGAGTGTGATTTTTACTAGTAAGGTAAATCATCAAGTGGCATGCTTATTTATGAAAAGTTGAAAAATGTGTTGAAAGAGGGTGAGAATAGATAATTGATTATATATGAGGCATGATTTTAATATCTTATGAATTGAATTTTTTTGTGCCTTTTAGAATTTTTCCTCAGTAACTCTATCATTTATACTTTTGATTAATTGAATTCATTCAATTTAATAGTATAGGCTCTTTTAATTAGATGTTGAGATTTTTCTTGAGGGAAAGAAAATGACTAAGTGTGGGGGAATTTGATGCAACCAATTTGTTAATACATTTCCATATATATAATTGAAGATAAAAACATGTTTTCAGCAAATATCTGTTGTTTCATGATCATATTCTTTGTTTTTGGTGATTCTGTTTACTTTCAGGAGCTTTCTGGCTAAATACAAAAATCAAGAGAAGCCTGTAAAAATTTTGAAACTACACGGAGTGTACTTTTATAAAATCCTTGTACATCCAGATAGGGACATGGACCGAAGGAGGGAGTACACGCCCATGTCACCAGAAAAAAGATACACGTTGTGTATGGCGGCGCTATACGCCGTGTACTACATTCTAGAAGAAATTGTCACCAAGAAGGTTCTACATGATCGTGTCGCCAGGCAAAGTCTACACATCGTGTGAGGCAGTGCTACACGCTACGTATTACTTTCTAGAAGTGGTGGTTGCTGAGAGAAGTCTACACGCCCATGTGGCCATTGAAGAAGACACGACGTGTTGCATTTCTACACGCCGTGTCTACTATTCTAGAAGGGGATTGGAGGCCAAATTTTGATATTGTACGTCGTGTACGGCGGCGCTACATGCTGCGTATACTCAAACACCAGGCGGCGCCATGCCAATGTCAAAGACGGCATGTTAGGCCGCCTACCAGTGGAGAAAAATGGCGCCAAAGCACATTGACGAAAGTAAACTGCGTGTACTCTCTATACACGCCGTGTAATTTATTTTTCTATAAAAAGAGACCTCGGCCTACGGGTTTTGGAGTTGAGAAAACATTTGAAGAGAGGAGACATTCTGCTGCCATTCCAAAGCCACTGAGGTGCCATCATTCCACTATTCCGCCTTCCGATACCCTACCTCAATGCCAACACGATGCATCTGTCAGGTATCACATGTGTTGTTTTTCTCCCACTTTCTATGTGTAACTAAACCCCTCGTGTTGGGGTTGTGGATGAAGGGATCGTAATTTGTGTATTGTTTTATATATTTGTGTGTTATCATTGTAATTCATCTTGCTCTTATTAATTCACTATTAAATATAACCGAGAATTCTAAGCCGGACCAAGGGAATAATTCTCAGTGATACAAAAGAGAACTAACGGTGAAAAAATCCATGACCATTGGAAGGATTTCACTTATTCAAATAATGGAATAAACTTAATAAGTAATTAAGAACACTGACTACCAGACCAAGGATTCAACTGCTCTAATTCCAAACAAGAGGAAATAGAACAAGGAAATCTTGTAACTAAAAGAAATCCAGAATGATTGAATTATTATGAACAACACAACCATTTAAACAATCTTCATAATAACTCCTTAATCACCACATCCTCGCCACGTCTTTTATTCCCATTTTAAAACGCTTTAAATTTACCCGTTGTTTTCTTTAAAACTGTTATTCATTTCTTCAAAGTAAAATAATTTAGTTTCAATCAAAACCCAAAATCAATCCAATCGATTCTAAATTATGCATACTTCACCTAATTAAGTATTAACTCAATTGAATTCACGCACGCCATAGTTCCCTGTGGATCGACACTGAACTTATGTTGTACTATAGTTCTAATGAACGGGTAATTAATTTGGAACACATATAACTTCAATCAATGACAACCGAGACCATTACCCCTCACCTCAATTATAAAAGGAGCATCACTAATTCATATATTTTTCTCTTCTAGTCTTCTTTTTTTCTCTTAACTCTAAAAAATTCCCTCATTATAATCCCCTTATATGTTCTTGAGCTCACGGTCTCACAAAAGAACCACTTCCAAGATCTTTAAAGAGATATCATGTAAGAACTTTATAGAAGTAAGGTTTATTTTTCTTCTCTTTTAATTTCTTTTTCACTTATACATTATCCCCAACACATTTAAAATGTTTCATGAAAACTCTATTGTTAATAATGTACTATATTTGTTTTTGTGTTTATTCTATATTCATCCTAAAATGTCTCATCTTAAATTTTTTTTCATAAAAAAATAAATCACCGTCTGTTGTGTGTTAATTCACCACCTTCGTGGATGATGATTTTTCATTTCCCTTTTTCCTAAATTAGGGCAAGGTTTAATTCAAATTAAAATGTTAAAATGAACTAAATATTTATATTTAATCAATTTGGGTTCATTATTTCATTTTTACAATGAAGACTATAATAAATAAACATTTGAAATCCTGAAATGAACGCACCCGAAACAACTGATATAACAAATTATTGTTAATAAATGGGTGAAAAATGTTATCAGAAGATTATGTAAGGTATTATAAACAAAGCTTAATTTTTTTAATTATTTAATAATACTATTAAAACCATTATAAAGTAGTTTCAAACAAGTTTTAATTATGGAAATCCTGAGGTAAGGGACATTCCTTTTAAAATTATTTTTGAAGTCTCTTTAATGAAATTCAAAAATATTGTTTATATATATATATGGACTGATTTATTATTAAGGATTTCATGATGCTTTATTACCATAATATGTTTCTTGTCCATATTTATATTGGGTTGAGCTTCATTAGAGCTCATGATTTGTTGGGTTGGGCCCATTATAACTGATGATATGTTGGGTTGGAGCCCATTATAGCCCAATATATGAAGGGTGAGCCCCATTATAGCTCTCCAATGCATTGGGTAATCTATAGAAGCAATTTTATAGAAGGGTTATTACATGTGTAAGGGTTATTGTGAGAGTGATATGGAAAATATTTCTCAAGGTAACTACATGATGTTTTTCTGCATGCTTATGAGTTTTCAAGAAAAGGGGTTTTAATGGGTTTCATGATTTCAATAGAGTACTGGTTTTTTCTTTCTATATATCTCTTACTATGATTTTTTTTGCTCATTTAATGCCATTAAAATGTGTTTCAATGGATTCCATACTAGTTTAAAAGAAAATTATGGTTCTAATGCAGTTGAATCCAATTAGTTACATTGTAATTTTTTTTGTAAACTTTGATTTAGTGTGTTTAAGTTGTTGTCTAATTCTCGAGAACCTAGACCAGAAAATGACCACAATTTTAATAAACTATTTTTATTTATTCAAGTTTCTTTAAAAAAAATCACACAATATTTTTAAGGGTTTCACCTAGGTTTCAGGTTCGGGGCGTTATACATAGTGTCATGAAGGTGGTCTTAAGCACATACACATGATCAGTGGGTTTTTTCTTAGAGGTTTCTATTGAATGAATGGAAAATTTATGTTAAATTATTATAATTAAACTTAATTACATATATATATATATGATACTAAATTATATATATTAAAAATTATAGGTATTATTATGAAGTGGAAAATTGTAAAGGAAAGATCAAGAGAAGAGTGATACTTACTGTAGGAACATTGATTTTCCTTCAAATTATTAATTAAAATAAAGGGATTGGATAAATAAGAGTTAAAAAAGGTTATGGTTAGTCTTCCAATATTATAAGAAGAATAAATTTTCTAATTTTAACCAAATAATTCCAATCCAAGGGTAATGAGTGAAGGGGAGCTACTGTGTTCTTTTTTAAGTGAGGACAATGGATGTTTTGGAAATAAATTAATTTATTAAATTATTAAGTTACACTATTCAATTTCAAAGGCCCACCATAATATGAAAATATAGAATATAGGACATTATATGGAAGAATATAACATCATAAAATTGTTTTGGGGATATCTTTGAGTGAAATTGTAATTTTTACGTTAACGTTTTTAAATTATCTATGTGCAAATTTTCCATGGTAAATTTTTCATTTATCCATGTTAATTAATTGAAATATTCATTAATATTATTGACATTATAAATAAATATGAGAATTATAATTTATATATGATATTAATTTTAAGTATTAATATTAAAATTATTAAAAAATATGTTCTTTAAAATAAACACACACAATTATTATTTATTTTGAGATAATTAGACTTTTAAGAATATATTTATTTATGAATTAATTTTTATAATGCTAATAATTTTATGAAATAATAATATTATTTTAAATTACATAAATTTCATTGGATAATAATATCAATCAATAAATAAATTTTACCAAAATATTAATTAATTATGAGAAAAAACAAGATGTTTTTTTCTTTACTAATATAGCTATTAACATTTTTTCTAAAAATACCGGTCATGTGTTTTTATGCTAAAAAATTATTTGATGATTTATAATGTTATTTTTTAATTTAAAATTGTATCAATTAAATTTTTTTATGACCTCCTAAGACATTTTTATATATTTAAAAAATTCAAGAAGACAATAATTATTTAAGAAACCATATTTATGAATAAATATAAATTTTTTAAAAAAATAATAAAAATTATCTTATAAGTATATTTAGATACCAGAAATTAAATAATAAAGATAAATATCTATTTAAAAATTTAAATATTATATATTTAATGTTTAATATAAAAAATATAACTATAAACTTCTTTTATTTGAAAAGAAATTCTTAAATATTTAGTGTTTCCAGTATTATTTTATAAAAACTCTCTAATTTTGTTAATTTTAATATTTAATATCTTATATAGATATATTATATGATATAAAAAATATATTTTAATGATTCCTAATTTAATTTTATATTTTATTATAAACAGCTTTTTAGTATGAGTGTAGAAAGATATATAACTTAGTATCCTCAAATGATATATATATATATATATATATAAAATGAAATCTATGGAAGATAAAATGACATTAAAAAAACATAAAAATATATAAAAAGAATAAATAATTCCACATAAAAACTATTTTTTAGGATGATATGAATATAGATTTGTTTTTAGAGAGAAAAAACATATAATTTCCTAAAAATGGAATTTAGTCATTGTCCATCTCAATTTTAATGCGATATTAGAAAAGAAACCACTACCTTTGACATCCAACTGAACTAATGAAATCCAATTACATTTTAAATAAATTCAAGGTTATGTTTATATATATATATAAGAACATAATTCAAATTTATTTTACATAATACCACTTTTAGTGTTTTAATTCCAACATATTAATTTCCAATTATTTTCATTACAAATCATGTGGTAAGAGTTGTATTTTATAGGAATACTTTTCTTTAGTGATTTTAGTCCTTTATAATTGATTATAAAAATCTATATAATGTTAATTATGATTTATTATATTTTTTTATGTAGTTATGGAGTATCAAATACATGTAATGGACCTTTTTGTGAAGGTTTTCATGGAACAAAAAAACCATTTTTAGTTATAGTGAATTTAAAAAATATTAAATTTATCCATTATTTGAATCCAGAATATTAAAACTGAACAATTCATAAAATAACATAAGTTAAAAGCTAATCTATAAATTACCATTATTTATGTTTTCTTAGATATTCATGGTGTAATCATTTTTAAATATTTTATATAGGTGGAAAACCTACACAAAAAATGAACATGTTATAAAGACTGAATGATTAAAAAATGTTATTGAATAGTAATTATAAAACTATTAAAAAAATTATTCATTTCCAAATCATGTTATGAATGTCATATATTTTATTTTATAATGTGTTTATAAAGAATAACAATCACAATTATTTAGGAGATGATAAAACATACATTGAAGAATGGAATCCCATCATATAGAACCTATTACAAATGAGTGATTTGTGACTTCAGACTGTGATAATATTGTCACAAACATTAACCATTAATGTATTTGGGTGAATTTTGGAAGGGACTCAATAGAAAAAAATGGAAGATTTTGGGAATATGTGCGAAGTGGATAGTTCTTTTTATGAGTGATATAGGGGGAATTTTTTCAAATACTCATCCCTTGAAATATGCATAATGTAATTTCCATGTAATTTGGATCATGATTAGAAAAATAATGGAGTTAATAAAAGTTATGGTTGATCAATCCCTCATACCCATATTTAGGGATATCTTTTGATGAGTTTTTAATTTATATACCTATTAATTTAACCCTTTTACTTACTTTTTATTCTATTTCCCTGGTGGATTAAATGTTTCTTGGTTATATATTATTTGGAATAAAAATAAAACATACCTATATTCCTAATTTTGAATGTCTGGTAATTCTTTTTTAATAAATTTAATATAAATAAATATCTAAATATGAAATGTGACCATTTAAATTAAAATATAAATTGGATTGAAAAGTACCTCATTAATAAAAACCATTATTTTGTTGAAATATTATTGACGCCAAATGTTGGGAACAATAATAACAATAGGGAAGGCTTTATGGATGCCTCACGATGACCTTTCACGGATCCCCATGGCCTCGCGCCCACCATGGAGCAAGGAGGGGGAGGTTTTGTGAACAAATTTGACGTTCGCGAGCACGCCGCGGATCAAGGAGGCCAGAGCACCCACGAGATGAGTTGACATTCACAGGACGACTGTTCAACAAGGAGGCAGGACACCCACAAACCCCTTTGACGTTCATGAACTCACCGTGGAGTAACCTCTGTCTTCGCGCCAAGAGACCTCTGCTTTGCGACGCCTCTTGCCTATAAATATAGGGCTCCCCTCAATCCCAAAGGATGGATCATTCGGCCATTCACCATCTGAGCTCTCAAATCATGAATCACTTCATTCTCTATAAACCATGAGCTCCTCAATGAACTTTTTTCTTTGCGAAGTTCCTTCCCATTTGTTTTAATCGATCCCCATTTCTGGGAGGGATGCCTTTCCTGAAGCCCATGGGCCATTGCGAAGGAAGGAGATCCAAAGGGGGACTCAGGTCATTGAGAAGCATTTATGCTTCAGGAAATACCCTCCACACACACACGATCCACATGATAAGGCAAGGTCACTATGCTTCATGAAGCATATTGCTTCTAAACACCTTACCTCGCGAGGCACCCTTGCATTGCGGGGCACTGATTCACGAATGACTTTCCACTTCACAATGATCCTCCCATATGCACATATTTTATATGCCTAGTCTAGGAGACATAACTTCATGAAGAACATCCCTTTACAAATCCATTCCACTTCATAGAGCACCATAGATTCACAAGGATTCTACATATGAACCCCTCTTCTCTGTAACTCCTTTTCTCATGCAACCCTTTAGGTTTGAACGAAGCATTTTCAATGTCCCATGGATGATACTTCCCATTTAGTTGCTTCGACTCATGATTCTTCGCATAGAAATGCTAACGACTATTACTTCTTCGCATAGCCACGCTAACATGGAACCCCCAATGGTTCACTCAATAACACCCCCAACCATGGTTTTTCCGGTCCCTTTGCTTCCCTAAGGTGTAGCGGGTTCCAGATAGGTATGTCCTAAGGGTGAAGAGTAAACCCAACCCATCCGAGATGTAGGACATTAAACTAAAAAGATCCATCTTCCTCAGCACATGACGTTAAAATGAGACCTCTCCCATGACTTGCACACAGGGTGTCCCGTCCCAGACATTATCTATGCCCACTGGTCTCCACGGGAGATAAATAATTCCTCACATGGAATGAGATCCTCTTTATTGGAGTGACATCTGTCCACAGAGAATGGACGACCACCATGGTGTAAGCCCCTTGATTTTCTTTCATGAGGTAGCACCCTTTCTCCTCCTCTCTTCTAGGGATCCAAGTCTATCTCCCTCTAGGATTTTCCACCATATGGGAGTCCATCCTGAAGTAAGGCCAAATCCCCATCACCTTAGGTCTCTATAATAGAGTAAGCCTTTGTTTCCTCTTTGGGTTGATAACCACGCATAAGCCCCTACTTCTAATTTTGGGATACCAACTTCATGTATCCTAATCCCACTTCCCATGGATGCAACTTTCACGACGTGTTCGTCAGGTATTTGCTGCATCTTGTTTCTCACACCGAGCATGACTCACATGGGCTTAGAGTAAGCATCGACAATGACATCCTTGGGCAGCCTAGAGTGTAACCCCCACACCCATAACTGAACTACGAGGTCTTTGATCATTTCCAGGGAGAGGTATGTAGGAATCCTCCCTGCGGTTCAAGCCCGAAAAATAGTCGTTTCGACCATCTTCACATCGGTTCACCAACACCTCGGGAAGCCTAGAGTGTAAGCCTCAAACACAACCTAAACTATGGGGTCTTTGATCCATGACAAGGAAAGGTACGTAGGACACCTCCCTGAGGTTCACTCCCAACAACAAATTGGTTCCAACCATCTTCACGTCAGTTCACGAAATCCTTTCTAAACTACATGGACTTTGATCCTTGCTAAGACAAGGTACGTAGGAGGCCTCCCAGATGTTCAAGCCCCACACTCGGTCATTTCGACCACCTTCACATCGGTTCCCACACCACATGAACTATGAGGTATTTGATTCTTTCTATGGTAAGGTACGTAGGAAACCGCCATGAGGTTCAATCCCACCATCAATTTGGGACCTAGGCCCTCCTTCACATCAGTTCACCCCTGTCCTGCATGACGTTAAATTATTATACTCAATTAGAGGTTAGCCATTATCTACCCTGAGCAGAGGTAAGTCGTTGGTTCCCCAGTCAACGGTAAGCCATTGCACCCACCTGAACAATTAGGTCTTTGAACCATTCTAAGGAAAGGTAGGTAGGACACCTTCTTGAGGCCCGAGCCCAACAAGCATTGGACCCCAAGTCCTCCTCCATGTCGGTTCACTGACCCCCATCCCATAGGAACTACATGGATTCGTTCCTTGTCTCCTATATTAGGTACGTAGGAAGACTCACTGAGGTTCTACCCCATCCAACGGTAAGTCGTTGCGACACAATTCAGTAGTAAGCTGCTGCGATGCCATTCAGTGGTAAGCTATTTTCCACCCATCTAGCGGTAATCCATTGTGACCCCATACAGTGGTAAGCCATCGTGACCCTATATAGTGGTAAGATATCAACATCCCCATCCAGCGGTAAGTCATTGAAATTCCCAATCGGTGGTAAGCCATCATCAGATGAACTACGAGGACTTTGATTTCATGTGACGAGGATATGTAGGAATCCTCTTTGAGGATCAAGACCAAATTCATCATCATCCTCATGCCAGTTCCATCCCATTCACCATCCAATTCATTCAACACTCCATCATCCATCCTTATTATTACCCAGGCTGCCATATCCCATTGGGATCATGCCACCTCATTCCCCTTTCCCCTCAACAACAATTGAGATTCTTACCACATGTTGGTCCCAACATCAATGTTCTCTCCAGAGGTTGAACCCAACTGATACACATTAATCAATGTCTTGGTCAGTATGATTCGTCTCTGCTGGACATTAAACATGCGGAATAACTTGTGTTACACATGGGAAGATTAGGAAGACATCAGATACATGCCTATGGCATATGATTCCCCACATTATACATGGGATTCCTTGGTCTTCCATGCCCTTGAGAAGCCCTATAATAAGGGAAAGAAACCCAGAAGTGTCAGTGTTCCAGCATCTAGACACGCTAGTGATGTCCAATGTGAATACTCCCCTAATCGAAGGTTTCTTCCCAGATGGGATCCTTTGAAATGTCCTGACAGAAGTAGTATAATTAACTGGTGTCTATGAAGATATGGAACTAGGAATAGTTTCACGAACAACATCTTAAATCTATAAGGGAGACCCAGAATAGGTGATTAGTTATGAGGAGGAATCCATGGAAGGGAGAACCGATATCCCGTCATCCCGTTTCAATCAAGGAGAAAAAAACCCTAAATAAGGAACAGATTCTCTTCGCCTTTGGAAAGCGGGAATGCGAGGCAGAAAAACTGCCCCTTTTGTACTCAGGAATACGGACGCACGCGCCCTGAAAAATGTGTCAGAAATAGAAATGGTGAACCCGACATGATGGTCTTCTCTTCAACATGGAGATTAGTAGCATACGATACATCAGTGTATTAATGTGTCATGAGATCCAACTATTCGGCACCGGGTCCCGCCGGAAAAATAGTGGGTCTGGCGTGAAACTCACATGATGTTGAGGCAGAAGAATGTTTGACTTCCTGGTCAGCGACGTTGTCAGCATGGACCCCTCTTACCAGTCAGAGAATATGGGATGGCGTTGGGGAACTGGTCATCGATTCCTTTTTATTTCAGCTCTGATGATTTAATCTGCCTATTTTCTGAAACCAACCAACTGCACCTAGAACTTGGTCACCACCTGCCCACCGACATAGGAGAAGGGGCAGTACCAGCACTGTAGTTCCTCATGGCTTTGCCGCTTCCGCAACGGCCTCTACACCCACGACCATGGGGTGCCCACGCCCCATCTCCCTGTCCATGGTCATACAGTGAAGGGTGATCAATGACCTCATACACCAGTACAAGGAGGAGGGAATTATCCCAACATAAGATATGCACCTACTTGATTTAGAGGCTTTTATGCCTCGTCGTCAACACCATCCTCGAGGGCCACACAGGGAGCCACTGCTCCCCACTCCAAAATATTAATGTTTCATGAGCCTTTCCCCAGAATTCTTCGATGACTCCCTACCCCACGTCGATGAGGTAAGGGATGTCAGGGTCAACCCAATTAAGATTTCATTCTAGGGGCTCCCAGTAAGGGATCCCACCTGACCACATCAGTACTGTCACCCAGTATTACTGGATGAGGAGAAGGTATTCTACATACTTTCACCACCGGCTCTGGTCCGTCTAAACTAACGCCAACGTCGGGCGCAAGCCAAAGAGGACGTCCTCCAAGGGGCGTCAATGTCAGTGGATATTGTGGCCTGATCCCCCATTGACACATACAACCAAATCCATCGGTATGATGAACAGGTACATTCATATGCCCAACTAGGATCGAGGCCCCAACTACCCCATGGGCAGCCTAGGTTGACTCTCGTTGCCGCGGGCACTGGCAGTGGCCGCCACCGTCAAGCCTATGACAATGAAACCCTATACAGAGGTCCTCCTCGTACCACTACCACGGAGAATGTAGATCTTCCACACTTCCATGATCATCATGGAGGCCCTCTTCATCCCACCTTCAATCAAAATGAGGGTCCTCCTAGTGGTGTTAATGCATGGTAAAGAAGTCTCTCTCGTTCCCACGACACCGGATACAGAGTCATTCCTCCCGACATAGACTTTTAGTATGGGGACGTTGCACATCCGGTCACTCTTTAACGTGGGTACCCTCACCGTTTCCTCGTAGAAGCTGGAGAAGGTCCTCCTCGTCTCAGAAATCAGGTGATTGAGGGCCACCTCCACTTCACCAGCGCCCGACACAGAGGTCCTACGCATGTTCAGCTCGACTAGTACGAGGACCTTCCTCGCACTGAGGTCATTAGAGTGAACAAGAATGGGGTTCCCACTCATGCTCTTATGGGATCGAGCGGAGGTCCTACTCACTCCAGAACATCCCACTAAGGTCCTCCCCATACACCTTTTGATATATTTCCCGGTGCTCCACACACCACAGCTTTCTCGGGAGTATGTCCTCCCCGCCCCAGCACCAGTAGAGCCGAAGGAACTCCTCGAGTCAGAAATATGACCTATATAGAAGAGCCATCCAGTGGAAGTATGGTAGGTCCTCACCACCATAAGAATAATTTGGGGATGCTTCTGATAGAGATCAAACCAATCTATTTCTCAGACTCCGCAGTAGAGCAAAACTCAACGCAGGAACCCTCCCATCGCTCCTCCGATCCAAGGGATGGAGCAGGAACAATGTGTATCATCCTAGTAATCCCGGAATGTGAGGTTGATCAGATTCCCACCTCCCTCCATAGGTATATCCACGAGGAAGAAAAAATTAAAACTTTGTAGGTTATGGTCATGAAATCACCAACATCGTCACCAGAATCACTCTCTACCTCGACAAGAGATCAGATAGAGCAATTCTAGGGACCAATGGTAGGCAAGTAGTAGCGCAACATATCTCCAGTATCCATATCCCCTGCACCAGGAACTATGGCCATCAGTCCATCCTACCACAATGTGGTGGCTAAGTCATTACACTCTTTACAGGAAAACCCGAGATTTGGCGGCCAGTCAACCTGTTCTATGTATTCCCCACCGGCCATCCTACCATCCCAGCAGTCTATCATAGTACTACTGCTAGTTCCTCAGCTTCCTCCGGTTGATTAGTGGGGTAATAAAGGACCACACCTTGTATCTGAGGTGAGGAGATTATGGAATATCACTGCAGTGGACCAGTTCCCCAAGATGTTCTGGCCCATGGTAGCGTCGAATTTCTGCCTGCCGGAATCCATCACCCCAGAGGAAGTTGAGTGTTTCTACCAAACCCTCTAGGCAACACAATTACACCTTCAACATTAGGGAGTGGTTTTTCCCAGGAGCCAATATAATTTTGAAAATATTGGTGACAAATGCCTTCTAGTTGATTTGGCCTCACTCCCTATGGCTCTGCACCCCGAGTCACTAGGATGACGTAAGGCCCTCCAACAGAAATGCGTTCGGAGTTTTAAGGTACTCTACATGATTATCAAGGAGGATTCCCCCATCTAAAAATCTAGGGATGGGGGTAGTATGATTCCCTCTTATTCAGTAATATCTTATGGTTGCGCGACTCAGTAGGCGATATTGAGGACATGCCCTCTGGAAGGGTCAGAGTCAACATAGCTGACACAGTGGATAAAGAGAATGAGATGGATCTTCTTGACGGGGTCTTACCCCCTGAGGGTGTTCCACCACTACTAGATGCATCGGGAAGAGTTACTCGCCAGCAGAGGAATATACTGGGTCTCCCTATTCCCACCAAGGCATTGGTGCTTATCCAAAATCATGTTAAGTGTAAAGAGAACCTCGGAGCTGCCAAACACTCTAACTTGTCTGCCTTAGTGAAAAAGATGGAGGAGGATCATGGGAAGGCCACGTTGTGCCACCAAATTTCCGAATAGAAGATGTTAGTCAATAACCTCCTTGTTGAATGCACTGCAGAGCAACAACTAGACTATGGAAATCCTAGGCTAGTGCAGCAAGGGCGGGAACAACATCCCCTCGGCGAGCTGCCACTAGGTGACCCTGACTATCCTACCCCCGCAAACAGGGATGAGGCTAGAACTTAAGAAAAGAGGGCACGATATGTCTCACCAAACCCTCCGGAATAATGTGAAAATCCATGGAACCCATCTTGGGTACCCCCAAATTCCCAGCAGGTCGCTTCACCAGCCACTCCATGAGCTTCCGAGCCACCATACCATGTTGAAGGACCCGCCAAAACACTCGTGGTTAAGGATCCCCTTCAAGACAGGGTCCCTCACCCATATAATCCAATGGTGGCACTCATTTCCCTCTTTGAGACATTGGAAACACGAAAGGAGTCACCCCACCTGATGTCAAGCCATATCCATCATGGGTGGATGATATGCTGGAACCTCTGAGTTTCGAGAATAACACTTTTCCCCTTTCAATAGAATAGGGGACCTGCCACAACATCTGTCCCACTTCACCTAAAGGTGTGGGCCCATGTTATGGAATCCAGTGCATCTGGGGGCCACCAAACTCTGATGTTTTGTGTAGACATTGGAGGGTCCTACGTTTGTCTAGTATAGCCAGCTCCTTATCAGATCAGTGACCAATAGGGAGGACCTCTATAGGAAATTCCTCTACTAGTTTAGCTCGAAAACACAAAAAAAAATGAGCATCATAGACCTCTTCTAGTGAAAACAGAGTCCCGATGAGCATGTCGAAGACTTTATCGCCCGGTGGAAAGGGCATAAAAACTCCCTTGACATGCCATAGACTCAAGAAAAATTACTGACAATGTGGGTAGGGAATGGTAAAATGAAATTGGTTCCCTCTCTGATCACCCAGAACTACCCTGGAGAATTCTAAGACTTCTCTGATAAGGCCTGACACCTAGAAGAATCCCTCCAACAAGATAGTCAAGCACGTCTGTTTCCCCCTGTAATTTCTGCAAGGAGGGATTCTAGAGTTGAGCCCACAATGGTATCCCAAAAAGAGGCCACTAAATAGCTAGAATTATTACTAGTGGAGCTGCCTCTACAACCTCGTAGAGGACCACCACCATATGCACAACCTCCATCCCACCAATGGCTACCTCAAAATCAGTAGGTTCCCCTGCATAATGCACCGAAACTACCTAGGAGGGGAAATAAGGCCCTGCCTCTTCGACAGGCTCCTCCAGCTCCTCGTCAGGGCCAAACTCGAAGGCCCCCCTTTCTGGATAGAAGAAAATAGACCTACTCATTTAATGAGAATCAGGTTCTCGTCTATTTCTGAAGTGTCTTGGAAGAGAGGATTGTGCGGTTTCCTGAGTGTAGAAGTCCAGAAGAGGCGAACCTCACGGATCGCCCCTTCTACTGCCCCTATAACTATATCCTGGGACACACTCTCAACCAGTTCTATGAGTTCAAAGACTATCTTCAAGAATAGTTTGATAACAACATAGTCTGGTTGGGTCCAGCCCCGGCACTAGTGGCATGCATCGTCATAAGGCCAAATAATAGTAGCGATAGGGAGGGCATGTGGCAGCATGTTTATAACCACAGGTCTCAGAATTATGATGATTAGATGGATAGAAAAATGGTCACCCATGCTTATGGTATCATCTGTGCGCACCTGAATTTTCCAGAGCCTTTAGAAGCTGTAGCCACCACTTCTGCATCGTCATCTCATTCGGCATCTTCCTAGAAGAGAAAACATCGATGATGCATGGGAATGCAACACGCCCTGCCAATGCCATCAACGTCTGGTACTCTTGGTGAATTCATTCCCCCTGAGAAGGGGATTCCTCATAGAATATTCCCAGTAGTGGTTGACTCTTTGAGTGACAGTCAAGGGTACTCTTTGGTTAACACTGTAGAGTTGGAAAACCCCTACAAAACCTCCAATGACAGGGAGCGCCAGATAGATCTCCCCAATGTCCCTAGCTGACGCCAACATCAGCGGATCCGTGGTCCTATGTGTCATTGAGGAACATCAATTAGAACTTCCAGCTAGGTAATGAATGAAATTGAGACTAGACAGCAGACCCAACGCAGAGCTCATCATGCACAAACTCCTCATATGGTGTCATCAGGCCTACCTCTACCACTGGTTGTGCCATTGGATCAGGAAAAGCCACCTCGACCATGCTGCGACCATCCACGCCCTACTACAGGCCAGTCTCAATCATCCGACTGTCATCCAACAGCCACTCTGTAGGCTCCGACTAGTGAGCAGCATGTTATGCCCAACACGAGTCAGCCGTTTATCTAGCAAGTAGAGGCCACCATACCTCCTACAAGCAAAAATCCATGCCTAGTGTGTATTTACTATGTTCTCAAGCTCCGTACCAGTATCCTAGCAAGGATTTATATCATATAGGCCCCTATCCTATCGACATATATGTGTGATTCCCTCACTGAGGCTTTAAAAATGCCCCTACAGTTTGAGATAGAGGTAGTAGCTGCAGATGCCTTCCATGTAGAAGTGATAAATAATGTTGAATGCCAGGCCATTATCTCATTCTCCGGAGAAGATGAAGGCTCTCCCATACAGGGGAAAATTTTCCCTCTATACATCATCGACCAATTAAATGGAGTGGAGGTTCCCCACTGTCTTGTTGACACTGGCTCTAGGATTAACCTTATTCCGACATAGACACTGCGGAAGCTGAGGTTATCCGATAATGGCTTGACTCCCTCCAACCTGAAAATCCAGGGATATTATAGGACAGAGCAAACCCCAGTCGGAATGATCTAGTTGAAGACCCATTTTGGTGGCCTAGTTTCTAGTACCGAGTTTATGGTTGTCTCCCAAGACATCACATAAAATGAATTAATGGGAAGACAATGGATCCACCTGCATGTGACGGTTCCCTCATCGCATCACAAGTGCCTCAAGTACCCCCCCCCCCCCTCAATGGTTGATTGGGAATGATCCATGGTGTCTCGTCTCCTTTTGGCTTTTGTGAAGCCTTCTACCTAGATGCTGACTATTACAAGAGCAAGAAAATAAGATTCAGGACAATGAGGTCGAGCATGCCGCGGTTGCAACCGACCCCTGGGCAGGTCAGAATGACACCTGCGTCTTCCTGATCCCTCGATTGGAAGCCATTACCCCCTATACGGGGAAAATATTTTGATGTCTCGGTACAAAGGGGAAGCATATTATCAGGTCTATGTTGCATCGGGAGATCACATCATATTCTTATATGAATCAAACCTCAGTGATTCTTGAGCCCCCTACTTCCACAAGGTATCGAGATGTCTGCCCCATGGCAACGACAATACATCATACTTGCCTGTTTCTCCGATATAGAATCAACCGGCTCAAGCCAACATGCCACTCTTTCTTTGATATCATCTAGAATGGCCCCTTTGGCCAAAGCCCAGATGAGATCAGGTCAACATATTTCATTATTATGGTTTTGGCAGCACCATAATCTCTTGATGCAGTGACCACTACCACTCAGGCTGGTATCAGACTCGCATCAGAATCTATTGAAACAAAGAAATATCCTCCCTTTAGCGATCCCTCCTCAAGAAATAAATAGGTTTGGAGGATGCTACCCCACCATTGAAGAGGGCCTCTCTTCCATAGTCGACGAGTTGGTAAAGGTGATCCTCGGTAGCGAGGAAAATCTGAGACCCACATTGATTAGTGCCACCATGCCTCCTGAGGATCAGCAACGGTACATAGACATCCTGAAACAACATCGTGATGTATTCCCCTCGAGCTATGATGAGATGCCCGGACTAGATCATAAGGTATCAATCCACCTCCTTAGTCTCCCTGCAAATAATTGCAGGTTCATACAGCCTCTAAGGAAGATGCACCCTTCTCACGGTGCCATGGTGGAGGTATATGTTGATAAGATCATCACAAAATTTTTTTTAAGGAGGTCCAGTACCACAATGGCTATCCAACATTATGCTAGTCAGGAAGAAGAAAAGACAGATCATATTCTGCATCGACTTCTGTGATCTCAATCCTCATTCTCCGAAAGATGATTTCCCCTTCATTTGATGGAATTTCTGATTGATGCTACAACTGGATTACAATATGGATGGGTACTCTAGGTACAACAAGATTCGAATGGACCCTGAGGAGGAGGATTCCACAGATTTCAGGGTGCCAAAAGGTACGTTTTGTTACCATGTCATGCCCTTTGGCATGAAGAATGCAGGTTCCACCTATCAGCGGGCCATGCAACGCATATTCAAGACAATCCTAAGGACATTGGTGGAATGTTATGTGTACAATCTAGTGGTCAAATCTCACCAATTCCAGGACGATCTCAAGGACCTTTATAAATTTTTCGGCCTCCTCTGTTCTTGCCACCTGAAGATGAACCAATTGAAATGTTCCTTCGGGGTCACCCCTAGGAAGTTCCTTGGATTTTTTTTAGGTAACAGGGCATCAAGTTCAACCTAGAGAAGATCAAGTCCATCATCCAGATGCCTCCCCAAGAAATATTCGGGAACATCATGGTTTTCATGGCCACATATCCTATATACGCGGATTCATTGTGAATCTGGATGACAAGTGTAATCCCATTTCTCAAATCATGCTTAAAGGTGCTGCTTATGAATAGTATGAAGAGTGACAGACCACGTTTGAGGAAATCAAGCAGTATATGCTCCTTCCTCCAGTCTTAATGCCACTTGTCTCCGGAAAACCACTAGTCCTTTATGTGACTACCCTGGAATGATCTATTGGTACCCTTCTCACCCAGAAGAAAAACGAGGGGATAGAGAACATCCTTTACTACCATAGCCACATGCTCCTCAATATAGAGACTAGATACTCCCCCATCGACAAAAACCTTCCTTGCACTGGTATTCGCAGTACAGAAATTGTGACATTACTTGCTGCACCACGAGGTACAATTGGTGACTTAGGTAGACCCACTAAAGTATATTCTGAACTGCCCCATGTTGAAAGGCATTCTAGCTCGATGGGCAGTGATTCTTCAGTAGTATGATATCAGGTTTTCCCCTCAGAAAGCTATTAAGAGGGAAGCATTGGAAGACTTATTTGCTACCCATCCAGATCCTACTGAGTAGTGCTTGGATCTCGATTTCCCCAATGAGGCGATCCTCTCGGTGGACCAGGCCATGCCATGTTGGCATATGCATTTCGATGGTTCTTCATGGAGTCCCACTGGCAGGAGGCTCAATGACCCCATGCTCAATAGGGTAGGCTTGGGTGTCTTCTTTATTACCCCGAAACAAGCCATTCTACTGTAATAATTCATATTGTCAGAAGGCTTCACCAATAATGAGGCAGAGTATCAGGATCTTATCACTAGAATCGAGCTGGCCCTAATGAGTCATGTTCCCCATTTGCATGTGAAAGGGGATTCTGAACTAGTCATCAGGCAGATCAACAGTGACTAGACCATCAGAAAGAAAGAGATCGTACCATTGTTAGAGTGCACTCTCTAGATAATGGCCCTGTTCCCATCAAATCCATAATATAATAATGTCCCTCAATCTTAGAACGGTTGAGATGATTCCCTGGCCGGCCTGGCTGCATCACTTGTAGAGACTGAGCATGATGATCAGATTATCCACATGGCACATCGGAGAGTCATTTCTCCCGTCAACCCAGATGACAACGAAAGCCTAGAGGTTAGCCATCTTACTGCTGGAGCCCCAATTACAGACCCCCAGATGCAGTGGGTGAAGTTTCTCCTGACTGTAGATCCCCCTTTGTCGAGTATCTCCAAAATGGTTACCTACCAGTAGATTGGGCTGAGCGCGAGTGAATTTGATGCCGCACGCTGTAGTTTACCTTCCAGAGTGGTCCTTGTATTGAGAAAATACACTACAAGCATAGGTTCGATGGAGTTATCCTCTATTTAATCCAAGGAGTCCATATTTTTCAGGTCATGTAGGAAGTTCATGCTGGTTCCTATGGCGCCTACCAGACATGGCCGAAGCTATCTCACCAGATCCATAGACTGGGGTACTTTTGGCCCTCAAGGATCCATGATTGTATTGAGTTCTCCAAGAGGCTTCAGGTATGTAAATTTCATTACTACTTCATGAATTATCCATGAGATCCTTTCCACACAACCAAGTACTCTTGGACCTTCGCAGTCTGGGGACTGGATGTCATGGGACCATATCCACCGGCGACATCTCTCCTATGTCGGTTCATCCTGACCACTAAGGATTTCTTTTCCAAGGGAGAAGAGGAAGTTCCACTCAAGGAGTTCAAGTCCCATTCCATTTTTGACATGGTGAGCTCCAATATAATATATTTATTTTGAGTCCCACATGCCTTCACCACCATTAATGGCACCAACTTCCATGCGGCTGAGTTGAAGAAGTTGTATGCCAAATACAACATCCATTAAAACCATACCTCCCACTATCACGTGCATGAAAATGGATAGATCAAGGCATTCAACAAGACCATCTCTAACATTTTACAGAAAATGCTTGGTTAGAACAAGATGATTTGGCCAAAAAAACTCCCCAACGCCCTCTGGACTAATCAAAAAATGACTCGTAATTACACACAAGTGACCTCTTATTCCTTGGTATATGGAACAAAAGTCGTCTAGCCAATCATGATTTAGTTTCCTTCATTACGCACATCAGTATATGATTAGAAAGCGCTAGATGAGGTATTTGAAATTCATCTGGATGAATTGGAAGCACTTGACCATAATTGGCCTCATGCCATACACAACTTGGAAAGACACCAGAACAATATGGCCAGATCATTCAACAAGAAGGACCACCTCTACTCTTTCCTGCAAGGTTATCTAGTATTGGCCCTCCAGACACCAGTGACACCTAGTAAGAAACCACCAATGTTGGAGCCCAAATGGGAACGACCTTTCGTTGATCACATGGTTTACCCTAATGTTGTGTACTCACTATTGACCATGGATGGTGAGCGTATAACTCCTCCCACAAATGACAAATTTCCAAACCAATACTTTTCCTGGGCCAGCTGGTCCTACATGACCCTAAACTTTTGGGGTCCTACTTGACCCTAAACCACTTCGTCCCACATGGCGTTAAACTGTTCATCATCCCTCAAGACGTTAAACTGTACGGGTCCTCTAGAACTATGTAAGGATTGATTCCCATCCTTATTGGATACATATGAACGCTTAGACGCTCAGTCCAAAGTCCAGAACCCATAATATTCTCTTTGACTATCCCCCATGGGTGTAGTTCTCTTAGAGGTTTCTTTCATGGTATAGTGTAGGCTTCTTTAGCTCCACTCATGTCAGGATTACGATGGTTTCACCATGTGACCCTCCCTATTCATCTATTCTCCCATTCCCTCAACACATGACCTTAAACTGCATGGTCCTTATGAACTACATACTACTTGATTTCCATCATCATAGGATACTTAGGAATGCCTAGACATTTTCTGTGTTGGGCAAACCAAAATTTCAGAATCTCCCCTTAGGAGAAGATATATGGTATGGTACAGAAGTTTCCCCAATTTGCGTCAAGCTCTTCTCGATCCCTCCATACATCCCGCTCCCTGGAGATGTTCGTCACTTTCACCACCCTGCTTGACATTTAAATGCATGGGAACAACTATGCGTTACCCACTCATCTGATTGGGACTCCATCATCTTTCACATCCAAAAGCACCCCCGAATGGAATGGATTCTTAGCCTAAGGACTCTCCTACCACTTCGGGCCAATTCCCTTGAGGATGTTGAGCAACAAATTGATACAAGTCCCATGTTGTGAATATGGTAAGCAGTTAATTCTCATTTTTTTTCACATTTCAGGTCACACTATAAGGACATTGTGTTTTGAACATTGTTAGTGGATGTCCTTTGCCGTTGTCACCACCCCATAGATCCCAAACATTGAGTGTGGTGGTTCATCCTTCCCACTGCATCTAAAAGTTGAGACTCCCTTCGGCCGATGATAGCTATCAGACCCTTATATGATAGGGAAAGGTGAATCTGGCTTCTTGTTTCCTAGACTGAGCACTGCTCATGTGGGCATAGGAGCTATGATGAGTCGGTAACCACACAAGAGGTCATATGGCTATAGTTGGCCGGGACTCCCAGCCTCAGGTCCATTGACCCCTTCGAGCCCCTCGCCCATGTTCTCATTTAGGATTGTGTGGTGCTGTGCGGACTCATGTCCTCATTCACATAGGGAAATGTTTCCACGCCACACATATCCCCATGAGATATCCCTTCCTCCATTTATCCTCCTTTCAATGAGAACGAGACCTACCATGATCAACATGACACGTCATTTGGGTTTCTGTCACCCTCTATATCCAGAATGGACCCCAAATGGTATGGATGCTCTGCGCAAGGGCCCTCCTACCGTTATGGGCTAATGCCCTTGAGGATTGTGAGTGACAAGTTGATGCAAGTCTCGTGTTGTGAACCTGGTCAACAGTTTTCTTCAATCAAAATTCATGCTTTGTGGTCTTCCATAAGCACAATGATTCTCCCTTTTTCGTCCCAGGCATATGAAATTAAACTAGTCATATACAGTCCAAGCTCTATGACCCTAAACTAAGATCACATTCATCCTCACTTCATAACGTTATACTACAAACTCGCCGAGTCTTTCCATCCAAGGCCCAGCCTCCGGGCCCTTGGATTTTTCAGGCCCCAAACCCAAGTTCTCACTTAGGGTTGTATGGTGTGGTGCGGTATTTTTTCCTCATTCATGTCGGGTTTCTCGCTGTGTCATACACATACTTGAAAGATATACCTTACCCCTACCTTGGTCCTCACTAAAAGACGTTAAAATATATACTGGACTGGACATTCCATCTGAGGCCGAGCCTCAAGCCCCTTGGCCTTCTCAGTCCCTCAGCTGAATTTATCACATATGTTTTTACAGTGTGGTGTGGTATTATGTCCTCATTCCCATTGGGTTACTCCTAGCACCATACACCTCCATTTTGTGAGGTATCATACCCATTTGAGTCCTTATTGCATGACTGTAAACAACCCATAACCATCTTCTAGAACTACGTGTGGCTTGACTTCCATCCTAATGGGATACGTAGGACCGACCGAATGTCTAGACTTCATTTTATCCCCATCTCTTAGAAATATACCCTTCACATTGGCCCCATGTCTAGCACTTTATCAGGGAGAGGGGTATATCGTGTGCGATTATGTCCTCATTCGCATTGGGTTCGTAACAACCACACCATGTACCTCTTTCTCATGAGATTTCTCTATCCTCTTGTTCTACAATCATCTTTTCCAATTGGCTGCTCTCAAGTTGATCCCCTCGACCCTCTACGGTGGTCCACTTATGTGCCCATAAGTACTCTGGTTTAGCGTCTGGAGTGTCAGATTTTACCTCGGCATGATTTCTCCCATTTTCTTGAATTCATGTTCCCCTTCATTTGGGCTTCCATAATATTTCACACCCAAAGGGACCCCCAAATGGCATGGATGCAAGGCCTAAGGGATCTCCTACCATTATTGGACAACTTCCTTGAGAGTTTCAGGAATAAAATAGATATATATCCTGTGTTGTGAATATAGTCAGCAGTCAATGCTCATTTGTTTGTCCCTATTTCAGGATAACGTGATATGGATGATGTGTTTCAAACGCAGTCAATAGTTATCCTCCATCGTCATGCCAACCCCTTTATTCCTTGAATTTTGGTTACATGATTTTCATTATTTCCTCCCCATCATGTCCAAATGCAATTTTGACACTCCTGGCACTGTCCCTTAGTGCACATTTGCATGTTAGGAGGAAAACATCCAAGCTAAATGCATCATTTGGGGCTCCGTATTGATTTCCCTTTGGCGTGCGTTCCAGGTATTTCAAAAAACCTCTTTCTCCCTTATTTCCCACACAGAGTTTGACCCACACTGGCTTAGGTATTGGGTTGAGGTTTGCACTTACTTGGAAGGATTTTTCTTCTCTATGGTCTAATCTCTAAGACCAGAAACTAAGATCTCTTTTTGAACTACGTACAACTTGATTCCCATTCCCAAGGGATATGTAAGAACACCTATACATCTTTTCTTTGGGTCTAGCTTGAATTCCACTAATTTATCCCTCTTGTTATGACTTCAGGGATTTTAATATTATGGGACTGCGTGGCGTGGTATGATATTATGTCCTCATTCACATCGGGTGTGCATTAAACTCACCACATACACCCCTTTCTAGGAGTTATTCCCATACTTCATGTCCCAAAAGACATTAAACTGTATGTTGTCCCACATGAAGTTAAACAGTACCTTCTAGAACTACATGTTTCTTGATTACCATACTCATGAGATAATTATGAACATCCCGACATCTCGTCTTTGGGTCCAGCTCAATTGGGAGATAGTCTCTCCCGCCCCATATCCTCTAACCTTTTCTACCCCCTCGGCCCGAGGTTTATTTCTCGGAATCATGTGTGGTGTGATGTGGACCTCTTCCTCATTCATGTCGGGTTTACTTTATCAAACCATGCACATTACCGCTTTGGCCTCATCTCTACAATATCTATGCAACATGACATTAAAATGCATGGATGGTCCCATCACATGACCCTAAACCATTACATTATTGTCCTAGCCGCACGGAAAAAACCAGCGCTACACCATGATATCCTCACTCGTGGGGGCCTCATGATTGGTATCAGTTATACGTCGTACCATTTGTAAATTCCTATATATGGCTTGATTCATGTGGTGATGCTGAGACTTTCTATCCTAAGATCACCGCTTCAGAAAACTAATTCATCCTAAATGAAAAACAAGATTTACCAAATACCACTTCTTTTATTGCAAGGGCCAGAACCACATGATCTCATCATCCCTAGAACTATTACATTACCATGACACCTCTATAACTACATATGATTTTATTCCCATCCACATGGGATATGTAGGAACACCCATGAATTTTGGTCTCTAGGACCAGCCCTAGGATTATACAAATCTTGTCCCTTATTTTTCAGCCCCTTGGCCCAAAATCATTTGGGAACATGTGGTGTGGTGTGAACCTCTTAGGTTCTTGTTCACGTTAGGTTTTTCAATAGCCGAACCATGTTCTTACCATATATTTTCTCAACATGGTCTGAGTTCTATGACCCAATACTTAGAGCTCCCTATGGGAACTACACATCATGTTTGGCTATTTCTCCACCTTGCGCATGGTACATTAAATCAAGACGCCCTTAATTGTCCACCCTAGGACATTACGTTGAAAGTGTATGACCATAGGATCCTTGTCCTTGAGAAGGGACTCTACTCCCACTATCTGATGCGTCTCATGGACGTACTCAAATGTGTTCTGACAAAGAACCCTAATTGTTGAATTTTCATGAGGACATTCCCCTTGTTCTGTGTACAAGATTCCTAATCCCATTATTTGGATCCTCATTCTCTTACACATACGAAGGGACCCCATTCATGGCCTGGTCTCATGCCTCCTCATCTCACAGACCGTATCGGGCCAATGTCCCTCATGAACTCAGACGACATTTGTGAAAGGTCCCGTGTTTCGAACATGGTCAGCGGTTGACCCTCATTTGTCTGTATCCATTACAGGCTAACACAATTAGGATAATATGTTTCGAACATGGTCAAAATCTATCCCATGTCATCACGCCACCATCATTTTGGTCCAGATCTCAAGCATCATGATTCACAAATTTCTACTTCCTTATGTTCAAGTTAAATTCCAACATACTTGGCTTTACTCTTTAATGCATCATGGTGTGTTATACAGGTGGGTCGGCATCAGTGGTACGTCATTCACATAATGTCCCTTCATCCCATAATGTGTGCCTCCTTGTTCTAGGAATGTCCCATCCCTACTTCTTGTTTCCCATATCGAGCACGACTCACGTGGGTTTTGTAGTTTAGGCAGGATGTGTACTACCGTAATCATACCACATGTACCTTTCCTCATCCCGCATGATGTTAAAATGCGCTCTCAGAACTACATATGGATCGATTCCCATCTTCAAGGGATACATAGGAATGCCCAGACATCCTGTCTCTGCGTCTATTCCCATGAATCATAATTCCCATTCCCCCCTCTTTTTCTTCGGTCCCTTGACCTGATTTCTTTGGGGGAACCATGAAATTGCAGCTTTACCCAGAACAAGTTTGAGATTCCCGATAATAACGTTGGAAGGGGAATGTTTCCTTCTTAGAGAGGTCCAATTTAGAAGAAGTAATGATCCATGATTAGTCTGGTGCACCCACCTAATGTGTTCCCACCAAGGTGGTGTAACACCAATAGTTTTGGATTCCATTCGAGAAAACCACAACTCCACCTTCCACGCTTTGCGTTCCCTTTATCCGGATCCTCGTTACATTCGCATATAATGGAACCCCCTAATAGTATGTATTCATAGCTTAAGGCTCTCCAACTATCCTGGGGTAATGTTACATAAGACTAATGGATAAAATTTCGAGTCAGGCCCTGTGTTTCGAACATGGTTAGATGTAGGTCCTCAATCATTTCCCCATATCAGGCTAACACAATTAGGATAATGTGTTTCGAACACGGTCAACAATTATCCTTCATTGTCATCCCACCCCTATATGTTCCAAATTTTGGGTATCATGATTCAAATGTTGCACTCCCCTATGTTTGGATTAATTCCAATTCCCCTGGAGTCACCTCACTCGTGCATGAGAGAAAATTTGGAAAGAGGGAATGTTGATTGTCCTGAGGTCCTCGTCCTCCAATTGGGCCTCTTCCATTTCTTCTTAGAAATCTGTATAGGTTGTTCAAACCCCGGATATCTGAAGCTTGGTCGGCACCCTTATATTCAGACAGAATAGCATGGTGATCATCCCTTGTTTCTCACATTGGGCTCGACCCATGTGAGCTTGGGGATTGATCACTGGGCATTTCATGAATATAATATATGCGTGGAAAATCAACACTAATAACGGGACTTCTGCATGCTCTGGAATCAAATAATCAAATCATTAAAGTACGTCAGAGGGTTTGTGGTCTCTACAGCACTCAAGGGTATGTCCCTTCAATGGACTGGATAATTCCATCAAAATAAAGCTGCAGCTCTACCACCCTATATCATATGAAGTCCAAGATTTTTTGCTGCCTGTTCGGTTCCCACTCCTCGGCAGTGATAGTGAGAAATTCATCGGCTACAATTTGGGCCCTCTCAACGTTGGTCTGGATAATGGTCATCTTCTCCAAGGCTCATTTTAGGATCTCTTCGGCCTTTGTCAGATGGACCTTTAATCACAATATCATCCTCGATTTCACGGTAAGGGTGGCCGAGTGCTCATTCACCCGAACCTCCAGCCATTGAACTTCGTTATCAACCTCTCGATGTTTCCTGATGTGCACCGCTATCCTCTGCTGTCATCCCACACCAAGGCCATAGTCATACTACCAAATTTTCTCTGCCATTAGATCTCGGACGAGCATCTGAGGATGCTAGGCATCCACCCCCCAACACATTTTTCAAGTAATCATGAATTAAGTATGTCCATATCATCCAGACATCGTGATTGGGGAGTGTCATCAATGGAGCGCTTTATTAGATTCCATGATCAATGAAAAACTATTTTGGTGTCCTCTTCATCATAGGTCATCTCGTCTCAGTCAGCATGGTTGGCAGGCTCATATACGGGGAATTCCCTAAGGAACTTGTCAGTAAGGTTCTCATATGGCATTTGATCAGGCATAGCAGGACATGGGAAATTTGATTGATCCTTATCATTGAATCCCACCTCAATAATCATGGGAAAAACATCACTGGTGGTCCCAAAAAAGATTGGGAGTGCCGTAATTTGGTCTGTCTGGATCTTCACCTCCACGATCACTGACATTCCTCTGGGAAAGATGCCTCCAGAAGCCTTGACCAACTTCGCCAAGGCGGCCCACGCCATTTGAAAAACTATATGCACCAAAAATGGCATAGACGTTAGTTGACATGGTAAGTGGGTGAAAATCATGAATTTGGTAGAGGATACTTATAGAGATCAAATTAATGGTCTCGTACTTGGGACGATGCCAATGAGACCTTGAGGCATGGGCCCCAATATATTTTTAGAAAGTCTGAAGGTTATGGAGGGGTCACCTTAGGTGTCCTGGCCCTGCTGGACGTAGCAATTGATACAACCATAAGTGTGGATACCGAAGGCCTTGCTTTTACATCCACTGAGGGATGATAATAGGTTCTATGGGTGAGACTCTCCTACACAGTTCAAGTATTTACTAGGAGTCCAGAACGACCTTAGAGTAGACCCTATGGAAGGGGCTTGGGATTTTACCTCAAGGGCCTATACAAATTCTTCAAGGTCTGAGACCTGATCGCCGACTTCGCCCTTCTCAAACGTGTTCCCTCTACCAGCCTCATCCCTCTAGGAGGACTCGTCCAATTATTCTGGAAAAGGGATGTGCTCTCTCAGTTCAGTGGCTAACAATTGCTGTTGGACCGTATGATCCAGCAACACCTTGACATAATCTTTCAATAGACGAGGATAACCCTGAGAATGCACAACGTCTTCCAGCTCTGCTAGGTATTGCCCAGCCTCCACTTGGAACACTACAAAGCCGGATCGGAAAGGGAATATCCACAAAAAATCCATCCCAATACGGTTCAAGTGTTCCCACCTCTCAGAAAGGCCGAGGAATTTCTGGTTGACTTCCCAGATGTCCCAGGCCTCTGGAAAGAAATCATTCTCTGACATGTCTATATGGCATAGCCACTTCCCCAGAGACTGAGTGGATATCCTACAGAATCCTTTTGGTGGTCTCCCATTTGGATGACTCTGTTCATCTGAAACTAATGGGTCCACTATCATTGTTGGATCTATCACTATGGCCTCACCTCGACTTGTGCAGGTATTGCCGCCATGGCTGCCCTACCACCACGAGATTCCTTTGCCACCTTCCGCCTCGGCCTCGAGATTGGGGAGGCTCACTATCGCTGACCCGAACAATTGGTTGCTTCAGCATCTCGCCTGTGTAGGCTACCTCCTAGCTTTGGGCCTACTCCTTTACAATCCCAAAGACAGTAGTAGGCGGAGGTAGATCGTTCCGAATCTTCCTGTCTTTCTGTGTGAACATGAGCCACATCTGCCTCATCATACACGGGTGATCATCATGGAGCACCTCTAGATAGACCTGTGGGGTCATTCGCTGCATATAATGAAATTTCCATGAAAATCAATGTGGGGTGTACGAATCTCTAAGGGTATCATGGTCCACCCTTTCCACCAAGAATCCTCCTTGAAAGGCTAATATATTAGACCAGTGCTCTTCCATTCTTTTCCTGTTGTCAGTAAAAGAACCCACTGGGAATAGAAACAGGTCAAAGTTGAATTCTTCCACCTTCCACACCCGGGTCAGTACCAATGATGTGGTCTACCTAGACAGAAAGCATCACGCTATGTTCATAATAGAGGGGCGGATGTTCGACCTCAAAGGAGAGATGTGGTTCAGGTACCCCTAAACCACCCTAACATGTGCTTCTATCGACCCATACAAGAGGTGGAATGGACCACATATCCACTATGGCCTCTACAAATCACTTATGTGCCATAAAAGCTTGTATATCTTCGAGATCATCGAGGTCTCGATGTTGACTTACATTCCTATTGCCAACACAGACTCCATGATAAATGTGATGGGTCGCACGACCATGTTTGTATCCCTCACCGGTAGGATCCAACCACAGATGAGAGTTGCGATGAATGCCGCTAGCCTAACTATCATCTGCTGCTCAGTGTTGAAGCTAAATCCCTAGGTTTTACACTATCTGTATTCCAAGAGCTGCCAATTCGAGTGTTCCTTGCCTCAATGATCCCCCTTAGGGCATGTCTGAGGCCTCACTGAAAACTTCCTATCCTCCAGTATGTTCAAAAACTGCTTGAACCATGGCCTAAAATGGACATCCCTTACTGATTCTTTATCCTCTCCTAGCACTAGCTCCATCAATTCCATCTCCAGCCACGAATATTTCTCTGGATCCTACCATGCACCCATGGAGGGGAGTAATTCATCATACATATCCCCCAATATTAGGAACCTTGTGATATAATGGAAGTCCCACAAGCTCATAGAAACCTCCTTGTGGTATAGGTGGAAGGTATTGGTCCTCGATTACCACCTACTCAGAAACACCGACATCAACTACTTCGGCTGATAGATGTGAAACTGGGAGGCCTAAGCTGCCTCTTATAGGCCCACTCTCCTCAGATCAGCCCTAAAATCTTCACATGAGTCACCTACCCAGTGGGCCCAGGCCCAATCATCTGTGATGTTACCGCCCTGGTGGTGGTCCCACTCCTCAAACCATCCCCTCCCCAGGTTCGTCAAGGATGCCTTCAAGATTGTATGTATAGAGTGGGAGACGTCTCCGGATGTAATTCCTTACCGTCCATGTTGTTCAGGTGGTTATACATGCAGTTAGTAGTGATGGGCATGGAATCATCTCGAGCATGGCCATTAGACACCATAAACCATTAGCACTGACATGACGTACTTCTGAACCATTATCTAGCTCGTCCCTACTAGCTTCAAGAATAAAGGGGTCATCCCTCAGCCTGATGTTATACAAAGGCAGCCTCTTGCCAGGTGTATTGTTCCTTTGGATTTCTGAAAATAGCTCCACCAACGAACCGTGGTTAGAATGGCTCTGTATTATCTTCCATAGGCCCATGTTGTTCGCCATCTCCTCCATTCGGGCATCATCTCTGAGGACCTACCTGGAAGCCTCCTAATGAGCCATTCAGTTTTATGTTTTGGGTGTTTTCTTTGTTCGGTTCGTGAAGCCCTTTCGCAAAGCAATGTCATGGAGCCCATTTGCAATGAATGTTCATGGAGTCGTCCCCCGAACATCAAAATAATTTTTCTAAGCGCTATCGTTGAGTCAAAGACTCACTGTCTTCCACGATGCAGAGGACCCAATTCATGGAGAGCAAGCACAGAGTACACAGATCATCATGAATAGAAAGCGCTACAAGATAAAGTCTTGAAGGAAAGAAAGGAAAAAAGAGAGGTCAACTACCCTATTTATAGACATCAACCTTCAGAGCTTCGCGACACCTCTATACCGCACTGAGATTCGCAGCGTGCTATGCCTGCACCTCACTTATCTGCCTCGTGAGACCTCTTTATGAAACAGCTTCGTGGACAGCTGAGGGATTTTGGTGATTGACCCTCAAACATTGACCCTCGATTTCTCCTCGGCTCCAAGTCTAAGGGGGGAATTTGTTGATGGAAAATGTTGGGAAGAAGAAGAAAAATAGAGAAGTCTCTGAAGCTACCTTGTGATGACCTTTCACAGAGCCCTATGGCCCTATGCCCACCGCGAAGCAAGGAGTCAGGAGGCTTTGTGAATGAATTTGACATTTGGGAGCCCTCCAGAGAGCGGGGAGGTGAGAGGCTATAAAAAAGAATTTGAAATTTGTGATCCTGCCATGAAGCAAGGAGGCGAGAGCCTCCGCAGGCCGAGTTGACGTTGGTGAGCCCTTCACAGAGCAATGAGGTGGGACACCCCGCGAACCCCTTTGACGTTCACGAACCCGCCACGAAGTGACCTCTATCTTCGCACTGAGCGACCTCTCCTTCGCAACACTTATTTCCTATAAATACAGGGCTCCCCTCGAGCCCAAAGGAAGGATCATCTGACCTTTCACCATCTGACCTCTCAAATTGAGAAGCACTTCTTTCTCTGCGAACCATGATCTTCTCAAGGTACTTTTTTTCTTTGAGAAGTGACTCCCCCCTTTGCTTTAATCGAACACCTTTTCTGAGAGGAATTACTTTCATAGAGCCCATAGGCCTTTGTGAAAAAATGAGATTCCCATGGGGACTCAGGTCATCGAAAAGCATTTGTGATTTGAAAAACACCCTCCACACACATATGATTCACATTACAAGGTAGGGTCACTGTGCTTCACGAAGCATATTGGTTCACAACACCATACCTCGCAGGGCAGACTTGCTTCGTGAAGCATTGCTACACGATTTCCTTCCCACATCGTGAAGCACCTCTCATATTCACCTATGACATATGCCTATTCTAGGAGACTTCACTTAATGAATCAGATCCCTTTAAAAAGCCCTTCCACTTCATGGAGCACCCGAGCTTCACAAGGCTTATACATATGAACCCCTCTGCTCTGTAACTCCTTCTCTCGTGAAGACCTTTATATTTGAATGAAGCAATATCAACATCTTTTGGATTATATTTCCTATTGTGTTTCATCTCATCAGGCTTCATCACATAGTCATTTTAACCACTATTGATTTTTCGAATAGCCATGCTAACATGGACCCCCTAATGGTTTTCTCCATAACAACCCCAACCACGGTGTTTCCATTCCCTTCGCTTCAGTAAGGTGTAGAGGGTGCCTATTATGTAAGTCCTTGGGGTGCTGAGTAAACCCACCCCATCTGATCTGTAAGACGTTAAAATCCCAAGAACCATTGTCTCAGGAAAAATACATTAAGCTGTGACCTCCCCATGTGCCTTGCACATGGGGTGCCCCGTCCCGGATATTCTCTACGCCCACGAGTCTCCACAGGAGTGAAATCATTTCTCACATGAAATTATATCCTCTTTATCGAAGAAGTTTCTGTCCGCGGTGAAAGGGAAACCACCCTGGTGTAAGCCCCATAGATTTTCTTACAGAAGGTATCACCCCTAGTCGTCCTCTCTTCCTCGGTGCTATGTCCCTATCCTGCTGGTCTTTACCACCATCCTGGACTCCATCCTAGAGTAAGTCCCAATCTCCATCACCTCGGGCCTCTATCCTGGAGTAATCCCTTGTTTCCTCTTTCATCAGCTGACCACGCTTAAGCCCCTGTTTCCTCTTTCGGCCTCCAACTATGTGTATCCACATCCCACTTCCCACAGACATACATTTCGAGACTTGATCGTCAGGTCTTTGATGCCTCTTGTCTCTCACACCGTGTATGACTCACATGGGCTTAGTGTAAGCGTTGACAATGACATCCTCGGGTAGCCTAGAGTGTAAGCCCCACAGCCATACCTGAACTATGAGGTATTTGATCCTTGACAAGGAGAGGTATGTAGAAAGCCTCCCTATGGTTCAAGCCAAACACATGGTCATTCCGACCATCTTCATGTCGGTTCACCAATAACTTGGGAATCCTAGAGTGTAAGCCGCAAACTCAACCTAAACTACGGGATCTTTGATCCCTGCCAAGGAATGGTATGTAGGAAGCCTCTTTAAGGTTCAAGCCCACCACCCCATTGGTTCCAACCATCTTCACATCGGTTTACCAAACCATTTCGGAACTACGTGGACATTGATCCTTGTCAAGGCAAGGTACGTAGGAAGCCTCCCTGAGGTTCAATCCCAACAACCGGTTGTTCTGACCCCCTTCATGTCAGTTCCCACACCACCTGAACTACGAGTTCTTCGATCCTTGCCAAGGCAAGGTATGTTGGAAGCCTCCATGAGGTTCAAGACCACCATCTATCTGGGCCCCAGTTCTTCCTTCATATTGGTTCACCCCCATCCTGCATGATGTTCAACTGTGAACCTCAATTAGCGGTAAACCATTATCACCCCTAACCAGTGGTAAGTTGTTGTTTCCCCGATTCAGTAGTAAGAAATTTCACCCACCTGAACTACAAGGTATTAGATCCTTATGAATTAAAGGTATGTATCACACCCCCTTAAGGTTCAATCCCAACAACCATTAGACCCCTGGTCCTCCTCCATGTCGATTTACCAACCCCCATCACACAGGAACTATGTGGGTTTGATCCTTATCTCCTAGATAATGAATGTAGGAAGACACCCTGAGGTTTAACACCGTCCAACGATAATCTATTGTGATTCCATCCAGCGGTAAGCCGTTGCGACGCAATTCAGCAGTAAGCTGTTGTCAATCTCATCCAGCGGTAAGCCGTTGTGACCCCATTCAGTGGTAAGTCGTCGTGACCTTGTCCAGTGGTAAGCCGTCGACAACCCCATCCAGTGGTGAATTATAGAAATTCCCAATCAACAGTAAGCTGTCATCATATAGACTATGAGGACTTTGATTCCCTGCCACGTTGATACATAAGAAGCCTTTTTGATGCTCAAGACCAAATTCATCATCATCCTCATGGTGGTTCCACCCCATTCACCATCCACTTCATTCAACACTCCATCATCCATTCTGATTTTAACCCAGGACACCACATCCGGATGGGATCATGCCACCTAATTCCCTATTCCCATCAACAACAATTGGGATGATAACCACATGTTGGCCACAAAATCAATGTTTTCTCGAGAGGTTGTACCCATCTGATCTACTTTAATCAGTGTTCTGATCAGTCTGATCTACTTCCGCTAGAAGTTAAACCTGCGACATACTCTGTGCTAAACATGGGAAGCTGAGGAAAACCTTAGATACATCCCTATGGAATATCAGTCCCCACATATGATGTGGGATTTCTCAATCTTTCGTGCCCTCGAGAAGCCCTATAATATGGGTAAGAAACCCAGACATGCTAGTGTTCCAGTGTCCACACATGCCAGTGATGTCCAACATGACTACTCCATTGACCGAAGGTTACTGCCCTGACTCGACCATTTGGAATGTCCCAACAGATGCATTGTAATTAACCGGTGTCCATGAAGATATGGAACTAGGAATATTTTGATGAAAAATGACTTAAATCTATATGGGGGACCTGGACTAGGTGACGAGTTCCGAGGAGGAATCCACAGAAGGGAGAACCGACATCCCATCATCCCTTGTCGATGAAGGAGAAAACGTCCCTGAACAAGGAACAGATGCTTCCGGCCTTTGGAAAGCGGTAATGTGGGGCAACAAAACATCTCCTTTCGTACTCAAGAAGACGGATGCACACACCCTGGAAAAAGAATCAGAAAAAATATGTATTATTATTATTTCAAATAAATTAGTAATTAAATTAGTATTAACTAATTATTTTACACATTCAATCATCCTTTAAAATTTATTCATTTAATTTTTTTTGTAAAAATATAAAACACTTATAAAAAATCATTGTAAAATATCACCTTTTAACCATAAATTATTTTAATGAAATCCAATTAAAATTAATTATTTCAATTTAAAAAATTAAATTATATTAATCAACTATAATTTTCCAATTTTGGTAATTTTTATAAACACATCAAGTGATTCATAAAAACATATAACAATATTAAGGAATAAATATCAATTTTTATAAGAATTTGTTCTTTTTTTTATTTCATTTTATAATTATTTACTATATGTGATATATGATATTTAAATTTGTTACTAGAAATTATACAATTTCAATTCACCAATTGGATACAATTATATGAAATGAACATATGTTTAAGGACCATATATCCATCATCTATACAGAAAATTAAAATATACAATGATCTTATTCCATTCCAATTAATAACCTTAATATATCTTAAAAATCATTATTACTCATATCAAATTTCATTTTCATGATGTTTATTTAATTCTTAGATGTTTTAGGATTTGATAGTGAGAATTGGGACTATGATATTCATTATAGACCCTGATGATGATAAGTTCAACCATATAGTGTTTTTTCATATGTTTTATTAATTTATTAATTTTACTCAAAATTATTAATTTAGGTATATTGTATTGTATATCATTCTTTATTATAATATTCCATGATTGTGAAATAAAACACTATCCATTAAATTTGTGTTTTCTTGAGTATAATGAAATCAAACTCACAAATTGTATTTAAAGGAAAAAATGTACAAAAATCATGAGGTGCTACACATTTGGACTATAAGAACAACAAAATTATGTTTATTGAATGTTTCAATTACATATATCTATTGAAATCCCAACTATATCCAAATATTTTAAAAGTAAGGGGATCCCTTTAGCAAGTCAAAGAGATCATAAATTCTTATACATGGAAATTTATTATTTATTATTACATTGTTCATCTTCTGAGAGTGAATGCATGACTAGAAGTTACAATTAGATTTTTTGAACATAGAATAGATTAAATCTAAAAGGACACACTAGAAAAAATTAGTACATCTGCCTAAAAATCCTCTATTTTAAACTTCAGTTCATTTTACAGTATCGCTTTCATGAAATATGAAGGTGAGGAAAAAACATATTTATTGGTGACTATGGTTAGTTGAAAAAAAAATATCCCTTCTAGTGAAAAAAACAAGTGAAATACTTAGTAAAAATAACATTGTATTTATATACAACAATGGGGTGTGATTATTGTTCCTTTCACCCCATATATTGATTTACTAATCCAACTAACTGAAAATATTTGAACCCATCAACTCGCTCCTTTACTGAAAACATAGTATCATGAATATCCCATACTCCATGAAAGGTGTTGATAATAACTTATGGTGTAATAAAAATGAAATATTCATCTACAGTATTCAATATAATCATCTAATATAGTTATATAATCTATCAAAATTATAAAGTCATACATTTCCATCAAAAGAACGTGAATATCAGATGATGTTTATAGATATTCAATTATTAGTGAACAATATAGACACTTGAAGCCATACTAAATCCATTCATCCTGAAAGGTATAAATAATAAAAAAATTCATTATAAACTCAACTCGTAATCTCATTTCATTAACTATATTTTCAAAGATAAATGTATATGATTCTTTTTTAAAATGTAGAACAAAAATAACCATAGAATAAATCAGAATGCTTTTTTTCTCTATATTTTTTTTGAATCAACCCATTTTTTAATTTTTTCCTTCTTAGAAATAAATATATTCTCATTAATATTTGGAATTAATGACCATTATTCTTAATGAGGTCTCCCAATTTAATAATGAGTCCTTAACATACACTTCTTTAGTCCGCCAACATGCATCGTTTATTTCTAAAAATTGCACGATGCTCATCCAATGTATACTATTGAGATAATCTTATATATTAATATAAAAATAAAAATATTACATTATTTAAAATGTATAGAGGTTTAACTAGAACCATTGAAATATAATTCCCATATTTTCTATGCAATAATCATGTTAGTGGACTCTTCCCCACATTGAATTTAGAAGACGAGTAATTTGGAATCCACTATATTTATTCTATCTTTATCATATGGACCCATAATGTATTTATCCACCAAAATATAATGAAATTAGAATATTTAGGCTTCTAGGAATCCTTAACTTTCTACTATAATTAATATGTATTACTAAACACCTCTATCTATGTTTTTAATATTCGAAGGATTGTGTCTGGCTTTATTTTTTGTGATATTAACATCTCAATGCTTTGAGCCCTAAGATTCCATTTTATTATATTCATTTATACATATATCACTAACTCTACACATTATATATATATATATTATATGATGTAAATTTCCCCCAATATAAGAAATATGAACTCTCAGGATTGGGGATATTTCCTGTTATTTAGGCTATTTTGATCCCGAATGGCCTTCTATAAACCTCTTAGATCATTATATATTTATATAAAAAATAAATTAAGAGATTCACACAAGTTCATGGACAATATATCAATAGTGTAAGACCCAAATTTAATAATTGATCTCTTTTTTGGCCACATGAAAATTAAGATATGATTTATTATCTCACACCACCCCTCAAATTTAATATGTACAATATCACTTATGAATGTTGGATAGCGATGTTAATGAAATTATATGGCTCATTAAAAATAACATGATATATCTATAAATTCATTTTCACTAATACATTGGAGATTTTTTCAATTAAATTTAGTGAAATATAATCCACAATATTATTCCCCACTACAATTTTCTCATTACAAGCTCAGATCATTATGGGAGATATAGTTTTATTAAATATATTGTTGTTCATTAAGGATTTTTCTTACAATCAACATCATACAAGTTTATTTCATATTTCATTAATGTGGATCCCTTCCCATTTCATTTGGTTAATATTCAAATTCATTTATTATTTTCATCAAATATAAGTAATTGTCTCATTTTTATTTTAATAACCACTTCTGGAAAACTAATAATCATAATGTATATGGAAATAAATTTCATTCAAGGATAAATATACTTTTCAAAACAATTCTTATTTTATTAATTTAATTACCATGTCTATCACGAAACATTAAATCATTACATTATTGACCCATAATAAGGAAACATGGGTAAAATTATAATATCCTATAGGTTTCTAATAAACAATTTGATTACCTAATATATCACAATAGTTATAGGTTTATCATAAAAGCGTACATGGATCCTTTTATGGTTATATATTGAGTCCATATTATCATATTCTATATATATTACAGTCTTCCTAGGATTGAATTTATATACATAGCTCTAAAACAAATTATTTATGACCAAGATCTCAAGTAGAAATTCTGAAAAGCAAGTATGATTTCCAACTGACATAAAGAACATTCACCTAATTTCCATATTAAATCATCTATCATTGGTTGATAAAATAAACTAATTTGGAATTAATTTCCCTCAAAATTTATAACCAATAGAAAACAAGAACATTCATGAGTGATATAATTTTTTTATAAAAACCCATTGATAAACTATACCATAAAGAAATTACATTTTACAATATTCAATACATATTATGATAACACGTGTCAATTATATGTAGATATATAAAATTTAATCATTCCCAAGAAACCAGATCTATTGCCTCCTCTAATATTGTTTCTAATATTAATCGATACTCATTGACTAATGGAAAAATATTTAACTAAATATGGATTGGTCATTTCTATATTCCATAAGGAGATTATAGGGGGTGAGCTAAAAACTAGGTAGGGAATAATAAATATCATAATAAAACCATTTATAATAAATTCAAAAATTTAACTTCTAATCAAGAATGATATAACAAAAATAGTTTTACGAAAAAAAATTATTAATCAACAAATACATGTCTAGAACAAAAAATATCATAATTCATAACATTAAAAACAATTGACTCAAAACGAAATTTTCTTGTAAATTTATATAAAATAAACCAAGGTTTTCATATTATTATCAAATGTTTTGTCTATGATCAAAAAAATATTTTGTTTAAATATTATTTTTCTCATGTGAGTAGGAAAAGTTCCCACTCTTTAACAATTGAAAAAACTCCCACTTTCCCAATATTATGGAAATCATCTATAGTATTTAGTTATATCATGTTAATTAATCAATATCATAAATAAATTAACATAATTACTCAGTAGATATTATTATTTTGGGTAAAATATGTCTTGTACACTTCATACATAACTCAAAAACCGCAATATTTTCAACTTAACACAGACAACCTTGTTGAACATTCTACACCATGATTTAATGTAATTGTGTTTAAAAATTGTTCTCAATGAAATATGTTTTAAAAACTAATCGATATTGTGGATGAATATAAAAGATAATATATTTTTATTCTTTTTTTAAAAAAAACCTCTAAGATATATTATTTTAAAAAGTATTTTTATTGAAAAAAAATTTAATAAAATTGCAATAATTTTACTAAAGAACAATAAATTGAAACTCTTTTTATCACAATATAATTTCTAATTAATATCATATAATAACTAAAATTTCATGAATACTATTATTTATAAATAATAATGTTATACTTTATCACGATGATCCTAATATGACCCTCTCATAAATGATATTATTTGAGTTTTGATTAAGATGAAGGATGGGCACACTTATTGATGTATAGAACATTGGGATCTCATTTTGACAAAAGATTTATCAATCAACTAGGGATGTGGATTCCTTAAATTATTTTCAAATTCTATTAAAATGGTGATTACAACCACCTAATGGGATTATGCCATTTTTTATCAAATTATAATTAAAAGGGATTTTATAACAATGAATAACATTTTTAAGATTTTTTAACAAAACATATACCCAAAAAAGATAGTATACATTTAAAAATTCCATTTTAGTACTAATTTATTGTTAGGTCCACAAGGAAGAATACCCTGGGGGTGAATCATGGTATGACTAATTTAAAAATAAATCCCATTCTGATCTTGTTTATCTGCTAAGAAAAACACTCTTTTCTCTCTTTCATGTTGCACAATATAAATAGAAAGTAAAGCAAGCACAAGACATAAAAATTTTTAATTGGTTCACCGCTAAGGGCTATGTCCAAGGAGTATATGCCGAAAGGTTTTCAGTCGTACAAAATTCCACTAAACTTCACTGGATGTGGATTAAATGGTTTGGACAGAGTCACTCTGTCCCAGGCTCACTGCCTTTACAAGGTTTAGGGTCAGCTCACTGCTTTCCCAAGGGTCACTCCCTGTTTCTCTCTCTCTGGATCACTACCAGTGGTGAGGATCAAATTTTTCCTCTTCCTTCACTCACTGCTCTGGAAAGGATCCACTCACAGTTTATAGAGTTGTAGGTCTCTTCATTTTCATGAAGAAATGAATCTTCCTCTGTTTGTAGATGCTCTGTTGAAGTCCAACTTTCACACGTAGATGAATCTTTCTTTGCACCGAAGGTACCGGTAAATCTTGAAGATTTCACGCAGCCCTAAAATACTACTGTGAATCAACCTTACATGGAACATAGGTCTAACTCGGTGCACAAGTATCAGCGCACAGGTCATAGCTGGCGTGCAATTCACTTCAAACACTTGCGCGTCACAGTCTTCTGCAACTCCAAACCTATGCGACTCATCCCCTTTTACGCCCAAACCAATATTGATGAACAACAACCAACCGCCACACAACTTCAAACACTGGCGAACAAGTCCACCTGCACGACCACACACCACTTGCATGACCACCACACCAGCGCGACGAGAGCTCTTAATTTTCAAAGTGTTGATCTCCGTTAAAAATGAGGAGGGGTGGTCCTATATTTATAGGCATTTGGTCAACCTATGCGGCAGCGCATAAGTTTCCCCTCAGTGCACAAGTCCTGACGCACATGTTTCATCACCTTCAAGACACATGTACGACCCTATTTACTTTTCCATATTTCGAAGATCTGATCTGGGAAAACATATGGCGTACAACTTTCTAATCCTCCTAGGCACCGATGCACAAGTCATTTCTCGGCACGCAAGTCACCTGTGCGACAACACCAATACCTGCGTGACCCTCATTCCTTAGACATATTTTGACATTATGATCTTGAAAAAGATTAGGCGAACTTGTTTCATCTCCTTCAATTACATGGCGCATAAGTCCATTTTCCAAAAACCACTTTTCTTCATTTGTATATTTTCATGCCCAAAAATTTGGCAAAAACAGGAATAAAGCACCTCCTTGTATCTGTTCTTTTTGTACCGCCTTCAGATCATCCATTCCATTGTCGAAGTTCTTGACTCAAAGTTGGATCGTTGACCACAACTCTTGAACTAGACATTCCATCATAAAATCCCCTTTTTCAAGAAATTTGTATGTCATGGTTAGCTTTGTCAACAATCACAACACTGATGTCCATATTTTCAACAAACAAAATCACCTAAAAAATTATTCAATGATACATTGATGGATTTTTTTCCCAACATTTATTTTTTAGGGATACCATTTACGAAGTTGCAAAAACAAAATAGAGACCCTTATTAATGGTAATTTTCATGATCCAACCACCAAGTCCCACTAGTATGATTATATAATGAGTGATATACCCAAATCCTAGATTCAATTGGCTAATGTCTAAAGATAGGGTTTGAGTAGGAAAAACTAAAATTGAAGTCCTTTGTATATGTTCCTATACACACACACAACCCAGTACATGAAATAATACATATATAGACAAAATGACCGAACATCTAGAGTGAAAACCCTTCATGAAACAACATCTAAAAAAGAATCAAATTATCACATTATAATAAAATATAGAATTGAAAATAATACTTTTCCAACCTAAATATAGGTCAGATCCTAATAACAACTGAAATAGTGAAAGTCGACTTGACCTAAAAACCTAGAGGGTATTGAGGTTCTAAACTGATATGCTTATATATATATAATTCAATGTAAAACTGAAAATAGATATCCATATCCATAGAACAAATAAGAATGATGAGTCTTCACATAAATAAAAGGGTCTATATTTGATGTCCAACACTATGTACAACCTCACATTAATCTTAGTATAAGATCCCACTCTCCACCATTGGGCTCTACAGCCAATGGATCACCAAATTTAATAAGGGACCCAATCACTACAATAGTTTGATGATTGAAGAGTACCAATCAGAAGATATATGACTATTTCACTTTGATTAATGGTGGATTACACACTTTATGTGAGTAATGTGTATATGGTACTTTTTCTATACAATGATAGCAGTGTACCGACACTTGAATCTCTATGATAATCTAACCCGATCACTACCCTCCACCAAGAATCACTAAAACAAATCTGCAGGATCTTCTCGCCTCATTTCATATCTCTGATTGAGAAATAATGTCCTTCATCATATTCTAAATGGAAATATTTATAGAATAGGGTACTCATATGAAAAAAAATACTTGAATAAAGTGATTCACATAGTGAATGTCTTAGAGAAAGTCCCAAAACTTGTAATTTGGATCACATGTTCTATGACCCCATCTAGTCACCACGGAATATCATCTCCAATACATAGTTTAATTACCCATGCCTTAATATGCAGAATTTACATGGATTATGATGTCTGCCTTTACTTCTTTTGTAATACCCATGTACTCTCATCCTAGGGTTGTGTACTTCAGTCCATGCCTGTCTAATTGTTCATGTTTGTGCTTATCCAGACCTAGGGCCTAGCCATATACCAGCTCAACATTATGTCCTCTTACTTTTTATGTCTTCCAATATACTCAACCACAAGGTCATGTCGCACGATATATCACGTATGTAGTTTTCATGAAGTGTAGTCCCAAAAAATCATTATTTCCAAATGGGAAATATATAAGTCATGTTCTACTAAACTATATGACATGTGATTAGTTTTTTATAAAGGTAAATCAGTGTGAACCTCCAGAAACTCCCATTCATCCCTGATTAAGACCAAATATACATCCTTGGGTCCATATTAATCATAAATATACATTAAAATCATAAAAAATATCATATGTGTGTATCCATATGTAAAAATAAATGATCCACCAACCTTATGGAGAAATGAAAAGGCATTGAGTCTAAAAACAACTTCTAAAAGACACTTCACCTTTATTAGATATCGATCGATGTTACAGATGATGTACGGTTTTACCTCCAACCATTCCCAAGGTTCAAAAACCATATAAAAGAGAAATAATTTTCTTTCTTCATACTATGTTTCATAAGGAATAAGGAATTAGGATGAGTAATTTAATCAATTTAATTAATTAAATAAATAAATCAATTAATTTCTTATTGCATCTGCCAACTGCTACGTTCCACCAAATACCCAACAATGACAAACCATATGGCTCATATATGGAAAATCCTATATTCTTTAAATATTTGTGGTATTTTATATCCCATGTATATTCCTAAATGGTGGGAAGACAATATATTCCAACCAACTGAATGTTTGTTAATTAATATATATTAAAATTTTAATATGTAAAATCTATAGTCTAGCATCGCCCAAACACAACAAACACTCTAAGAAAAAATATAGATATATAAATTAATATGCAATGGATTGAACTAGATAAACATGAGTCATTAGATTTTCCCCTCCTTTAATGATTTTCATCTTAAAATGAAGAAGTTACAAAATAATGTGTGGGTACTCAACCTGCATTTTATAGTCACACTCTATGGATTTCTACTGCATACTCATGTGCTTTGAAAACACTCAAATGAAATGGATAATCCATCTATGTAGGGTTCCCTCCTCTCTATTATAAGAACCCGACATTAAATATTACATAATATAGATATTTAAACTAGTTTTCACTTCTTTACATTCCCAAAGTTAATTTTGGTTTATAATTTTATAAAGCTAGTACATAAATCATACATATGAACCCATAGTTATACATAGTGGGTACACTTAAAATAGTACCAATTTCATCCAAAACATAATATTTTTAACACAAAAAAAACAATTGATAAATTTGAAAAGTCATCATAACATTTAAGTTGACTTCTTTGTTTCTCTTACACATACTTATAACCTACGAAAGTCATTCAAAAACCATGGATGTCCATAAAAAACTTAGTAAGGGATATAACAGGATAGAAAGAAACCATTAGTTAATGAGTACTTAAAAACATATTAAATCATTTCACAAATAAATACTTCTAACCCATACATACATACTTATTGAAACATTAGATTTCAATAAAACATTAAGAAACATATATATATAACCATAAAGTTATCTTATATCATTAATTTCTTATATTGTAACCCTTATGGATGACTTATGATTTATAACCCCCATGACTACCTTACAATGTAACCCTCACAGCTACCTTATATTGTAACTATCGTAGTTACACTTAGAGTAACCATACGACTGACCTCCAACACACACATACCCAATGCATTAGAGGGAGATATAGGTACCAAACTTCATAATTAAAAATTCCCAAGAACCAGAACAAAATCCTAAACTATCAATAACATTATAAAAACCTTTCTATTGAATTTTTTTAAAAGAGAATTTTAAAAGAGGATTTTAAAAGGAAATGTTCCTTACAAATATCACATAATTGATGTGAGAAATGATTATAATGAAATGAATATGTGTATAAACTATAAATTAACATAATGAAACATAATATAAAAAACAATTCATCGCACAATTAATCTTAGTACCATCTAATTAAGGAAGTAAAAGATTAACCCATTGAAGGAATAGTGAGTTATAAATTCCTTAACCATGGGTTCGTCTTACTTCAAATGTGCTTACACATACTGGATAAATGTTAAAATAGTATTATTAATATATAAAAGAAACATATTAATTTTTATAAAACTTTATATTATACTTTTATGATATAAATCCACCCATTATTTAATAATATAATGTTCTTTAAATTATTTTGGGTGTGTTCTTTACATGGATTCCATGGTTGGTTCGTAATGGATTTTCATGCCGAAAGGAAGAGAAACTCTACAAGTGGAATGAAATGGAATTAATATGTTTCGACAATAAATAATAATTAAATAATTAATTTTTGTTATATGTTTTGAGGATGAATATTGAGATAAATCATTAGTTATTTTTATTTACATCATTTTGGCAGTTCTTCGATAATCATAATGTTGTTTCATCATATACCTTTACTATATAAGTTAATTAAGAAACATAAGAGAGGAAATATAAAAAAATTACAAAGTATTTTAACCATGAAAATAGTTTTACAACCATCTTTTAAGGAATTAAATGATATTGAAGATAAATCATCCATGATGTCAGTAAATAGACACATCATAGATGATGTTTTTTATTTTTAGAATAAGAGGAAGCAGAGATGAAGAATGGTGATGATTTTTTCCATATTCATTATAAAAATAAAACATATATAAAATTATGGATCCTTGATGCCTCATGGATAATGGGATTATAATAGAGTATAATAATTGAAAATAACTGAAATAAAAACATAAGAAAATTAATGGGGATCTTTACCTCTTGATATATTCTCATTGACTTCACCCTTAAGTCATTTGGTTTTGTCATTTTGGTGATACCAGTAGGCCTTAGGCCTGGGAAATTGCCTTGGGAATTGTATTGGGAATAATTTAGACATTTATAAAAGCTTTATTGGTGTTAGAGGAAGATGGGTGATAATGGTGGTATTTATAGTGAATGTGAGGTAGTTTTATTTAATTTCCAAGGACACCTCATTAGTGGTATTTGCAAAATAATGGGATTGAGTAGGGTTTTTTCCAATTATATTGGCCATCATAGACATTTAATATGATATTTTAATCCTCAAGATTATACCATAATTATTAAATCTATATTACATTACTATGATCTCATTAGACACCCGAAAACATAAAAACAATGTTTTTACTATTCACTGAAAATTCATCTATATGAGAAAAGTCCCAAAAAAACACCCTTACCCTTTTATGACCTGTATAATTCAAAAATGATGTAAATTTTTTGAAAATAATTTTCTAAATATGATTAATATATTTTTTAAAAAAAATCATAATTTATTAGAAAAATATAAATTATGAAATTATAACTCATTTTATATCACCTTGGAAAATTAATCAGGATCTCATTATCTTATAACCTTAAGAAAATATAATAATAATATGATTTAATATTCATAAGGGACATATTAGTATTCATATTACTATTCATAATAGTATTTTACTATTCACTAAAAAAATAAATTGGTTCTATCAGACTCTAAATAACATACTGATGACAACTGTAAATGCCCCTTTTCTGAAATTCAAATCATAGAAGTGGAAAAATTATTTTTAACAGCTAGTTTATAACTAAATTATCTAAAAAGTGTCATTATGTATATAATCAGTGTTTCATGCATTGAAATTTATTTTTAAACCATTTGGGGTGTTACATTCTCCCCACCTTCTGGAAATTGCATCCCCAAAATGTTATTTACTTATTATACAAATGACAATACCTTTCCATCATAACATTTTAATATTTTTATATTTATTCATTAACCATGTGGTTTCTCCATAATTAATTTAACTGGTGTATTACTTTATTATGAAATTCTTGATCTCTTTAATCAAGAATCATACCATGTTTCTCTTTATAAGACATATTCTCTTTCAGTTGAACTACTTCTAGGCTCAAAACATGAGATTAATCTGGAACATAGTTTCTCAACATCAAATCCTAAAAAACATTATGTACCTGATATAAAATCAAAGGTAAAGCTATTCGGTAGGAAAGTGGTCCACCTTTCTCTTTGATTTTATAAGGTCAAATGAACCGTGGACTTAGTCTTTTTTTCTTACCAAAATTCATAACACTTTTCCATAGAGAGATTCTAAGAAAAACATTATCACCTACCTTGAAAGAAAATTCTTTCCTCTTATTATCCGCATAACTTTTTTGTTTTCTCAAATATTTCCTCATGTGTGGATGGATCATCTTTACTTTCTCATCCAATTCCTCTACTAATTCTGGTCCCATCATCTTCCTTTCCTAAACATCATCCTATAAAGCTAGAGTTCGAAAATGTTTCCTATATAGTGCCTCAAAAGGTATCATATATATACTAGAATGAAAACTATTATTATATGAAAAAATAAACAAATGAAATATATTTATCCCAACATCTCTAGTAATCCATTGAAGAGGAAGAAGCATATCCCCAAAAGTCTGAAGTTTCTTCTCTGACCACCCATCTGATTGAGGATGAAAAGATTTACCGAAATATAATTCTATTTCGAATGACTAATGAAGGACTTTCCAAAAGATAAATGTGGACATAGGATCATGGTTATATACAATGGAAAGAGGAACCCCATGTAACCTGACAATCTCTTGAAGGTACAATACATAAAGATGATCCAAAGACATAATATCTTGAATCGGATTAAAATAAGAAGATTCAGTCGATCAATCAATAATAAACCATATTGAATTTTTTCCTTGAGAAGTCATTGGTAGTCCCAAAATGAAGTCCATGGATATATTTTCCTATTTCCACTCAAGCACTAGTAAAGGATGAAGCACCCATTCGGTAAATTCTCCTCTTCTTTAACCTATTTACATGTCAAACATTTCACAGTAAAATATGTAATATCTCTTTTCATTCCATCCCACTAGAAATACTCCCAAATGTATCTATTCATCGATGTGCTATAAGATGAACTGAAAATGGATAACTATGAACTTAACAAATCAATTATTTCTCCAGTTTATAATCACAAGGCATGCACAATCTTTTCAAAATATTATAACATAATATTTATCAAGGATAAATTCTTGTAACTTACTAATTTTAACCAATTCTACCTTTTTAGCTCTTCGTCATCCTTCTGTGCTTTCTAAATCTATCCGAAAAAAGATAACTACACTGAAACCTAAATCAAAATAGAGGAATTTCAAGAACCATCTACTTCTAAGAACAAATTTATAAAATCCTTAATCAAAGGGTCTTGTTACAACTATAACATAGTTACTTATTCATGATGATTTAGGCTCAATGAATCTTCAACATTGTTTTTGATAGGATGGTAATTGATTTTGGAATCATAATCCTATATCAATTAAATCCATATTCTATGACTTATGTTTATTTTCTTTTATGTGAATATATATCCCAGACTTTTGGGGTTAGTATATTCTTTAAATTTGTCTCTATATAAATGATGCCACCATATTTTGAAATCAAAAACCAATGCTAATAATCCCAATTCATGTGTGGGATAATTTAACTCTCAAGGATTTAGTTTTCTTAAAGCATAATAAATTACCAGATCATTCTGAAAAAAAAACCAAGTCCTGATAATGAACCATCATTATTTATGAAAAAAATTCCATTTCTAGTAGGTAAGGTTAGAACTGGAGCATTCAGCAGTATTATTTTCAATTAATGAAAACAATTATCACATTCTTTTATCTTGATTAATTAAACTCCTGTTATAGCTAACTTAGTCAGTGGACTAGATAATTGCGCAATGTTTTAAAAAAACCCCCTATAATATCTTACAAAACCATGAAAACATTTAATAATGGTTATATTTGTGGGTCCTATCCATTATTCAACAAAATTAACATTGGAACTATAAAAAATATTTAATATTTATAAACAGTGTGACAAATGAAAGAAATTTGATGCAACAAAAATTCACACTTTCTGAATTTTCCATAATATTTTTTTCTTTTAAGGATTACAAAAAACCCTTAGATGTTTTCCAAGATCATATTTACTTTTATAATATACTAGAATTTCATTAAAAAAACCACAAATTTACATAATAACTCATGAAATATTCAATTCATAAGATCCATGAATACAACAAGTGAATTAGTTAACAAAAACAACATAAAAAAATTAAAAATGAACATATCTAGTTTGAAAATCTATTTTTGGAATTCTATCCTCCTTCACCTTCAAATTATGTCACCCATATGCCATGTTAGCCATGAAAAAATACTGAGCTCCCTAGATTAGATCAAATATGTCATTGATGTGAGGAAAATGATATTTATTTTTAAGAGTAATGTTATTAAAAGATCTATAATCAATTCAATGTATCATGGAAATATCATTATTTTTAAGAAACAAAATTGGGTCTCTCTATGGTGATGTTCTAGGATAAATTAATACTTTATCAACCAACTCCTACAGCTAAATTCTCAATTCAAGAAGCTCTATTTGATTCATTCGATAAGGGGGATTTGAAATTGTCTTAGCATCTAGAACTAATTCAATTTTGAATATAACTTCTTGATCAGGTATAACATTTAGTATCTTCTTGATCAGGTATAACACTGAGTAACTCATCAAGGTAATATAATAAAAATAAAAAGTTCTCTTGTTTTAAAAAATATAAGAAAGATAAATTTTATTTCCATCTTTCAACAGTATCTCATATTCTTGATATATTATCATTTTCATGGGTTCATTCTTGTATAAAAACAAAAAATCATTATAAAAAACTACTTATTTAGCACAATAAACTGAAATCCAATCAATTCACATAATTAACATAAACTCTACTATGGGTAAAAAAATAGGTTTTCATGTAATTCATTTCTACAGATAACAAAAAGATGATATATAAAATTCCTTTTTTTCAGTAATATTTTCCCCTTGTTTTTTAACTATATCTTCTGGTCTCATTGGTTGAGGTGATATTTCCAATTTACCAGAAATGTTACCAAAATAAAGGAATGTTTATACCCTTTATCAAATGTAAACATTGAAAAATATGAATAAATAAACAATGTACCCGATAAAACTTCATTGGATTACCTGACTGCTGCAGACATAGTAAAAAATGTTCTCACTATAACTTTTTACATATAGTCTTACTATATTCCATCATTTGATTCTTTATTTGGGAAATCATTAGAATAATGAATCATTTAATAACTTTTTAATCAGTTTATAGTTTTCTTGTCAGAATTGATATTAAGATCTTCTTCATTACAATCTCAAGAAATATGTCTAAACATACCATATTAAAAACACTTCCTAGTTTATTAAGGTATTCCCCATGGATATTTTTACCACACTTTCCCCAAATTGGACACTCAAATTTCTTACCATTAGTTTTTATTAATTCTTACCCATCAATTTTCATCTAGACATCTTCTTATATTTGTTTTCAAAGTACAAGTGATCATTAGAAAACTACATTTATACCATATAAGCACATTGTATATGTTTCTAATAACTTTTGAACTCACGTGAAGCCAATTACATTCGATATCATGGCTTTAATCTTGAGTAAAAAAAGGTTTCTTTTTTCTATCAAGATCCAGAATAAGATTTTGAGCATACCATGCCTATTGGGTGATGTTTCCTTTACACATAGCCACTAAATCTTCCTATTTTTTCCCTTAATATACGTAATTGTTTATCCACCCAAAGTCAAACCACCGTAGGAAAATATTTTTCATGGAAAAGACTTAAATTCATCCAAACCTAAGGCATAAATATCCACTCCACCCCTGATAGTATTTACCATTAACCACCACTGATCAGCTTCACCTTAAGATGATAAATATAAAGACTAACCTATTTATTATCTAAATATCCCATATCAAAGAATATATCTTCAAGGGATTTTATCCATCCTTCAACCGCTACTGGGTCATAAGATCCACGAAAAGTAGGAGGGTGTTTCCTCATAAAATGTTCCACTATTGTCATGTTTCTTTGGGGTAGCTTCGGTTATTATCTTTCATGGAACCAACAACCATTTATTACCTACGTTTTCTACTCCATTACCATCTGAAACTTCTAAATTTCAATTCCCCCATTCCCAGTTATCGATTTAGAAAGATATCAGCCTCTCAGTTCCTTCCATCTTCAGCTTCTCTATTTCATTTGTGGAAAACCATTTCGAATAGACCTATTTTATATGAAGAAACTTGTTTTTTTCTTTAATGGTATACCATTTCCACATAAAAATTAGGTAAAAATCATTTATCGTATTCTGTTAACAACATACTAACTCCTAAAGTTTTATATATCATCCTCTGATACCAACAATCAGGTCATGTCCTTAAACATTACCTAATCTAGCAATTTCAATAAGATTTCTCTTCTTTACATTTCCAATTTTTTATTTGGTTTAAATTTTTAGAAAGTTAGGACATAACTGATACATATGAACCCACTAGTATACAAAGTGCGTACCATTATAACAACATCAATTTCTTCTGAAACATAAAATCTTTAACATAAATAACAATATGATTTCATTGAATAATATTCATAATATGTTTAATGAATTATATAAATATTTTACACATACTTATAACCTATGAAAAAATTAAGAACCTGGGATAAGAACAATATGAATAGAAAGGGTTATAAAATGGTGGAATGAAACCATTAGTCTATGAGTACTTATAAACATATGAAATCATTTCACAAAGACATACTTATCACCAATTTTTACTTACATTATGAAACATGATATTTCAATAAAACATTAAAACATATATGTAAAACCATAAATGTATGTTAGGTAATTACTTACTTATATTGTAACCATCTCTTCAAGCTTATGATTTGTAACCTCCATGCCTACCATACAATTTAACCCTCATGACTTCCTTATGGTGAAACCATCACAATTATACTTGGTGTAACCATACTGCTGACCTCCATCTTACACATACCCAATGAATTGAAGAAAGATATAGGTCAGACCCTTAATCAATAAAAATAACCATTAACCAAAACATAATCATAAAACATGAATAATTTCATAAAAACATTTCTTCTAAATTGCGTAAAATAGAATTTTAAAAAAAGATTTTAAATGGATATTCCCTTACAAATATCAAAACATTTATGTGATAAAATAATATAATTATTGTAATATGTGTATAAACTATATATACACATAATGAAACATAATATAGACATATATTCACCACAAAATTAATCTTAGTACTATAAAATTGATGAAGTAGAAGATTTACCCAAAGAATGAAAATTGGGTTATGAATTCCCTTAACATAGGTTCATCTTACATAAAATGTGGTGAAAACTAATGTATAAAGGTTATAAAAATGTTATTAATATTTTACAGAAACATATTCATGTTTATAATTCCTTATATGATCATTTTATAACAAAATCCAACCCATTCATTAATAATATTTCTTTTTTTTCATTTTTTCGGCTATGTTCTTTACATGAATTCCATGGTTGGATCGCACCTAATTTTCTATTAAAAATGAAGAGAAACTAAATAAGTGGAATAGAATGGTGTTAACATGTTTCCATAATATTAAATTATTCGATAAATAATTTTTTATGTGGTATTAGGACAAATCAATGGAAAAAGAATTAGTGGTTTTCGTTTAGATCATTTTGGCAGTTCTTTGATAATCACAAACTTGTTTAATCATATAACATTAATATATATGTTAATTGAAGATCATAAGAGAGGTAATATAATAAATTTGAAAATATTTTATAAACATTGAAATGGTTTTAAAACCTTCTTTGAAATTATTAAATGATATTGAAGACACATCATCCACGAGGTCGGTAAATCGACACATCATGGACAATGTTTTTTATTTTTAGAATTGAGAGGAAGAGGAGAGGAAGAATTATGATGAATTTATTGATACATTTGATAAAAATAAATAATATATATAATAATAGAGATTTAATGACTCTTGGATAAGGTTTTGATAATATAGTATAAGAAAACAAAATAATTGAAAAGAAATCACATGAAAATCAAAGAGGATCTTTGCATCTTGATCTCATATCATTGAGTTCCTTCTCAAGCCTTTGGTTTTGGCAATTTTGTGATACAAGTGGGTGTAGGATCTGCGGAATATCCTTGGTAATGGGATGGGGAATATTTTAGACAACTATCAACGACTTATAGGTGTTATAGGAAGATGGGGGAGATGGTGCTATTTATAGTGAAAGTAAGGGAGTTTTTAATTAATTTCAAAGGAAACCTCATTAGTGGTTTTTGTAAAACCATGGTCTTCCCCAATGGTTTTTACTATGGTACATGAAAATTGGGTAACCAAATATCATTTTTTAATCCTCAATAGTCCACCATAAAAATTACATCATTATGATGTCATTAAACACCAGAAAACATTAAAATGATATTTTTATTATTCCCTGAAAATTCATCTATCTCAGAAAAATCTAGAAAAAAACACTCTTATGATTTTATGATGTGGATAATTAGAAAATGAATTCTATTTTTTGAAAATAGTTTTATAAATATAATTATTTTATTTTTTAAATAAAATCATAATTTATGTGAAAATTTACAATTTTAAAACCATAAATCATTTTCTATCACATTGAAAAATTACTCAAGATCTCAGTATCTTATAACCTTAAGAAAATAAAATAATATTATTATTCCCTATTCATTAGGGTAATATTAATATTCATACTATTATTCATAAGTGTATGATGTTATTAACCAAAAAACAATTTGGTTTTATTAGACTCCAAATAACTTAACGATGACAACTATAGATGTCTATTTTTCAAAATTTAAATAATATAAGAGAAACAAATATTTTTAACGGTTATTTTATAGCTATATCCTTACAAAAGTGTCATTATGTAGAGAATTATTATTTCATGGATTTCAATTTCTTTTTAAAACTTTTGGGATGTTATATCTATCCCTATTCTCTACCTGGTAATTTATGAATGTGGATCCTTCCAGGATGTCCATTTATCCGCATTTACAAATTTGCATCAGGTCATCCATGTTTCACTAAAATTAAGACACATGGAAGCTATCATGCACCCAATATAACTTCAAGGGTATTAAAAAGAGAACAGAAAAATAACTGACCCTCTGAAGGATCTAGAAGGGCCTTCCGAACCTTAGAGAAATCATTTCCCCCTTCCAAAGCTCTACAATCCTTATCCTAGAGAGACACTCTGGAAAACGTTTTCTCCCTAATGAGACATACGAGGCTTCAATGTTGAAAAACATAAAATTTATATTATCTATGAGAGATCCTTATACAAACGCAGATCACTATAACCTTATCATTAATTTACTACTCTAGCTCTAGATTAATAAGATATTTCTCTCTATTCTCAGTCCAACATAAAGGTAACATTTGTGGCCTCCCATACAAGGGATTCAAATGACTATATAATGATTATAAAGTGATAACTATTATTATATGCAATATTTTCCAATTACATATGACCCTAACAACCATGAATAAATTACAATATAAAGTCTCATAAAATTTCCTATAACATATAGATAGAATGCTCAGTCTGCCTATTAGTCTGGAAGTGAAACATCATTCTCATGCATAGCTAGGTCTTTAAAGACACTTGCAAGAACCACCATAATAGTGAAACGAACCAATAATCATGGCCAGAGAAAATCATTATAGGTATCCCCTGATCCAAGATGAATTCCTACATATAAAACATACAAAAATATGCTCAAATCTGTTCCCATATTGTAAGAATGTGTTATATGTTTTTAAGTTAGTCACAATCCCCTAGATAACATCTTGATAACCAATTTTCCATGTAATTTAAACCCAAAAAAATAATAAATATTTCATCCAACTTTCAATAAAGGATCTCAAGATGTTGACTCAAACTTTAGGGAAGATAATATTTAGGATTGAACTTCTGAAATGTGATACATTGAGAGAGAATCATATCAATGATTGACCTCATTCTGTCCCAACCAAACTACCAATATATGGTATTTGTACATTATTTAAATATTAGTACATATAGACATCATATAATTGTGAAAATACCTCACAAAATCCTTATCAAACAAGATTAGAACAACCATACCTCAAAAGAAATGGATGACGCGCTCCCCTCTATCAAACATTTCTTTCTGTTTATCACATGAGGATATTTGGTTATATTGATCCTCACCATCTATTTCTCCCCACTTTGCATCTCCCATACATTAAGGATGTATAGGATTAAACATAATCATTTAATGAAACACTTCTTCTCTCTCATCCACTAGAGCATGACTCTACAATTCAATCTACTTCAAATCCTCCATCAACAAGAATGAATGAGACTTCCAAATTAGAAAACATTCCAGAACATTTCTGATCCTAGTAATGTTGAATTTTAATAAGTCGCATTCTCGCAGTAACTATAAAAAATTCATCTATCATAGGTTATGATCAATCAAATCCAAGATATACCTATGACTTTTGTGGTATAAGGATTGAAAAAAATCATTATATGAATGATAGTGCCTCCCCATCTTTAGACTGAAGACTACCACTTCCACAACTAGGTCATGAATCACATAGTTTTTCACATAGGCTCTCAACTACATTACCCTATAAGAGATCCTAATTTTCTTCTATATCAACAAAAAATTGAGCAAAACTCTAGAGGAGTTATAAAACATTAAAAAACTGATCATCCTCTACCTATAGTCACAACACTGGTGAACTAGACCACCAAATCCTAAACTACTTGAAGGATCTACGAAATTTATTATTATAGATAAATATTTTTACTTTAAATTTATATAACATAAAAGTAGTAATTATCCTAAAAAATACCCTATGAACCTCCAATAATTCCCCAAAAGACTAAGGAATCATTCCCCATCCAAAACACTCCTAGGTGGCCTCTATTAAATCACTAAATGGATCTTCACCAAATCCACAACAAAAATCAGTTTGTATACTAAGTTCACTAGAAAATGCACCTCACATGTAAAAAAATGAAAGTACAATAATATATCATAAAACACATCCTCCGAGAGTAAATTTAGGACCAACCTCAAATATTATACACACATATACTCCAATAAAGTGTATATAATTATGAAATATATGAATAAAACAAAACATTGGTCCATGTATTAATGGAATGTTTTGTTAATAACATCAATGATCATAGTGGGGGAATTTCTCACCAAAAAATCATCACCAAGAACTCATAAATTTTACAGTTAATTTGGAAAGTATTAATTGGAATATCATCCTCGTAAATCACAAAAATATGGTTGTTAGACTTAATATTGTTATTTTAGAACAAACTTTATCATCTCAACTAGTTCTAATGCTTTTCAATCCACAACACAATGTATTTTTCTTTATTAGCACGTAATTTAAGTGATGATAATCCAAATAATGTCTCAAGATCCAATTTTCCTTTCCAAAAAACGATCTATATATTCCAAGAGGGACACACTTGGTCAAATGAAACCTTTATCGTGAAGATATTCCAATGGAACCCTTAGCTCTTAGGGGTCGGTAGGGGCCATCCGATATGTGACTGAATATATCAGTGAACTACTGGGGTGAAAGTAAATGTATAAAAAAATATATCTTCATAAAGGTAGTCCTAAAAAATCTTATATAAATTCAACCATTTAATCCTCTACCACTATAGGAATCTAGATTAATAAATATCCCACAACACTGAGGGATATAGGTTCTTACTAAAGGGTGATGGGTTGCAGTTTCTATCCTCTGCGGCCTAGTTTCTCATTTTTAAAATCTATCTCATCCAAAAAATGAAATATTATCGCATCATTATGATGTCATATAAACTGCATGTGATGATACAATATATGTTCATGAACTATGGATAACCTAGATTTACCAAATATAATGTCAAAAGGATTCATCCCGATGACCAAAAGACTTCTTAAGAAACTCCATTTTTTGAAGGCCAACTCTCACTACTAGAAAATGTATGATATTGTAGAATTAATCCTAGTAGGAATGATTAGCCATAATTGTAGTGATAAGGTATCAATGGGATGTTCTATTTATTTCTTAAGGTCTATGGAGATAAATTAAGGAATCACACCCATGTCCACAAGTACTAGAGAAATATTATAAAAGAAACACTCCACACCTTGAATCATCACGAGAGTATACATTTCACATCCCTCTATATTCTGCTACTTATCATGACCTCAACCATAGTCTCAATATTCCTAGCATATTCTACCAAAATATAGTTGTTGTAGTACTTCAAATTGAATCACATTACAAGTAGTTTATCCCTTTGAAAATCAACATTATCATCTTTCAAAAACGCCTACCCGAGGGCCACCCAGACCACAAATTGGACATCCCTATCTATGATTATACCTCTCACACATTTTCCCTTAAAATATATTTCAAAAACTCTTAACACATATGGTCAAGTAATAATAATACATATGGCCTTCCACATAAAAAATAATAATATTTTCCCTTACCCGTATGACTGAACCCTCTTCACAAACCCTATCCCAGAGACCCACATATCAACGTATATTCATGTGTATAAATCCTATATTAAGATCTCGATTTCTATTTTCTACTACCTAATTTAGGATAATCATACCCATAAAGTCTCTTATAACCTTTAAATACTTTACATCCCTCCATTAGAGATATCTCTATAACCAAATCCCACTATAGGACTATTTTGGTAAGTGGAAGGGGATTGGGAGACCACACTAGAGAATATATATATAAAAGACACTACTCAAAATTAAGTTTTTGGATATATCAATAATAAATAATATTAGTTAATTAGATTGTGAGGATAGTAAACCATAATTAATATCCATCAAAAAAACATATAACTTTGATAGAACTCAAGAATATTAAATATAATCCTAGAGCGTAAGATCAAGGGGTTGTATTCATTTAGGTATAACGGCTGGAAGAAAAACCATGAGTTCTTTTCATTATCATGAACATTTGAAATACATATACATTGAGACCTAATTCTCAAAAATGAAAAATGGTCACTTGCATAACCATCTGATCGACCGGTGTCCAATCATGAATGATAACTTGGAACACTCACTCAAGCCAATCCTCCCCAATCTGAGGGTCTAGATCAATGATGAACCATATCAATCACTGTTATTAGAACTCTTGTAATGTACAATTCCTATGTTTATCATCATCTTTATTTACCAGGGATGACATATGTACAATAAGAAGTTTATCATCCACTTGAATCACTAGAGGTGGATCTAGACATTGATCAATATGTGGTAGAACCCCTCTATTTCCACCTCAATGAAACACCTAATGAGCGTGTACTTAAACTAAATCCTTATTACTCAATGGATCATCATCATGATCTACCATCAGCATCATAGCTAGCTACTATAGTGGAGTAAACATGATTTTTATCATGACATATCACAGTAAGACAATCAGCCACTAAACAAAACCAAGGTTCCCAATCCTATGATATGAACTTGAGAAACTCTCCCACCACTCCTCAATGTTCTCAATCTAATCATCCCTGCAAGTTTGACTCCATACACCATCCTAAAGAAATACCATCTCAAAAAAACTCCTTTAAGAATCGACCCACTAGGGCCTGCTTGGATGATTTTATGCATGCTGAGACACCCAACTCCCACCACTAATAGGCTATGTGATGATAATAAGTTTAGATTGAGAAAAACTAAAATATAAGGTCTTTGCCTATATACTTATAAAACCCCACACAACCAGACCCATGAAACTATGAAGAGTTTTATTAAAATATGTGACATCTATAGTGTAATCTATGCATCTAAAAACATCGTAGAAAACATAAATGTAAATTAGTGGAGATGAAATTATAAATGGTAAAATACATGACCAAATAAAAAATATATCCCTACCTAACACTTAGTGAAGAAATTAATATATAGAGAGAGCCCAAATCCCAATTCCCAAGGTCAACCATGATATATAACCAAATCCTTGAACTACCAAGATATATTGAAATCAGGTCACTCAAAGTCACCTCTCATCTATATGTTTTATAAATATAACAAAAGACATATTAAAAATAAAATGCAGGGGTGCATATATGAATACCCAGTTGGGACCCTAAAACCAAAAGAGAAAAACATAAATATCAATAGTTCGGTTCACCCACAATAAAAGTGGATAATGAGGAGCTGAATAGATATACTCAAATTGAACCCCTTGTGAGAGGGAAAAAGGATCTATATCTCTACAACTATACTAAAGAAAAATGAGATAGCCCATAACTCTAATGGTATATCTATGACGATCATCACCATGAAGAAACTAAAAAGAACCGTAATGGAGGGTCCCTCACCTCACTACTATTTTCCATTGATAAGGGAGGACCAAATTATGTGGAGGATATGATGACAAAATCCTTATTCACATAATATTACATTATTTTCTAACACAAATTTCTAATATGAGAAATCCAAAGGTAATGAGGGAAATTATCTTTAAAGAAGGGGTACATAAAATAGGAAATGAAACTGAAAAATATAATATTTAATTTTATTCTCTTTATTAAGATCCTAAATATTTACAATCTCATAATAATGTATAGAATAACATGGGGAATACATAAAACCAAGGGGTGAGATATGAATCAAACTAAGTATATGAACAGGATAAGTAAATATAACGTGTGATTCAATGATATAACATGATAAAAAAATAGTAAGGCATATGAGTAATCACACGGGAGCACAAAATAATGAACATAATATCATAAGATCATGGGAACATAGAAAATTTAGTAGAAAAATATAAAATTACAAAAACATGAGTCATGCCTACTTACCAAGAAAATATTACACATTGTATAAAATTTCATAACGGTTTTGGATTATTGTATAATCCATTATATGATGCCTCATGATACAAAATATTTACCCAATGAATTAGATTGCTATCTTTGATAACCCATCCTAACATTACTATGATCATGTGTTCCACCAAAATAAAATCAACCACTATGAATTCATATATAATTTTCCCATGAACAAAATGGGCTTCACAATCTCTACTCATATCAATATCCATGAGTTTTCATTAAGTAGGCTCTTGAGAAATGATGTTAATGAATGTTTTATCCCATCAATGGAAGGGATAATGAAAGAAAAATATAATTAATTGACATATATCTAATGAAATTAAAATAAATCCATAACATCTACTGTTTTTTACATTGATGTATATAAATATAATATAAATATTAAACCCTTCATTAAATAAATACCTTTTACCCTTTGAATATCAATTTCATAAAACAAAAAATTTTAAAAATATTTTGGAAATTAATTTACTTGAAAATAACCATTTATAAATATTTAGGAGTCTTCAAAGAAAACAATTTTCATGGTGGTAAAATTTGTTTTCTCATCGAATACATAAAAACAAGGATTATTTCAAATTTTTTGTAAAATGTTAAATATTCCTTATTCATAAAATCATTGGAATATTGCATTTGATAAAATTTAAAATAATTTAATCATGTATAAAAATTAATCTTAAAAATAATATTATAATAGTATGAATATTTTTTAAAACATTTTTAGAAATAATGGAAATGGAAGAAAAATATATTTTTTCTGAAAAGTGGAAAAATATAATAATTTCATAAAAATAATATTTCAAGCATTTTAATTACCTAAGAATGGAAAATGTGACCGTTATCAGAAAAAAAATATCCAAAGGATAAGAAAATTAATGGTTTTCATTAGATAACAATCATATTATTTCCTTTAATCGGAATTTAGGCATAAACAATGCTGATTATTATGAGATTTTGATACAAACTGTTATCAGGTATGTAACCGTTGAATCATAACCAACATGAATAATTAAAATAAAATGATAATTTAACTCTCATGAACCCAATATGAATTAGGATGTAAAATATAAAATTGGTATTATGTACACTAAAAAATGAAATTTGTGTTGAATATGGAATGAGTCTAATGGAAATAAATGATAGATGAAAACCCCATGTAAAGATCATTTCATTAATGTAAGAATTAATATGTGAAGTTATTTTGTGTTTCAAATTTATTTCCACATAAAATAACTATAAATTAAAAATTAAATAATCCAAGTTTATTACCCACATAATCTAATCTTATCAATGTAAATGAAGAGGTTGTGTAACCTAATGAATAAAATTGAGTCACAAAATCCCTTACCTCAAGTTTAGACATTTCATGTTTGTAATTTATCAATAGTTTAATAATATTATATCATTTATTTTTTTATAAGAAAAATATATAGGTTTAATGGAATAAAATTAAACTAATTACATAATTTATTTTAATGTCCCATTTAATTACTTGTTCAGTTATGTCTATGTTGGGTGTTTGGGGATTCTCATTTTATAATTTCAAAATGACATCGGTGTTTTGACCGTGGTAAAAGGTGTCACTATTACAAAATATATAGATTAATAATAATGAAATAATTATAATTTATATAAATAAATTATATTTTCATATATATCCATTAATTTGTTTCTATTAATAATGTACTTCGTTATGATCATGGAGATGGTAGGACGTATGCACGCATGATTAACATTTCCTATATTAAAAAATAATGGTGAAAAAAGGTAAGTGTTATTTTTTCTTGAAATAATTTTTATTATATCATAAAAATATTATTATTTCATTAAATAAAATAAAAAGTTTTATTCATTTGATGTAGTAATAAAAATATAATCACATCACTTCGCGAGGATGTAGTTTTTCGTACACACGAACGACGTAATCATTTTTCAAGGGATGGTAAGGTATGAATGTGTAGAGTCTTCTAATTTAAAAAAATTATTAATATTTAATTAGTAACATATATTAAAATCAAATACATTTTCACGAATACCTCTAAGATGTGACTATATAAAACAACTTACATCAGTTTGCAAGAAGGTATTATGATGTACACAAGAATGGTGGTTTGGTTTCTGGTTTAATTAAAAAAGAGATTGATTAATATTAGGACATCAAGTTAAAATATATATATATATAATATAATTGTGTTTTTATTATTTAATTTGTAATAAATAATTAATTAGAGAAAAATAAGATGAAAAATAAGGAACTTGTTTAATATGATTACCATCTCTTGGAATAACCTCCTTTGGAACTCTTATTAATAACCCAATGGATATTCATATGGAAATAAAATATTATATAGAATATATTTATGAATTTTTGGGAGATATTTTGGTAGGTATTCGTCAATATAAAATGGCTTCAATGGTGTCAATAATTGACGGGAGGTGTGCCCTTTTATAATTGATGAGGTCATATATATTTTTGTAAATTCCCCAAACTATTGGCTAATGGGAAGTCACCCATATGAGAAGTGTCTAAAATAGACTAATAATGTATTTGAGGGATTATATTATTGATACTCACTTCCATAATTCAAAATTAATCATTTTTGAATCATTTTAATCTATTTACTTCTTAGTATACTCACTTCAACCATTTTAATTTTTCACCATGATAACGAGTATTTTAATGATTATTACTATTCATTATGAAAAAAATTATGTTGACATTATTAATTATTGTTAATTATTAATATAATAAATATGGAATAACATTTATCAAAATAAAATCACAAAAATAATAAATTTAATTTAATATTATTCATGTACAATGTTTTGAAAAGTGGTTTTTTATAAAAATGTATTTGTCTTAGAATATAAAATATTCTATTAACAGTATGAATAGAAATAATCATTATATGAATTTAAATTAAAATAAATAGATTTATAATATATAAATTTATTTTTAAAAATTTTGTAATAGGTGATATTCTAGTTAATTATAATGTATAAATATTATGTATAGGGAAACTGATTGTAGAATACCTATTTTTAAGCGTAAAAAACTCATTCCAAAATAATGAAAATTTATTATTAAAACTATATTTATTATATTATTATAAATCAAATTAATCTTATTTAACATTAATTTCAAGTCCAAAATATAATATAACATTTAAATTTGTTTTTAATTAAAATAATTGGTGGTATTAGAAAAATTAGTAATTTATAATATTCACTAGAAAACAAAACACTTTATAAAAATTAAAAAATTTCACACAATGAAAATACTGATATTATTATTTCAATAATAAGGTTTATTTTATTAAAAATAATTTCAAAAATTATATTAAATAACACAATTATTTACACATGAAAATTAATAAAAATAATTTTTGAAGGAATCACATTTTTATAGAATAAATTATCATTATAAATGTTTGATTTATTATTTATTAATAATTTACCAATAAATTTATGTTGATTAGTAAATTTACATATATTTAAAAAAATATTAAATACTCTTTATATCGGTCAATTTAACTTCTTGACTATATCTTTCATATATAAAAAAAATATGTTTTAATATTATAATGTGGTTTTTTTAAAATCAGTTTTACGTGTTTAATTCTATATGAAACATTGTGTTATTTTAAAATATAATAATGTCACATTGTACCCCATTAATATAGTTTCATCCTAAAAATTTGAATGTTTTCTCTAAATAACATGTTTTAAATTCAACAATTCCTTTGCATAAAACCCACATTAAAAACGGGTTAATAAAACTTCCTCTCAAAAAGAGTGAATGTTAAATAAAAATTACATCACATAACATTGATTCAAAATAAGAGATAATTTTTGGGAAGTGAAAACATGTATCTGGAAAGAAGATAAATTTAATATACAACGTTATAATTTTTTAGAGAAAATATACCATTGATTTATCAAAAATGAATCACATTTTTTTTATATACGGTTCCTAATATTGGGGTGTAATTTTACCATATATATAAAGACAATATTGATATATAAATATTTTAAAATTAAAATTTCAACCATTAGTATCTTTGCAAAAAAATATCTACCATTGATCCAAATGATGAGTATTAATGATTTATTTTCCATGCATGACGCAGTCAATTGACTTCTAATAGATCAAATTATTCCAACAAATAATGTAAATATATTTCTCTTACCTCTAAATATTATCAAAATATAGAAATGGATAGAATAGGGTAAGATAATCCCCAAAATAAATACATCTACATTTTAATCTCCTAATACAATGTTTGACATAAATGATTCCATAACCATAAATCCAAAATATCCTCGAATTTTAATATTTTAAATGGGTTCTTAGTGAATTATATTTCTTATTAGACCAAATTTTATTAATAAGTGTCACATATACCTCACCCAAGTAAAACATTTTAAAATATACCTTTAATGACCACCAAATACTAAAATTTTGAAATTATTTGATTGTAAAAGTAATTTTCCAAAAATAAACATCATTTTTATGCGAACAATAATTAATGTAAAACCCATTTCCTAATAAACAATTTATAATGTATTATAGTTGTAGGAACTCATTTATTATCTTCCTTTGGTTATCATTTTATTACTTGTAGCATTTTCAAATATCATGAGTTTTCTCCTAGAATATGGGTCTTCGTTTTTCTATAACTATAATAATGAAATTACAATAATATTCAAAAATATATTATAAACAAATTTGAAATAAATTTAATAATAAAGTCAGTTCTTAAACACTATAGTCTTCTATATAACTTATTTTTTCCGAAAAATAAAATATGCATAATTAACTATAATTATGGCAACATCGATCACATATCGAAGATTGTATATTCCTAAATACCATGTTTTCCATAAATATCACCTTACCAATAATCATGTGATGATAAAATATGAAGGAATTTTTTCCCAAATAACAGTTTCTACTAAAATATATATTATGCCTAAGGGTTATATTACCCTAACTATCATTTATAAATCTCTTAATCACCATGGTCTTTAAAAGCATAAATCCTCAAAAGGGGTATTTATTCCTTTAAACTTCTGATGAACCATAATATTTTCAACCCAATACATAGTATGATTATTATAGTTCATCTATTATTCTCATCTATTAATTTACTTCATGATGTTTTGTTATGATTCTATGAGTATCCAAAATTTATCCCTTGGTAGTTTCAAACTAGGGGTGCCTCAGGGCCCATTATCACACACCATGTAATAATAGAGTCAATCCTAATGCTCAATTTTGGAGCATTTACCCCTAGGTACTACTATAATAGAACCAAACCCACATATATTTTCAAGGAATAGATGTAAATTCTTATAATCCGCTCACTCTATATTTCCAATAATTTCTATGATATTTTTTTCCCAATACTTATCCTTTTCCTCACACTTATACTAATGCTTCTCAAAATTTTTTACTATCCTAATCCCAAAAATAAGTACTCATTTATCTAATGAAAACTATAATTCCATATTCCCTTTACACATATTATTACCTAATTTATTTCCATAAATATTTTATATGTACAACCAAATGATCATGAATCATAGTTTTCATAGAATAACCAGGACATAAAATATAAAAAATACTAAAATATAACTTCATTATTTTTATTCTCATTTATAAAAATCAAGATAAAATTGATCCAACAAAAATATATAAGCTATTATAAGAAAAATATAAAAGAAATGGGTGAGGTAAAAATCACATTAAATAAATTAACAATATAGGGAAATATAACATGTGAGCCAAAGGTTTTATATGATATCATAATAGAGAAGTCACACGAGTAATCATATGGGATAATAAAAAAATAAAATCGTTTATTTTGATCATGGATTCATTGTAATTGTGGTAGAAATGTATAAAATGACATAATAATGAGTCAATTCTATCATTCTATAAAATATCACATGGTGAACAAAGTCCCATAAAGTATTAGGTTTACTTCATAATACCATTAATGATTCCTAATTAGAATAAATATTTACTCAGTGCATTGGATTTTCATTTGGGATAATGAATCATAACCTGATCATGACTATGTCCACCAAAAGAAGGAAATCAATAATTATGGACAAAAAAGAAAAAAATAATTACCAATTGAGAGAAATGGGTTTCATAATCATGCCTCCCAACATTATCCTCGTGATTTCATTAAGAAGTAATTTCAGAAATAGTGTTAAGTAAGGTAATACCCCATTAATTGAAGGGAGAATGAGATTAGAATAAATATAAGAGACATATATATAATGAATTTCTATTTTTTCCAATTTTTCCGCAGATATTATCACTGATTAATAGAAATATAATAAAATCATTAAAACCCTTTTGTGGAAAATATTTAACCAACAATGAAAAGAATTTTTTGTAAAACTAAAATTTTAGAAAATAATATGGAATTAAATTTCATTCTAAATATCCTGTGAAAATTATAATGTCGTAAAAAATAAAATAATGGTCATGATGGTGGTGCAACCTTCTTTTCAAATACATTAAAATAATTATTCTTTTAATATTTTTGGTAAAAAGTTAAAAAAGTATATTGTTTGAAAAATGAAAGTAATATTCCTTATAAACCATTTAAAAAAAATTCATATATTGGTAAAAAAAATTAATACAATAGGACAGTAATGAGAATTATTTTTAAAACATATTTAGAAACCCTATACTTTGAATAAAATCATTACTAAATAAAAAAGATGAGTAATGATGTTTTTTCATAAAAACTAGATTCTCAATAATTTTATGTAAAAAATAAAGAAAGAATTATACAATTACAAGAAGAAAATTTAAATATAAAATTTATAAGAAAATTAATTAAATTTATTTTTAAATTAGATAATTATTTCTTTTAATGATAATTTAAACATAAGGAATCCTGATTAAAATGATATTATGAAATAAAACCATACCGATTTAGTATGTTTTGAATCATAACACCCTTAAAATATTAAAATCAAATTTAAGTATAAATATCATAAGGTTTATGAGAATAATGATATAAAACATGAATGGTTCAGTATATATGCAACAAAAAATGAAATAAGTGGTGAGTATCACATATGTCTCATAGTAACAAAATTTATATAAAAAATCTCTTACAATGATCATGTCATTGATGTGAGAAATAATCAATGTGGAAATTATGTGTTTCAAATTAAATTACAACTAAAAAATTATAAATGAAGAATATAATAATCAATTGTCATTTCACACACATTATTTTCATGTAAAATAAAATGAATAACTAATTTAACATAATTATTGAAATTGAGTTATATAATCCATTACCCTATGTATTCAGATTTCATGTATGTCCTTTATCTCCTATAAAATAGACATACATAAATTATCTTCATTTTTACAAAACATTCTTAGGTTTTATACCTTATAATTTTATCATTTATTTTATTAATTTAAATGAAGTATTTAATTACTTTTTCATTTATATCAAGGTTAGGTGATTTGGAGATGCTATGTTCATAATTCCAAAACTACATTAGTGTGCTAATGATGGTCAAAGAGGGATTTGTTCTATCATCTAAAAAATAAAAATAAATACATATCTATAATATTTATAATTAAATTATACCAATATAATAAACAATATAATTTTTTATGAAAATAATCTTCCTTATAATCACGGAGATGGTAGGTTATATATATGTAACAATAAGGTTAAAATTATTCAACGATTAAGATAAAAAGAAAGAATGTTATATGATAACTTCTATGAATTATAATTATATCATAAATATAATATTATTCCAATAATAAAATTAAGTATACTATCCATGTAATTTAGAAATAAAAAATGCATCAGATCGCTTCATGATGCGGTAGTCCACCATACACATGAATTATTTAATCAAATTTATATTGATGTTAATGTAAGAATATATATGAAATGTTAAATTTTTTAAAACATTTAATTTTTCATGAATAAACAATTTAAATATTAAATCCATTATCATGTTTTTTCAGGATAGGTGATGATAGAAAACATATTACATTGGTTCGTGAGGAGGTAGTTCATTGTACAAAGAAATGATGCTTTAATTTTACATTTTACGGAAGAGTATATAGGAAAACATTATGAAATAAAAATTATAAAATATATTTATATATAATATACTGGTATTTTTATATTTTAAATTTGATGACATAATTTGAGGCGAAAAAATTAAGATTTTAAAAATACGGAGCTCAGGGAAGGTGATTAACATTACTTAGAAGAAACTCCATTGTATATGTTTTTAATGACCTTAGGGTATGTGTTTGTGAATTATTTTAAGTTCTTATGTAATACTAAATGATTTATAAACAACACTATATTTTATAGCTTACATTTCACAGAACAACGTGCTTAAACAAAGTCCAAAATGTCATTATTTTAACATGACTATTATTAACTAGCCATTAAATTGGAGGGTGTGAATATTACAAACAATATTATGAAATAATTACTATATTAATACACACTAAAAATAAAATTATCCGTGGGATGTGAAGATATTATTTTAATTAATGACATTATTTTCTTCAAATAAATTTTTATTCAAAAATATATTCTTATTACCTTCTATTCAAAAAACAAATAAAATTTTATTTTGAAAATTTTAGAAAAATAACTTGTAAAATTAAATTTTATTTTTTGAATCATAATATACTATTCATATTAGGGTAATTGTTTTGGGGGGTTTTCCAAAAAAAGTATATTTTTTGGTTCAATAGATAAAATACTATTTTTACAAAATTCAATAACTCTTATTAAATAATTATTATATGATCATAATTTAAATTTTTTTTAACTATTTTTATTTATTAAAATATATTTATTTAATGATATAATACACAAGGGGTTACATTTATAAACACTAAAATAAAAATTATGAACACCGTGATTCTAACCTTAAAAACATTTTTTATGAGTTCTATGTGTAACATATTTAAAATTGATTTTTATCGCATTTAATAATATAAATAAGTAAAATGGATTCCATATTTCGAATAAAGAGCTCAAAATTAAGTAATGATGTATTTTTAATATTTAGGCACAGTAATATTACTGTTGTAATAAAATTACCATACTGTTGGTATGATAATTTCATGAGTTTAAGATGAAAGTTAAAAGCATAAATTGCCAAAAATATATACCATTAAATGGGTAGTTAATTTTGTTCATTATAATAAACATACTTTTCAACTTTATTCATCAATTCAATATGTGGTAATTAATTCTACCAAAATTTGGTTCGCTTGAAATATGAAATAATCATGATTTAATCAATTTAAACCACCCCTCGTCAAGTACAAATACTAACGGTTACCACACTATTTCTCCTATAAAGCCTTTAATAATTACAAATCTCCATAAAACCCTATCCTCGACACATTACCCATGTTTAAGTACATATTTCTACATCCCAAGTTCTATTCCATATTCCTTAATGAGTCCTTCTTGGAGGTGTTATTCAATAGGTAACTTTACCAAACCACCATTGTTAATTTAATTTAATATTCTAACTTCATCTAACCTCATTAATAAATCAAATCATATTAACTATAGCATCATGTATATATGATAGTTTTATATTTATAAACAAATATATTATATCCATACCTTTTTTTATCTCTTCTTATTCAAAGAATCAAAACCATTTTCAAAATTATGGCAGTTAACCGTCTCAATAGATAATGATTTTTTATTTCCCACTACCACATAAAATTATGTACATAAAAGTATTATTCAGGTAAAATATAAATTAAAAAAATTAGATTATGACATATTTCATATTATAAAAAAATTGACAGATATAATATTAAATGAAACAAAACTAGTTCTAGATGGTAGGAAAAATTGCCATAAAAAACTAATAATTTACCATAATTTTTTTACAAATGACTCATCACCATTTCAGTAATAAAAATAATATATTAATAAATTTAATATTATTCGGTTAATTTAAACCATTTCATTTCACTTATAATTTTTTATTTCCAATTTAAAAAACATCCATAATTATACACAAGTGAACCGACCATAAAACCTTAAAGTGAACGCAACAGAAACAATGAAAATATTTAGATAATAAATATTTGATTTATTATAAATATCAAAATTCAACCAAAAAAGAAATAAATAGGAAGAATATAAAAAATTAGTCTAGGGACATCTAAAATAATAAAGGCCTATGGTGTTTGCCTGAACCAGATCCACGAATTCCGGAGTAAGACTCCACACACTAAAAAAATTCATAAAAGGATCATCTGGTATCTTTATTGAGGCTATGAAATATGAAAATTTGTTTCCCTATTTCTAATTTTGTGGAAAGTCAATAACCTTGGGAAAACAACCAATACATTGCAGAATAAGATAAGAAATAGACTCGGGAGTGGACACCTTTCCAAGAAAATTGTTCTAAACAATAGCAGAATTAGGTGGATAAATATTATAGAAGGGTTATATAATTTATTATAAATATATATATAGTTTCGGAATAAATTTAGAAGATCATTTCAACAATTATAATGAATTTTGAATTATAAAAACTAATGTGTAGTGTGAGGTAATGAATTTCTTAACTCAATTTCCATCCGGTGAGTTAGAATCCATTTTTACTAATTAGGCCATACTAAGAATGAAATTTTACTATGCTAGGATTATGTCTCAAAAAATTATATATGTATTTATAGATAATATACTTAATCGATTAATTATTTAAATGGTATCTTCAATGACATGATTGTTTAGGGAAATTAGTCTTAATTTTATTTTGTTGATCTATATTTTGATGTTATGAACCAATAATATTTCATAAGGGGTATATAATTCTCATTTGAAATGATTTATCGTGTATTTATTTATTCTCATGCTATTCTGTGTTATATTTAATACTATTATTTCATGGGGAATATTATCTGACTGATTATAATGCGGTTAGGGTTTATCTCAAAATCTAATAATTATTCGGGATTTTTTATGTTTATGCATCTCCAAGGGAATATTTCTCTTCCATATCCATGTTTCTTAAAACTAATTTTAATTTATTTACTAATATATTAATATTTTTTAATGTATTTTTTACACATGTTTAAATTTTCAAAAAATGGGTTGAAAGGAATATTTTTTTCATTTTCCATATGTGGTACTTTGTGACATTTTGGAAAAAAGAATTGAATGAAAGTTTTTGAAGATATATGGAAGGGGTGTATTTTATCTCTTTTATAAAACTATAATTATTTAAATAGTACAATATAATTTTATATGTTTATTTTAAGATAAAATTATTTCATTATTTTGTGCTAATTTTTAGATTTTAAAAACTTATTTTCATAGTAAGAAGGGTATATTTCTCAAGAAACAATTCAATAAAATCATTAAACTATTTTATTCTATGTCAACATCATTTTAAAAATATTATGTTAATTATGTACTATAATTATACCATTCATCCAATTTATTTGGTTGGTTTATGATTAGTTTGACTCGGGAATTGTAGATATTATATAAGACTTGATCTTCCAATATAGAGAGTTATCTATTTGTTAGGTCTTGTTGATTCAGTTGTATTGTTTCTTCATTTGAAGAATGAATTGGACTTAGTAAGTGATAGTATGGGTTTGATACAACTAATCAATGAATTTTTAGGTCTCATGAGAGAAACCATATTGGATATTGGCCAAGTCCTTACAAATTTATTTTCTGAGGTCATGGAATAAGGCCTTGATGATATATTATAATGTCTTGGTCGAGGTCTCAATAGTTACATTTAGATGTTCGATATTATTCATTCCCTCATTATGAAACTATTAATTGATTTCTATGTGATTATCTTCATTTTTTATAATATCCATGGATACGATATCATCTCATGTGATTATTTTATATGGAATTATTTGATCATAATTTATTCATACCATTTTATACAATTTCATGCTCAAATAATTATCTAAATTGAATATGTTTTATGTTATTTACATTGATATAATTTTTTATGATTATTTATAAATTTCTACACTTTATTCATACGCTTACTAGGAATCTGAGCTCACCCATTTCTTATTTTTTTCTAGGATGCAAAAAAAATATTATAATTGAGATGCATGGTTAAGACTAGAGAATAATGGGGATCTCCATGGATTCACTTAGTTGTATCTTATATTTTTCAACTGTAATGTAGGATTAAAATGTGTAACTATTATTTCAAAACTACTAACTGTTTTGGTCCTTCTGGATTTGATTGCTTCTATATAATGGAAAGGTAATAAAGTAAACACTGACTCAATGCTAAGGGGGTTAGGGTTGTTATATTTAGCATCAAATGATGTTCAGAAGAAACCTTGGTAACTAGATTATGGATAAAAATATAATATAAAGAAAACCATATGAAACAATTAAAAAATACTCCCAATGAAACTAGGCTTAGTATTTACTGATTATTTATACCAAAATTTTCAATTTTTGTTAATTAGTTTTGAGATTATGAACTATATATCATTAAAATATAATCTAATATAGTGTATTTTTTTCTTATAAATGGTTTATAGTTGATGGAATGAGAATCACACCAATGAACATAATCTAAAGGGTATGAATGATCATTAATTTGATGGTTTTAATCCAATAATTCAAAGAGAAATTATCCACTAATCAGACTAATCATATGATGACCTAATATGTTGTTTATAAATATAGAGAATGGATTCTCTAAATCCTATAGATTCAAGGGGAAGTGAAAGAAGAAGAGGATGATGGTGAAAAATATAGGTAAAGTGATAAATGGAATTTTTTTCTCACATGTGAGAATTATGGAAGGAAACATCATGGTATATGATTAAGTGTAATGTGAGTTTTCTATTACTTATAAAACATATACCATGATAATTATTGAAATGAAAAGAAATAATATTCCCATTATCAATTATTAAACTATAAGGATATGGGGAATAACACAAAGGAATACACTAGGAATCAAGGAAATATACCATAGAAGAAGCTAAGGGATCAAGGAAGAGGTTATTATATTGATATAGAGAATAAATGGAATTATTATTGTTTCAGTGTTTTTGGATCCATGAAATATGTTTTATCGTATTACCTTTATATGAATTATAAAACATATAAGCATTGTACTGTAATTAATTTTCATTAAGGATTTTTCATCTTATGTTGAATGGTACCAAGGACTAGGAAATGTGAGTTAGTTATATGTTGATCTTTTTAAAACAAATATTTAAGGAAATATAACCTTTAACATATTCGTAATGTTGAGATAATATTTTTGGGATGAAGATACGATATACATTGGACCTTAATAATGGTTTGTTGAAAAATTTGTTTATGATACCATTTATAGAGTTAAAAAAATTAATATATTTAAGGAGAATATAAAATAATGTATGTTTTATATAAGTAATATAGAATAATGCATGTTTTCAAAAAGTATTTATATAATTAATATTATTACCATGTTTCATGAGAATACACGATGAAGGTATTCGCTTGTATGGTATGCGACAATTAGGATCTACTTTATCTTATTTTACGGAATAATAGTAAATTCATTTTGGAAATAAGTTAAATTTATTTTTAAGATATAGATCTTGCTTTTTTGGAAGAGTCACTAGGTTAACTATTTATTAAATGGCTTAAGTTGAACTCTGGTTGGGTATTTAAAGATTAATGTATTTATGAAAATTACACAACTTGTTCCAATGATATTGTTTTTGGAAAATAATATGAGATGGACTGAATGAATTGTCACACGTCATAGACATTAAGATTTGTCAAAAGTGAATTTTATTACTTCAAGCATAAAAAATTCATTATTTTAATATTCATTTCACAGAGTATAGAATTAAATTACTATGTACATTATCAAAATATTATGAAAGACTCCATAAAATTTTGATTCAATATGTGTTATTAAATTTTTGAGAATGAATAAAGAAACATATGAGATAAACATTAATGATAAAAAAAATATTTAATGTTGAATAAATTAAGGTTATTTTTTGGAAATTGTTTATGGATTATATTAACATAGTTCTAGAAATAGGACACCACGTAGGTCAAAGACAACCCATTAAATTCTAAATGGTAGTGGGGCTTGAAATCACAATAGAAGACAGATATAGGTGCATTACCTAACACAAACCTTCATGATGTATTGGTAAATAATACATAGATTAATTTATAAGAAATATATGACAGCTAAAATATATTTTCATTTTTGGAAAATTGTATTAATAAGATTAATAGAGTATTTTTAGAATTTTATTTTAAGAATAAATGTTTAATTGTCTTTTGGAGAAAAAGATGAGTTTGTGGTTGAAATTGTTTAATGGATGAAAATGTAACTAGCAAGTACGTATATTTATTATTTGTATACTCTAGTAATTAAAATATTTATCAAATAAAAAAAAGTTTATTTAGAAAAAATGCTATCAAATTTTATCTTAATGAGAAATAAATGGTCTTTTAACCATTCATAGTTTCATAGTTTCATGATGGTAAAATTTATGATGAATATATTTTATACCACCATCAATTAAAAATTTAGGGTTATATTTATTTTCAATTTACATGTTTTGACATACCAATAAAGTCCCACTATTATGAATCCTTATTTTATGGTAACCTTCTCATTATCCCTTCCATCCTTTTAAGGGGATGTTTTATAAATCTTTTTTATAATGTAAGATTTTCAGAAGTGAATTTTAAAATGTGAAATTCATTATTACCAATCAAAAGATAAAATTTTGATACACAATTTATATAAGGATGAGAGAATATAACATAAATATATTTTTATATAATATAATTTTCAATAGCCTACGTTGGACAGAACACCAAGATTAAACATTCTTAAAAATATCTATATATTAATATGACAATTGTAATCTAGATTTATAATTAGTAGTTTTGAAAATGATAAAATATATTATGAAATAAATATGAATTTAATATTCAATAAAAATATAATTATTCTATGGAAATGAACAAATAATTGTTGTAATCTCATATTATTCTTCAAATAAATTTTTCCTTCAAAAAGGGATTTTATTACCTTTGACGAGAAAACAAATTATTGTTTTTTGAAACGTTCAAAAAATTTATTTGAAAACTATTCACAATTTAGGGACTTAGATATTCTAAATTATAATTGGGTAATTTTTTCAGGAGTTTTCTAAGAAAGTTGATTTTGGGGTTAAAAGTGAAATTATTGTTTTTACAAAATGTAGAAACTATTATGAATTAATTTTTAAATGATCATGATTAAATATTTGTTAAAAATTAGTGATTATAATTTATTTAACGAATGTGATAATACATAAGTTGTTAAATATAGAAAATCAAAACAACTTTTAAAACCATAAATCTTTCCTTAAAAATAATTTCGCTGAGTTATATGTTTAACATTTGGTAATTAATTTTTATTAATTTTATAATTTCAATAAATTAAAATAAATTATATATTTTTAATCAGGAGGAAAAAATAGTATTAATTTCATTTTAATTTTTATGCATAAAATCTTAACATTGGTAAAAAACATTTACGAAAGTGTAGGTAAAATAATATTACATGTTAATATTAAAAGTTAAAACCATAAAATTATAAAATTAACAAATGTGTAATTGGTTTGTTGTTCAACCATAACCATCCATTAAAAAATTAATAATATGAATCTCTTTGAATGAATTCCATGAATACATGTTTGGTATTAAATTTTAAAAAATCATTATTTTGTCGCATAGAACAACCCCTGTCAAATATAAATACCACCATCAGCACCCCATTTCTATGAAAAAGACATTAATCATTCAAAGTATCTAAAAACCCACTCTTCATTTCTCTATCTATGTCTATGTGATACTGGTCTCACCCAAATACAAATTCGAGGTTCTTTAAGCGGTCCTTAATGAAGGTGATATTCAAGAGGTAGCTTTCTAAAGCCACCTCTCATAATTTCCATTATACTTCTACCTTCCCTTAACCACATTAATCCATAACATATAAATAAATCAAATTTCATTTATATAGTTTAATTTTATTATTATAATTAAATATATTATATACATCTATTTTTTATCTCCTCTAATTTAATGAAATGAAACAATTTTCTAAATTACGGCTCTTACCTGTCTCTGTAGATAATGATTTTTCAATTCCTATTACTGCCTTAAAGGCTATTCATAAAAGAGTTATTTTGGATAAAATATATTAATAAGTATATTATAACCTATTTCATGTTTTGGAACAAATATAGAGAAATAATATAAAATAAAATGAAACTAGTTGGTGATAGTTAGAAAAAATGCCAGCATAAATTAACCATCTATTATTGACTTTATATCAAATAAATCATTCTCACGTCAGAAATAAAAGTGTCATATATGTCCATATAAAATTATAGATGTGCATTAATAAAATTTCTTTTTATATGTGGATATTTACTTCCATTCGAAATGTATATTCATAATTATACACTAGTGACCCCAACATGAAACCATAATACAAATGCACACAATAAGATGAAAGAAATGAAATATTATTAATAAACTGGACATATGATATTATAAAATTATAATATAAGGTATTATAAATATTATAATAGTTCTATAATAAAACAATAACATTCATTGAACCATCATACAGAAGTTTGAAGTACAGAATCCTAAAGGGAAGTGTGAGGTAGTGGATTTCATAACTCGTTTTCCATTCATTAGGTAAAACTTATACTTCATTGATTGTGTTATGATTGTATATAAAAAAATTATGTTTATTTATATTAAATACATGTAATCTATTAATTTCACTAACAATCAATTCAATTATATGATCTTTGTAAGGGACTTCATCTCAATTTTCATTTATTGAGGCATATTTTTTGTTATAAACCTATGTTCTTGTATAAGGTTCATATAATTCCCCATTTATTTGATGTATAATGAATTTAATTATTATTATTATATTTTATGTTTTATAAAATGTTCTTCCTTCACAGGTCATACTATTGGACTGATTATAATGCGGTAAGGTTTTATGTCACAATATCATCATAATTCGGTATAGTTTATGTTTATATATCCACAAGAGAGTTTTTCTCTTACATTTCATTATTTCTAAAATTTAATTTCAAAATTTTTGTTAATATAATCATATGATTTCTTAAACTCATTTTTATTAACATTTTAATTTTTACAATACTGTTTGAAAGGAATCATTTTGTCATTTTACAAATAAGGCACTTTGTGACTATTCTAAAAAAATATGTAAGGAATGATTTTTAATTGATACAACATGAGTAGATGTTCCAGCATTTATGATTACATAAGGCTTCTAATATTCTTTTAGAATATTACAAAGTTGTTTTCAATGAAAATAATTTCTTTATTATGTTCACTACTTTATATATATAAATAATTTTTCCAGTATGGCGGGTATTTCCACATGATATAGTAGAATACTAACATTAAATTATTTTCCTATACTTCAAAACAAATTTTTGAATCTTAGATAAGGATACAATCTAATAATATCATTCATAATATTTCATTTCTAGATTATAAATAGTTTTTCTGTCGAAGATTAGAAATTCCATATGACTTGTTCTTCCAATATAGATAGATATTGATTTGTTAAGGCATGTTGATTTACTTGTATTATTTGTTCATGTAAGGAATGAATTGGACATATTGAGATATTGGTGAGTTTCCCCAAATCCCCTTGATGCATTTGTAGGTTTATGGTTACAAAACAAATTGAATTTGTTCAAGTCCTTACAAATTTATTTCCATATTTCATGGCATATGGCCTTGATGGTATTTTAAGATGTCTTTTCTTGTGCGACGATAGTAGTTTCATATGTTTTTAATTATTCCTTTCAAAATTATGAAAATAATAATTTATTTCCATGTGATTATCTTGATTTTTATAATATCCTCAAATATGATATGATCTCATGTGATTATTGTATTTTTCATTATTTGACCATAAGTTTTTTCATTATATATTATTACATTTCATCTTCATGTTATTTCCTAAATGTAATTTTTATGTTATTTACCTTTCAATAATTTGTTATCCCTATTTATGGCAGCTTCAATTTTATACATACCATTAATGAGAATTTGATCTCTATACTATCTAATGTTTTATATTTCCCATGATACAATGAAGTTTATCATAATTGAGATTCATGGTTAAGCTAAATGAATAATGGTGTTCTCAAAGGATTAATTATTTTTCATTTTTTATTTTTGATATATAATATATTATTCAAATGTATATATAGGTTTCCAAAATAACTAAACTGTTTGGACCTTCATGATGTGATTTATTATATATTATGCAAATGTAATGAACTAACCACTGACTCTAGGGTGGTGGGGTCAGAGTCGTTACATATAAAATTTATATAAGGATTTTTGGGAGGATTTGTTTTAGGGGTTGGTTAATACACATGTTATTTGAGGTGTAAATATGTTAAGGGAGGGTGTGCCCTTTTATAATCTAGGTGGAGTGGAATTTTTTAAATAAAAAAAATGTTCAAAAATGGAAAGTCACTCATATTCCTACATCCCTTAAAAATATAAATAATGGACTAGAGGTGTGGAATAGTAAATCTACACCTACACATTTCAATAATAATCAAATTTTAAAATTTTTATCTCACTTACCTCAATGGTAACTCAGTTATACCATTTTTTCATGATGGTAAATAGTTTTTAGGTTTTTATTATTCACCATGTTTAAAATTAATTTTACATTATTACCTAAAAATAAAATTATTATTCCAAAAAATGAATCTATTTAAAAAAATCAAATCACAGAATTTATAATATTCTTTTGAATGTTATTCTAAGAAACCCAACAAAAATGGGTTTTTAATAACTGCATTTTCAAGTAATAAATGATCTTATATTAACTCTATGAATAGAAAAAATAATTATATGAATTTTAATTAATATAAATATATTTATAATATATGTCTTAACCTTTAATATAACTTTAATATAGGTTATTTAATTAGTTAATATTGATAAAATTCATACACATAAAAATAGTTTGCCAAAAACTGTGTTCCAAAGCATATAAATAACTATATTACCAAATAATAATTTTTTTATTAAAATGAAATTAATTATACTAATATAAATAAATGGTTCATATTAAAAATTTATACCAATAAAAAATAGAATTTATATTTTAAATTTCTTGATTTAATGGAAAGAAGGGGAAGTATTTGAAAAAATGGTAATTTTCAATATTGTCTAAAAAATAAATCATTTCAAAAAAATCCAAAAACTTAACCCTAAATGTATTTGATATTACAATTCAAAAAAATTTATTATAAAATAATTTTTTTACAAGTTTAATAAATTAATTATATTATTGTGTGAAAATATTAAATAAAAATTATGTTTGAAGGAATCAATATTTTAGTATAATAAATTATCCTTATTAAATGATGAGTTATTATTTCATTAGAATCTATAAATTAATTAATATTAAATGGTGAAATTATATATAATACATAATTATGTTAATTCTTTTCATACCAATAAATTTATTGTTTAGGTTATATCTATCACATATATAAAATAATGTTTGGATATTATACAATGGTTTATTTAAAATTATCTTTGTGTGTTTAATATTCTACAAAACATAGTATTATTATGAAATATTAGGGTATTATAGAGGAACTTCATCCCATGAAAGTTCAATGATGGTTTATTATCACTACAATGATAGAGGATCTACTCCCTCTAATGTATGAGTGAGTACTAACTATCGCTATGTATAGAGTGTGGGGGCCCCTTTCGTCATGCGATAGGGGTGCACCATTCCAATATAGAAGACCGACTACATCTGACACATGATTGATTACCAACTATCCATATGTAAAGAGTATGGGGGCCCATTCCGTCATGTGAAAGCGGAGTACCATTCTTAAAATCAATTTGGTGATCTATCATAATGACAACCATTGGCCAATTATCACTAAATGTGTGAACCAATTTTCAAACCCCATGTGGTATTTGAAATTCCAAAACTAATGTATTCATTGTGTTCAACATAGAATAAAATATAATATTAGTTACTCATTTGCCCAAATCCGAGTCTCCTAGAAGTAGATGAACATGGCAGATCCCTCATAAGTTGGTACACGATATATAATTTGGTAACATAGAAAATGATATCACCCAATAACCTGGTCTTGTTCTTAAATTTAAATGGTTTAACTATCCATGTAAAAATACATTGCATGTATATAGATTACAAGAATTCTCTTAGATTCCCAGAGATGAATAGTGCAATATCTTCTTTTTTCCATATTTCCATGTATCTTGTAGTGTTTGAGACTATGTACTCATGATGTATTGACATATACTACTACACATCCATGTCCCATTACATGGGATGTATTCCCATGTACTCAGCCACATGGGACTATCCCACTCATGGTGTGTACTTAGATTACTATATTTACAGTCCCCAAAACACCATCACGGATAGTGAGATAACATATTATGTGTTCTTTGGAACCATCTTTTTAGTGATTTGTATTTCTGAAAGGTAAATCCCTACGAACCTCTCGAAACTCTAGTTCTTATATAATTAATCATAGATTTATCCCTAGGGTGTCATTGGATGCCATAAAAGTTATTTACAACTATATAGAAACACCTATGGGGATAAATCTATAAAACTCAATGATCCTCCTACATCATGGGGAAATGCTAAATATTATGGTCCAAAACTATTCACAGAAGCCACTACACCTCGATGAAATCTCATTCACCATCATGGAAAAATTATAGTTACACCACATGTATTCCAATAGGGTTGGACACTGTGTATGTCAAAGACCCTCTCCATTCTTCCAACCATGTGTAGGAATCCTAATATATGGGGGATGAATATTTTACTCCTTTAAATTATTTAAAAAATATCTATTATTTAATTACTGTTAAATTCCCACAAAGGCCTCCCTCCAAAGATCACACAACAACATAAAACCTTATGTTTTCTCTAGGGTAAAAATCACATTATAGAAAAAATAGTGGTCGTAGATTTCCCATATTAACTATCAAAAAATAGGAAACCCATTTATTCTTACATGATGCATGTGTGGGATAAAATATATATTAATTTTTTAATATTTTAATTATGAGGTCATGTGAACCCCAAACAGAGCACTGAATCCAAATGGAAAAAGTAGAGATATAAATACATATACAATGGTCTAAACATGTGAATCAAGAGTTTATATATATAATGGAAATTCAATACTAAACATTAAAAATCATTGGGTAGTGAATTATATGGCCGAAAATATAACTACGGGTACCTAGAAAATATTTTCCTTTATTCTTTACGATCTCTATGCATTCACAGAGAGGTTTCTCTTTAATGGACCTCACTCAACCTCACGAATATGATCCCATTTGAAGTATCATAGTCCCAAATGAAGTTGAACCCATTATCAAATGGAACAACATGTTACCCCAAGATGTTAAAAGTAATTACCAAATGTTTTTTTATGTTGATGATAGGGAATCCTTAATAAGGGATCTTAATACCCTCAATTATTTTACATAATAAAATTTATAAATAATAGATTGATGATAAAGAATACATCAGTGTTAAATCAAACACATAAAAAAACAACAATATTTATATTTTCAAAGAAAAATATATAGACAATTAAGAGAATGATATGTATCAGTTCCTCTTAATGTAATCCATATAAACTATTGAACCAATATATTTTCCTATAGGATTGTTACAAACTATGTGATAATATAGTTGGGAACCAAAAATATTGGCCTTGAAGTACCTGAGATTCAGAATAATTAAGTTTCTATTATCCAATCACAATATCCACACTCCTAATAATATTATATGGGTTACCATAAGTAATGACATCCACCCCAGTACCACATTAACCTAGTCACTACCTTTATTGTATGCTATCTATAGATCACCTTCCTATATGACCATTCTCTAATGTCCCCATTACTTTAATTCCAATACTAGATGAACAATTGAGAGGCACCTATTGAATTTTTTTTTGAGTAAAAGAAGATTTAGTTTTCAACTTTTAGAACCTCATCTATTCCCCCAGATGATATTATTCCAGGTTTGATTCCCCAATGGGTTTAAAAAAAATTGAAATATATTTTTTATTGGTTTCATAAAAAATAATGAGTTCATATTTTACTATTGTATCCCTAAATTACATTACATTGTTATGTGATTATGTGTTTCATTATATCCCGCATGTCTAGAAAACTTTATTAGTAGAATCATGCATTATGAGTCGAGATTCACTTCTTTTTTACATTAATATTTGGAGTCAAAATTATTCTCTTTATTTCCATTTATTCTTTATGTAGAGATATATATCTCTATTTACTCATATTCCTAGTGAATGATATATTTTATAGTTAAATAATATTTCTTGATATGAGTTTCTATTCATAGATTCCTTAAATAGATTTTTTAGCATACTCCTGTTTATTCTGAATATGAATTCTTCAAATTCATTTGTTACATTATTATAGAAAGTTCCCCTCATTAATATGTGCCACACTAACCCATTTTTAGTTAAATATTATCATGTAGTCAAATCTACATTAAAGTATATTTAATGTAAGAATTAATCATTTCATGATGATAAAAATACACCACTATATTCCTCGTTATAGGACCTTAGAGATGTTAATATTCTTTTTAAAGGGACAAAAATATATTTTTTAAACCATTTAATGGGAAATGTTTATATTCAATTTAATGATCTTCATCACTTGTCTTAATTACCTCACACATCCATTTAATATAGTCCAAAACCTCTCATAATAGAGACAAATTTTAAAGGGCCTTCATAAATGGGTTAAATAAATATAGAGACAAATTATTTGTACAAAAAAATATAGTGCATAATTTTCTTTTATATTGTCATAATAAATGAATTATGGAAATATAATAATTTCCCCAAAGTCTAATAAATGTGTTTATGGGGAGGATTTGTGTAATATGTATTAAATTTATATATGAGTTTCATAATAGGAAACAAGAACCAATATGGGATTAGAAGAACTATAATCATTAAAACTAATAAAATGATCTATCATAACTACACAAGTTAATTTAATGATCAGGAACCATTGAAATGTGATAGAGTGATATAAGACCTAAAACAATTAAAATTATCCTACTCTAGAAAGGAATGTGTCGAAAATAACAGAATTTTTTTTATCATAATCAATCAATAAATAATTATATTATTTTTTTTTAAAATGATAATAATGTTTACATATACAAGTATAAATATTAATTAATTCAACACAATAATTCAAAATGATTATATCCCAAGGTAATCATCAATGATTATAATTTTAGGAAAATATCTATTACATCAGAGGACCAAACTATCCATGTTATTCCAATATCTAAATAACCTAAGAGGTTTATAGTGATGATTCTATATAATTTTCCATATCCCTATATTTATTTTTCATTCAACATAAATATTTATGAAATATCATTAAGGATGTGTTTAATGATCCAATTCCCATAAAATAATCATTAGTATAGTCTATGTGACAATATAAATAATTTTACAATTCAAAATTTACTATCTAACAAATTCATGAACTCTCCTAAAAATAACCCATTTTAAATACAATATTAAAGATAAATAATAGCGCATTCAAAAAAACATTTATTTTAACACCACCATTGGTTATAGAGTACAATGGGATTTTACTGGATGGTAAATCATGGGGTCAAGAATCTAGCCCTCTATCTATTTAGAAAATTTAATTTCATGCATTATATTCCGTGGGGGGGTGAAGTAATCATCATGAAATCAACTCCATAATATAATGAATGATATTCCAAATTTTACCACACAAATTTATTTTCATTAACTACTTTTTATAATTCATGAAACATTTAATCATTCTATAATTCCAAAAACATAATGAATTGGTATGTCTGTTTGACTAGCTCTAACATCTAATGTATAAAAATGATCATCTATAAAATTTTCATATTATATAATAATGATTCAACCAATAAATTAAATGTCATTTGAAACCATTAATGAATGTTCTATCCAAATTTAAAACTACTTTTTACTATCATTGATTATTCAAAAAAAATTAATGATTTTTATCTCTATGCATTTATGATATTTAGAAAGGAATAATCACACTATGATATTAAAAATTATTTTTTAATTTGGATTATTATTTAACAAATAATATTTAAGGTTAATTTAAAAGATGATTTGATAATTTTGAGGCATCTATTATATGACGTAAATATTATGTTAAGATTAATTAAACTCTATTAAATTAATTAGATGGAAATCTTATTGTATTAATGCTATGGAATGTTATCAAAACATTATCCACCATTGAGAAAAATTGGTTAAATAGATAGTATTTGGAGAATAGGATATTTATATATTCTTTCCTTGTAAGGGAAATAGATAAAATTTGAGGAATCTAATGCTCTTATATATAACCACTCTTGGTAAATATTTTATTAAAAAATAAATTAAAAGATTATTTATTTGAAATTAATATATTATTAAAACTATTAATCCCACAATTTCACTTATATAGTTATATTTGATAGAAATATATTTTACTTTGAATGTGAATTTTTTTTACTATGTTTCATAGAACTACAATTATCACACATTATCTTTGTAGGCATGAGACCCTATCCTGAGACATTATTTACATATTGTTTCATAAAAATGAATTAAGTGAATCATTGTTTTTTTCACAATATAGTCAGTTATTGTTAGATTTAGATAAATAAAATCTTGAATCTTCTTAGGTAATGGATTTTATTTACCTCTAAAATATATTTCTTCACTAAATATTTATTTTTATCATCAAATAAACATGTCATAATAATAATAGTAAAATCAACTAGATCCTAATTGTTTTTTTATTTTCAAAAAATGAAAACTTAATATTTTTTTAATATTTTAAAGAAATAAATTAACATATAAATAGTGTATTTATATTTAATACTTTTGATACATTACAATATATTGTACGGTAAATTAAATAAAGGATCATTAAATTATCCTGAAGAGTATGTTCATAGATATATTTTAATACTATTTTAAAATGAATACATAATCATATTTGGTACGTACAAATTACATCCATATTATAATTAGTCTTGATAGGGATTTAATTTCCTCTATGTGAAAATAATTAAACTCTTTTTATTCAAATATATATATATATATATGTGAATTTTTTCAGTACCCAACTAAGTAACTAATATTCTTGGAAACAAGACGACACCTCATACAACTAAAATATAACACATATTTATCATTTTTTAAAAATATTATTGAAAAGTAAATTCATTGATCCTCTATATCAGATGTTATTAATATATTAAAACAAATTATACTCTATCTTAAATACTAACTTTTAAAAATAAATTGGGATAAACCCTCCATGAGTGAATCAAAATTATTATACAAACAAATGAATCCATCTATATCACTATATTTATAAATTAAAAAAACTATAAAATCATAAACCTTGTTTATAAACCTCGTCCTTATCATTAATGAGAAAAAATTCATTTTGTTTCTTTATATAACAATTTTCATCCAAAATTCATCTGATTAAGATTTTTTTTGAAATCATAATAAATGATTTTGAATTCAATTCCAACATTTATAGATTGGTAAATAATAATATGTTAAAAAAATTCAATAAATGTGAATATCTTATCTATATAAAATCATTAATATAGAAAAAATCTTCTATATCCATTCCATATTCCTTGTCACCTAACCAATTTAATTCACTACGTTAAGAAACATCTCTTTTTTTCTTAATGATATTTTAATAAGTATTCCGTAGATAATGTTATGTTTAATGAATATTATATATTTATTGAAGTGTTTCATATATTGAATTTCCCCAAAAACATACCATTTATTCCGATTTTTTATTTCTTACCTTGGTTGGATAGTTAATTTTATTTAATGAACACTTTTTATTATTTTTTTTAGAGGAATTTGTTTTCACCAAGTTGGGGTTTTAGTTAAATTTTATTACAATGATATTAATCATAGATAAAGGAAATGAATTTTCATTCAAGTCATTATCCCCTTCCAAATCATCCATATAATATTATTCTATAATTTCCATTTCATCTCTATATAATCAATAATAATCAACGTATTCCTAAATTTACTTATTTTCCTGATTATTTGAAATCACATCCTTAATGAAATAAAAATAGATTCTTTCATTGACCTTCCAAAACACTTTGTTATAATATTTATGTTCATTTATTTTTAAATTATAAACCATAAAATATCTTAGTCAACTTTTCTTCAAAACATCCATTTCATTCCTTAATAAATCACATAATAATAATTTCTTTAAATGTTTGGTAACATTTTAATTCCTAATTTTATTCTGCGTTTAAATATATTAATAAACTAAAATTGGAATTTAATTATAAGACTTTATAATAGATTAAAATTTTAATTATTTCTTATGATTAATGTTAAATAATGATATAAAATAAATATTTACTTTCTTATGTTATTATTGATTTAGGCCGGATAAAATTTTCATATATAATTTGGTGAAAGGTGATTGAAATTAAAATTAAATTTAAATCAAACAATTATTATAAAACTGTAATATTTTGTTTTCTATTAATATATATAATCGGAAATTTGGATATAATATCTCTAAATGAGTGAGACAAAAATATCTATCAATTTCTAATTCCTCCACTATGAGGCCTAGAAATTGAAATTATTATAGATAATACAATATATTAATAGTCAAGAGAACACAAATATAATTTGATGATATTTAAAACATATGAATAGATATCTGACCAAATATTTTTATTATAAATTGAACATGATGATATTTTTTATTTTTTATGTAAAATATGAATACCACCTTAATAAAAATATGCTTCCCAACCCACCCCTAATTGGCTCTTATGTTACTTCATTTTTAATTTCAATAAAGGGACTAAAACTATTATATTTTGAATAGATTAAGAGTTATTATAATATTAATAGATGTTCTAGTTCTCATTTTCTCCATTTGTATAGAATATAAAGATATGTATATTATCTGAACCTTTCACCATCTATCCATACATTGTTAATAATTGCAAAATAATTGAATGTGTGATATGTACTATGTTGGATGTTTCACCATATAAGTATGTAACATTGAAATGTTATTTGATAATTTAAAATTTTCATCAGTGTATATCATAATATACTTTAAATTTTAATATTAGTTGGTGATATATAGAATGAAATGCAGTAATCACACTTCAACATTCTTGGATTAATTTTTATTAGAGAAACTTATGTTTTTTATGGTTCATGGTTCCTCATACCCAAAATGTGGAACTAATGATTATGTACTATTTACATGTTTATAATTTAATATCTTTAGTATTAAATTGGGAAAAAAATTATTCATAATAAAGTAATTAGTGGGACATACAATCATCTATAAAACCAATTAGATAAAAGACTATGAATTGTGTTTTTAATCCATTCACCTTGAAGGATTGAAAAATATGATTGAATGACATGTGTAAGAAGAAATGACTATTTCCATCATGAATGAAACATCATCATGAACCACTAGTTATTTATTTAATCTTATGAAATTCTACATTTTTATGTGATTCTAGTGAATTTGATGTGTATCTATATTATTCTCATGTATGTATTTATAAAAAATAAATGTAACCCACTTTTTATTAAAAAAATACATATATCTATTCCCCAATGTGTCTAGTAAAGTTATAATAGATTTATATGTCAATAATAACATGGAGATGCTATAAATACCCATGTATTGAGATTTTATAGGTTTTTATATTGTTAGAAAAGTGCATTTTTATTTTTTAGTCACATTTAAGTGAATTTTTTGTCATTATTATATTTTTTAATTTACCTTTTCTTTTTTAATATTTCTATATAATTAATATCAAAATATTTTAAGACTATAGAGTGATGATAAAAGAAATTTTATGATAATAATACTCTCTCATTAGTTTGTAATATTGTTGAGTGTATATTATAACTAATGTGGCAGAGTTTGGTTTAACCTAAAAAACACTAAAAATAATGATCAATTATTCATTTTTAAGTCACATAGAAAAAAAATATATACATGGGGAAACTAGAATCCTAAATTTATTAAAGTGAATTGATTTAATCACTCATAGAAATTGTGTTTCCACTAATATTCTAAAAAATTATTTTTCCCTTTTTCGTAATGTATAATGTATTTTAGATTTAATTTTTTTTACAATATATAATTTAGTTAAAAATAAAAAATATAAATTTTCATTTAAAACTAAATCTATTAAAAATATTTAATACCTATCGAACGATCAATCAATATTATTTAATCAACTGATTTATAAACATTAACTAATTTGATGTAATAAATATGACATATAGATTTTACCTAGAACACCATGGTTCTATTAAGGGATACTCAATGAGTCATTTTCAATTCATTGATTTCATAGACTTTATTTAAGAGAATAAAATGTAGGATTTTCATTGAATCATTGTATATAACTCTTGGAAAATTATTTTTCATCATTATACAAGAATAATGAGGCCCTATCCTAATGCTTAAACCATTGTTTTTCTTGCTCTAAGGAAATATGTATAAGGATTTCCTTAATTATATATTTAAAAGGTTTCACTATAAACTCATTTAATTTTTTTTAATATTATAGTTTGAGTTGGGATTTTATATAATGATTATAGGATTATTTAATTATGCTATAAAAAATTATTGTAAAACCCTAAATAGAAGATGCAAAAATGGATTGATCTAGTTTAATTTCATAGATAATATCATTTTCATTGAATCTAAAAATTATTCTTCATCAATTCAATTCAACATTTTATTAATATTATCTTTAGAAACACTATATAAGAAATTATAATTTAAACACTATTACTATTGTATCAAAATTTAAAATTTTACCTATAAATGATTAACAATTTAACAAGAAATCTATACACAACATTATAAAATTTAAGGAACTTTTACTCCAAACTCAAAATTAGATAGTAGAAAACTGAAAAATGACATTAAAATGATTTAAATCCTAATATATAAAATATTATAACCTATAACAATGAATAATTAAAACATGATGTTGTATATATTTTAATAAGTGATAAAGGATGAAAATTTTATTATAGAGTGATATTTATTATACTGTTATAAAGAACTTCATTTATTAGAAGAAACTATCCATTTTGATATATATACATCAAAAAAGAATTTTTATAATTAAATAAAGGATACCCCAAAAAAATCACAACAGGTATGAATAACATTGATTTCGGTAGAAATGGATGAACTTAATTAATTATATATCCTATTAGTTCCCAAATAAAAAATTCTCTCTCATCATGAATAAATGCTTAAAAATGATTTCTCATGTATAATATGATAATATGAAATTTAATAAAATGTGATAATATATATTATGCACACCAAAAATCATTTTCCATACTATAAAAAGCCACATGTTATCTACTAATTTTAATTTTACCCACCCAATGATTATTTTCTAGACTCATAACCCATTGAATCTACACCACGTGATTAAATTTAAACTCCTCATAGGGTGAACCTAAATAAATTTCTGATCTTATTTATTGTGATAAATACTCTGTAATATTTTTCGCGTGAATCTAATATCAATATACATTAGGAAAATATAATATTAATTGGAAGGCAAATATCAATTTTTCATCGAGTAATTTTAAAAATTCATTGACTAAGATCATACTCATGAAGGGAAATGTTGTAGGTCTATATTTTCTTTATAATAATGTTTATATCACTTCAAAATTTATCACTTATAACTATATCAACAAAATATTTATTTCCCTACTATTTTTAATATCAGATAATAATAATCTCCTTTTCAACTTGTGTGTTTAAAAATGATAGTTTGTTCCTAAACTTCTCTTTATATGTTGTGAGATAAAAATGTTTCATTTATACTTTAATAATTTTCAATAAAATATTTATTATATCTATTTTTTAATTTTTGTTGAAAAATTATTCATATTTAGTATTATATATATTCAATAACCTTCAAATGTTACCACTATCATCACTTATCACCCATCTATGCTCTTCATTTAAACAATGTCCATCATTTCAGTTATATTTAGTGATAATATAACATTTATCAACCTACCACATGAAGATAAATCAATTTTTGATCATCTTACACTATGATTCTCCAAGGATTCCCCATCTCGGCATCCTGTTATATTTCCATTTGTATGCATCAAAAGGTGTATTGGATATTTTATAAATTTTTCATTCTACAATCCAACAATAAATTATAGACCACTATACACAAAAATAATGAAAGCATTATCTATATATTAGTGATAATTCTGAAAATGTAAACACTAAAAAATAATGAAAAAATCATCCTTATTACCATATAATTCGTGTTCAATTTTCTTCTAATCTCACTACCAAAAATATAGAATCCCCTGAATGATGTTGTTTATAATCCTTCAACCTATCTTAAAAAACATATCTTTCATTTGATGATGTTTGGAATGAGATAATATATATTGAGATACCCATGTTGTAATATCATCAATACTTCAAACAAGATTCATATGAAATTTTATATTTATTATTGAATGAAATTTAATCTTAACATTCTAAAATAATTTCATATGACACCCTATAGTCTCACCCAATATTTATCCAAAACTCACATCAAACTAGTGTAATTTATCAGATCTTTTCCATTTATTTTATTTGTTCATCAATGACTCATTTACATGATTCTAATTTGAAAATTCCAGGATATTTATCTTGGTGTGATTGAGATAATAATATACTATTTATAATAATTCAATATGTATCAGTGGATAGATATTAATTTAAAAAATAAAAAAGGTGGTATATGTTGATGTTGAAGAAAAATAAGGATTCCCTAGGATGCCATACACTATTGGTTAGACAACTAACCATCATAGTAGTATTTTATAGAAGTAAAAAAACATTTACCCCTCCACATGAAGTCTTATACCTATTTAATTCTTCAACTAACCACAAATATTTGAAACCTACTACCTTAAAAAACTATTATCTATAAAAATAAATCATTTCCTATAGAAGTTTATTTAGAATCTCAACATGACCCAACATAGAATCACAATAGGATAATATCACAACATCACATATCCTTAATACTATTGAAATAGTAATATGGAATATCATGCATGGTACTACAACCAAAATCAAGGATTCCCCTACCCCATAATCGTATAATAACCCCAAAATAATAAGCACATATCCTGACAGAAAATTTATAGCAACGATTAAAAATAAGTATAATCCCATGATAATGATTAATTTTCATTTTCATTCAATGAATTAATAAATTTATGGGAACCACATCTCCTTGATTTCTTATTAATGCCTGTTTCTTAGTTTATTCTCTTATACTTATGCTTGATGTTTAATTGATTTCATTGATACTATACATATCTCCACACAATAAGAAAACTTATTCAAATATCACCTTATGTTATCCAAGGATAGTTTCACTCATCTATTAACTTCTGACACATCCATAATCAACAAGAACATTTTTTAGATCCTATTTATGAGTATTTCCAATCATAGTGAGTCTGAAATGTAATTATACCCAGTATCGATTGTTTTTTTCTATGAACCCAATATTATATTAATCGTATGAGGAGCTAACTAGTCACTTGATCTTACTTGGACTATCATCATAAAATCTATTCATAAAATACTATATAAATGCATTGGTGATGAAGAAAACAAAAGTTTATGGAATTTTAAATATGTAATTGATACAATATCATTTTTATCCAATACAACTAACTTTAAAAGAATTAGAAAATAATATATTTTTTATTAACAAGATTTCTTATTTTCCCTATGTAAATTTTTATTCTACCTGTAATGGATCAATGGATCTTATAAATTACACAATGTAATCACTCTATGATCATTCTCCACACTAACTATATGACTATTCCCATAATAATTTTTAGAATGCGAGAACATGTCATTGTAATTTCTCCCCTTACAATAATTATATTCACTGGTGTATTCAAAAAATTATTACTTTATTTTGAAATTTAGTAGTTCTTGGTTTAGAATTGAGTTCTTCATATTGAAGGAAACACAGACACAAAAATTGTTATTAAATTAAAGGGGTAACTCTAATATTATAAACAAAAAATTTGCCTAACAAAAATATATAAAAAATATTTATGGCAACCTAGAGAGGAAAAAAATTAACTATAAAACACTAGTACATATTGAAACTTAAGACTATATGAATGTGACCACAGTTTTAGTTTTTCACAAGAGTAGAAGATTCAATGGTTATCACCTTTTGAATCTAATTATTAGTTAAAATAATTTTTTATGTTTATTTTGAATCTGACTGAGGACTCCAATTATATATCTTGTCTGAATATTATATGACCCAATCCTTTATAAAATCATCCACTACAAAAATATCTAATGGTATGTCATGTTTTATTCAATTGATTCAGAAAACAAATGGTTTTAGACATGTTTTCTGTGGAATTTGTATTATTTTGATCCATATGATTCAATTTTAAAGAATGTTAAAGATTATATTTTTCTTCAAAGAAACAATTGTAATTTTATATATATGTGTCTGTATTTTCAATTAATTTGTAATAAAATATGGAAATAATTAATCAAATTTATCATTATATTTTTCACGGTAATCTATTTTGAATGAAATATCACATAAAAATATATTTTTAAACAATGGTTATAGGATACATTTATTAATTTTAATAAGATTATAGATCTATTGAATCCAATTTGTATTCTACTTATTTTACTCAAAGTAACATAAGGAATAATTTTCACCATAAATTCTCCTCCCACAACATTATTTTTAAATTCTGCATTTTTTGATGGAATGTTATATTTTTATGGTTTGTTATCAAATTCAAAAAAGAAAATTTTTACCCTCATATATGTGTTAGACAGAAATTAAATTAAAACATTGAAATTTCCATCATCACCTATAATATTGTGTTAACATCTAGAGATACTGTGATACACATTTTAGTGTGCATCTTCTTAACCCCTTATATCATCCCTTTTTACCTAACCCTCTATAATCCCTATTCAGTGCATCTTATGACACCCTATAACATCCTTATATGTTTCTCATCGATTCTATCATTATTCAATAAAATAATGATATGTATCTATAAATGAGGCTATAGTATAATTGAAAACAAATGAAATATACTATTCTTCATGGTTCTACTTTCTCAAAAAAAATGAATACATTAGGCAAATTAGTGTGCTAAATATCCTCATCATTTCTAATTTCACCTAATAAAATTCATAATTCTCTTCCAACACAGTATCGAAAACATTAAATCATTTGGAAAAAATCACTAATATTCATGATCAATATCATATAACTACCCCTACTTTTGTTTTTAATTATATTGGTCCAATGAATATGAGCCTATCAAGTGAGCATGATTCAAATTTTTTAAATAAAACTACTACTTCACTATAGTCCCCATAAGTAGAGATTTACTAAATCCTATATTAATTCATTGAAGAGGAATATCCACATGAATCTATAATGATTTTGACATAGAATATAATAGCTTACATGGAGATTGATTATAACTAAAATCATTCTGCACCTTCAATGCACTAGGAAATAGTTAAGAATATTATTTTAAATCCAAAAGAAGAGAAGAAGTCTTTTTTAATTTCAACAAAACTAGCTAGTGGTAATATTGATGTTATCATCTATGTTTTTCAATCATTAGTTTGTCTTCTACAATCTTCCTATATATCTAATGATTTAAATATAGATTGGGATTTTATTTATTTTAATTCTCAGCTTATACTTATTATCATGAAATAAAATTATTCACCTTCCCTTTCAATTTAAAGTCATTCATATAAAACATTACATTTAAAAAATTCATTTCAGTTTTCTCTTTAATCTCACTATGTAGATCACAATAATCATGGGGTGTGGAACAAAAAATTTCATTTCCTTATTAAATTTAGTATTATTGATATCATAGGTTCTTCTTTGAAGAGGATTTCTACACATCAAGTTATGAGGTGTTTAAAATAAATAAATCATTATTTTATTTTATGACCAGCTAACAAAAGAAAAATTTATATTATAAAATCAAGTTGAGAGGAAGGTGAACATTTTTAGGTTTGGATTCCCATTTGTAATACTACTATAGTATTCTGTAAAAAATATCTAATATTCGTTACTTGATTTAAAAAAAATATTCCCAATGGACTCTATATATTTAAGAATTGATTATTATTGTTTATGATTTTGAAAAATCAATATAATTTCCTTATCTGGTAATACCCCTTCTTTAATTTGAAATCTACTATTATTGTCCATTTATTTTATTTTTAAATACCTAATCATGTATTTTTATTAATATATATCCTAGAAAAATTTCTACATCTTCCTAAGATGTATTTTCGTTAATAAATAGCATATTCATAATCTTAGTCTAGTTATTCAATATGACCCAATAACAAATAATTCTAGACAAAATCATTAATAAAATAAATATATAAAATCCTATATTAATTATATGACCAATTTTATTAAATATAAATTTTGAAATAAAATATTCAAACCATTAACAATGAAAATAGAAGAATGAATTCAAATATGACTCCTAGATGTACTCATTATAATTCATTTAACATACCCTTGAACAAAATAATAATTCATTATAACCCATACTTAAGGAATAAATAATTGAGTTATGAGGGGTAGATGAACTATTAAAAAAATACTGTAACAGAGTTAGTATAAATATAATGTCATGGAATATTAATCCTCCTACTAAATCTTTAGTCTTTTCATTCCTTCATTTTATTCAAATCAATAGTCTACAACATGAAATTATAGGAAAAGTAATCCTTTTGGATATATCTAGTATCTTTATACCAGTATCTACAAATCAAAATAATATATATTATATATATTTCATCCTTTAATATCTACTATGTTATCATAAAAAGTTGTTAGTGAATCTTGTTTTCCTATTTTTTGATTTCTTTGACCTCTATGAATGAGAATGAGGCTCCCTTCCATTATTCCCTAAATTTTTCTATGATACATACTGTGTATCTACTTTGAATGCTATGTTTATACAGAACTTTAGATTTAATACACGAATGAACCCTATGGCATGGATAGAATAAATGTGATGTAGCCACTTACTAACTTTCATGGATATGGTGAAAAATAAGACACAAGGCATAGGTAAATTGTAATTATAAAAACAAATCGATGAAAAAAATTTAAATCTCTAATGGGTATCATAACTCTTATTATTCTAGGATCTTGTTACCCATCTTCCTTATTTATTCATTACTGAAAAATTGAGAACCTCCATGGTGTTGTGAAAACCATATGACACTACACCAAACTAGGTTTATTTTCATCTATATGGATATATTGTAACCATTCTACCATGTATGAATATATATTATTCCTTATTTATTTCTCAATATTATTTTTAATCTCCATGGGGAAGTGAAAACTTACACGTTGGATCCTTCATCATGTACTGAACCCCATGATATGGTTTAGGGACATTGGTTTTTTATGCTTTTGTAGTTTTCATTATATAGGGGTTACTATAATTTTTAATAAGGGTCCTATGTAATATTAAATAGCTATGTAAGGGTATCCTCATTTATAGAAGCGGATAGATCTCTAATTGTGTCAAACCATGTTCTATTTTTCAAATTCCATAGGTAAATGTATTTTGGATACAATATTAAGGTATTAGAAGAATATCGAGGCATAAGAGAGGGATTTTTTCATGATTTTTTCTCAACATGGTTTATATTTTCTGAGAAAATTGTTAACAGGTGGAAAAGACACATCTAAGTCATTGGCTCTTTAGGTTTTCTATATGACCATCATAAGGGCCAGAATATGGTCATTACCATCACACATGGATTTTTTCCAACATTATAGAGTTATTTAGTCATCAACCACTCCACAAGTGAAAACTAGCGATCTCAAGACTTGGTAGTGGTTCTGTTATCAAGACGAAATGCCCATGGTTTTTTAAATAGTGTTTCTAGTGTCTAGGAAAGAAAGTATTGAAAATTTATGTAGCGAGTAAAATATTTCCATGATAGGGAGGGTCGTTTTTCTAAAGTAGGATGATGTCATTTTTTAAATAGGTAATGTAATCCGTCCATGTTTTTTCTTATATATGAGTTTAATCTTGTCATGAACATTTATATATAATATCTTTTATTTCCCTCTACTCATATTCTTACAATGAGGTTGGTATCCCACATGTACTGAACGCCTAGAATTATCATTGGATTGTACCAATACGTAGGGGAAATGGGATTTGTTCTACCTTATATACAAAGTGTGTGTGATATAATCTTCCTCTCACCCAAAACCATACTCTCCTCTTAGGTGTGATTGGAATGCTTCGAACAACCTTAGATTTTTTTAAATATGTTTTATAAAATAAATTTAATCCCCATGTCAGTTCTCATTGTTCACAACATTGAGTTTAGCTTGTGTTTCTTGTAACACTGAGTTTAAATGAAACCTGAAACAATTTTAAAATATAATATTTAAAATTGATTGTTATTACCAAGATGTATGGATCGCCATAATGAATTTGAATAAATAAATAATGAAAATTACTCATTTATATATAATAAATTTTTTAGTAACCAATTATTTATAAATTTAAATAAAAACCGTTTTATAATAAAGCAAAAACTTATTCTGAAAAACTATTTTTATTCTTATAAAATCATTTAACTTTAATAAATTAAAATACCAAACTTTTGTGAAATATATTAATGAAATTAATATATTATGTATTGAAAAAAATATTTAACATTCATATTATGTTCTCTCTATACATGATAAGATAATAAATCCTTTTATATGCATAAAAACTTTATTTTTTAAAAACATGTTTGTCACCTTTTGTGCACATAATTAACAAATTTTGTTTTTCTAATTTTAAAAATTCAATTTAATAAAACAATATTTTTAATAAATTTTGAATATAAAAATTATCTTAGGTTTATTTTTCTGTTTTTGTTTTCTGAAAAGATTAATTTTTTATGAATATAAAAAATTACTTGGTTTTATTGAGACTCTTGTTTTCATAAAATGAATTTTTAATGTTTTTTTATTTTTTTAAACACCACAAAAATTTCTCCCCATTTTTATGTTCCATAATCATTTCATTATTCTATTAACTAAAAAATGAATTCATTAATTTTCTAATATAATTATATAACCCTTAGTTTGTTCGTAAATCCAACTGATGAAGTCTTTTGGGAAAAACCAAAATACATTGTTCAAAGAATATGTAATATCGCTAACGATGAGTTTAATATAATTTATTTATACACTGATATAAATTTTAATTAATGAATTATAATATTAAACAACCACTATCTACCAAAAACATAAAAGTTATAACCTAAATTTCATAACATAATTATTTTTCCTTTTTCATTAAATGGGTTACAAAATCATCATTTTTGTGTACTGTAGACTACTAACTAAAGAGACAATTATATTCATTTTCCATTAACACATATCGTGAATAGATATAATGTGGGATTTATTGTTAATATATGATATTTATGAAAATTTTATTCTTTTGAAATAATTATATCACATATTCCTTCTTACTTCATATTCTATAAGAATACAATAATAGTGTTTATATGTATGGAGGCATGCCGCATTGCGAAATGATGTGATTGCTTCACTCATTACATGGAAGGTAATAAGTTTGGGTTTAATGATTATAGGATATATATATATATATCTATCTATCTATGTGTCAAATAAAAATTATTCATTAATGGTAATAAATTATTTACTCTTCCTTCTTTATATCTATCAATAAAATGGAAATAGCGTTCATGTGTTTTTATAGGCTACCATCTCCTTGAACATTGTATATCATATTATATATCTAAAATTTATGGAATACTATGAATAAATATATAATGAATATATATGATATTTATGACATTTTTAACATTCTAAAGGTGATGAAACCATGAATAATGTATGAGTATTAAGAATAAAAAATCAAAACTTACACAAACAATAAAGCAGTCATTACTAAAAACATGAAACTAATAGGAAATTGTAAATAAATGGGTAAAAAGTAAATGAGTAAATTATATATTTCCAAAAATATATAATTATGGATATATAAAATATTTTTCATAATTATATATTTATAAAAAAATGATGTTTTAATGTTTACGAAGGACGTTTAGAAGTATGGTATTTTATTTCTGACAACAATTTATTTTCATATGAGGAAATTTCCATATTAAAAACATATTAATTTTAGGTGGTGTATAAACTACCAAATAATGTATTTTATGAATATTGTTAGGATTTTTTTGGATTTATATATCTATTTTTGGATATCCCTTTCATGGGTTTTACAGTTCAAAATTTACCACAGTTTTATAGGGTTTCAGATACAATATCATCATTAATCATGATTGAAAATATTTATCCCTTTGATAATAAAATCATATGATCCAAATATCAATAAACCCATTAATGATCCCCTTATTTTTTTGTCATTAGAATTCATTTTTCCCTTCATTTTCCTGTTATTATCTAATCAATAGTGAGAACATTTAATAAAAACCAACATTATTTATCTCTTCGGTGAAAAATAATTTTTCATCCTAAATCATGTGGTCTAAAAATTCATTCAAAAACATTTTTAAATTTAAAAATATCATTTATTAATTAATTTTTTTCACATGTTTTAATTTTTGAAAAAAAAATTTAAATGAGTATTCTAATTGTTTTCCAGACAATTCCTATTTGGACCTTATTGAAAATGTGAATGAATTATTTTTTTCCATGTAAGATATGAAAAAAAAATTCCCATAATCAAAATAATTATGTTATATAAATGTTCCTTTATATGTTTCCATGGATATTTTTAGTAAAATTTATTTTGAAAAAGTTTTATGTTTTTATTTTTTTCATTGTGGATAAGATACTTTCCCCATGAAATTTTCTAATTTATTTTTAAAGATTGATTTATATGTTTTCAATGTTGTTTTTAAAGAAAAATATTCTCAATATATATTATTATTTTATTTGAAAAATTGATTTTCATTGAAATGTTATTTTCCGAAACAAATTATCCTTGTGATATTTCAAAATCATTTTCAACCTAATATAAAATCCATCGATTCTACTTATTCATTAATAGGATTATGATCTAGATATACCATACTTATTATTTAAATATATGGTTTATGTGTATACTGAAAATATTTTTATGAAAACTATTTCCCTTACATGGGAGTTTATATGATAAAATTATTTTGAAAACCTAATCTTTTTCAACATGTCATTCATTGATGAAATGAAGAGATAATTATGAATCTTACTTGGTTTCCACAGGTTAAGTTATGTTGTAATGTTTTTGAAACCCATTTCTTTTTGTGGGTTATTATGTGATGAATTTATGACGAAATTTTGGAACAAATATTTATGATTTTCATTAGGTGGAAAATGTTAAATTATGACTAAGGATGGCTTTTATAATATAGTGAATGATAGTGGTTATGTTATAACCAAAAGGGTGAGGCATAATTGTATCCCAAATAAGATAGAAAAATATTGATATCTCATGAGATAAAAAATATTGGAATGGGAAATGAACCCAGTTCAGTAAGGGACCTTATCCATTATGAAAGTATTGTGAGTGATCCTTGGAAACTATGATGGTTTGGGGAGTGAACCCATTCCAATATTAGAGCCTTGGACAAGAACCTCAACTACCGTATACATTATTTTGTATGATTATGTGTATTCCACATATCTATGTCTTGTGACAATGTTATTTTCACATGGTTTATGTTATTTTATACCATTATGATTCATGTCATATTAATTTTCATTATTTATGTCATTACTCAAGTTTATGATCTGTGATATGCAGGGTATGGATTTTAAATGATATTGCCTTCTTCCAATACCCTTTTCTCATGTTAATGTTATGTAATAAATTATATATTTTATTTTATTTTTAACCCTTACTGAGAATATAATATCATCCATTATTATGTTTCATTTCCCTAGGATATGATGAAAGTTGTTAGGTATTATAAGTCAAATATGGGTGTGAGTTATGAAGATCACAGTGGGAGATGATATAACTCACTTAAAAACCAGTTGTGTTTTATACATGTTTCTAAAATAACTAGAACTAAATGTTTCTAGTGTGGATAATTATGTTAGGTGATGAATATTAATATACTTTTATGTAATATATATATATATATATGAGATGTTTGGGTTACGATAGTTGGTATCTAAGAATGTTTTAGATAACATTTAGTAAATCATAAGAAAAAATATTAGAGATATACCTATTGATATTTCTTAGGATATTTTCAAGGGATACGACTAAGGATAAGTCTATGGATGAGTTAAGGAATAAAAGAAGTTCCTAAAATTACAGAAAAGGATAAATAGATTGGTTTCAAAGAAATTGAACCCCTATATGTATAATATCAGTGGAAGTGGATCTGGCATAGAAGTACCAAGGGGTAATAACATTTAAAATAGCACATTGAGTTGGACAAGATCATCACATGGTGTCTTATAATGAGCCTTGTTTCCCACCTAGTTTGAAAATCTTGATTTATATTTCTTATATATTTAAAGCCTATTTATGATCCATCATGATGAATTTGAATAATAATCATGAATCATAAAGGTTAATTCTAAGGTTTAATTGATTGAAATGAGGGTGTCATGATTTGGGAATCCTATAACTTATATTTGTTTCTTATGTGGTTTGATGATATGGTTAATGTTTCTCACACAATTATTATTAATTTTATTTAATGGATAATGCCTAAAGAAGCCATGTTATTTTTTAATAATGTAGATATTGATATGATTTACCTCATGAGAAACATAAAGTTATGGTATATGGAATTCTAAACCTCAGTACTAAGATAACAAACTTATCCACATGTATTAATAATGATGAAAATAAAAATTGGAAAAGTAGGGAATAGTTTTTTATTCTATCCTTTATGAGGAAACATCTACCCTCATTTAATAGAACTATTGATTATCTAGTCCCTATGAAATGGATCAATACCAATGAAAATATATTTTTCATTCCCACATTTTTTGAGTATGAAAAATACATTTTGGATTTTTATAATTTTAAATGTGAATAAAATTATTGTTCAAATATTATTAAGAACGTGAGTGAACAACAATAAATTGAATCTATATAATGGTAAGAGTTTGTGGGATATTTTTCTGAAATTTCATCCCTCATATTTGATGAACAAGGATAGAGAAATATGTAAATGATCTTAAGAAAAAGGATGATGAATTTTTTAGTAATTATAAATCCAATTTCACATGAATTTAATGATATTATTATGGTTTAATTATCATTCTAGAATGAAAAATTAATTGATTTATTGGTTTCCTAAAACAATTCTTCAAAAGTACTTGTCTATATGAAAATTTAGTATTTATGAAAAAGTTATTCAATGTTAATACAAGTTTAAAATTGGAATGAGAGATTCCCACTATTCAAATAGGTTTTTGAGAATTATTAGTCTATGTCTCATCAAAACAATAATATATCACCTAGTGAAAAGAAACAAGAGAAACATTCATTCTAGAAACTTTTGAATAAGAATAAAGGGGTTTGTTGGATGAATTAGGGTGGTGAATTATTTAATGATAGGCATACCCCGAATCCTATGGATTTAAAAATGGGAATAATCACCTGGATAATGAATTTTTTTTTGAAATTTATTCCAACTAATTCAGAACACACAAACACCATTGCTTCAAGTACATGGGGTTTTAGAATTATGCGAATAAAGGGTGTTATCCAAAGGATATTTTGGATTATAAGCCAAAAAACAACTTAAAATAAATAAAAAATGGAAATCTTATGTGATCACAATGGGTGAATTTAATAATTATAGTTAGATAACACTTATACTCCACTCCTTATTTGGAAAAGTTATATTTTATTTTTTTAAAAATGATCCAACAGAAAATATTATTATTCATCCTTGAGTGAAATTTAATGTGATAATCTACCTATAAATGTATTCTAGAAGGATTAAATTTCATTTTATGTTTGATTTAAATAGGGATAAACCCATTATTAAAATAAAATTACTTTTGTATAAGATAAGACATTTTATAACCAATAAATAATGAATTATCTTTTAGAAGTGTGTATGTCTCAATGTAAGATTAATATAAGTGTTACGAACACAACCATGGGTTTATGAGTTTATGGTTTATCATATGTTCGACGTCAATGAAACCCTTTATGAGGTTTTATGTAATGGATGTTTATCATTATTAAGGATATTTTACGAGAAATTTGTGGAAATGTTATCCTTTTGTTTTTTATTTGTTTTAGTGATAATTTTATTTGATGTGGAATTCCTATAATGTTTGTGGGAATATGGTTAATGGTATTTGTAACCTCTATGGTTTATCTTATATTTTATAATGAGGTAATAATAGGTTGATTTCTACCTATTTAGGAAGACAATACACATTTTTTATTTTATAAATGATTTATCTCTCCTTCTACATTCTAGAATATATATTAATAAATTTGTATGACTTTATGGATTACTATATTAAATTCCATTTTATCGGGATCAGAAGAGTAACTTCATGTTTTATGAAATCATCAGAAAACTCTGGATATTTTTCTGAGTTTCAATATAGTATATAATCATCAGATAGATAGTCTATTGGATTGAATAATTAAAAACCTATAAAATATTATAAGATCATGTTCTTTTTATTTCAAAGGAGGTTGGGATATAAACCATCCACTAGTTTATTCTTCTTATAACAATATATTCCACTCAAGAAGTCATGTGGATCCTTATGAAGTACCTTATGAAAATAAGAGTTGAAATCAAATGTACTAGAATAAAGTTGCAGAAATAAAATAATTGGTACCTAGGGTAGCTGATGAAATGGAAAATAAATTTAGAGTAATTTAGAAAAATGTTTGGCTAGTAAAATTTTGATATAAATTTTATGTCGATAATCATCGATGCTATGTAGAATTTTAAGATGAGGATAATGTGTTTCTTTTAATATAATACTAGAAGAAAGAAATTAAAAATAATACAATGGTATATAATTATCTTTGAAATTATTTATTTTATCGGGACCATAGAATATCATGTGGTTCTTCCACTGAACCTCTCATAGGTCTATAATGTTCTCCATGTATCACCCTCGGAGAAGTAAATACCTAATCCTTTGCATATATTTAACTCAGACAACATACCACTATTGATTAATATTTATAATAAGTAATAGATGATGGTAGTTATAGATAAAATATAGAATATTCTAGGAAACAAGAACACTCACCTAACCAATTTGTTATGCTAGAACAACTATCTTTAGTAACCTGCATGGGAATTAAGAATATAATGAGGTATAAGTATCCTGAGTTATTTGCACCAAAGTGACAAATTTTATGGGAGAAATTCATTCGGGGGGGGGGGGGGGGTAAATGTAACACGATTTAGTTTTTTGAATTTTATTTTTCAAATAAATATAATATTTTTTATATTTTTCATTATATAGAATACTATGTTTAGTTTTCATTACATAGAACATCATGTTTAAACAAAACATGAAATACTATTAAAATTTTAATATTTATTTTTATATTTATCACCTAGCCATAGGAATCATGGGTATGAATATGATTAACTAAATTTTGAAAATATATAGGCTACACATATATATAATGATTTCATGGGTGAAAAATTAATTAAATATTAAAATAAAAACCTTTTTAAAACAAAAAGTATTTTAAAAAAGTAATTTAATGCTCAAAATAATGTTTTACATTAATAAATTTAATTTTTTTTTTGGATTATTTTGATGAAATTTATATATTATATATTTAATAAAATTTTTAACATTCATCAAATTTTTTTCTTTATATTAGATAAAAATAAATCCACTTTTGCAAATTAAAACAATATTTTTCTAAAAAGTGGTTTCTCCGCCTTTATCATTTTTATTTTTACAATAAATTTTTTCCTCTTTTATAAATTAAATTTTTTAAAATAAAATTTATTTTTCTTATTAGCATGTCAATATTATCTTACAGAGAATTGTTGTGATTATTTTTGAAAAGAACAATTTTTTATGAATAGTGAAAAATACTAGTTTTTATTAAAAACATCCTCTTCATTTAACAAATTTATAAGATTAATTTTCGTAAAATTTATTTCAAAGTAACATTATTTTAATTAAATTTATAATTTACGTCACTGTTACTATTTTAAGGTTGATTTTTTAAACTAAACCCATTGTTTTCCATGATATATTCTTTGATGAAATACTATAATGATTATGAGACATGTATCTTTCTAATAGTAATGTAAAGATAAAATGTTTATTAAATACATTTTTTTCTTGGATTAAAATATGATTCATTTTTAAGATCTTATTGAGCACAAACATATGACAATAATTACATGAAGGTGGATACATTATAACCAAGGACAACAGTAATGTTATAAAGAAGGATGGTGGTGATGTTATAACGAAGATGTGTGGGACCTATAACTCTATAAAATTCATTGGGTAAACATTAATATCTCATGATATAAATAGTTCTATAATGATGAGTGAATCTAATTCAGTAAGGTATTATATCCACTGTGACAGTCTTGGGAGTAAACCATGACTACTATGATGGTTTGGGGAGTGAAGTCTTTCCACCATGATAGCATTGGTTATAATACTTAAAAACAATGGAAATTATTTTCTATGATTATGTTCATTAAAAAAATCAATGTATTATACCAATATTATGTTATCATATCTCATGTTTTTTGTTTCTATTATTATTTTAATCTTATGAACTGGCATGATTTATTCCACGACTAAACATTATTATCTACAATATGTAGAGTGTGGTATAATTGTGTTATTCTTCTATTACCATACCCTTATTATCATGTTATTCAAATGAAATTAATTATGTATCTATTTATTACCCTTATAGAGAATGTTAGCTCACCCTAATTTTACCTTTCCTTAGGATAAGAAGAAAGGTATTTGGTATGATATGTCTAATAATGGTGTGATTTATGGAGAACATAGTGGGATTTGATTTAGCTCACTTATGTAAAGAAAATTCATCTTTCCATATTTACATTGGAACTAAACCTAGAAAATTATAGCATGCATAATTATGTTGTTATTGAATATAAATATAGTAAGATGTAATAATTTTATATGATATATTTCGGTCACTACCTGGTTGGCCCCTCATGGGATGGCTATGTTTCTTGCACAACCTAGGTTGGGGGATAGAAATGAAAGATATTTTTTTACCTGAAATAAAATGAAAATGCAATGTCAAATTTTAACCAAATTCACTTATCCTAAAAAACAAAAAATTATATATTTCCATTTCATTTTCTCCAAATATATTATTTATATTTAATATATATAAATTTTAATAAATCAATTAATTAAATTTAATTTTTTTTAAACACTTAAATTATTTACCAAATATATAAAATTCCTTCATGGAATGTGTGTGATACACTATCCTAGAGAAATATATGGCCCGGTACCTCCATATATTATAGTGAAGAAGAGTATCGAGGACGTCACTAGCAATAATATAAATTTTTTCCTTATTTTGTGATACAATATTCTGTATTATATCATGTGGATCTACCTTAGATTAATATTCTTATTTGACCTATTGTGAAGTCCTAAACATTTTATCTTCCACTATAATACTTTATAATATCCCAAATAGCTATTAATTGTTTTAATTATTTAAAAGACAAACCTTATCTATTTTAAAAGGTTAATCAAAATTTGGGCTATACATTTTAAAAACCCATTATAATTTTCAACCCATTCCTTTTATTCACCATTTCCCTATTATTACATTCATAATTTATATGTATTTAATGATCATAATGTTTTCATAAACAATATTGATAAATGTGTTTGGATCGTTATCAAGTTATTCATCAATAATACAATGAATAAAGTTGTAACGACCTAAAATTTTGTAAAATAAATCCCTTTTTCAATGATTAAATACCATGTATATATAAAAAACTGTCAATATTATTATTAATATAGAACCATTATGCAAATTTTATATCTGATTTAAAATATCAATAGTAATATTAATCATTCAAGATATAGTTGTTTCACATTTATTGGTAAGGATGGAATATGTTAAGGGTAATGATAACTAATAACCTTCTTTTATGGAAGAAATAATGACGTTGACATGTTAGATTGTACCCTATGAATAACATGTATTTGATATTATAGGGGATATGACACTATTGGGATTTTCACATGACCAATCTCAAGTGAAAATTCAATAACTTAATGTTCAATAAAACCATTAATGATGTAATTTTAGACATATATTAATCAAATCCCAACCCATGTTCTCATAACCATCCATAGAAGGCCCTATAATTGCACAGCACACCCATAGGGTGTGTACTATTTTCATAAGGGGTTATTTATCTAGACCATATTAGTATATTTCAAATATTTCCATTTTAACAAAATTATGATTTTATTTATCCCTTTCCATTATTAATTTATATATACCATTATATGTGAGTCAATTTTGATTATAAGAAACCATAATTTTATTTTTAGAAAATATATTATTTTAAATAAAAAAATATTTTTCAAAAAACCAAAATCATTGAAATAAATTTTATTTTAATATAATATTTTTACTAAATAATATTTATTATATTAAAATTATTATTTAATTTACTGATGTCTAATAGAAATTTTATATGCTTCAAAAATATGTTATTTTCATAGAGAACAGTATTTTTCCTTTTTAGGATTTTTATTTAAAAATTGAAATTACAATATTTAGAGAAATATTAATATAATATAAATAATCTTGTTTAAATAATCATATAAAAATTATCCAATAATAATTTTTTTTATAATTTTTTTACATAATTGAACTTTTGGTAATTTTGAATATGGTATATATTATGATATCATAATGGGCCAAATGTTATTAAATAAATACAATAAATATATTACATGACCGAAAATAGATTCCACTTTTAAATTATTTTGTTTTTTATTTTTTTTGATTAATATTATAATTATCTAATAAATTCTACACAACCAATATTATATTTTGTGGTTATAAAATTAAATTTTTATGAAAATGTCTCACATCTACTTATAAATTTTAAATTTTTAAATATTTTCATATTTATCCATATAAAATATAAAAAAAAATTATTTTGTATAATCCATGTGAAAATACCAAGTAAGGTTTCACGTTTTATTAATTTTATTAAATATATAAAAAAAATTTGTATAAAAATTAATAATGAGTTCCCCATTTTATAAAAAAACCACCCATCCTCCTATAATCTTCAATAAAAACAAAATGTTTCTGACTTCACACTCCACATACCTCTCAAAATCCTTCCCATGGTAATATTAATTTCTTATGAAGCTCATCCAAATCTTTTTGTATTGTCTGAACATTGTAAGATACACTCTTCCCTTCTACTAATTTCAAGTACTTTTTTGGTACTAAGTACTTTTTATTTATAATTATACATGTTTTAATGTGATTTGAAACATCCTCTTATTGTCTTTATGATTCTAATATAATGGGAGACCAACTTTCACTCTTATTCGTCCCGTAATAGAGAATTTTTTCCACCTACAATGATTATGAAATTATCCATCTATTTTCCCTTCAAAGAATTTTAGTATTTAATACACATCCCAATTTCAACTCAGGGGTATTCAACTTGATGTACCTATCCTTCATTTATTGGGAAATTACATGAATATAACTCACAATATGTTATCTTGGGTTTATAAGTGACGAATGTTGTTCTTATGTTGTATAATCTATGTGGCACACTTATCCATGCACGTGATAGTAATGTTACAGGTGGTCCCATAATTACATAGACCTATAATGAATTGGGTAATGTTTTTATCTCATAAGATTACATGTATTGTGAATAAGGGACTATCCTCATCACACTATGGAATGATGTCTAGGTGGTTAACATTTCCAAATTATTATGATAAAATATTTTATACTGTTCCCACATTCTTGTGTTTCTTTTATGTTATCACCTTATATGAAGATTCATTAATCATGAATATGATTCCCATACCTTTTTATGTCACCTCTATATGCCTCTTGACTAACATGTTTTACTATCATCAGATTCTTATTTGATTATTGTCATACTATGATTTATATATCACCCATTTCTTATGTATGTCACCAAGTTATCCCACAAAGTATTAGAAAATAGATAAATTATAATGCAATGTTTTTGTGCTTTTAATAAATTTGTTTTACTCGTGTTTCATTTTTATGTGTTGTGTATATATTTTACTAATGATACCAGGCCTCACAATATTTATGATTGTTTTTTGTGTATCATTATGTAATTAATCATTAACTAAGATGTATTAATGATATGTATTGTATTTGAAAGAATCAAGAAATGTTTGGTTATTTTTAGGAAATTGGGTTAGAAAACGTTAATTGAATCCTTAAGGGTAATACTAATCAGGGTATAATATCCTTAAATTATGTTAAAGTATAGTGTAAGTGGGTTTCAAAGAAACAAAGACCATGAATGTATACTACAAGATGATGTGGCCTTGCAATAGATTTGCAAATTGGTAATAACCCCAAATTTTAGGCATTAGGAGTTGACACAATTTTCACTTATTTCATATAAAAAACCTTGATTTACACCTGTATTTACACTTATAGGGGATTTTAATTAGTAAATTTACATCCTCTTATAAGAAATTAACAAGGTAACAAGAATTCCAATAAAAAATAATGGTTTGGAATGATCTATGGATTACATGTATTGAAACCTATGATTAAATTGGGTTCAAGAGTATATATCAATCTTGGGTTATCCCACCAATGTTAATAATTTCACTATTATATGTTTAATATTAAAAAAAAATTATCCCGATATATAATTAAAATTAATTAACTGATTAAAACCACATTAAAAAGTGAAAAGTCTGATTATCATCAATTTATAAACATTAAATGTCATATGTGACTATAATTTTTTTGGGTTATTTTAAATAACACATATTTAATAGAACTATTTAAACACCACCACAAAACATGTATTTCAATCTATATATATAAATTTATAATGGGTAAATTATTGCATCTCAATTGTATAACTTCTCTCTATGACTTATTTATAGGTTGAACATCCCATTGAACAATGTGATACTCCCTTTAAGGGAATTCTATGTAACTATGGATATGGATTTTTATTCCTTATAAAGAGAGAAGATAAATTTTTGAGAGAAGTAAATCACTCTATGAATCATCATGAACCCTCCCATTCTAAATTTTTTTTATTAGTATACCCATCCCAAGCATGGATGTTATTTCCTAATGATTAAGCATATCTATAAAAAATGATTTAGACTAAGTAAAAATCATCAATTTCAACTTTATCATTGTAATGGAATATGTTTATGTGTTTTCCAAAGGATTATATAGCCTTCTTCCATGGTGTGTGGTTGACTTCCCAATTAATCTTGTTCTTAGAGATTTTCCAATATCCAATAATCCATATATAGTGTCTAATATTAGAAAAAACTGATGAAGAAGAAACTGAATGGGAATATAGATAAAGGGATCGTACACCCAAGTCCTTCACCATGGGGTGAACCAGTACTCTTTGTCAAGAAGTATGGGTCAATGTGACACTACATTGATTATCGGGGTTTTAGTTAGGTCATGAAAATGAAAAAGTACCATCCTACTATGATTGAAGACTTTTTGGAATAGCTACATGGATTCAAGTATATCTCCATGTTATTTTTTTAGATTTTATCAAGTTTTGTTGAAGGAGGATATACCCATAAATAATTTTCAAACAAGGTATGCGAACTATAAGTTGAATGTTTCCCCATTTGAAGGAACTAATTATCTTTTTATATTCGTAGAATTAATAAATAGATTCCTCAGTGATTACCATAATAAATATATGGCAGTATTTATAGATGATAGTATTATCATCTCCAAAATTATGGAGTAAAAATAAGACTATTTAAACAATGTACTAATAACTTTACAAAATAAAATTTATATGTGAAGTATAATAAATGAATGATTTCAGTAGATAATATATCATAACTAAGGAATGTAGTCCCTAAAAATGATTATTCATGGATCCTTAAAATAAGGAGGTAGCTAAAGGATAACATAGACCAAAATTTGTGATAAACATTTATAGTTTCCATAAACTAGTTCGGTACTATCATAGATTTTTGTGAAACTTATCTTAATGGTCATGACGGGTAACTACTCTTACATGAAAGATTGTGATGTTTTTTTCAATGATGATTGGGAGGATATCTTTTAAAATCTAATAATGAAACTGATCACTAATCATGTCCTCACATTACCGATATGTGTGTAATGATTTTCGATCTACAACCATACATTCAAAAAGGTTCTCATTTTTGTACTCATGCATGATCAAAAAGCGATACCATATTCCTCCATCTATTTATTTATTCATGAGTAGAACTACCCAACACATTATCTGTAATTGGTTAGGTAGATATTCATATTGAAGAGTTTTCTACATTTTCTCTATGTAGGTAAGTCTAACATATATATAGATCATAAAAACATCACGTATATATTCCCACAAAAGGACCTCAATATGCTATAATAAAGGTGGTTAGAGCTGATCAATGATTATTATTGTTCAATCCATGGAAATCATTGGAAAGAAATAAATTTTGTAGACAATCAGAGTAGAAAGGATCATGAAACCCTTTGTATGATAAGGATTCAAAGGAATCCAATCTTCCTAGAAACACAAATAATGGAAATGGGATTCATAAATTAGACTAATTCATAGCATTATCAAATAAATATTAAACTATATATTCTTGAGAGAATCAATTATTCCAAAAAATATTAACGAGGAACATAAAAATATAGTTAATATTCCAATGTTAATCTTTTATAAAGATGGAGTTACAAGTTTGTGAACACAGATATGTGTCCAGGAAAACAAAAACTGAACATAGAACATTTTTATGATGCACATAGATCATACTTCACTCTTTTTCACTAAATTGATAATATGTATATTGATCTAAATCATTACATACTGTGGGATAAAATAAAGGTTTATATGGTATAATTTTCAGATCTATTCCTGTTATTACTAAAATTAAAGGCTAAATGGAATAAGTCTATGTGTTTGATGCATCCATTTCTCAATCCTATATTGAAATAGAAAAATATAACACTGGATTTCATCATAAGATTGTTGAGTCCATTTAATGGAAATAAAAAAATAATGGTCATATTCGATCACCTTAAAAAGTTAGTGCATTTCATTAATATCATTGATGTTATGTCTCTCAAAGAACTCAACATGATACATATTAGGTAATTTGTATGACTACATGGGTTTCCGTTATCCACTATATCTAGTCGAGATTTGTGGTTTACCTTATGGTTGTGGAAATTCCTTCTTCAAGAACAAGATACAGAGCTATGTTTTAGTATTTAATTTTCACCATTGGATGGATTTACATACTGATATAACCAATAATACTCTATAGTATATGAAGATAATATGTTCATTGTATTTACAAGGGTGTTGGAAAAATGGTAAATATAATCTTCTACCTTTTTCTAAGAAATGGGAGAGGGAAACTTTACTTTAATTATAGGAGATGATGAATCTTGGTCATGGAAAGATTTGGTGTGCCAATGGAGTCTTTCAACCAATATTGGGAGAGGAATTTCACATCGCATGTCAATGGTATCGATGGAAAATCCTCTAGTCAAGTGGAAAGGGTTGTCTTTATTATAGAAGTGCTCAGGGGTGGATTATGTGTTGTAGCCAATTCCATGAATTGGCCTAAAATTACGTGAACTGGGGATGGATAAATAATGGTGACAGTGGACCCGGATTCTCTCCATCAAAGAATGGGTCTTTTCCACTTCTCGATGATTAGTCAAACATCATATGAAAAAGGTATGAAACCTTGGTCGATTTCTGATTGGAAGCTGAGGATTGCATACTACTAGGGCTTCCCTATATGGAAGTTTATACTGCTGCGTAAAGGGTTTTAATATATAATTATTGGATAGAAAGAGGACCTGGATTATGTTAGGATAATCGGAAACTAGATCCTGAAACTGGGCTTCTTGAGGATGTCAGAATGGGGTGAAAATTTCAATCCTTTCATGAAAAATATTTCTATGGCACATATTTGGACAACTATTTACAGATTTCCATGGGTTTACTAGCATCCAAAGATCCTGAATGACCATGTTTATAACATTTTCAATCCACTAAAAATTTATCATCTGGACTTAAATGGTGAACTTGGTCTTTATAAGCACATTCTAGGGGAGATCAACATGGAGAAATAGTCATCTGAACACATTTTTCTTAATGTGAAAGATCATCAATTGTATATCAGTTATGAATTTGAGAATAATCCCTCATTCAAAAATCATTGTAAAATGGTTGGGCATGTCTTTTAATAATGTCGTGTTGTCAATAAGTCGGTTAATCCAATGACAACCACTCGAGTTTGGAGGGAAGTGTCGTTAGGTAGGAGAGGCTTGCAAGAGTTAAGGGATAAGGGGAAGGCTCATGATCTGACAGGGATCAGCTGAAATCTATTATAGACTTGGACCTCATGAGACAATATGGTTAAATAAGAGGATAAAATAAATACAGGTATTGAACTACTTTCTAAATCGGTCAGTGCAGTGACTAACAACACTTTGGCGGACACTGAGGAGTAGATGAAGGATATATCTACAGAATTGAATTATACAGTAAATAGATATCAAGCTATGGATTTTTTTTCTAAAAAAATTTGACTCTAAAATGGAGGCTATTATGGGGTAACCTAGGTGTAGAATAAGGATGCAGGCTGACACGTCTACTCTTGAGGTGGGGGCTGGGAAGAAGCATGTGCTAGGGACAATTTGGAAACAGGTTAATCTATAAAAATTAGTAGGCAGGACTAACAAGGCCATTCTCAAATTAGGTATGACAAGAATAATATGGGAAAGGAGGGGATGCAAATAAAATTCAAGAAGAAACACCCAAAAGATTGGAAAGGAATTTTGGGAAGCTAGGAGGCATGACCACCAAAACAAATCCAAAATGAAATTCCTTTTCTGGAACTGTCTGGGAAAATCCAAACCTGACACTAAAGGTTCCTATAGGCTCCTTATCGGAAGTTATAAACCTGGTTTAATTGGAGTCTCTGATCCCAATATCTACATTATAAACCTAGGAAATTTGTTTAGCATCTCAGGTTACAATTTAATGGGCAATACCCAGGCTATCTCAAGCCCAAACAGAATCTGTTTACATATGCACTAGAGGGTGGATGCTACAAGGCTTGTTGATGAGGACAACCAAATCATTATATGTAGTTTCAAGGAGGGTGAAAAAAATTATTCTCCATTATTTATTCTTACAATAATCTTGTTGAAATGATGCTTTTATAGGAGAAGATTCAAAATCACGAGAGTAGTATTTCAGACTCTTGGATTGTCATGGGTGATTTTAATGACATTCTACATGCAGATGATAAAATAGGACCGGTAACCTATCGATCCCCTATAATAGAGTATAGAGAATGTATTTAGAGAATTTTATTGGTGGAAATTAACTTTATAGGTGCTAAATAAACATGTTTTAGGAAATATATTAATGGCATGAGGGAGAGCAGAATTGACTGAGATTTTGTGAATCATAATATGTTTGTTGATTGGAATTAAATAACATGTGTTAATATTGATAAGTTAAACTATGATCATCATCCTATCTTGATTATATTTGTTGGAACTGAGAAAGGGTATCCACTCCCTTTCAGATTCAATGGTTCATGGGTCTCCACACCAGAATGTTCAATGATTGTTGGAGAGATGTGGAACATTGTAAGTGTCAAGGGAAGTCAATTGTCATGCATTTATAAATTTAGAATTATTAAGATTAAATTGATGGAGTGGAGTAATTTCATGTTTAGATTGTTGTATGGTGAAATTTAGACACTTGAATGTAAACATCATGACACGTAGTAAAAGAGCACTAAATCCAATTTTTCTGGTGACTTTCTAATGGAGGTTGGCTTGTCTCTCAATATGAAAAATCTAGTCAGGATTAGGGAAAACATAAAAAAGTATATCTTCAATGTTATATGTCTTCATGAGGGAGATAGAAATTCCAAGTTTTTTAGTACCATGAATAGGGTCAGAAAAGTGAATAGAACCATTGAGCTAATTAAAGATGGAGACATAATTCTGGAGAGCAGGCAGGATCTTACAACTCATATTGTAAATTTATATATAAAAATTTTCAATGGTCCATCACAGAGTGCAAAGACTATAGACAACATTAACTGTAATATAGTTAATTATAAGGAGAATATATTTTTTTACATTAATTCTAATGGCTTTTGAAATCAAGGGTAGAATGTTTTGGCTTAAAAAAGATAGCTCTCCTGGACTTGATGGATTCACAATCTTTTTCTTCCAAACATATTAGGATGTTATTCCTAATGAGGTGTGTATGATTGTTCAATACTTTTTCAGAGGTGGGAAACCCCCCTCAGGTTTTAATGCTCATTTCATTGAGCTCATTCCAAAGGTGGAGAATACAAGTGAAATTAGCCAGTTTAGGCTTGTTTCCATGGTTAATAAAATTCAGAAAGTCATCAAATAGATTATAGAGAATAGGCTTGCTCATGTCAGTAAAAAATTAATATTTTGGAAACAATTTGGATTTGTTAAATGAGGAAACATACAAGACTACCTTCTCACTACTTTAAAATGTTTTAATCTTCTCAGAAAGGCATCAGAGGGAGTAAATGTGGCTCTTGCACTGGAGATTTGAACGGATTTTGATACGATGGGTTGGGGATCCATTAATCAATTCCTTAATAGATTTGCTTTCAGGGTAGTGTTTGTTTAATGTATTGCAAAGCTGATGGAGTCAGCACGTATCTTCATCCTGTTGAATGGATTTCCAGAGGGATATTTCACTTGTTCGAGGGCTGTGAGGTAGGGGACCCCCTCTCTGCCATTCTTTTTTCCATTAATGAGGATTATTTGAGCAGACTCCTCATCAGTATGGTGGATGAGGGGAATCTTCCCACTATAAGAGTTTATAGAGGCAAATTTCCCCCTTCTCACTTATTTATTGCTGATGATATTGTGATTTTTACCGAGGGTGATAAGAAAAACAAGGCTAATCTCAAAAAAGTTCTTCATCATTATGAGAGTGTCTCAAGACAAGAAATTAATAGGGGAAATTCCTTCATATACGTTTGGAAAAGGTTTTTTGATGCCTGAAAGAATCAACTAATCAATATTCCTGGTCTTTGGGATGGATCTCTTATACTAACTTATATTGGAGTTCGATGGTTTTGGGGAAAGCTGACGGCGTCACACTTATCACAGGTCCTAACCCATGTCTTGAAAAGGCTTTCCTCTTAGAAGAGAATGTCTCTTTCAATGGTTGGACACGTTTTCCTTATCAAATATGTCATTATTTCACAGCTCGTGTATCCATTCATAGTGTACATGTTGCTGGAATCTGTTGTTAAGACACTAAACTCAATGATGAGGAACTTCATTAGGAGTGGATTTCTGATGGAATGGAATCTCATCAATGCAAAGTGGAGCAACTATTATACGCCTACCAGTCAAGGAGGACTGGGCATCAAGAACCTTAGTTGTTTCAATCAAGTGTTGTGGGCCAGGTTTTTTGGCACCATATTCATAAGAATTATGCCTCTCTATATTTTCATAAAAATAAGATTCATTCAAGGATTATCTCAAGGAAGTAGGGTTATCTTGATTTTTCAATTTAGCCTGGGTTACATTAGGTTTTTCAAAGCATAATGAGATTCTCACATTGTGTTGTCAACAATAATTCTTTCCATCAGTTCTCAAATGCCAATTAGAATAGATCCCCTCTTATGGAACGGATCAATGCCAATTAACACAATATTGACAACACTCTTTATATAAAATAATTGATTGAAAATCTTGAGGAAATTTCAAAAGATATTGCATCAATTATAATGGACTATGATTTTATTAATTATAATGACATGTTGTCATAGGAAGGGTCATCGAGTGGTGTGTTGGATCCTAAATCAGTATACAAGACTATGAAATAGGGTGATGAAAAGTTGATTGGTAATTTTAACAAAAAAATATTTCTCCCATCCATATTTACATTAATCTAGAGGATTTTTTACAATATGATTCCAGTTGATGAAATTGTTCAGAAGGCAGGGATTTATCTATGCTCGAGGTGGGAAATATGACACAAACACCGTGAGGATGTTGTTCTTTTATTTATATCATGAAATACTACATCCTTGTTGTGGAAATCTATTCTCCGCACATTTGAGATGCCTTTTCCCACCATCACTTCATTTTTGGACTTCCTATAGGTGTTGTTCTGTATACAGCAGACCAAGCGGCTAAGTTCATTACTATTGGTTTCCTGTGCTGAACACATTCATTCGATTTGGTAGTAAAGTAACAACATTGTGCATTAGTAGTAAAAGTACCATAAATCCTCGACTCTTTTAGATATTGTAGTGGAAATTAATGTGGCCAGCAGAAATCCAAGTGACAACTGCTACAACTCCATGAGGGGGCTACTGATTTTAAGGTGGTTACAGGTCACAGGGTCCTTCTCGAAGAAGAGGGGGACAATAGAGATTGTATTGTCTATCCCTTTAAATGGATGGAAGAAATGTAACACGGATATGGAATCCTGAGGAAATCCAGGGCCATCATGTTTTGGGGCGATCATCAAGGAATCCTAAAGCGAGGATGTGGAATGTTACAATGGTACTTGTGCGAATTCCACTACCATGGAGGCTAAAATTATGGCGTTCAATAGGGTGGTTTACATGGTTTATCAAAACCATTGGAATAATATTTAGTTTGAGTGTGATTCAGAGGTTCTTGTGTTGGCAGTTTGGTTGATTCAATATCAACTATCTTGGAAACTAACCAGTAAATGGATCAATTGCCTAGAAAGGCTTTCCAACATGAATCACATTGTCATGAACATGTTTTGGAAACGGAATTATATTACAGATGGGCTATCCAAAAAATGTATATTCAAATTAAGATACATGAAACTGAACATTGAGCCAAATGAATTGATGAATTTTCTAATTCAGGATAAATGTAAAATACCCTTCGTTCGTATTGTGTAACTCTTTGATTTCTCAATATTGGAGCCTTTGTGCTCATTCTTATAAAAAAGGATGTTGGGATCAACACTATCCCTTAATAGAGTTATCATATAATAATATTTTACATTCTAGATTTCACATAGAACTATAAGAGGCTTTATATAAAATGAATGGTTAGATTCCATCTTGCTGGAATTTTGTTAGAGAGAAAAAAAATATGGTAACAGATCATTTCAAAGATATGTTGGAGAATTTTCAAACCATTCACTGTCGTATAAAATTTACACAATGTTTATAGATAAGTTAAATTATTACCAGTGATGACATCTAGAGTTTAAGGCTGACAATATGGTGTTACTTTATATATCTCTATGTAAGAATGAGTTTAGGTTTTGGAATAAGGGAACTCTTAGTCCCTAGTACAACATCCACTTTTAGATGCTTGATCATATGAAATCTTTGGCCAATCGACTAAAACTCCCACCTATCATTTCATGGTAATAAGATGCGTTACTTGTATATAACTTGAGGATGTTCATATCAGTCCCCCAACATGTACTGAATCCAATAGTTGTACCCTTATAAATGATCATACAAATGAGGAGAATATGGTTAGGTCCTTCAATTGTAGAGAAAAGGATCTATGAAATAAGACAACTCACTTGTTCAAACTGTTGTGAAACAAACCAAATTTTAAGGAAACAACATGGGAAATTGATGAGGTAATGAAACTGATGTACCCTCATCTATTTTAGTGTATAAAATCAAATTCTAATGGTGAAATCATTGAAGGGGGAAATGTACTGAAAAAAATTTAAAAACTAAAATTCCATTTTTAATGATTAAATGAAATAATGTTATAAAATCCACATCACTGCTGACCCGTTATTAAATATAGAATGTTGGATTAAAAGGACTATTTTTTAACATAACCACTGATAATACCACCCTTACATAGTGACTAATGTGATTAAAATATATTATGGGAAATGAACACTCTATTTTTCATATATATATAGAGTGTGGTCCTTAAATAGTGGGATCATACCTATTGAAGCCCATTTATTCGATATTCCAGAGGATATGGCATCAATGGTTTTTATATTGACCAATAATAATTTGAAATTTTATTAGTGGAGCGTGAATAAAACTATTTAAGGGAGAATTTAAAGATTATCATGATAATGACCCAAACCATGTTCACCACACCACCACAAGAAAGCCCCATCATCGCACACCTCACCCATATGGTGTTTGTAAGTATAATAAGGGAGTGTGTCTCTAGACCAAAATATTGTTAATTTATATATTTTTTGATTAATATAATAATTATTATAATTAACCCTTTAATTATTACATTTTATATATAAATATATATGAGTTAATTTTGATAGGAAAAGACAAAATTGTCTTTTTATAAAATATATGGGTTTAATTAAAACAGAATTTTTAATAAATTAAATAATTTTTAACTTAATTTTATATAATATAATATTCTTAATAAATAATATTAATATATATTCAAATGATAATATAATTAAATTATTAATTAGATTCTCATTATAAAGGTCATAAAAACAGTTATTTTCATTAAGACCAGTATTTTTTAATAATAGAGAACCTGAAATAAAAGTGTAAATTTTCATATTTTTAGAATTATTTTTATAAAATAAAAAATAATTTTTTTAAATTATCACATTGATATTTTTCAATGACATATTTTTCATAACCTTTTAAAACAGTAAATGTTTTAGGTAAAATTCAATATGGTAAAAATATATGATTTTTAATATGACATATTAATAGGCCAAAAATGATATAATAAGTACCCTAAAGAAAATTAATAAAACAATGTAGGTTTACCCTTTGAAATAATGTTTTTATAGTCATTTTATTTATTTTATAAATCCTCAATGAATTCCAAAAATCCCATTTTATATTTTTTTGGTTTTAAAATAAATACATTACGAATGCGAAAAAAACCACATAACCAATAGTATTTTTTTATGATGTCTAGTTATTAGAATTTAAAAAATTAAAAGATGCACCTATTAGAGGAAACCATGGGAAAACCAATTGAATGTATGTTGTTTTGATATATTTATTTTATAATTTTGAAAACATCAGATTAAAAATTAATAAATAATTACCCTATTTTCCTATGAGTATCCACTCATTTTCTTACTTATTTTTACTATAAACCAATTTATCAAAATTTTACACTCTATATACCTGTCTACATCACTCAATTATATTATTATGAACATAAGTAGTTCTTCCAAAAAAAGAGATTCCCCCCACTATATAAGGGCATCTATCCTATTTATTTCATTTAATGTATTTTATTTATACTAATCCTTTTTATTTCAAATTAAGATATTGGAATGTGTTTTTAAAAATAACGTTACTACCATAATGATTCCCATGTAATGAGATATCACCTAAAATATTCATTCATAGCTTCTACAAACCATTACTTACAACTGTTATGTTGTAAAAATTATTCTATGATTTTCATCGACTAACCTTTTTTCTTGTCAATATCCTACCCCATTTCAACTAAATGGTACTCACCTTGAATAATTTATCCTTTATTTATTGGGGATTTACATTTATTTTACTGAAACTCCAAAACCATTAGAATAAAATTAATAAAAATAATTCTTATTTTGTATGATCTATATAGAACACTTATGAATGTGTATGATATGAATATGATCTTTCATCCAATGATTATATATCTATTTAATGCATTGGTTAATATTATTATCTTATGATATTCCATGTATGGTGCACAAGAGGTTATCCTAATGACACTATGTAGGTTATCCTTGAATTATACTTATGTTGGAATGTTATATAATTTTTATACATTCCTATGATTACATGTTATTATAATCATACATCACACTTTTTGATAATATTTATGAATCTTATCAATTTTTATGTCACCTTTATATAACTCTTGACTTACATTCATTACCTTAAAGTAGTTATGAATTTATTATTCCCTTACTGAGCTTTATAGATATCCATTTTCTTATATTCACTCTTGGGTTATCTCATATGGTATTATAAGATCAATGGAATATATGGGAATATTTTTGAGGATTTAAATAATGTTTTTACACTGATGATTCATATTAATATTATATGTACCTAATCCCCCAAATCTATTATGCCTCATGTTCTTCAATGATTATATAATGTTGGTCCTTATGTCACTAAACTTGTAATAATGGGTATTTAATAAATGTGTTTTCATATTATTTATCCCCTCTACTTAATTAATTATTTTCTAGTGATTCCCAAACCATTTTAATTGAAAATTTATATTTAACTCCAATATTAATTTATTAATGTTTACTAGAAGATATAACATGGATTTGGTAATAACAAATACATTACAATATGAATTCTTTTTTTGGTTTCCAATAATTTCCATACATACATATCAATAACAACTATGTTTCGGACCCCACATCTATGTTGAAAAAAAGGATGAGATTTTATGTTTCAATTTTTTTTATCTTTTCTATTTTTTATGATAAATTTAATTCATATTAAATATATATCTATAAAATATCTCAATGAATAAAAAAATTAATATGTTTCACTTTTTGTGAGAAATAATAAACACATATTTCTTCTAATTCAAATTATATCAAAATAGAGAAATTAAAGACGAAATGTTCAAAAGCGTAAGGAAGAAGAAAAATATAGATAACATGGATAATGATTCCCAGGGATATTCTATACCATGGGGCCATGGTCAAACCCTCATAGTGGTTTCTTCTATAAGAAAACAAATCTATAGACAACCACATGTGGATCACCCTATAATTAATAAAATAATAAAACATTGACATAACATATGTACACCCTCATCCTGTATAATGTTTACCAAAAATGCAACACCTCCTTTGGTATATTATTAATACATCCAACCTACCTCCTATTTAACATCACCCTATGAAAACTTATAAATATCTCCCAACCCTAGGATACTTATGGTGTAGTTACAGAGGATCTACATTATGACTGCTCTATAATTTAGGCCTTCCACAACCCTACATGTGTATTTTCCATCATAGACCTTTATGTAGAAAAAATCCACATGTATCATTTTTAAACTATCAAGAGCAACAAAAATCTTCAATTATCATCATCAATCACTGATCAAATATTCTCATTGTCATCTCCCAACACTTCATCCTCGTATTTCTTTTCAAATATTGTTATTATCATCGGCTCTTCATCATGTACTTTTTTCAATAATGGATTCCACTTTTGATTATCCACTAAATTTGATCTATAATGAAAAAATAGAAAATGGTCAGACTATACATGCTTATTCTTGGCCTAATAAATTATATCATACATGATGCACCTAAAAATTATAGATTGGCATGATATTTTGACCAATGTTCTTATACTGTTTCATGTATTTTAATACAAAGTGTACAATTTTATTGTATTTGGATACATTCTATATTTTCTTTTACACTTATCTTAATTTAAATATATATTCCATACATGATTGACAATTTTATTATAACACATTCTTAAAAAAATATAAATTCTTCATGAATATAACTTCTTAGTTGTTCAGAGACATACCATTTTAAAATTCAATTTAGTCGTATGTAGTGTCCATAATATCCTATACAACATATTAATAGTAAATCTGTGGATTTAATGTTTTTTTACATAAATTCACCTATATAACATTGGAACATTTAATTTAGAAAAACATGAATCATAAAATTTTAATATTTAGTTAAAATATAAAAAATCAATATCATTTTTAATTTTAAAAAACATTGTTATATAATAAAGAAATTTTTGAAATTTTTTTTTTGACTTTTAATCCTCATATTATTAAAAATAAATAAATAAAAATACCTCAATTAATTAAAAAATTAAAAAAATATTCAATATTAATATTTTTATACAAATTTAAATTATTAAACAATAATATATTAATTGAACTAAATTCATTCAAAAATTACATTCACTAAATATTTGATAAATGTAACACATAATTATTATTTATTTAAAATCATTAAGATATTGAATCTATGTTATTCCTCTAAAATAATTAACCTAATGTGAAATGAGGTATTAAAACTCTTTCAAACATTACTCATGTTCTAGCTAAATCTATTTTGGTAGTGTTGCCTCTTACGATGGCAACCGAGATGCTTTACCCTCCAGAATGTATCCCAGATTATATATTCTCAATCCCTCTTATGGTTTAAGGTCTTAATTCACATTTGTTAATCCTCTTTCATCCCTCTCATAAAGATATTATTATTCACCAGTCTCCCTCTAAATTTTTCAAAATTATACCCCTATATAAAGTCACACTGGTGTTGACCCAAACTGGGGTGGTGTAAGGCTATAATCTCTTTGAGTTTCAAGACTCATTCTTTGTGAACGTCATGAATTTCCATTGTTAGATACTGGTATCAAGATTTGGGGTTGATAAAACTCCCTTACATCTCCTTGAAAACATCCTAAAATAGTAGTTTTATCATAGATGGTGAGGGTTTCAGTGATGAATCTTTATTCCTTCTACGTGATCTAACATTCTATGGAATAATTCAAGAATTCAGGGTCTAGAGAATCTAGATCAGTTGGAAGATGTAATTTCTTCATCTTCTAGTGCTTGATGATATTTCACGTAGAGAAATACTCAACCCTAGGGCGGTGGTTTGGATGAACCTCTCAAGGCTCCCCTCCATTTCTAAAATATGTCCTTTAATCAAATTGTCAAGGATTATTTCACTTATTCCATATATGATGATTACCATACTCACAATATTATTGATGGATCTATGGATCATATTTTTATCGAGATGGATATTTCTAATTCCCTTCTACTGTGGCTTCTTATTCATGTTGGAGAAAATATCGCTTGTAGGAAACCATTATTCTACTTGTCGCCACCTATGTTCTTTGCGACCTATCACTTTCAAGGAAATCTTACTTCAACCTATAGAAAAATTATACTGTCAATAAATATCTAACATCACTTGGATGTATTAACTCTATATTTGAATCTTATGACATATGTTATCAACCACCCAGACTCACCACCACCATTCCCCTATTGCAAACCATGATATTTCTCACAATCCCTGTAAGGATAGGATTTGTCATATGTGTTATTTATCCAATTAATGTTCCCACAACCCTTGATCATTAGGTTTCAGGTCCCATTTACACCTCAATAAGCTATAGTATATTATCACATGTGCATCTAGAACATGGAATACATATTATTCCTCTTAACTCTATTTCCATTGATGTATCTACCAGGTCTCATTCCAAATGCACATCGGTATATTCCTCTTCTTAGGTATCGTTTTCAATAACATCAGGAGCCAAAAATAGGATTCACCTCTTGTGATGATCTATACATGTATTTGGAATTATAATGTCTTGGTATCTTGGGTGAAGACTAACAAAATATCTATTAATGCCTACCAAAAAAACTTCATTAGTGTTAGTTGATGAGCTGAAACATATCTCCTCTGAAATAATATTATTTTCCCAAAGTATTGTTCATCAAAACCTCATGTGTGATGATATTATCAATCAATATATATGTATTTTTAGATCAATTTATTTTCATTATGGAATATTTAAATCTTCAACCAAAACAATTAAACTAATGATACTTATGGTTGTGTGGAATTCTTCTTTTTTTCAGTCTATTCCATGTTTGATACACCAGAAAGAGAAACATTATAGAATTATCATGAGGCGTTTAATGAGTGGGACCAACATGGATTTCATGAGAAGATATTAAAACAATTATATATGATTCATCAATAATGGAGTTGGTGTTTATCCATGGATAGACTGGTAGGATCTCATTTATTTCCCATATCAGTAAGGATATATGGATATTTTATATTTAGTGATTATTTCACGTGATGAAATAATCATACTATTAATCACCACACATGGTGTCTTTTGGATCATCATTTCTATAATTTTTAGGTCATTTCACTTTTCCCAACAAATTAATTTTCCCACATGGCATGGTATCTATCATATCACTCACCCCATCTAAAAACATAGCTTCTAGAATATTGGAAGTGATCAGTTCTTTATCACAAATTTCTAGACTTCAGAATAGAATTATCACTCTATGGTTTTAGATTCTTGGAAAATACATATTCCTGGTTGTTCGGGGATGGGATTACACAAAAATATTGTGAATATTGAAGGGTATCTACATGAATATTCTTCGATTAAAACTAATTGTCTCATTGAAATTGATTCTAACCAGAATGATGTTGATCATATTGAATCCATAATAAAAGAAAATTGGGATGAAGAACTCTGTAGAACACTTTAAATAAAATATTTAATCGAAATTTTACATGAGAAATAGATATTTTAATGATATATGTCTACAGTTACCTAGATAAAATAGTGCATAAAGAATAAAAAAATTTCTTTGGCCTTCATAAAAGAGGAGAGGTGTGGACTTATTTTGAATAATCTCATGGATGACATATTTTTTTCAATGATCATTAAACATTAAATGCTATGGTTAACGATTACTTCTAATCCCTTAATTCCAATGTTAGACATCATATATAAGGGGAATTTTAGTGGACCTAATTATATTTTCTGAGGAATTCCTAACATTATGTATATCCCCACTAATGATTATTTAACAAAACATCCTAAACAAGAGGGAGATCTTTGATGTAGTCATATCTTTAAACTATTTCAGTTCCTCTAATATAGATGGACTCACATACTCATTTTATGTGGCCTATTTGGATCATATAAAAGGAGATATTTTTCATTCTGCTAAATATTACATCCAAAGGGAACTTACCCTTGGTTTTATATGAAACAAGTATCATACTCATTCTGAATGTGAAGGATCCATCCTCTTAAATTTTTTTAGCCCAATCTGTACATGTAATTTAACATACAAGTTTATATCCATTGTACTCACTACGATAAAATTAGATTATCCAAATGAATTGGTGTCGGAGGAGAGAAAATGTTTCATTAAAGGAAAGTCTTCCCAATCATCTTTAGTCCTTTTATAAGAAAAGACCATAGAATAAAATAAAAAACCCAAAATTAAAACCTTTTTATTAAAATTTACATGGAAAATGAGCATGATAGAATAGAATAGGTCTTAAATGTTATGATTATAGCATGTATGGGTTTCATGGAGTGGAATTATGAACTTTCTTTCAGATTTTTTATCTCTCCCTGGAACTTGTTTTAAATGATGATAAAGAGGTATAGTTTTATCTAGTCAAGTCATGGCCTCAAAATTGGTAATGCATTATCCCCTAGATTTTTCATCATAATCCAATATTCATTATGTATATATATTTCTATGGGAATCCAAAATATCATTATTCATCCCTTCATTATTTAGAGGTATTTCAATGGTATATCTCACCTCATTTTCATAGATGAATGATATTATATGTTTGTGGGTTTAGAATACCCATTAAGGGATTCAAAAATATAATGCAAGAGTATAGTATATAGATCATTCAACTCATCAAATTTGAAAATGTATCATTTATGTCTCAAATGTTTTCTCTGATATTCAAGCTAATATAATAGAGTAACTCATAGAAAATCATAGTATAATGTTCCCTATAAATTACATGGGAGCTATCTTATGTCTTGGTAGTCTTTTTATTCATCTTATTGAGGGGCTTTTTGAAAGATAAGTAGTTTTATTGACAATAGTAATGACCACATGAAATCAATCAGGGGATGGATTAATATCACAAATAATGTTATATCCCCATTCATTTATATGTTCTATTCATGATCAATGTTTCATAAATCGATGATGTGGAATATTGATAACCTATGGTGTTATTTTATTTTGGGGATCTCACCTGAAGGGAATGTTTCACTTGGATTCATGTAAATTAATTGAAAACATAAGCTCATTGGGGGGAGAGGGTCAAACCTATATAGCGTTGATGGTTCTATGACACACTATTATCTAGTGAAGTTTTTTTGGTTGTAACTAGAAGGAATATAACTCTAAGGTACATTTGGTATGGGAATTTATGGGATGATCACATTACATAAATGTAGAATTTTTATTGTATTTGGATCTCCCAATGTTATCATGTTCCTATTCTCATACATCACTCCTAATGTATCATTGGTTTTGGTGACATTAGTTTTTGGTTCCATAATTGGGAGGGAAATATTCTTAAATTTCCAGGGTTCCCAAATCCCAAAATTACTTTTTCCTATGAGAGTTTAACCATACGTTTGTTGAATCAAATTTTTACCAACAATAATTGTAGGTAATTAATCACTTTGAGATGTTTTTATATTTAGAACAAATTAATTTCAAATATAACTTTATGATATTTATTCAGTCAAAGTTTTTAGGTATTTCCATCAGGATAATATTGATCAAACTCTATAGGGCAGTTTTCATGGTTCAAGGATATATAAATTATGTAAAACTTCTTTTTCTAGAATATTATTAATCATTATATCTCAAAAGAATATGAGATTAAAAATAATGTGATTATACATGAATCGAAATGTATATTCTCTCAAATATCAAAGGAAGAATAAAATTCTTGTCTATTCATTGAATGTGACTGGGATACAATAGTAAGGAATAGAATAAGTGTTCTCACTAGCCTAGATAGATAGGGAAACATTGGTGCTAATTTCCTTGACAACCGGTTCCAAGATGTGGGATCTTGTAACCAACTGTCAATGGAGAGGGATATCGTTTTGGCCACAAAATTTTATGTATCTCGGACATTGTGAAAAAATCTTTACATGAAGGAAAAAAACACATATTTTTTCAAGGAGGTACATTCCAAAAGACTAGTGAGAGAGATATGATCACTTTTAAATAAGTGAGTGAGAAATGGAATATTAGAAATGGTCATATTAGGTATAAGAGAGTTCCATTATTTATTGTTCTTTCTCTATAAGGGTAGGTGGGTTTTTTGTTCCCCTCCTTATATAGGTCTCATTGTAAATTTTTATGTCTATTTCACCCTTGGACTTATGAGTGGAGGAGACATTGTATATGAACACGAAGTGTGGTTTTTGTGGCTTTAAAAAGCTTCTATGGAAAGGGTGATTAAAAAATGTCCAAAGTTTATACAATGATCAATGGACTAGAGGTATTCTATTCCCTTAATATCATCAATCCCTCCACTGAAATGAATTATTCTAGGTTGCATAATTATATTCAAGGTAATTCAACAACCACATTGTCCATAGTTTTCCTCATTCAATGTGGATTTTTTTATTCTTATAGGTGTGATATTTCATACCACATGGATGGAAGGGAATAAAGTGGTTCATTTTCATGTGTCAATGGGAAATTAGGAAAATACCCACATGATTTTCCATAGCATGTGGTCCCTTTCCCCAAAGTGCAATGATCTTTTCTGCACTTATTCTCTAGGTTTACATTATTTTAGACCTCTATATGCTTCCTGGACTATTGTGTATTTGATTAGTAGATACATTATTGAAATATTGTGTGCTTTTAATGTATATAAAATAAATTTTTTTAAATAATCATAATTTGAATGAATTTCAAATAAACATCAGATATTATTAAGATACAATTAAGAGTCGTACATAAGTCTATGTACTCATTTCTATGTGTATAAACTTTGTTCATTATCAAGAGGTGGGTGAATGAGATGAAAAATAAAGATATAAAATGTTTTTCCACTAAAATAAATTATACTGTCAAAATATATGAATTCCATTCAATTAAATTATACAACAAATGGATGTAAATAATAAAACATATAGAATAGAAATTAAAACAATAATTTTTTTTAACAAAAATTATAAGAAAATTTAGACAATTAGAATTCATAAAATTCAAATAAAGAGATCATTAACAGAATATAAGTGGAAGATCTAAAAACCTATCCAGGATATTATTATAAAATAATAATAGAATCAGGATGTTGTTTGTTTTATTCCACAACAGTAAGTGGATCTAATAATTGAATCTGAGCTATCCATAAGATCCAAATACTAGACTATGTTTGATTAAGGTAGTCAGCAGGAACCTGATCTGGAAGTGGAACATCATATTCCAAAACATTGATAGGGGCAGATTTACCCATGAGTTCCTCTATGAGCATATCAATAGTGTGCCAAATTATATAATGATTCATCCAAAAAAACTCTTTAGAAGTAGAAGACACCTATTGACATAGTTTATCAATAAAATATATCAAAACATGTATATTTTTAGTTATAATCTTATCATTCATAGAGATATAAAAATTGAAAGTTACCAATAAATATAAAGGTTTAAATTGAAGACCTCTAAATGATATATTTATGTAAAACACATAATATGAATTATAAATCAAAAATAATAAAATTATTGAAATAGTGTATAGATTTAAAATCGTAAAATGTAATGTAATTTTCTTTGTTTCCCAAAAAGAAATCAACATTAATATTATGTGTTCATTGGGTTATTTTTAAAAACATTATAAAAACAAGGCCATCTAAAAAAGAATGAAATTATATATTTAGTTGAATCGAATAAATTATTCATTATCATTATCCATCAAATATATATATGAAAATTAAATTCTCTAGAACATAGATTCATAACATATAAAATTCACAACACATAACCATTTTTCATTCAATTACACTCATTTTCCCGTTAACATTGGTTGTGATTTTTGGAACCATGATAAGAATAGTCATCTGTCTAAGAAAATTCCACTTCATCAATTTATATCATTGATGTTTGGTCAAGTAAGAAATGTTATTTAATATAAACTATTTTACAAACCACTTCCATTCGAAACCACTTCTGGGCCTACATTGAATATGATAGTGACCTTTAAATACACCATTGAACAATCCTTTATTTTTTTAGTAGATCTAAGTGTCTAAATCATAATGATCGGAGTAATTACTCTAAAGTTCTCATAAACATATAAAATGGAACACACAATCATCTAAACATAATATGATAAAAAAACATCAAAGAATAATCCATAATTCAATGAAATATCTTAAAAATACAATCTTTATTGATAAAAAACATTAATCAACCACACTGGAAACAACACAAACCCTAAATCTTATATTAGAAATATTAATGTATTTCATGATATCTAATGTTTCATTGAAAACCAGGAAAAAAATATCTGTAAATTTATGGTTAGCATAAATATTTACATAGTGGGGTCATTATTAGGATATCTCATGGAACTGTTTAAGAATCATATAAATTCAACAATTCATAAATAACATAAATGATAAGAAGCTTCAATGTCTACTATCATCAACCCTCTATATGTCTCACTCCCAAAATATCTCAAATTAGTATAATAACATACTATATGAAGAATATATATAATAAAATATAAATTCGAATCTCTTCATTATTTTTTTTCTATGAATCAAAAACTGAAAACAAATCAATGTTTATAAGGGATTAATCAAACCGTTTTGCAACACACCTTATCACATATAATAAATATGCCTCGTATCTCATCCATATCATCATTATCACATATATTCCACCACATACCACATCATAACATCACAATAGCCTCATCACATCTGACTATTATATTATGGTATAATAAATGTGAATAGAACTGACCCAATCCCCTCCTCCTACAATACATGACTCTAATTATATAGCACAATAAAATTCATAAAACCATGTGAGCAAGTACATTATAGATGGCAACCTTATGAAATAATATCACATATTCTAATAGCGAAACTGATACAACATAGGCTGACCATTTCTAAATGGGACAGTGGGAGGGAGGGAGTACCTAACTATTTATTCCCTCACCAACCAAAATCATAGCGGAAAATACACAATACCCATCACATTAAGAATTTGTTAAGGTTATCTATCTAATATGTGTTGTGTATGAAAACAAAATAAAATATAAGTTCCATAAAAAACATGTAATCTTGACATATTTTAATTCACATTAAATAATCATCAACATACCGATTAAAACCACCACATGATCACTTCCACATGATAACATAACTATTAATTACTATAACTTAAAAAATACTTCAATTATAAAAACAAATGGAAATTAAAAACATTATAATTTTCTTTTTTTCTAAATTCATTTAACATTTTTTGGATTTACCATTTCACCTGTAACATTTGATTCATAATTTGATTCAATTTTATATTTAATAAAAATTCATTTACTATACCTTACCCTTGTTTATTATAGTATTACACATCCATTTCATGGATTAACAATTTATTTAAACCTTGTGTTTTATGTAATTCCAACTGAAAACCATTACCATTTTCATCATTACCATTCAAATTCCCTTTTCACTAGGAATCTAAAATAACATTCATGCGACCAAATATGATACACTATAAAGGAAAAATCTATAAAAATTCCTAAAGAAACCATAGCTACCCATTCACCACATCATATTTCTATAAAATTAACTACTTTAAAAAAATTATATAAAATAATATATCATCCTTAAATTCATTATAATATAAAAATATCCCATTTGAATTTATAGAAAAAATGTCACATCACCACTACAACACCAAGTCTAACAACCCAAAAAATAGAGACAACAATCTATGACTACAACCCATCAAATCACAATGATGAAACATGTTTATAAGAGATATAAAGAATCAAGTTTTAGAACCAAATATCATTATCAATTAATTTTTAATAATATTAATTATATTAAAGTGACTATATCCTTCATGCGAGATTACCCAAAAAATTGAAATTTCATGACACTAATTTTTCACCATGTTTACGTAATTACCCTATATTGAAATGTGATCCCATGAACCCAATTATAATAATGATGCATATATCATATTATAAATAATAAATATCAGATATAATAATAAATTTTCATCCATCACAAAAGAATATTATGGAATAAAATATTTTCAATAAAATCACCCTTAATCCATCAGTTTAATTATTATCACTTATTATCAATATTAGTGTAATTATTACAATCCAAATATAGAAAAAATGAAACAAACACAACATACAAATAATTGAGATATCATGATTACCCTACACAAATCAATGCCTAAACCACCACTACATTACAATTGGAATAGAATGATACATTGACCATGATGACATTAGGGAATACTATGCAACATAGATCGTATTACTCTTACTCAACAACTCAAATTTATATCACCTGATTCAAAAAATTTCAATTTTAATAATAATATGTATATAAAGGATAATGAAAAATGTAATAAAACCACACATTTAATCAGGATAAGATTATATCCCATTGGCATGGACTAAATGCAACCTAAGGTAATATGATTATATCTAAGAAATAAAATATGTTTACCTAAGGATATAATAAATTGAAAAAATAGAATAAATTGACAGGAAATAAAAATTTTACGATGAATTTAAATATATATCTCATAGTGTGATATATTCTTATCGCACTACGATAGTGATATTTCAAATAATTTTATAGAGAATTCACAATTAATCTCTTTATCTCCCTAAATTATATTTTCATCTTAGAAAAAAATTAGATATTGATTAATTTGGATGTTTTGTTATTAAAATACTACCGTGTCACGACACCCAAATTGAAAAAACATGAAATAAAATCCTAGAACCATTAGGAATTAATAGATATAGACATTCCATAAGGGACATAAATTGAAAAATGAATCTTTTTTTAATATTACCCCATTCTAGGACCCTAAACACCTTAGAAAATCCCAAATATCCTCCTAAAAACTATGTAAACTCTCACAATAATTGAATGTGTATTTGAGTCATTAAAGCTCAGTACACCATAGAATAACCTTTTATCATACCTCTTATGGAATGAACCATTTATCCACATAGGTACTCGAATTTATCAGCCAAAATCTTATCCCACACTACCCCTCTATACCTCCAACAATATCTAACCCCCACTACACCCCCAAAATATAAAATAAAACAAATTAGTAAGCTATTATTCTATATATAAGTTTTATATAAGTTAATTATCATCATAGATAACTAAAACTATACAATAAAAATGAATTAAAAACCACTAACCCCATCAACCTCATAGAGATACCTCCAAATCCAAATGAATAACTCATAAAAAATAATAATAAAATTTATAAAAATAAAACATATCTACTAAATCATTATGAAATAAAACATATCATTAAACAAGAAAAATTTGTTCCCATCAACTCAGGATACTGTTAATGAAACTTCAACTAACATTCCCCTATATGTATTCCCATCATCTAAGGAAATTTTTAATGGAATTAATCACGATGGAAATATAAAACATACTATTGAGGCCTTTTTTCAAGACATCTAAAACCACCAAGTCCTTCATCAAATACATCTGTTTAAAAGGGTATGTCCTCAGCCATTACCAAACCTAGTTTTTCTCATGAGATATAATGATGCATCGAGGGGATATTTTTGTCCCCAATAATCAATTATAAAGTCCAATTCATTCCTCATGTGAAAGGGGGTGAAACAAAATACACATTATAATCAATATTTTGTCATAAATATGAAATGAAAATAGATTCCCTAATCAATAAGCATAATCATAATCTATGTATATTAAAATGAAATGTATCAGTGTAGTACATCCCCATTTAAATTGATTGTAAACTATCCAAAGAAATAATTAGGATGGTATCATCAGAGTATCTCACCATTAAATAAAATTTAACCCCAAATGATGTATTAAATTATTTAAAATGGTTCACACATACCACTTGGAATAATTTTTTGGTAAAATCGTTTTTCATTGAATGTAACATATTTTATTTCAAAAATAGAAATTTTATAAAATATTCTAAAAATAATTTTATTTTAAAATAAATTTTAAAAACAATGAATTTCTATTGTATTAGAGAAAAAAATTTATTTAAAAATGACCTTCTAAACTTTCAATGTAGTCATTAATGAAATTAAAGTTGTGATGCAAGGTACTTTTGTACCTTTCATGTATGTTAGAAAGAGCATTACTTTTTCTCTGTAAAAAGGTATGAAAAGTCTCTTATTTAGTAAACAAAATAAGCATTACTTTCTAACCATTTGATAGAAAGTTAAACATGGGTAAAAATGTATTTGATAAATCATTTCCTGAATTTCCAAAAAATTGAATTAAATTTAAGGAAACATGTTTTTGGAAAAAATGACTTTCTATCAAAGGGATAAATAGAGTCATATTTTTAATGAATAATTTTCTCAATAATTTGAAGCACCAAAGAGTTGAAATTAGTAATATTACTTGACGAATTTAATAAATATTAATAAGAGAATACATAATTTTTTTAATTAATTAATATCAAACAATTACCTTTAAGTTATACTTTTAAAAACTATCTTTAATGTTGATGTGATTGTGAAATTAACATATACTACATTGCTAATGATTTTATCATAAGACACATGAATGAAAAAAATGAAATTAATCATTTAATATCACTATGATAAATTACTTCTTATGTAACAAAAATAATAGAAATATATACCCAATGAAAAAAATATGTGTTTAATGTGGTGTATGTCTCGTGGAAGTAAAAGTGTGATACGAAACCGTTACATTTAGTTTGACTCATCACATATGCTATTTATCATCCTTAATAATAATCATATATAAATTATTTAATTTCTAATTATATATTATGTTTATTATTCCTTTAATTCCATTTATTACCCTATAATATATTATTTCATAATCAATTAAGTTTAGAATGGATGTTTCAATGATATCTAGCTTATGTTTCAAAAAATGACTTTTGTAGGATTGACTATAGTAAAACAGATATTTATATGGAAAAAATCAGAATAATTATAATTAAATAATATTAATATTAATACATCTACTATATTTTTAAATAAAATAATAAAAATAGTTATGAAAAATTATCTTCATTAAAATCGTCGAGATGGTTTGCAATACATATACATGTGTAACATTTAAATTTTTCAAATTTAAATAAATAAAGAAGATAAGTAATAATTTATATTTATAAAATTATAAAAATATCATTCATAAAATTTTATTTATATATATATAATTCATGTGGTTCGGTTATGAAAAGTTATTCAAATTTCATTGTGGAGGTGGTTGTCCACATGTATATGAACAACATAATCATTTTTCAGTCTAAAAATAAATGAGAAACATAATATTTTTATAATGATAACAATATCATGAATATAAAAAGTATATCATTTATATAAAATATAACAATTAAATTTAAACTTATCATCTTCTATGTAATGGTTTAGTGAAAAATAAATCACATAGCATTGTGAGGTGTTAGTCCATCATACTTACAAAAGACATTATCATATCTCATACTAAATATAATGTAAAGAAATTTATATATTACATAATGAATACATTGGTATAATTATGTTATAATTATCATATATATACTTTATATCAACCATCATACACAATTGTGAGAGAGTGTATTGGAAAAAATGAATGACTTCAGTTCGCAAGGTCGTATTCCGTTGTACACTTGAATGATGAACTCGTAAACCATTGGCTGAAAGTGGTGTAAATTTTAGGTCATTAAATTACAATAAAAATATCTCAGCATATTTCATATAATTTTTTTATCATATCATATTGTTTTAGTGATAATTTATTTTTTTTGATGATGAAATAAAATAAAAACACTAGTTGAGGATGTTTTCCTCTTATTCGGTTATCTTCCTTGGGTTTACACCAAAAGCATTAATAAGATGGTTTTAATCCAAAAATAAGGCTTATATGTTTAGATTAGTTATGTTGGTATGTGATTTAGATAGGTCTTGAATGAAATAAAAGGGTTTTATTATATAAATAAAATAGGATAGGGGTGTCCTTTCACAAGTGAGGTTGGTGACACACTTCTAATCCTTTAAAAGAAAAAGGTGTGACCATGTTATTAAAATGGTTAATGGGTCTAAAATGTATTATTATAGGGTACTATATGTTATAGGGTCACAATATCCGACTATAATATATTTTAGTCAATTTTCTATGTCATTTTAACACATATTGATTTAGTTTAACCCCTGATAAACCCATTTTGACACTAATTGTGGTAATTGATATTAACATTTTTCACAATTTATTTTGGTAAAAAAAATAAGTTGGCCTTATTTTGTAATGTATGTATTTATGATTCTAAATAATGAATCCATTTTAAAAAATTTAATTTTTAGTATCATAAAAATTTATTTTCAAATTATTCCCATATATGCAATGAGAGAGCCAGTTTTCAAAGGGAAAAATATTCAAAAGTTCACAATGCTTGAATACCAAAATTATGTATAGGAATTATTATAATTATCTAAATTAAATATATATATATATATAATTATACTAAACTTAATTTAAAAACAATTTAAAAAATAGTTTTCTTTATAAATCATCTAACTAAAATTACAGTTTTTAATTAAAATTCATTAATTTGAATCTTTCATAAAAAAATGAAACATTTAACAAAAATCACAAAAATTTAACCTGGGATAATTTTTATATGATAATATAAGAAATGAATATTTTTTAAATATATAATCTATAATTGGTAAAAATTAATTTTTAATTATGTATGAAATGCACAACTAATCCACCTTTCTGAAAAATATAATTTTTTAGAAAACATTTCTTTATCCTTCAAATCACTCAAATTTTATCTCCCATCAACAGTAAAACAATTAATTTATTTTATACATATTTAATACAAAAAATAGTAATAATTTAATTTTTACTATTCATACATACTCATTAATCATCTATGTTATAATAGAGAAATTTAAACAATAAAATCTTAATAGAGTGTTGTGTTTCATTGAAATCGTATGTTACATGCATTGCAGGATATATAATTTATTTAATTTATTTAAAAATCAATATATCATGAAGTATAATTTTGTTATATTTAATTAAACATTTAGTGGATCTTGTCACATATGCTATCAAATATTATTTTCATATTTTAAAATATCTGACTTTTAAGGTTATTCTTAATACAACTAATTTGTATTAAATAATTAATTCTTTTTTATTAATTTTTTATGTTTATGAAATGTGATTACATTAAAAATGTTTTTTTATTTGTTGATAAAATAGTATATATAATTTATTAAAATTTAATTAAATTTATCTGGAAAAAATATATTTTTTTAAAATCATTTTTTCAAAATTATCATATGATGAATTTTATGAATATTTTAAAAAAGTATTAATTTTCAATTTATAGTGAAATTTCTTTATTTTATTCAAAACTATAATTTATTTTCATGTATTTAGAGAGTAAAATTATATTTTGGGATTAATTATTATATTTAATAAGATAATTTTAATTAATAATACAGTATATATGGCCTTTGGAGTGATTTTTATTATTTAATATGGATCAAAAACATTTTTTTCTTTTAAGATGGCATTTTGTTATAAAAAGGAAATTTTCATCATGTTTCTCTGGGTTAATATGAAATTTAATTCTATAAAATCATGAAATTAAATCCTTAATACTTGATTCTTTATTTAGAATCAGGATTCCTAAAATAAGTAAATAATCCCCAAATATTTTTTCCATTATGAATAGTAACCAAAATAAATAATTATCACATTAATATGGATCAATCAAGTTATTAAGGTAAAATAATATGAAATGTACAAAAAAGTAACCATTTCACTTTCCATTATCTTATTTTATGAGTATATGTTTTCCATTTTTATCCATTTTTAAAATAAATTAAAAAATGTTCCTTATTTCATTGATTTTTATATGTTTTTATATTTAACGAAAAGAAAAATTATAAAATGCAACATTAATTATTTGAATATGTATAATAGTTGTTGATATAATTAAAAACAAATAATATTTTATTATAAATGTAAAATTTAATTAAAAATTATTTTTATCATGATAATTTATTTCTAATATTCATAGAATAAATAATTACCTTAAATCATTATGAAACACTAGCACAGATCTATTGAGATGAGTCAAAAATAATGTAAAATATTTAAAAACTCAAAATATAATATTGTATAAGTAGTTATATGTGTTCCAAAAAAGTAATTGATTAAAATATCTAATCAATGATGTGTGAATTTATTATATTCAAATTCAGTTATTTTAATTTCATTTTAATGTCAAATTAAATTAAGTGGTTCCTAAAATGAAATTATTGTTATTTTAAAATAAATATTATTTTATAATTATTATAAAATTTGGAAACTTCTTATCATCATCCAAGTGATTTTAATTTGGTTATAAATATCAACCAAAGTCTATTTATTGAAAAATTATCTTTTTATAGAAACTACCATGACCAAAAAAGTGATGAAAAAAACATTTTTACCATGATAATCATAAAAAGTATTAAAGAGATGTTGAAGAGTATATAAGTGTAAAAAATAGTCCTAGAATTTTCAAATTTTTTTGATGATTTCAAAATATATAATTTTGGAACCAGTTTCAAATTATATATAACTAATATTATAGTATTATTTATGAAATTCCATGAATTTTCATCGATCACTTATAAAAGAGAACACCCTATAATCTATGATCTATACTTCAACTGAAATTAGGTTTGAAAAATACAAACCCAAATCCCTTCGAAAAACCCAAATCAATGTTCTAAAGGTCTTTGTTATGATTTAATATCAACCTTGGGTGGATTATAGGGTACAAAAAAGGAGGGTATCCAATGAAGAGGATTTAAAGGGAATAAATCTCAAGTCTAGGCTTGAGGTTTTGAATAATATTTTTATTTATGTTAGTTTAATAGGATTACAAAATTTAATGATGTATATATTTTTGAAAAAGTTTTTTATATATCACTTTAAGCATGTAATAGTTTTCTGAATTCTCAATAACTGTAATCCTAAATTATTTTTGGGAATGTAAGTTATGAAACATTTCCTTTGATAACGAATGTTTATCATTGTTTAAATTGGGACACATTTAATAGTATCAAAGCATGATATTTAAATATGATGGTATTGGTATTATATTTGAGAGTGTGGGTATTCTGTTATCATAGTAAGTATTCATTTATCCATTGGATAACCATGGATATTAGGACGTCTTTATGTGACATTCAAATAATAATTATGGATACAATTATTAACCTATATGGTTGATTATATATTCTCTATATTAGACACCCCTTTTGAGGATTTATGTGATGGGATTTGAGGTTACATAAAACATTTACCCATTTTTAGATGAACAATCTATTGATGTTTAAACAACCCATTGGGTTAATATACCATTTCATGTTATGTTAATTATTGTCTATTGGATAGTGATATAAAGTTAATATTGATGGTTGAAAAGTTATTCATTAATGAAAATATATTTTCAAATATATTAATGTCCAGGCCGCGGATATCGATTAGGTTACTATATAAATTTGATTCATGATATTTGGTGGATTTCCTTACATTATAATATTATATATTTATTTTTCATGGTTATTAATAATAATTTGTGAGATGTTTTATTTGGTTGAGGTATATATGACCCTTATATTTAACATAATAGACTACTTTGAAAGAATTTTATTACATTCTTGGGGATTTATGATGTATTGTTTGAGATAACCTTTTAGGATAAAACATTACTTATTTATGAGTTTTTGGATGTTATTTTTGATAATTTTTTACTTATATATTGAATGATCTATATTTTACCTTTGGTCTTGTTTTTAAATTTTGGAATTTAATATTTATTCATATGAATGATTATTTATTTTGATGATTGTCATACATTATGATAAATATAATAGTGATTGTTTATTAAGGAATCCATAATAACTTGCTATCTTTTTTGGATGATGTGATCCATTGGAAATTTATTTATGTTTATTAGGAATGAAAAACTCATATTAATCATCATTTGAAGTAAATGATGGGATTTTTGTGGTAATTGATTAAAAGATGAAGTTCTACTTATCAGTTAAGTATATTTATAAATTTTATTAGTAGTTATGGTAAAGTAATAACTCTACTTTTGGAAAAGGGTTTTCAATTACAAATTTCATCATATTGAATTTATTTCAAAATAAATTCTCTTTTCAGATTTCATTAGTTTACAGCATTTTTGTCATCATCGTTATCATAATCAGTCACTATTTTATGATCAATAGTATCTATTACTTTACATCATTATATATAAATTAATTGTTCCAGCATTTCAATATTTTAGTTTCCCACTAATGTTTTATTAATATTAAAACCTAATTTTGTTTATTCAAAATAATCATCTAATTTCCATTTAACTCTTTTCAAGAGGTTCTTTTATTAACGTGTTTGATGATGTTGTATTTCCACAACGGTATGTTCAATTTAAAAAACTCAAATTACCAATATCATGTTCAAATAGTTAAGGAAGAAATTATTTTATTTGGGTGAATTTAATATCGTAATATTTTAAAATAAGCCTTTATTTGATATTGTATATGTTTCACAATACATAGCATAAACGAACCACATATTATTATTATTATTTAAATATGACCATTACAACCTAACCATTGAACTTAGGGATATGAAGGAGATTAAAAAAATTATGATATATATATATAGTTATTATTCAATATAAATTTATTGATTAATTATTATGAAATAAGAATTCAATTTTTATATAAGTCATTTTATGTCGTAAAAATAATTTCTTCTCAAAAATTAATTTTTTTGTGAGGGAATATAATATTCATTTTATTTAAATTAAATTAAATTAATACTATAAAATAAATATACATTTAAAAATATTTATATCTATATTATATATGTTTGAATAGTTTAGAAGTTTCTAAAATGATTGATTTTTCAATGAATAGTGAAAAATCTACTTTTTATTTCATACTAATTTTCATTTCAAGTATTTTAAAAAGTAAAATTCTATTATGGGATTGTTTTAATATTTATGGAATTATTTTAAACTAATAAATATAAAATTATGGTCATGTAAAATAGTTTAATACTAGAATTTTTTATAATAACATTATTTACTTGAAATTATTTTTTCTAAAACAACATTTTTCATCATTATTTTAGGATTTAATTTGAAGACAAATTCTACCACTTCTAGTAATTAAATATTGAAAAATTGATTCTATATTTTTATTAAGGTTTTATTAAAATTTTAAATTATTCCCTTTAATAGTGGTCATTATAAATTATTACCTTAGTAAATTATTTTCCCCTCGGTAAGGGTGAATTGGCTAATTAAAGTTAAAAGTATATTGATAAAGACTATATAAGTACCCAAAAACTTGATAAAATCCAATAAGATGATTCTAGATTGTCTATTTATATCCATTTATTTAATAAAATTAAAATATGGGCCTGTATTTAATTTATTTTTACATTTATAATATTCATGTTTAAGAACGTCACAAAATGTCACTTTCTTGTTTTTTATACCTATAATATTTTGTGGAAGGGATAATGAAAAATATTGTTCATTTATAAATGGTCAATTAAAAGCAAACAATTTTTTATGGTAATATTTTTTAAATTTTTTTAGTGATTATATAAATATCTTAAATTATTTCACAACCCTGCATGGTGAAAATGTAGTTTGTATAAAAACAATGTAAATGATTTTAAAAATAGTAAAGTAATAATTTTTTGGTCATATAATGTTACTAAATAATTTTATGGATTAAAATAACATATTATAGGTTTGTGAATTTATTATAGTAACAATATTTTTTAATAATTCTCTAATGTGACATTAAACCCATAGTTCCCAAAATGATATAAATGTTATTTTATATCAAATAATTTTTTTTAAATAATTTTAAATTAAAAAAATCCAATATTCATCCATGTGATTTTATGATGGATATGGATATATTTCAAGGTCCATATAAATATCAATTGTACTTTTATAGTACAATCATGACTCCTAATGAGTAGGAAAACATTGTTTTCATGGTAATCGCGAAAAGGGATAACATGGGTTAGAACAGAGAGATAAGGGTAAAGTAAATAATATAAATTCTCTATATTTTATTATATAAGAGGATTTGAACCCATAGTAATCTCATATTAGATATATATATATCTATATATATATACATTTTTAAATAAAAATTTATTTATATTTATTTAACAATTTCTGAAATTCAATAAATTCTATACCATCACTTACAAAAGTGCACCCATATCCATTTCCCTCTACAGTTCAAGACCTATATGAATCATCCATGTCATTTAAAAATCTATACATAGAATACTAACACATGTTCTTGAGGCCCTCTTTCAAAAATTACCTTCCTTAGATGGACTATTGTGTAAATAAAAGAAGTTTGTATGTAAGAGAGGAGTTATAGGATATACACAAAATGTCTGGAATTGATGCTGTAAAGAAAGTATTTTAGTATGTGAGCCTAATAATATTACTAGATGATATTATATATATTTATATGAACAACTTGATTATATATCCATGTTTAAATGTATATTTTTTTTCTAATTTTCTAAAACCATAAATTTAAATGGTCCTTGGGTATATATGTGATCTAATTTTTTATTTTATGTCTTATGTTTTATATTTTGGAAATTAGGTCACATTTATTAGTATCAAATCTATAAATGTAAATATGATGTTATTTCTATCCAAATTAGGAAAGTGAGTTTTGAGATTTCATGGTTTTTATGAGAAAATGGTTTAGATAAATTTGGACATTAGGATGTTTTTGAATTATGCTTATCTTATGTGTTATGGTACTATAATGGGATTACGAGTTTCAGGATTTTCCTAGGTTTAGTGTCTTAGAATCCCCTTTTGCGATTTTATGTGCCGAAATTTTAAGGTGAGTTGAAATTTATATTTGGTTTTATGAAGAAGACACTATTTATGTTTGAATAACCCCTAAGGTTAATAAATGATTTGATGATAACTTCATATTGATCTATATTATTGTGGGATGTACAAAATTTTAATGGTTGATAAGTAATTCACTTAAAACTTAATATTTTAAAAGATATATATGGTGAATCTTAGGAAATCCATTTTGGATAATATATAAATTTGATATTTGTCATTTATATTAATTTCACTATAGTATAATATTATATATTGATTTAGGATTATTATTAATGATATTTATTTAGATGATTTATTGGGTGGTGGTATATTAAACCCTTATTTTTAATATTTTGAATTATTTCAGAAGAATGATACTATGTTTTTTGGGATATATGCTGAAATATATTAGATGACCTTGGAAGATGAAGCATTTTAAAATTTAGAGTTTATTAATTCTAGTTTGAATTATGGGTTATTTATTTATGGATAGATCTATATTTCACATTTATTGTTAGTTTTGAATTTTATAGATTAGTATTTCATTATGTGAAGATATATTCGTTTGGGTGTTTTCTTTCATTTTACTAAATATTTTAGGTTTGGAATTATTAAATATAATAATAATATCATTTTATCCTATTATGGAATATGGGACCCCTTATATGTTGTTTTAGTGCTTAAGGACTTAAAAATACCATCTTACTTATAATTTGAAGAAAAATATTATATTATGGTTGAAATTGATTTAATGATGAAAGTATAATTGTAATTTCTGTATACTTCCATATTGTATTAATATTTTTGGAAATATAATTACTCAAATTTTGGAATGGGCTATTGAAGTAAATATGTTATCCTATTATGTTCTTTTGTGATTACTTTATGGCCTTTTCCATAAAACATGGTGATAATGATTTCTTGTCATTAACATTCACACAACCATTAAATTTCATGTGATCAATGATTTGTGTCACTCTCCATCAATATAGGTAAATTAAAATTTCTTCCACGTTTTTATTTTAACTTCCCACTAATGTTATGTTATTTTGAGTTCTATTTATTATTTATTCAAATGATCATCATATTTGTCATCCAATCATTCCACATGGATTTTTTATTAACCCTTTTGAAAAAACGTTATATTAAAAAAGGAAATTTCCAACATAAAACCCCATGATTATTAATATCATTTTCATAATGAAGTATAGAATTTAATAATATTGTATAATGTAATAACCCATGATTTTAAAAGAAGTTTATGTCCATTAGCCAACAATTTATGAAACACTAAGGACAATTGAACCCCAAAAATATTATAATATAAAATATGACTATTTTGAAGTTATAGTTGATTTTATGGGTATTAATATGAATAAATACATTATGAAACATATATAATGGTTTTACTAAATATAACTATATTTATTAATTACTATGGAATATGAAGTAATTTTTTAAAATTTCATTTTATTCTTTCGAAATATGTTTTCTTTAGAAATGATATTATACTTTTTTTGAGAAAGAACTTTACTTAATTTCATGAACATTTCATAAATTTATTTTATAATAATTATAAAATTTGTGAAATAATCATATAAAAATTATGTTGGGATTACATTTTTGTGAATTTTCTAAAAAGATTTTTATTTTCAATGAAAAGTGAAAATATGGATCTTTCTTGGAAAAATATTTTTTATTTTAATTATTTAAAAAGTAAAATATATGTTCAATAAATTTTAAAAAATTATTATTTATTTTTCATTACAAAAAACTAATTAAGTTATTTTAAAATAATTTTATAATTTAATTTAGTATAAAAACATTTTTATTCTTCCTGAATTCATTTTTCTTAAAAATTACTCATGGTCATGTTTTTTGGGAATCATTTGAAATTATTTTATTAAAAATATTGAAAAAAATACTTAAAAACTGATTCCAAATTTTATTTATTGTGATATTTTTTACAATTCATAAAAATAAATTGTAAATAATGTCACTTTAAAGATTTTAATATATATAATATTTGTTTATAGTGAAAAAATCTCAAGCTCAATTATAAATTTTCAAATGAAATATATGTGATTCATTTTATGTATGTTGATTTATTTTTAATATTTAGTGATAATATAATGACCTTAAATTATGTAAAATTTATATATTTCTTATTTAATAAATATTAAAATGACGTAAATGATATTAAAGAATATATAAGTAATTTTTTTGGGTATATTAATTTTTCCTGAGAATATAATATATTAGAGATTTTTATATATTTTGGAATCTAATTAAATTATTTCATGGTTTTTTCAAATCAAAATTAAATAAGTTGTACAAAAAATGACACCTAATGATATTTTATAATTAATAACATTTTATTAAATGACTTGAAATTTGAGAAAAATATTATCTTCAACCAACTGATTATCATATGGTTCAAAATATCATAAATAGTACTCTAATATATAAATGTAACTGTTATAGTAACTATGATGAAATCTATGTAGTAAAAACACTTTTATCATAGTAATCATAAAACTGGATGACATGGGGGGTTAAAATATAGTGATATGCATAAACAATTATATAAAAATAAAAAGAATTATATTTGATAAGATGATGTTAACGCATAATCATCCCATCATCTAAATATAATATTTTTTAACATTTTTATATTGAAATATAATATATATTAATTTAATACCTTTATAAATTTCTAAGAATTCCCTTTCCTTATTTAAAAAAGGGTACCCCTCTCTAAAACCATCTGCATTTCAAGATCCATTTTTTATACTAAAACCTTCTCAAATAATTTCATAGCATCACTATACTTATTTTAGAAGCAATAGATTATACATAATAAAATACTTAAAGGTATTGTAGTGTATAACAATGGATCTTTTTTGAAGAAGAGTTAAATGAAATATATGGAATATGAGGACCCAATTTTGTGATGAAAATTTCATAGTATGTTTTCCTAAAAATATATCTAGATGAGATGAATTATAATTTTATGAACCAGTTTCTTATGCCTTACCCTTTACAGGTATTATTTTCTAATAATTATATAAATCTGTAAATTGAAAGGGTACATGGTTATGTATGTAATCCAATATTTCCTTTAATGTTGCATTATTAATATTTTTGGAAATTGATTACAATTTCTTATTATCGATGTAAAAAAATTAATGGTGTGGTTGTTAAAAATTGATCCATGGGTGCAGGATTTAAGTTATCACATACTCAATTCCATATATATTACACATCAAATGGTTATATGTTAATGGATTTGTTATTGTTATTATAGTAATAATCAACTAGTGGTTGGTAAATCATTGATGATCCATTGAAATCCAAAACAAAATATCACAATGTATCCTCCAATGTATGAATTGAATTCTACATCAACCTATTCATTGTTGGATTGAATTAAGTTCTATGACTAAGATGATATCTGAAAGTAAACAGAAGACATTTGTAGTATCTTTAGGATATTTCTAAATGATGGTGTTTCTTGGAGCCCCATTATCACTCATTATCTCATCCATATAGTTCCTCTCCAAAATATCAATGACACTGAAATCCATGATTTATAGAACATAATCCAATTTTATCAACTGATTCATAATAAAAAATAATATTTTCACATAGTCTTAATGATTCATGAAAACTATTTGCAAACCATCAATATTTCTACCCCCACACACTAAGGGGAATCTAATGGTTTTAACAAACCCATAGGGATATTATGTTGTTAATTCTCTTGATAGTTGATCAAACATCATGGAACAAACACCACCCTAATTTACATTAACCAAGAAAAAAAATATTTAATCTTTCCAAAATCATAAATCATATAGATAATAGGATTTATTATTGATGGTGATGTAATAATGTCATGGAGAACTAAACAAAAAATTAGAAATGAAGAAACAGAATCACCATGGAAATAGTATTGGATTTTTTTCATCTTCTAACAATTCAGTAAGAGTATTATTATGAATATTGTGATCTCACATGACCTCTACCTTCCAAACTTTAAATAGATACTCATATTGACAATAAAAAATTGGAATATTTCTAAATAATCAATCAAATCCAACCCATTCCAATATCCCTATATATTTCATGAAATATCATTTTAATATTTTTTATTGTTCCTAAAGCATCTCCAAACTTATGAAAATCATCTCCCACATTCATTCCCCTTAATGCATCATACATTTTGTTACCTATCCCTAGGGTGTTAGTGATATCAAATTTAGAATATTATATTATATCATTATAGCTCTAAGTCCAACGATTCAATTATATTGATATAAATTATACCTCAATATAATATTTACCATGAAGATAATAATTAAATCATTTATGATGTATTATTTCAATAGATTTTCATCAAATACAAACATATCTTTCTCTTGATCATGGGATTTATAGTAATTCCTATCAGGATAAAATTCCCTACACCCATGTGGAATCATAATCCACTATTTAATAAAAAACAACCCAAACTATGGTATTAAAGATCATAACAAACCTAAAAAATTACTGATACATTGGAAAACAAATAATGACAATCAGGACTAACTTTTCTTTCATATAGTTTAATGAATCCTGAAACCAATCAAAACATAAAAAAATTCAGGTCTTCATTGGTCATGTTTTCCGAAAAGGTTATAATAAAATATAAATATGAGAAAGAATAATTTTGTATAGCCTTTAATTAGAATAATATTGTATACCTATCTAAAATTATTTGGAATACCAAAAGAAATAACCACCTTTATATTCAATGTATCAAATACCACATCATGTTGAAACATCACATGCCTAATGAAATGTAATTTATGTAAACTAATATACACTTCATTATGATTTCGTTGAGTTGACTATGTCTAAGGACCTATAAAATAAATAATCTACTTCCCCCTAAAATTACTTCAAGTACACAAACATTTCATTGATGAACACTACATGAACTGATATCAAAAAAGAAAATACACAAATTTTCAGAGTCTTGTGAAAAAAGTGTGGTACTCATGAATCAAAATGATATAACTATGAACATAATTTACCCATAATAAAAATAGAAAGAAATCATTGAGATATCTTACTCCTTCAGCCACATATAATGTTTCCCAGAATGAAAATAAATATTTCAAAACTAGACAGATCACATTAAATAGTTGATCAAATTTTCTATCTTCAAAATAGGATAATTGTTCATGATCGACAACTGATTTATCCATTGGTAATATACCAAGAAACTTTTACCATGTTCTTAATTCATTAGGACTAGAACTTTGGAACCCCATGATACCATGATTTGTTAGAAGATACTTTACTATTTAACAATTAATGCAATGGATTATCAAATCATTATTCAAAAAAGGTTCCATTGGATGGAGAGAAATTAGGATTAGAGAGGTATTGGGTGGAAACTCTATCATGAACATGAAATCAATTAATGGGGGTTGGTATACAACAAAAATTGAGAAAACATACATAAATTTATTAAATATCCATAAAAAATAAAACACAAGTCCATCAAGTCTAATTATACTGAATATATCATGGAAAATAAAGGATATTAATGACTAAAACACACCAAATGACCGATCTACCCGAAAAAAACATTAAATTGGAATTCCAAATCATATAATGAATCGACCCTATATACATAATGGATGGAAGAACATATAAATTTCAACTAATCCATGACATGGATTACATAATATGGCCATACCTGATGCAAACAAGAAAATATTCTAATGCATGATTGTTCATTATCTATATCTGAAAACCCCAACACATATTAAGAGGAAATGAAAAAATACAATTGAAATATTCTACACAAGTGCCATTGAAATCCAATCCAATATAATTCTCATGTAATGGACCATAGTGGGTAGAAAGAATGAATGTGATTATAAATAATAAAATAGTACATATAATGGTATAAAATATATAAATATGGTACATTGAATAATATCAATATCATATTCGGATGGTATTTCTTGGGTGAAAAACAATCTATTCTTGTATTCACTACATTACTACCATTTTTCGAGCACATCTATAGAATTTATCATCATTCAGTCCATCAAGATATGGGATTTTATATAATTTCCCTGTATAGCATCACTTACAAAACACTAGATGATATTCTTATGTTCATGCTATAGATAAGGATAATGAGGAAACAGTGATGAATGATTTAATGAAAAATAGACCCCCACACAATGTTCGACCTTGAAGATAGTTAAGAACTGGAATCACTGATGACCACAACCTCCGAAACGCAGTCACTATGATATGGAAATTTTTTTGGAGGAACATTAATTACTAGGTATAGAGATGAATGAGAATTACTACTTATGACAAGTCACTATCTATGAGATTTTTAACTCCATTAGCATGAAAAAAATATAAATCCATGCTTGTTAAAAATCCATGTTGAATTCCCTCTTGATAAGACCCTATAGGCACATGTATTATCATTATCCAAAATTCCATATTCTATTACACTTTTATCACAGAATAAAATAATCGAATAACTATATAATGTATAATAGAATCCAATGTCTTCTCAAAGTTATACACTCTTTATTATCACTTATGGGAATAATCAGGGGATATGTGATGAAGGTACACTAATCTAAACCATTGAACCTTTACAATATTTTTCCATTATACTAGGGGGTGAATATTCTTCCTTTTCCTCTCATCATCAAAGATATGAACTCTAATTGAATCATATATTTTAAATCATCCCATGAATCCATTACCATATTAAAAGCCTAATGAATTGGATCATTCACTTCTTCATGTCACCACTTCATCTAACTAACAACTAGTAGGTTCAAATACTCGATCATAATATAGATCAAACTGAAGAAAATTTAGATCTCTTCTAAATAGAACTCATTAGATGAATCATAGAAACTCCAATAATATATCCCTAATTCCTTACAATGGAATATTTATAACATCATTCTCCATAACTCCTCCCCCAATGTGTGATTTACCCTTATAGGGTCAACTAGATCATATTACTACACATCACCAACATGAGAAACACAAGGAAGGAGAAAATATAAGTCACTATAAAAAATAAGTTAAGAAAATATTCATTTTTATATGGAATTAAATTAATGATCTTTTAATCAAAAACACGTTAATCTTCTTATCATTTCCCAAATTCAACAACAAGAACAACAAAATCATGATACATTTTCCCATCAATGGAATCTACGGATTAATTTTCATTATCTCATATATGGTTTCTAATAATCATATAGACCTTGGGTTGAATCATAAATTTACCAACTCTCTTATTTACTAGTTTATCTCCACTTAAATATCACACACATGGTTATATAACAATATTTCCCTTCCAAACCCATGAAGTATTCTCTTGTGCCTAACTATAAACTCTATCCTAAATATCATCAATAACTCTAAAACAATTTTTTCACAAAGGACACCCTCTAGGACCCCCAATTGGGAATCTAGTGATTAATAGAGTGATCCATGAGGCTAAACTACAATATGGAATAGAATAATTACTAGCACTAGGGTTATAAATCACACTGCTGAGATACAATGCCAAAAAATATCTAAAATCAAAAATGAATCAAAAAATTATTATCATATAAAAAAATTAAACTAATATAACAAATTAAATGAAAATTAATGTAACTTTCATTCAAAAACATTTCACTAAAATAAAATATTAAAATTACTATAAATAATTAACAATAAACATTTCTGATAGCTCATAGTTATTAATGTTAATGTCAATTTTTCAAATATCTATAGAAAACATTATATTATATTTTAATATACAGGGGTATGAATATTGGAATAATCTATGGGATTTTTATATAAACCTCTCATGGATATGTGAAAGAAGTATTATAATATATTTGTAAAAAAAATATCACAATAACAACCACTTATTTATTAGCTATCAACATTCATTGACAATGCTCACTCGAAAAATAATTCACCCAAGTAAAATAACATAATTTTTCAAGAATATATATTACAATGGAATGAAAAAACCACTTCAACATTATATTTAATCTTTCACACAAAAAAAGCAACATGATTTTAATACCTTTTTTAGGTATGTCTCTACAAAGCATATCCAATAGTAGAATCTTGATACATATCTCAAACACATCAATATCCTCGTATATTTTCAAACAGAAAAAATATTTCAAAAAACCGACATATCCATAAAAATATATAAAATATATAGATTATAATTAAAATTTATGAAATAAACCTTATACCCGACTCCAACAAGGAATGAATCCCACTATGTATCATCATCACATTCCCATTACTCACATAACTATCTTGTTTTATGATATAACCTTAAGCCATTATAATATTTATTATTCAACATACTATAAGATTTTACACCCAGTAACAAAAACTTTTTGGAGATAGGGAGACAATTATATGGTATTAATATATTTCTGCACCAATATGTATTGGAAAATAACCCCTCAAGGTGTTATTTTTAAATATTGAGGTCATTTATTTTGTTCACAAATGTGATTGAAAATGTTGTAGAATATTTGTAATAAAATAATGTTTTCTGTAGATTGTCAAAACTTCTAGTTTTCTCCCAAATTATTACATGAATTATAAAGAAATGATTATTTTTAATTTTATTTCTGAAAATGGATGTGGTTGTTTATCACAAAACCTATATGTAAGTTCATAATCACCACATATAATGTATGAAAGTACATCCCTAATGTTGAGGTATTTTTTGAGGATAACATTTTGTTAAAGGAATATCGTTGTCATAGTGAGTTTTCAGGATAGTTAATATTGTATGTGTTTACTAGAAAAGGAAGTTTTCATAGGTTTAATACTATTTATGTATGGGAGGGGTGATTTTTGGATGATTGTGAAGGAGATATTAATTGTTATATTACATGAAGAAACAAAAGAATACAACTAGGAGATCATATTCTATCAAATTTGTTGGATGAAATATGTTGATTCTAGGGATAACATAGAGGTAGTTCATGCTATGTGGAAAACATATGAGGATCTATATGTGGTGAGGATTTTATTAAGTGACTAAATGTATATAATTATTTGTGTGGTTTTTGGGATTATTTTTCTATATAAGGACCACAAATAACTCATTATAATCAGTTTATATGATTTTCATCAATGTAATCATAAAATTATGAAATTTATTTTTTAAGAATAGAGGAATTTTAAAATTTGTAGTTACCAAAGATGTTTTAGTTAATGACTATAATTATATTTTTTGAATAAATTTCTGTCCATTAAGGAGATTTATTTTTATTTCACTAGAAGTTCTTGATGGATAATGATTTCCCAATTCATTGGAAATTCATAAAAGTGTTGTAATCTATATAGAAACAGTAAGTAATGGATAATATTTTGTGAATAATATACTAAAAGGATAAGAGTAGTCCATGGAGAGTATTTTTTGAAGAAAAAACTATTTTGTATAATGGATTTAATCTTTTAGGTAGAAATGGAGCTTCATAAAACATTCATGCATGTGAAATGAAAATACAAAAAAATTCATGAAAGAAAATAAAAATTCTAATGTCTTATTATTATGAATTCTATTAAGAGATTAGTGGATTATTAAAAGTGAATTATTGTTTACCAATGGGATGGTGAGTCTTCTCTAAACTATGTATCATCAAATTCACATTATTGATTCATATAATGTAGAGAAATGGTTTAAGTCCACCAAAACATTCACCTTTCAGATTCTTCAACACATTTCAATATTAAATCCCCATCCCTGTGGATTGATAAAGTTTTCCCTAGTATCAGAAGATAATATGTAGGAATAATTTCACCACATTAAAATAGAGGATAAAATATAAACCCAACCAAATTAATAGGATAAGGTCTCCATGAATTAAAAAAAATTTATAGTAAATTGATGTTCTAAAATAAGAACATCCAATTATAACAAATCAATATATATGAATAGAATATTTTTTAAAATTATTTTCCACAAAAATGATGTATTTTTAAATAAATCACTTTATAAATCAACAACTATAAAATCATGAAAATTAAAGAGGTTGAAAAATATTATAAACCAAACAACCAAACTAGAAAACAAACAAAAAAGATAAAATCCCCCATAATCCAATGACTCTCAAATTAACATTATACACCAAACAACATTCATATTCAACTGGAGAGTGGTAGTGAACCTAACTTCTTTTCATAACCTAATATCATTAAAAAATTACTACATACATACTACTATAAATATGTACTCTGTATGAAAAAATATATAAGGATAAAAGCATGAGTCTATTACATTCATTTTATAATGTAATTAATTTTAATAGTTTAAATTTAATAAAAATATATGTTTTAAATTCCCATGCAAAAAAATATCTAAAAATAATAATATGTAATATACTTTTTGAAAACATAGCATTTAATAATAATGTATTAGGGATTACTTATCCTAGTACATTAATTTATTAAACACGCCATTTAACATTAAATCATTCTACATTTATTGAAACCAATTAGATTATTTTATTTAATATAAAAAACCTATTTATGAGACAAAATTATTTTAATAGGTTCAATATTTAAAAAAAAAATTAGAATGAATTGAATTTAGAACCTGGAAATCATTCCCCATTTCTAATTTAATTAACACAATCCAAAATAAAGAGTATAATGGATACATAAAAAATAATGAAATGAAAATAACTGAAAAATATTTAATATATAACCATAACACCATAAGACCTAATATATAATAATAGTGACTAATCATAAATATTGAATACATAAAATATATACCCACAAAATATATAAGAAACTCCAATGAAAATAAATAGGGAGGTGGATGAAATCATATATAAATTATAATCTAATAAAATAAGGACTAATTCGGCATATATTATACAAATATAGGTAGAACCATCATAAGTAAGGTAAAGGTCATACACCACAACTCTAAACTCATCCTAATCTATCCTCATAGGTAAAATCCCCTATCAGGTCATAATATTTCACTAGGTGAAACAATGTAGAGCATAATACTCAACCAGAAAATCTAGTATACTCTAACCCCCATGTAGTAGCCTTTTATTCATCATTTCATAATTAAATTAGGTAGAACCATAATAATTCAATTTTATTCAATTGAATATCATATAGAACAATGAGAATATTACACAACTATAAGATACGTCCAACCTACAACCCATTGCCTTCAATAATGATCCCACAAACCAAAATTTCACTACATGAATCACAATTCATCTCACCATAACACATGCATATAAGAAAAAAATTGCAACAAGATGATAAACTATGCTAAAAACATAAATCAAGGAAATCCAACATTCTCATGAGATACCTAATGGGTCTTTACAATAAAACGTTTTATCCCACCATGACAATGTGGCCCATATACCAAACATAGATCTAGGAGTACATGAAATGAGTACCCACACTGAGGGAAAATGATACAAAAAGAGTAATATTTTAACCCATCAATGAACTGAAAATACTACAGGAAGATTCCAAATAAAGTATATGTGATATAAACCCTATAATATAATTTATATTGAATAATTCCAAAAAATCAAAATACCACAAACCACTTGTTCATTCTATGCCACAAGATAAAAAAAGGGAACAAAGTACCAACACCTTTGGAACATTTAACACTATAAGTGTAACTTGATATAAAATTCACTATCATAAAGAAGCAATAATGATAACCTCACAAAATATAAAAATAGATAGAGGTCATATTATAGACTCTCCAGTATTTAAAATAATTATAAAATGGTCAAACACTTAATAACCACAAAAAAATGTACGATCCCTACCAAAAGGTCGTGACATAAAAACCATTATAAGAATCTCAGAAAATTATGATAGATTAAAAAAACATAAATCATATAAATGACCCATAGACCATACAAAAAAGATAACAAAATCAATCAATAAATGGGAAAAAACCCAAAATTATAATGAATCAATAATTAATACATGGTACTGAGTTCATTTCCTAAAACTACCCAAAGTGTAATTAATGGATATAACAATGCAACACCAAATCTCAAAAATCTAAAAAGAAAATTTGAAATGAATATATCTCTTAACCTAATATCAATGCAAATTATTTTTCTAAATACCCCATCCCATATTTATATAATTTCCATGTCACCCATAAGAGAACCTCAAACCATGGTCCATTCAATTCAAAATTTATAAATCCCGATGAAATGAGGTTTGAGTATCTCTAATGTAACAAAAACAACATTTTTGTATCTATCTTCAATTACAAACAAAGGTAAATAGTGTCTAATAATGATTCAATAATGTAAAAAACCAGTTTATATAAATTTAAACACTCAAAAAACAAAAATCCAGCTTCTGAATCTCCCAAGGATAAAATTCTAAAAATAACTGTATAGATTATAGTTATGGATGAAACTCCATCATCAATCATTAGATCAGTTCAGAAAACCAATGAATGGGATTGAGTCTTCCATATATACTATAGTTTATCTTAGTTTTGGGATAATAATTTATAATGCACCTAAACAACCCAAAGTAGAATAACACCACAAGATTATCTTTTTGATCATATAGATCACAATTAATATTCCCTTGTTGTAAGGATAGATCCACTAGATTACAGTGTCCTTAAATTATCTAAAAGATAATTCTGAAATTTCAAAATCATAAATAGTGTGTGTTTACCAAAATAAGATGAATCATTTGACCAAAATAGAATGTAATCTCCACTATATTTTCCTAAAATTCATTGTGACTCTATCACAATAACATCATAATCTAGACACTATTTTGCTTCTTGAGATCCTTGATGTCTAAAAAACAAAAGAAAATTATGGTTTTGAAACTCTCACATATAAATTGCAGGTAAATAAGAACATGGATGGTGCATTCCTATCATGGGGTGGGGAAAAACAATATTTTATTTACCTAAGTATAGTATTGCAGTTGATCCTATGTAGTCTCCCGAAGAGGGGTGCACACAAAACAAGGTTGTCACTTTTTGTTGGTTTTCTGAAAAAGATTGGTTATAATTAATTTGAATGACTATGATAGAATCAAAAAAAAAATTGAATTGATTGATTTTAACAAATGATAAAGGTGGTGATCAGTTTGGGTTCAGATAGTCCTAGTGTTGTGCCATCAGGGTTTCCAAATTTACCTCTTCTTTTTCCTTAAACTGGTAAGAGAGAGATTCGTCTACAGAGTCCTCTAACTCCCTTGGTCAGATAGATGTGATGAGAATTTTCCTTTCTAAATCCTTAGATTGTTCTATCCTCCTTCCATTGTGTTTAGGTTTATAGACGGACTCTTGATTAATTAGTGAAATCCCATGCCTGGAATTCTTGTTCCCTAATAAACAAATATTTCGACAGACAATCCTACACATATGCTTGACAACCGCCATGCAATCACCACCCAACCCTAATCTTGTTCTAACATTTACATATTAGAGTTGGGTGGAGGGAGATGTGATCATCGACCAAAGAAATTTATAATTTCAGTATCAAAATCGAACACTACCGCATTTGGAATTTAATACTGAATTAAGAATTGAAACCAGAATAAGAATGAAGAAGAAATTTGATTCATTTCAAGCACAGGAACTCAAACACAACACATAGTTCCAGCCTCCGCTCTTTCTAATCACACAAATAAAACTACCCCTCCATGTATGGGGTAAGAGAGATGATACAAGACAGGAGAGACATTTTATAGTAATGAAAAATAAAAGAATGAAACAGAATGATGTTGAAATAGAATTTCCTCGAGTGTCCCTTAGCTTCCTCCCATCTCCGATTGTGGTGTCAAACTCCCCCTTCAGAATGGGTAAACTCCTCTTTATATAAGCCAAGGGTTTTCCATCCTCTGGTCTTCAAATTTATGATCTTCATAATTCCTCTTTAATATTTCTTGCAAATTCTGTCCATCGCAAGCTTGACCATGTTCGGTAAACTTAATAGCTAAAATTTGAGATGGTTTCTTCTTGAAAGATCTTCCAAAATATCTTTAATATTTTATCCCAAAATTTCATATTCATCCTCTCTGTATATAATGAGATATGGCCAACTTAATTGAGCATTTATTCTGGATGAATTTTTTTCTTTTTCCTTTCCCAAAATTTCAGCATCCATGGTCCACCTTAATGAAGGTAGACTGACAATTTCTTTGTTATTTGATTTTCAAAGGAGCCGCTTTAATGGAGAGCGGTAACTGTCAGGATACAAAATCAAACCATGCCTATTTGAAATTTAAAATTCAAAAAACTAACGGGACACAAAACCCAACACTATCAGATCATCACTGAAGTCACCAACTAAGCGCATCGTAGAACATCATCACCATGTCATCAGCCAAAATCACATCACCTGCAACCAACATCATCACCAACACAGTCGCCGACACCATCCAATCCCCACTGCTGTCACAAACGTCAGAGACCATGGTTGACCATAAATCCATCATAGAACATTATCACCGAGAAAACCAACACTGCCACCGTCTTCACCGACCGAACAAGAACAGTTTTTGGAGAACTTTAAAGTCCTTAGCCACAACAAAACATCAGCACTAGACACTATTTTCACTATCGAACAAGGATCATGACTCCTGGAACTCCAAAATCCACCCAAACAACAGCTCCCAAAGCTACTGTGAAATTCATTTTTCTAGATCGACCTGAGGAGGATAGATGGTACACGAAGCCAGAGCAAAGTAAGTGTAGAAAGGAGAAAACAGAGATTCATGAGCATCGCCGACATTGCCCAACCAAACAGAGACCTGAAACCTCCAAAGCCAATCGTGACTAAGAAATCACCAACATAATCACCAACAAGAAAAATAAAAAAACCTTCACCAGCACCGTGGCAACTGAATACCCCCCCAGAAATAGATACACAACTCAAAATTATCATAGAATGATGAAGGAAAAAAATAAAAATAAACGGGATTTATACCCTATAAAAACAAGGGGAAACTGATGAAAGAATCAGGGATGAAACCCTAAATAAAAAAGGAATCAATAGAAAGGGAATGAAACCCTTGGAAAATTAAAGTTAGGTGATGGAAGTCAGGAATCCACTCTAGTGAGAACATCAGGGGATGGGACCCTAGGAAGAAGGAAGGAGATCAATCCAGGGAGCTCACTGGGAGATTGATTGAATTGTTAGGACCCATGGATGGCCGAATTAAATCCTTATTCAACAAAAATAGACGTAAAATATAAATCTATTAACCCAATAAAAAAACAATCACATTAATTGGATTTATATTTTAAAATATTTGCATGAATTACAAAAGTGATTAAAATCTGTCAATATTTTCAAATTAAGCAGTCTTCCAATTTTAGCCCAAAACACATCTTAAATCCAAAATTAATATAAATAATTCAAATTTTTAAATTTTTAGGGATTAAATAATTTAATTAAATATAAAAAATGATGAAAATATTATCTCTATAAATTCCCCCACACATAAACTATGCTTTTCATCAATCATAAAATCTCAACATGGAATTCATATGGCACCAATGTCACCAATATTTAAATTTCATTAAAATCAAATGATTATCAATGTCCAATAAGATATTCCAGTTCCAAAAAAATATCAATTAAATTTCTCATTTTTCAATGAAACAATCAATCATGCATTTTAATTTTCCCCTTTGAAAAATGAGTGAGCTTCTCCTTTCATTCATTCAATCTTATCAATTTATTATTACTAAACATGACTAATCATGATCTACCTCTCTTTTGAATCTTTTCTCTCATCACTCATGATACAATTAATAGCGTTGTAATGCTCATATCATGAGATCATGCTATTTTTCTATAGGCTTGTGAAGGAACTACTTTCTCCACTTTTTAAAGACTAAACAAACATAAAATCAAGAGGACTTGAAATAATATTTCAAATGACATTGTGGCTTTGGGTTGGTGGTTAAATGATTGAACTAATTTAAGGCCAGAAGTAGAAGGATTGAATCTCAAGTAAAATTCATGACTAATCAAGTGAAAACACACGATGAACCTCACTTAAATCCCTTTTGATAATGTGAAACACAGCACCACCTCCATTTAATGACATGGGTCAGGAGTCAATAAATTATTACAATGAATGATATCATCCAAGTTCTCCTCCTCTTTTTTTATTTTATTTTAATGTTCCAGAAAGGAACATCTTTATTTGTCTATTTTTTTAAATCTATATAAAGGCACAACTTTATTTTCTCATTTTTTTTAAAGAGAACCAGATGAAATTAAATAAGCATAATGAAATGATGGCTCATGACCAATTTTCTAATAATACATGTCTGCCCAAAATGATTACCCAAAAAGGATAATCATCCAAATGAATGCACACTAAAGTCCCATTCCCCACAATCATAATTTAATTAGCATGCAAAAATACTAAAAGTGTGGGTAGGTAAGTAAATATCAGCTTGTATGGTGGCTTAAACCTATAAACAAATTCATAGATTCTATGGGCTAAAGAAATATAAATGTAAGGGTGGGTCTCAAGTAAATATGTGGCTCACCAAAGTAGTGCCTCAATAATTTTAAATGTGTTTTTTTACAGTCATATCATCGAAAAGTTTCAATACAAGTTCTGGTAGGTGACATGTCCCAAGATCACTCCAGAAATATGCTCAATATAAAATAAGAAATATTTTGTCTATAAATCCTCTCAAGAATGGTAATATGATATTGGACAATAAATCATGGCATGATTAGTAATAAGAAATTAATTTACATGAATTTTAGAAATTAGAATAATTAAAAATGAAATGGAAACTTCATTTACATGAATCAATTAATTCCCTCAAATCATGAGCCCTTATTTCAATATCCTTTCTTCACTTTAATCATCCAATTATCCTTTTTAATCATTAAATCTCATTAACATTGAAATATAAATCATGGGATCACCAGAATCCTTTGAAACTCATGTCTCCTTGATAAGTCATGTAAAACATGAATTCAAGAGTGGTCATGCATTTTCTAATTAACACTTTATAAGACTAAAAATGTGGGGAATAAACTTGGATAATATATAATTGAAACTCATACTCCCCTTTAAAATGGATTCTTTTCTTCATGACATGTAATCCCACTACAAACTCTTCATTAATGGACCTGAAATATAAGAATGAAAACAATTTATAGTCCATGCATGTTCAATCATGATGGTAAATGACTAAGAGGACAAGTGGACAATCTGGGAAAATGCGGGTTTCCTCCCAGTATCCCATTTGTTTAATGTCGTTGGCTCGACAAAAAAAATTATTTTTTTTAAAAAACTACTAGACTACAAGATTACCTACCCAAAACATAATTAATGAATTGCCCTTAATGAATTCAAATTGATTTAACATGTAAGAATATTTTAAAATTAATCACATCAATCATGAAAATGTAAAGGAGAGGTACGGCCTGACATATTGAAAATGCAACATTTAGTTAGGCTCCTATGTGTTTCACTCCGAAAACCTAAAAACAAAAGAAAAAAAGAAAACATAAAATATTTTTTTGAGAAAAAAGTGGAAATAAGATGGGAATAGAAGGTTGGATCTTGGTTTAATCCACCTAAGTGGGCCCTGTGTTTTGACTGCCTCCAGATGGGATGTTTTAATCGGTTATCCCCAATATGATGGTGGGTAAAGTTTCTTTCTTGTGAACCAAGCAGAATTATTCATTAAAACATATACTTGATCCTTTTTTTAGGACTCTAAGGATATAATATACCAAGTCCACCCCCATTGTAATGAGATACAACATACATGGTGGGGTTAGGACAATGAATGAGTCTTACTCTTTCCTGACTTCAAGTTGAATAATTTCTTCTTCATTCACCATTACTTTCTCAAGATATGCTGCATAAATGGAATAATTAAAGGGAATTTCAGATAGTATGTCTATTTGAAAAACAAATATAGCATGAAGAATCAATATTAAATACCTCCCTTTCAATGTGTATGAATTTTGTCTCTATTTCCTCAGGAAAATACACTTTCCTCCCTTCTTTAACAACATTTAATAAATATTCAACAATTTCAGGGAGCTTCAGATGTTCCTCTTTAGATGAATCTTCTTTTTCATAATCGCCCTCCATGGAAATAAAATTGTTGTCAGAATATGAAAAATTAAAACAAGGGGAGGTAATACTCAATTTAGTTTTAACAAGATCAAAATAAAATGAGTTCATGAAATGATTATCTCCCTGAGTTTGTTCATCTTCAATCTCTTCTTCATTAGAAAGCACCTCATGGAGTTGAGTAGTAGAAGTCATAGGTAGGGAGTCAGTCTCCAATAATTCATGGATCTCTATATTGAAATCCATTAAGTCTAAGGGGGGTCTTTCTGGACCTTGGAAACATCATAAAATTATGGAATGTAATGTGAGATCTCAGTTAGCTCTCAGGCCATCGCATCAGAAAATTATTTTTTCATCTCCTCCATCAGGTCATATATGAATTCATTGAAAATTTGTTCCCTATTATTTGAAATCCAAAATAACCTCACATGTTTGTCAAGAAAAGAAACACCCTCCTCCATGGACAAGGGTGAATCAATAATTGGTTCTTTCACTGGCGGGTAATTGTTCAATGAATTAAAGAAATAATCATTTGAAAACAAAATGGAAAATGTTTTTTTATTTTATTTTTAATTTGAAAATGGAAAAATATTTACAATTAGTTTGTGGCACTACCTCCCCGAAAATGATGCCATGTTTGATGCACGACTGTCGTGGGGCATGGAAAAACAATATTTTAATTACCTAAGTATAGTGTAGCAGTTGTTCCAAGGTCGTCACCTGAAGAGGAGTGCACACAAAACAAAGTTGTCACTTTTTTATGGTTTTTTGAAAAATATTGGTTTCAATTAATTTGAATGACTATGATAGAATAAAAAACATCAATTGATATATTTTAACAAATTATAAAGAAGGTGATTGGATTGGGTTCACCTAGACCTAGTGTTGTGCTATCATGGTTTCCTAATTTACCTATTCTTCATCATTAAACTGGTAAGAGAGAGATTCATCTACCGAGTCATCTCTCTTCCATGGTAAGATAGATGTGATGAAAATTTTATTTTCTAAAACCTTAGATTGGAATTTCCTTCTTATAATTTTTTTAGGGTTATTGAAGTTCTCATGATTAATTAGAGCAATCTTATACCTAGAATTTTTGTTCCATAACAAACCAAGATTTCTACATACAATCCTACACACGTTCTTTACAACCACTAAGAAATCACCTCCCAACCCTAATCATGTTCCACTGTATACAGATTAGAGTTGGGTGGAGGGATATGTGATCATCGACAAAATAAATTTATAATTTCAGAATCAAAACCGAACACTACCATATTTGGAATTTAATACTGAATTAAAAATTGAAACCAAAATAAGAAAGACGATGAAATTTGATTCATTTCAAGCACAAGAGCTCAAAAACAACACATAGGTCCAGCCTCCCCTATTTATTATCACTCAAATGAAACTACCCCTCCATGGATGGGGTAATCGAGATGATAGGGGAGAGAAGATACATTTTAAAATAATGGAAAATAAAAGAATGAAACAAAATGATGCTGAAGTATAATTTCCCCGAGTGTCCCTTGGCTTCCTCCCATCTCCAATTGTGCTATCTAACTCCCCCTTAAAAATGGATGAACTCATATTTATATATGCCAAGGGGGTTCCATCCTCCAATATTCAAATTTAAGATCCTCATAATTCCACTTTATGATTTCCTGCAAATTCATTCCATGGAAAGATTGACCATGTTTCCCAGTTTAATAGCTAAACATTGAGATGGATTCTTCTTGAATGATCTTCCAAAATATTGTTAATGTTCCTTCCCAAAATTTCATATTCATCCTCCCTGTATAGCATGAGATATGACCAAATTAATTGGTCCATTTATTCTAGATGAATGTTTCCTTTTTCCTTTCCCAAAATGTCAGCATCCATGGTCCACCTTAATGAAGGGAAATCGTCATAATCCTAAACATCTGAACTCCCCATTTAATTCTCTTTAAAAGACAATTGGAATCAAAAAAACTGGATGTATGTAGACCGATTTATGATCAATTTATTGAGGTGGGGTCCACGCGGTCTTCCAGAATAATTTTCAAATTGGATTGAATTTTTTGGACCCATGGATGTCCGAATTAATTCCTAGTTCAAAAACAAAAGATGAAGAAAATATATCTTTGAACTCAGTAAAAATAGAATCACATTAATCGGATTTATATTTTAAAGGATATGCTTGAATTACCAAAGAGATTAAAATCTGTCAATATTTTTAAATTAAGTAGTTTTCCAATTTTAGGAAAAAAACATCATAAATCCAAAATTGATGTAAATAACTCAACTTGTTCAATTTTATGATATTAAATAATTTAATTAAATATAAAAAATGATTTAATTATTATCTCTATCAATGGCCCAACCACTCCATTGAGAGCCTATTATGAGTGGGAGACTGGGAAGACCATATCATAATCAGTATAATGGATAGCTGGGGGAATATATTATTTAATTTTCTACTACATTTGAGTATATACAATCTAAAACACCACTAAAAAATATACACTATCCAACAGTCACATTCCATTAGGAATGATAAAAATAAAATTTCAATACAAATAAAAATAATATTTTATAATATAATTTAAAAAAATTTAAACAAGGAATTAATTCCATTTCCCAATAAAAGAAAAGGTTTATAAAAAATATCTCCTTAAACATTCACATGTAAAAAATATAATACAATTATGTAAAAAACGTTAAAAGAACCTATATCTCAAAAACCAATGATCAAAATCAAACCACACATTCCAAAAACATTTACTTATATATAAAAAATCATTCTTCAGTAATTTAAAAATCACCAAAACCATCTCAATAATTCTACCATTCTCAAATACCCTAAAATTACATCCCTAAATACTATTATGATGAAAATTTAGTTTAATACATTTCAATAATACATGATAATGTACAAAAACACTACAAAAATGAAAATGTAAACACACAAAACAAAGTTTTTGAAACAAATGTGATCTCTTAGTCATAAAGAATTCATCAATAAATTAATTTTTTAGGAACAAAATTCAATAAGAAATTTCCCAATTACACATAAATATATCCTTAGTTATTATATAGAATAAAAAAATCAAATTAGATTTAACAATGAAATTTGAAAACTTTCTCCACTATTTCTATCTTGGACACATGATATTTTAGGCTATCTATCAACTACCAGAGTAATACTTGATGTTTTATAGAATATCCTAGATGGCCTTCACATAGTTTTATAGACTCTTCACCTTAATAGTACACTAGCTAAAATGTTTTATTATTCACACTAAATCTAGGATTTTTTAGAATCATGACCTTCAATATAGGCTGTTGAGATTGGGATTTAATATTTTTCATCATCAAATTAACATAACTTCATAATCTATAAAATGATAAGCCTCTAAAATGGCCCAAATATCTCCCATTAATTTATTTATTCATGAAAATTAAATGAATGGTTATCTGATTTGAATCGATGACACGTTAAGCTGTGGATTTCCCCCAATGATGGTTTCTTAAAGGATCCTAGGTTGAATTCCTCTCAATAATTCAAGTCCAAGTGTTTGAATAGAGCTCTGATGACACCTTAGATGTCTAGATAATCACTACTTCTCTATTCCTTCGATCTGTGAAGGTGTTCATAATTTGACTGTTTTGAAGTTGCATTTCTCTCTCCAAAAATCTACATAGAGGAGGGAGATGATCCCTAATTCATGTGAATGAGTAGTGGAAAAACAATTAGATATACATTTTCTATATATTAGATATTAGACATCCATAAAGGGTTCTTTTTACCTCGTTTATATAAATCCTACTAAATAATTTACAAACTACATGTAACTCACAATTAACTATGTCCAAATGTCATTTACAATTTTTCACATTCTTTCATATATTTATTTTTTTATAAAATGGATTCATTAAATATACTCATAACCCACAAAAAAATAAATTAACAACTCATACTAAACTAAAATTTATTTGTATAATATTATTCAATATATTCACATAATACCTTCTGATTACTTGTGTTAAATAAATTTTACTATAATTATTCTAAACTCAAATAGTAATGTACTTATTTATTCATTGGTGATCGTTAATAACTAAACACTTATACTGGAACCCTTGGTTGGGTCCACCATTTTCTATACTCATATTCATCAAATTAGGGAAGTTATTTGAATATGATAAGTGTATAACCCACTATGATTTTTTTGATAAAAGTGAATACTATTTATACACTAGGATCAGTGTCTAGAAACCCAACAAGACACCTAAGGAGGTAAGTAATATTCATTAAAATGAAAAAAAATTCTACAAACACACATCATGTAATATAATATCTTGGTCTTATGATATCTTTTAAAGCAGCACGCACACCTTGTGTCATAAGCAATTCTTACTTTATTATTCAGTGACCCTACTTAATGGACTTACCTCAATATACCATATAAATGTATTCAATGAAGGTGATACCCTCACGATCAACTAGTCCTAGGATATAACATCCTTTTGTAAGTGTAAAATTATATCTTGATTATACAATCAATGTCACACCACCAGTGATGAATCAAAGACAAGATTCCTCTCTATAACATCAATGTGTTATTATTCATCTTTCATCAATGTATGCAATAAAATAGAATTCATAATTAATAATATGATGTAAGGTGACCAGTACACTTGTTTTCATATTGTAATAACCATTATAACCTGAAAAATCTGGCACTACTATTGGAAGGTAAATCCCCATGATCTCAAATACTCGAGAACACTAAGTGAAAACATAATGAGAAGATGTACCAATTTTTATGTACCATCATCCGTCGATTTTCACACATAATATTCATCCTATCAGAATCATGTATCTGTACCACTGTGAATATTATCAATATTATTATCATGGTATCTATATATTTTCATTATAACCATTGAACTTATACAACTGTATCATATGACATATATTATTAGGATATTACCTTAAATATAGTGGGAATACAAGTATAAACAATATTATGGAAAGGTAAACAAATATATATAAAATATGTTTTTATGTATTATTAATAAATGTAAAAAAAGGGAGAGGTCATGGTATCCCATTTACAAAACTGCTACATGCACAAGATCCAAATTATAACAATTCTGAACAGAATCTATCTCAAATAAGAATAATTATTCACATGAGCCATGGGGTAAGTTATGGTGTCATTCATATTATCCTATGTGGATACTGTAGTGACTGTGACTTCACCACTATGATAAAAATCCCTCACAAGATGAATCATACAATGTATATTCTTTGTTTTATGGCGGGACATGGAGCCTTGGAAAGCATCACTATTATAGTATTATCGAAATATACATGAAAAGGGTATGAACTATTATGAAAAATAATAATATCAATAAAAAATATTCTATTCCAAAATTCATTCTTAGATACACCAAAATCATCTTTATACATTAATTATACTATTAAATCAGTAAACATGGGTTTCTTTCAAGATTATCCATGTCATTCCACCACCAATCGAAAAAATGGAATAGTGTGACAATGATTTCAAGAAATTATGATATGTATGGAAAATAAATTTTGGGTATACCCTAAAAACTAGTATTTAATCTCTTTAATTCATTAAGAAAAACTCATGTGTACATCTCTAAAACATTTGTTTTGTTTTTAATAATCCCCAATGCATTTCTCCTCGATTTTCCTGATATATTCCAAACATTTTTAATGAAAGGGAACCATAAGTACTTGAACATAACATAGAATACATTAAATATCCCCCTTATAAGAAATAATGGATCCTTTTCATTCTTTCAATAACCTATTATGTTTCTGGACATAATTTATTTGGGGGATTGATAGCGTGGGCTATTTTCAATAACCAACTCTCTTATTATTCCATATTATACCATTTGAGTACCATATAAATATATATATCTTGAAATAACCTAAATAAAATATGGTATCTATCTTTATAGGTTCTAATTTCTATAATATATGTTTCCTGTCATTTATATTTCAACGTGAACAATTTATTTAAAAAGTTCATAACAAAATGTAAGACATTTACTTTCATACCCTTAATTAATATGTCATCATCATATTAGTCATGGAAAATGATGGCATTCCCACGATCATCTTTTAGACACATGGATATATCTTTTTATAGATGAAACCAATTTAACTTAGGACCCATTAAAAATGAACATTTCACAATTGTGATTTTGGCTTCATCCCCCAAAATGGATATCAATAGAATACATAATTCATAGCCACTCTTTGAAATAATCTACCATTTGGGTTGAGAAAGATTGATATATTCATCCAATATCCCATTTGGAAATGTAGGTTTGACTCAATTTTAAAAATTTCATAATCATGGATGGATTATATATCATGAACTATTCTGATGGATTTCATCATTTCTTCAAGTGAATTTTTTATCATAGTCTATTCATTGAAATTTTCTAAAACCCTTTACAGATATTTTTGGTTTATGGGTATTGAATGTTCAATCCATGCCCATATTTTTCATGAACATCCATTTTTACCCAATGGGGTTTACATCAGATGGAGTGCATATAAAAATAAAAAATTTATTTTTCTATATAAAAACCAATCTCAGAATAAATTGCTTCTTTACATTTAGAACCAACCTTCCAAAATAATGATTCAAATTAATTTAGTTTTCTGTCATTATCTAAGATTAATGTGTCACCTGAAATGGGGATATGAAAACTAATTCTCTATTGTTACATAACTTCTTATATGGACTGACTCATTACTTATGTCTCGGGGACATCTTAAACTCTCAATGCCTCTTTTAATGATAGTTCACATAAACAATATTGGGTATTTGGAGCGTCAAATTCATCAAATTCAATCATTATCCCACTATTCACTTTGGAAATGTGTTCCCGTTATAAAAAAAATACGTATTCATTTTCTAAAATCACATTTCTATCATAATGGAAATATAGATAAAATTTATTGGTATTGTTAGGATAACATATAATGATTCTCTTCATATTGTGGAATGCTAATTTGGCGCTTGGAATAGTCATGACAAAAAGCATTATATATATATATGTGTTAAATATTGGGTTTCATTTTATATGAAAACTCATATTAAATTAAATCAGTAGAATTAGTTGGTAATCATTCATGGGTATATACCATTGTCTACAAAGAGTATCCCCAAAAGGATAATAGATGAGTTTCCAAAATCATCATTGATCTAACCATGTACAACAGGGTTGGGTTCTACTTTTCAATAACACTTTTCCACTAAGGTGTATTTGGAGGATTGATTTGCGATACTATCCCTCACCCCTTCATGTGATCAATAAAATATAAGTTTAGATACTCTCCAAGTTGGTTTGATAGGAGTAGATTAATTTTATTACCAATCCAGTTTTACACTTCATGTTGATATTCCATAAGAATCTAGAGATGAATATTACTTATACTGCATTAGGTAGATATATCCATACCTTCTATAGTCATCTGTAGAAGTAATGAAGTATGAAAACCCACCTTTTCAATTATACTATAAATAGAATATATACATTAGTATGAATCAATTCGGATATTCCATGGGCCATACTATTTTTAATAGAGAAGGGTAATTTAATGATTTTTCATTTAAACAATCCTTACACAAATCTTATATTTTTATGTTATTTGAGTCCATATACCATTGTCTATTAATTTATATAAACACTTATAATTCACATTACTATGAATTAAGTTCTATATGTGGGTGTTTTATGGATCTTTTTTTTCGTGTTTTCCATTATTTTCCAACAATGGTTATCTGAGTTCATTTATATAAATTTTATTTTTCACTCTCTATAACATAATATGTGTTATACTTATAAAATAGAGAACATACATTCTAAAAATTAAAATAAAATCCCATTGATTGTAGATATAAAACTAAAATTATGTTTCTGGTAACTAATGGAACATAATAAAAATTATTTACTATAATAAATAAATAACTAGGACAAGTTAGATGATAATGTACCACTTCTAAGGATATTATTATTGAACCATTTTCATCTCATAGATCCACCTATTCATTTGAAAACTTTTCAAAACAACCAGGTTCACATATGTGAATAAAAATGTGTAATCCACAATGCATATCCAAAACCAAAAATTTATTTGTTGATTGATTGCATTCAATGAAACAATACCTAATGGATAAGCATCTCCTTGATTATTTCTCCTAGAATATCAAGTGTCCTTTATTACTATATGGAAATTAGAAATACTCTTTATAATTTCTTTCCCTCGATATCATTTGATTTCTATAAATATTTTACATTAGTTTTATTAGATTGGGTTTAACCTTAGACCTCATACTCTTCCCCTTACTCCACTTTTTGGCATTAAAAATTTAAGAATTGGTCTTCTTAATATTCTTATTTTAATCATACAAAAAATAAAAAATGTATAGGATCGTAATATTCATGTTATTCATGGGGTTTTTAACAATATATGTCTAAAATCATGGTAATAAATGTAGGGAATGAGATATATCAGTTGTTCAAGGTTTAATTTGAATATAAGAGATTCTAGTATCTCAATATACCCATTGATCACGAGTGTAAGACATATTTATTTATTCCCTTTTCTAGAATACATCGATATAGGCCACATTATATCTAATACAACTCTTTCATTCCACTCTATCAATATGATTTATCGAGATGAGATAACATCATGTAGGCATCTTCAAGCTCATTCATTTTCTGTAATTCAATGTAAATTGATGAAAAATAATACATTGTAAAACTATTTCCTCATATATAAATTATTTTTACATTTTATTGTATCATTCTTACATGATTTTAAAGGAGTATTATTTAGATGTGAGTACACTAGAATATAATTGTTCCTCTCTTGGTGGAGTATGCATAGTATCCTTTACCTATCAGAGAAGTTACAACAGTTCATGATATCTTCATTATCTAAAATTGATCTTTATGATAATGTTAACATGTTATAGATTTTGATTTTATCAGAAAACTAAAATTGAAGTTGTTTGTAAAATTTCTTGATTAAATTTTAGAAAAAACATGCTAATTCATTAAATATATCCCACCATTTTATAATACACTAGTGTCCCTCGTTATTAGATTTGTTATACATAGTCTCTTGTGTATTCTACTATAAAGGATACATGAAATGTCGCATCATAGTACAAAATATAGATACACCTATACATATATAGATTCAATGTTGGAACTAGAATTTATAATGAATTTAACCTAAAGTTACTTGAACAATAGAGTGATTCCCCAGCTTCTTGAAATGACAACATTAATTATCCTAATTTCATTCCTTTAAATTGGTTGAAATCTGGTTATGGATATTTATTTGGTATAAATAATGGTTAATTCATCCCATTACTCTAATAATAACTCCCTAGTAGTGGGAGTCACCCTCTACTAGAGAAAATTTGGTTCACTTACACTAGTTTTGTTTTCAAATTTATTTGATCGAAGTAATTATGACAAAATTTTACCTTTGGCATTTCTTTTTTTTCTAAATTAATATAATCCTTTTTTCTATATATTGATACAATGTTGGCATGACCTCAATTGAAAAATATTGTAATATAAAATATTTCTTTCAACTATAAAAATTAATTGTTTAAAATTTTAAATGATCTTATTGACATTTATATTCATAATATAAAAAATATTCTTAAAATAAACAAACTACCAAATAGATTTTGATCATATGGTGTTTTTATCTAGTTAAAATCAATCAATCAATAATGATCTAGGGGTATAATACCTAATTTGGGCCTTGATTCACATCGCATCTCCCATCCTATTATAATTTTTCCATATCTCATACGAGATACCACCTCACCTTGGCATATTCCACTTCATATAGCATTATCGTCATAATAAGTGAATACTCGTGTACATGTGATGGGGTCATGGGGAGTACCAAATACATGCTGATAAAACTAATTTATGAACAATACCTTATACATATTAAGAGAATCATATGATGTAAATTCAATGAAAAAATAAATAATTAAAATAATCAACACATTAAATTTTAATAGTTAATTAAATAAAAATAATATTAGATAAACATGATTGGTCAATGATCCTTACCAGTCAATAGAAAAAATTGAGATAAAAAATAAAATACATTAAATTAATGTTGTGGGAAATTAAATGAATAAAATAAATTATTTTAATTCAAAAAAATTAATTTTCTTTTATACCTAAAATATTTTTTATTTTTCCCCAAAATGATATTAATTATTGAATAATAAATTTATCTTTATTTTTTAAATTTCCATTTTTTATTAATATTTAAAATTAATTGATCCACTAAAATTACATGGAAATGGGTTTCAAATTATTTCGAACCATATAAGAAATTTTTACATGGGTAGAACACACAGTTTCATGCTCTGGGTTTGGCGGGACAGGCACAATGATATTTCAGGTAGGGAAGTACCTACCCAATCACTTTTGAGGAATGTGAGTTTTTTGAGGTATCCACTAAGAGGGGATGTCTGACACACCGTGGAATGGTTGGGAAGGATGTTACTAGTGGTGTGGAGTTCTTGTTGCGTCGCATGTGATAGTGGTGACATGTGGAACTTGGAATTTAATCATAACCCATTGTGGAACTAATGGGTTCACATTGTGTAGATTGGTGTATCGTAGTGGGTATAGAACATATGAGGTGGTTGAAACATGGGATTATACCAATCTAATGATTGGGTTGATTAGAGGAGGCTCTAGTGGAGGACGATTATTGGTGGGTGGAGATAATGATGTCTAGAAGCGGTACTACTTTTGTATTCCATGGGAAGATATCCCATTTTTACTTTTTTTACTTTTGACATTATTAGGCCATGCCACAGCCATTTAAAACTAAGAAAAATTCTTTTCAAAATATTGCATGTTCCACTAGAAAGAATGTCCATCCACCCCTCCCATTTTCCACTAATTTGATTTCCAATGATAAATTTCTAAAAAATTTGAGGTTTATGAATTTATTATCTGATTCCAAAATGGTTGAGTAATAATAACCCACTAGATGGTATTGTTTCAATATCTATAATCTGGATGGATCTTTTATAGAAAATGAGAGGTAAAAAAGTTAGCATCAATCTTCATACCCTAAACAAGGTATGTTAATTTTCTTTTCATCAAAATGTATACCTATAATAATATACCCATTTTATCCAAATCTGTTTTCCGAATGGTCGTAACATTGAAATATGATATTGTAATTATGTGTGGTTTAATTCCTTTTGAATATAAATGAATCTTTCGACTTAAATTTAATTCTAATTTATTTTTCATTAGATCAAAATATTCACATAATCCCAATGATACAAATTTTAATATTTGGGCATACAGTAAAATTTTTTGTGACTGGATTTTATAATTTTCTTCACTGGATCGATGTAAAATTTTCATATTTAGTAATATGAGACCTAGTGAAGGCATGGGAATTTTTTTTGAATTTATTTGAGAAAAAAATTAAATAAATGATTTCATCAGTTGAATCGATGTTCCATTTGACTGTATCTCATCTCCATCGATTTTTTCTTGAATGATTCGAAGATGAATCTCTCCAGATCATCCAAAATAGATTCAATAGAACCTTAAAATTAATATTTCAAGAATTAATGTGCTCGAATAGAGGTCTAGTGATTTTATAAATTTCCCAACAATCACCACTAATATGTTCATTAATTTCTTTAAGGTATTCCTAGTTTGATTTATTGGAAGGATCCTTTCTCTCTCTAGGATGTGGGAAGTTGGGAGAGGATCTCTAAAATATTTTTTAATGAATACATCCTAGGAAATGAGATCCTCTTTACATATATAGTGGGTATTCAACTTCCAAAAAGGGTTCCTCGAACCCTATATATATAACATCTACTAAACAATCTATAAAAAATAATTTTTTAAAATAAATCTATGTTATAAATTCATTTATATTTTTTTAATTACTTATAATATATATTTTGGGATAAAATAGAGTCATTAACACTCTTTTTAATCCTGGTAAATATTTAATGAACCTTAAATATTAATAATAAATTAATTTTTATAATATTTTCTTATTATTAATATAATTCCTCGTAAACAATTTTAACAAATAATTTGAACTCAAATTATTATAAACTCAAAAATAATAATGAATTTACATGGATTTGTTATTATCGTTATTAATTGGTAATTTCTATCGGACCTTGAATTCTGGTCCACCTTGTAATATAATTCTATAACTTAGAATAGGGAAGATGTTTGAGTGCACTAAGTCTGTGACCCTCTAAAATCCAATATCTTTTTTAGTTATTAATATTTATAAAACTGGTGTAGAGTTTAGAAAATTGTCATGTCTCTTAAGAAGATATGGTAACATCATAGAATCAACCTAATTTCCTATAATGGAACACTATGTAATATATTATATTTGATTCATGAATACTAATTAAAAAAATTACACATTATGACATATTCCATTATTAATTTATTATCAATTGAATAAACTGTACAGACGTATCTTCTAATACAATGTCCATGAATTTAATTAAGGTAATACCATCATAATCAACATTGATCGAGATATTAATTTCATTCAGATGAGACAAATTATTTATTTATTATTCAATAAATGTAATACCTCTAATGATGTGTCCAGTGAATGATAACTCACTACGACATCAATCCTATATTTTTCATCATGCATCAAAGTAATTAAAAAATAGAATGAACTAATAATAATCTCAATATTGTAGACCATAACTTGTGTTTTCATATATGAAAAAACAATGACACAAGAAACACATAGTGACTCATGTTTGAATTGTATGACTTTAGAATATTCCAAACAATATATCTGAATCTCGGCACCAATTTGATGTGTGAATCTGGGGCCAAGAGAACCTCAGAGCAGTGATTTTAAAAATAGTAAATATATATTTTCACACATGTAGTTTCCATTAAAACATGGAATAACTATTGATTAAATTCTTAGATTGAAATTATGATTCCGAGGATGAGTATATAATGTTTTATTTACCCTAGGTTTGATCTAATTATTCCCACAATGGGAGGTTTGGTTGGAGGGATGTTGGAAGGGCGTCATGTGGTGCATTAATTAATTAAAAAAATTAAATAAAAATCTAGCCTAAATCTCTCATCCCTTCATGTTGGGTGCACAAAGAAACATGATGATAAAAATATCCTCTCTTATCCCCCTTGATAATGGAAAAAAATAGAATGAATCAATGCAATTAGGTGCTGTCAATTTCAGTTCATGGCTCTAATCCTCATCAGATCAGGGAGAAGCATAATATATATGACTTTTTATGCATGAAGCTTCAAAGTTTTACTCTCAAGGTATATTTTCTATATATTTTTTATTGATCACTAAATATTTTTCATCATTTTACGGTTCTCACATAACAATTATAAATAATAGATATCCCTACTAGATTGACCTTTACCATTCTAGGAAAACCAAGGAAACTGAAGAATCTTAAAAGGTAATTCCTGTCTCTAATTACTGTCTGATGGCATGTAGTCCAATGAGACATTACTTGTATCCCTTCCTCTTTGGGGAAGTAGACTTTTGGGGACTACGCAATATGTATTAGGGTTAGACACCATCGAGTGACTCAAACCATGTGGCCATATGACATGGCTAGTGTTCATTGTGTAATAGAACGTGGCTGTGTAGAAGTACACAATCAATGTAAATGGACATGGGGTACTAGACATGGGCATAAGAAAACTACACGACCATGTGACCATTTTTCCTGAACACATCATGTTGTATGGGATACACATCATGTGTGGGACATGGTTAGCCAACCTTGTGTAATAGGATACAAATACGAGGGCTGAGAGAAGTGGGACACAGCATGTATGGGTTGTACATGTCTTGTATTGATACATGGGTAGGAAATCCATGGATATAGGATGCATATACTTTTTCATGGGTGATATCACACACCTTGTAGACCCCAGTGCATGTCGTGTACTCATTGAGTTCTTCTTGAAATATTCTATACATGTGTATGTCTTTCTCTGTAGCTCAGATTTAGGTAGTGTGTTGCATATCCTAAGAATTTATATTCTTAGAAGAAGATGGTGGCCACAGTTTCTGCCTACAAGATATAAGGTGGTGAGTTTCTATCCAAATTATTTTTTTGAGGTGATTAACATTGAGAAGGGATAAGGGTGTGTCACAAGATTGATATTGGGGTCGATTACCTTACCTTTCAACATATAATATGGGCCCTTAGAATTTTCAGTCCCTTGGTGAAGGGATCCCATATGGTATTAGGGATCTAGTCCCCTACTCATGGAAGTGTTATGAAATGTGGCATGAAATGTGTAATGACACTTTCTATGGAACTCGACTTGTGCAATTGGTCAGTGTGGTTTGTAAAGAGATATATTGGGACTATCACTGACTTATTTCATTAAGGCACGATTTTACATTACCTATCTTCTTTGATAGGCATGGGACTCAAAAAATAATAGGAATATGTTCAATACCATTGGGTAGTTCTTCAATGTTTGGTAATCCCATTATAGATTAGTGTGCAGGTTTCCCATTTTGTTTTTAGATTTAGTGACATCCCTACCCTTTCGATAATGTGTGTGGGCCTTCCATCCTCATTGTCCAGACAATGTACATACTCCCTTATTGGACTAGGGTGTGGGTGCTCTATCCATGGTGTTGGTACACCCCTATTGTACCAGTGTGTGAGTCCTCCATATGTGAAGTATAGGTAGGGTGGGTAATCCCCTATCGTGTAATGGTGAGATTCCTCTATCCATGGAGTCAGAACTCCTCAATCATCCCAAGGCATGGTTCCTTCATATATGTTTTTCTAAAAGAGTTTCTACATCTCTATTGTACTAGGGAGTGGAGCCTATACCATGGGGTTGGTACTCTGTTGTTATGTCGGGGTGTGGTCCTCCCATAATAATCAATCCAGTAGAGTGGTGCTCCCCTATCTGACTAGGGTGAAGGTCCCTTAACCATATAGATGAACTACCCCATTTTATATTATGTTATATACCTCAATCATTTGAGTTTTTTTAATAGGGAATGGATCCTCACCAAGTATTAGTACACCCTCATATCTGAGTAGCAGTGGGGAGAAGGTCATACATTAGAGTCGGAGATCCATCCTCTATTGAGTAAATTTTTGGGTAGTGGGACCCTCAACTAGTAATGTATGATACCTTGTTAGGAGTCACTTCTCTGTGTATGGAATTATGTATGAGTATAAGGCCCCAGCCTTAAACCTTACTTAATCTTGAGTTATTACAAGATTACACATTGAGGATCTTTTCGGGTTTAGATTTTTAGAGAATTAGATCATAAAACTTGCATTACATTCCACATATAAAAAAAGTGGTTACATAAAGATAATATTATTCATTCCCATCAATGGAAACATATTTAAAATTAAACATGGATTCTTTCTTGACACTTCCTTGACACTATCATCATATCATGTACCTTTCCCTTGACCTGTGAAAAACATTTTAAAAAAACTTGGGATGAGCATAAAACGCTCAGTATGGGTTATAAAAAATATGGAAAGGAAACATAAGATCATATATACATAAGAATAAAATCATACTTTACCCATAAAACATAAGCACTTTAACATACCTCATCAAATCATGAATAAATCATAGAAATCATAAGACATAAATGTAACTTGAGGCATTCATAATATTCTTAAGTAGGGAGTAACCCTCTTGGTTACGTTTGGAATACCCATCACAGTATACTCCCTAAATCTCTTCAGAGAAACCTTAAAGTTTCGCTCCTTCGCATTACCCAATGCATTGGAGAGCTATATCGGGCTCACCTGCCCTTAGTTTATCATGTAACCACTCGTCTTCATAATAATGCCCAAGAACCATATCATAATTGTATCACAAAAAACATGCATAAAGGAAACATAAAATTTCCACATTTCAATCACAAGATATCAATACAACACATTGATATAACAAAAACATTATGAAAACCATTTTCAATACCAAAATAAAAGAAAAGTAAAACATGGTATTTATTTTTCTTTTAAAAAGAAGGTATGGCTTGTAGAGGAAGCTGAAACTCAAATAATGGTCACAGCGGCGGAGAAGTCGTTGTCGCCGCATACGTACGTCAAAAACATTCCCTTTTGTAGTTTTTTAAAACGCTTCGTATAAAAAACTTCCTTTTGGATAAATGTAAAAGTCAAAGGGGTTTATACACCGTATGAAAGAAAGTTGTGTATAAAATAAAATATGCCTCAATGAAAGGAGATTGAGATGATGTCCCATACCTCGGGTCCGACTTGACTCGATCGTTCTTTAATGTACTGAATAATAAACATGAGTTAATTTATACTTTCTTAAGAACCTTTTTCAAGTTCATTATTCCTTTTATATCACTTATTTCCATGTCATGAACACTATGTAATTATTTAAGTTAATAACAGTCGTTTTAATGATCATTGGTACTTGAGTCAAAATAAACCCTTTATAATTACAAGTTGTTCATGTATCCATTATATCCAGAATTATAATCATGATGTATATATCATATATATCATATATATCTAGTATATACGTGCATTTATAATATTACATAATCATTTAGAGGTATGAAATGAAATGCACCGTTCATGGAGACGGTAAGCCGTACGTACGCATCAACGCTACTTTGATTTCTATTTCGTATTTTATAGAATGGAATCATAATGATATAAAGGTATATTATAATTCCAGTGTAATATCATATATAATATCATAACTCCATCCTTTATATGTCCCACATATGGTATTTAACGAATCAAATCACTTTGAGGGGGCGGTAGTATGCAATTCCTTAAATGAAGATATCGCGTTTACCCATAATGGGAACCATAAAGGTATGCACAAAATGAAAAATACATAAGCTTAAGGAAAACATAAAAATATTATATATCATATATAAATATAGTGACATCTTAATGGCCACCTTTGAAGGTGTTAAAAGAATGTTGAACAATCATCGTTTCGGGAGGCATAAATTCACCATCCACTAAAAAAGTATGTCCTTTAACCATTAGATATAGGTGTGTGTAAGTGTAGCTCGAATCCTTCTTATAACAACATCTTATTATATTGATGATACTGGAGTTGTTACAAAAGAAATGAATAAATAGAGTTTAGGGGGTTGGAGAAGAAAAATAAAACAAAAGGACTCAAGTGAAGACCTTACCTTAAAATCGGGTAACTCCCTTTGGTTTGAGATCAAAGGCTTCCTTCAGAAGACTTATGCACAAAGTGAGGCTTCAAGGAGTAAGATAGGGAATTGGAAAGACAAAATGGGCAGGTTTTGGCCGATCCAAAGGCTTTGGGAGTGTGGGTAAGGAGGTAGAGGTGGGGGCCTTTTATAAGAGGAGAGGAGGGGCACTCTTTGCAAGTAAAGATAAGTTACTTTATTTTAAAAAGTGTTTCGGATTCAAAAGGTCCCACATTGATATAATTCTAGGGTAAGGTGATAAGGGTGTGAAATCCACAATTCCAGTAGGTTTTGGACATTTGTAGGTCTTAGATATTACATTATCTTTCCATTTTATTTAAATTGTCAAATAATGAGGTCATCGCTGCATCATTATGATGTCATAAATAATATAATTTATTTAATATCTAAAAATTATAAAACAAATACTATGATGTAGGAAATATTTTTAGATTTCCAATGACTATTTATAACCAAAATTCTGACTTGTATAACCCCATGTAAAAATTGTTTTAGTAAAATATTTCATGTTTGTGTCATTTTTACTTTAACATTTAATAAAAAGTTATTTATGTCATTTCCCAACCAAAGTGGCTCCATGGGGTCCCCAAGTTTACCCATTGATTGTCCTGGTCGGCCATGACACATCCAATGAGGGTAGGACATGTTTCAAGCTCATCTCATTTTATTAAAGCATTATTTTTACCTTAAACAACATTAATTACCTCTAATCGCGATTAAGAACTTAGAAGTTACTATTCACCAAAAAATTATTTTAATCTCATTGAACCACATTTTACTTCTTAATTAAAACCATGTATATTTGATTTTTGAAATTCAAAACACAGATGTGGTAAAATTTCATTTAAACGAAAAATCAGTTTTTATAAGTACCACTTAGTGGTTTCACTATTCATCAAAAATTGAAGTTTTTCAGAAAAATACCAAAAATTCACCCTAAGCTATATTTGATATTCTGAATTCAAAAATTAAGTCTATTTTACAACATTCAAAACATATAAGTCACATTAATTAATTTAATAATTAAATCCCGCTGTCATGACAAATACCGTGTTTTTATGAAACAATATCTATGAAAAGTTTGGCATGAGTTTATGCCCAATTCCAAAGTGAAATTAATACTAATGACCGCCATTGGATTAAATGGTTAAAATACATTCAGATTACACTTTAATTCCAATTAAAAATATAATCTAACCATATAATTAAATTAAATGAAAAAGCAGTTTTGATGTAAAATGCCGTATTTTTCACTATTCATTAAAAAATGAACATTGTCAGAAAAATACCAAAAATTCACACAAAGTAAATTTTGATGTCCCAATCATAAATAATAAGTTTATTTTGACAAAAATAGCTTATAAAATTGTCAAAATATAGATTTAAAAATGTTTTGCCATCAAAAGGCAGTAAAACAATCTTTTAAAAATATTAGTGTATTTCATGCTTAAGATTGGATTTATTTTCATTTTAAGACTCTGAAACACAATCTAATTCATTAATAGGCATAGATAAAAATATATATTATTCATTACTTACTTGGGATGTTACATCCTTCCCCCCTTTAGAAAATTCTGTCCTCGTAAATTATTTACTTATCGAATAAGTGGGGGTATTTATCCCTCATTGCCTTTTCAGATTCCCATGTTGCCTCTTCAATCATATAGTTTTCCACAAAACCTTTACCTGATTAATCACTTTATTCCGTAACACTTTCTCCCTGTGGTCAAGAATCTGGACTGGTTGTTCATCATAAGATAGGTTCTCTTCCAGCTGAACTACCTCTGGACTCAAAACATGGGATGGATCTGGCATGTACTTTCTCAACATCGAAACATGAAAAACATTGTGTACCTGAGATAAACTCGGAGATAAAGCTACTCGGTAAGAAACTCATCCAACTCTCTCCAGAATTTCATATGGTCCAATGAACCTTGGACTCAGCTTTCCTTTCGTACCAAATCGCACCACACTTTTCCATGGTGATACTTTGAGAAAAACATGATCACCTACCTCAAAAGAGAGATCCTTCCTCATGTTGTCCGCATAACTCTTCTTCCTACTCTGAGCTGTTCTCATGTGTTTCTGAATCAGCTGACCTTTTTCTGCCATCTCTTCTACCAATTTTGGTCCCATAATCTTCCTTTCACCCACTTCATCCCACAAATCTGGAGTTCGACACCAATTCCCATATAACGCCTCAAATGGTTCCATCTGTATACTGGAATGATAACTGTTATTATATGAAAATTCAACCAAAGAAAGATGTTCGTCCCAACTTCCCTGATAATCCATCGAACAAGCTCGTAGCATATCCTCTGAGGTCTGAATTGTTCGTTCCGACTGCCCATCTGATTGAGGATGAAAAGTTGTACTAAAATTTAATTCAGTCCCCAACGACTTTTGAAGGCCTTTCCAAAAGTTAGAAGTGAACCTGGGATCACGGTCGGATACAATGGAGAGGGGAACTCCATGCAACCTGACTATCTCTTTAAGATACAAATGAGAAAGTTGATCTAGGGAAAAAGTATCTCGTATAGCAAGGAAATGAGCAGATTTAGTCAAGTGATCAACAATAACCCAGATTGTATTATTACCTCGAGATGTCTTCGGTAATACCACAACAAAGTCCATGGATATATATTCTCCCATTTCCACTCTGGCACTGGTAAAGGATGAAGCATCCCTTTTGGTAACTGCCGCTCTTCTTTAACCTGCTGACAAGTCAAACACTTCACAGTAAAATCAGTAATATCTCTTTTCATTCCATCCCACCAGTAATACTCCCACAGATATCTGTACATCTTAGTACTGCCAGGATGAACTGAAAACAGAGAACTATGATCTTCACATAACAACTCTCTCTTCAAATTTGAATCACAAGGCACACACAATCTCTTCCCAAATCTCAAAGCACAATCATTATCAGTGTTCAATTCAGGAAACTTACCTTTCTGAACCAGCTCTACCTTTTTCTACAACTCACTATCCTGCTTCTGTGCTTGCTTGATTCTGTCTGATAGAGAAGATTTCACTGATACCTAAAACAAAACAGAATAACATCCTGCACCAAAAACCTCTATGCCAAAGTTCATCAAATCCTTAACCAAAGGATCACGTTCCAAACGCAACATTGCTAATGAAGCATTACTTTTTTGACTCAAAGAATCTGCCACTTTATTTTCTTTTCCCGGATGGTAATGAATTGTACAATCATAATCCTTGATTAATTCCAGCCATCTCCACTGTCTCATGTTTAAATCTTTCTGAGTGAATATATACTTTAAACTTTTGTGATCAGTATATATTTTACACTTTACTCCATACAAATGATGCCTCCAAATTTTTAAAGCAAAAACAACAACAGCTAATTCCAAATCATGTGTAGGGTAATTTACCTCATGAGTTTTCAACTGACGTGAAGCATATGCAATTACCTGATCATTCTCCATTAGGACACAACCAAGTCCTTTCAATGAAGCATCACTGTATATAACAAACTCACCATTCCTGGAAGGTAGTTCCAAAACTGAAGCATTCACCAATCTTCTTTTCAACTCCTGAAAACAATCATCACATTCTTTTTTCTATATAAACTTAACACCCTTCCGAGTTAGCTTAGTCATTGGACTAGGTAATCGTGAAACATTTCTAACAAACCTTTGGTAATAGCCTGCCAAACCAAGGAAGCTACGAATCTCGGTTACATTTGTGGGTCTTGGCCAGTCTTCCACAACTTTTGTTTTTGCAGGATCAATAGTTATCCCATATTTAGAATCAATGTGACCAAGGAAAGAAATTTTTTGCAACCAAAACTCACACTTGATGAATTTTCCATACAGTTTCTTTTCTTTAAAGGTTTTGAAAATAACCCTTAAATGTCTTTCATTCTCTTCTTTACTTTTAGAAAATACCAAAATATCATTAATGAAAACCACCACAATCTTATCCAAGAACTCATGGAAAATTCTATTCATTAAGTCCATGAATATAGCAGGTGCATTGGTTAGCCCAAAAGGCATTACTACAAATTCATAATGGCCATATCTTATATGAAACGCAGTCTTCAGAACATCTGCTTCCTTTACCTTGAGCTGATGGTACCTTGATCTCAGTTCAATCTTTGAAAAAAACTGAGCTCCCTGGAGCTGATCAAAAAAATCATCGATATGAGGCAAAGGATATTTATTCTTAACAGTGATGTTATTCAAGGCTCTATAATCAATGCAAAGTCTCATAGAACCTTCTTTCTTTTTAACAAATAAAATATGAGCACCCCATGGTGATGTTCTAGGTCAAATGAAACCTTTCTCTAATAAATCTTTCAATTGCTCCTTCAACTCTAAAAGTTCAATTAGAGCCATCCGATAAGGGGGTTTTGAAATTGGCTTAGCATCAGGAACTAAGTCAATAGTAAACTCAACTTCCCGAGCTGGTATTATTCCAAGCAACTCATCAAGAAAAACATCAGGATACTCATTTACCAATGGCACATCATTAATCTGAATAGTTCCTTTATTTTCAATGATGTGTACAAGGTAACATTCATTTCCATCTTTTACAAGTTTCTTGGACTCTTGATAAGTTATCAACAGTATGGGTTAATTCTTGTACACAAACTGAAAGTCTTTCTGAAAAGAAACTTCTTCAGCTCTACAGTCAATCTTAGCATGGTAAATAGAGAGCCAATCCATACCCAGGATAACATCAAACTCTACTAGAGGTAGAACAATAAGGTTTGTAAGTAGGTTCTTTCCATAGATAAGGATAGGAAGATTCTTATAAATTCTTTTTGCCTCAACATTTCCCCCAGGTGTTTTTACCAGAAGTCTAGGAGTCATTTTTTGAATGGTATTCCCATTTTACTAGAAAAGTTTTCAGAGATGAAAGAATGTCTAGACCCCGAATCAAACAACACACTAGCATAATCTGAAAAAAAACAAACAAAGTACCTGATACAACTTCATTTGATGGCCCAACATCCGCTGAAGTAGTTGCAAAGGATTTCACCACCCCTTTTTGCTTGTATTCTAACTGCTTCCCATCACTCAAGCTCTTTGTCGGACACTCATTTGCATAGTGACCCATCTCATTGCACTTATAACATTTCACTAACTGTAAATCAAATTTCAACTTACTATCACCTTGATCTTTTTCAGTGAAATCACGAGCCTTATGTCCCATCTTACCACATCAGTAGCACTTTCCAGAATTCAGAAGACATTCCCCATCATGCCTTTTTTCACATTTATCACAAACTGGAAACTTAGATTTCTTACCATTAGATTTTTTTAAAGAATTATTACCTTTCTCCTACCACATCGGTCTCTTCTTCTATTGGATGTTATAGAACACTTGGTCATCGGCAAACTCCATTTCCACTTTGTCAACATATCGAACAAGATTTTCATAAATTTTAAACTCATGAGAAGCTAATGCCCTTTGATATTTTGGCTTTATTCCTGAGTAAAAATGATTGATTTTACTATCAAGGTTTCAGATAAAATTTGGAGCATACCTTTCCAATCGAGTGAACCTTTCTTCATAGGTAGCCACTGATTCTTCCTCTTGACTCAATTCCAAGAATTTTTTTTCCATCCTAAGTCGAACATCCTTAGGAAAATACTTCTCAAGAAACATACCTTTGAATTCATCCCAGTCAAGAGCATCAATCTCATAGGCGTCCCTGATATTTTTAACCATCGACCACCACTGATCTGGTTCACCCTCCAAATGATAAATAGCAAGACTAACCTTTTGATTGTCTGAACACCCCATGACATCGAAAATCTTCTCCAGTGCTTTAATCCACCCTTCAGCTAATAGAAGGTCAGATGATCCTCTAAATTATGGGGGATGTTGCCTCATGAAATGTTCCACCACTGAAATGTTCCTCTACCATTGATCTGGATGATCTCGTGCATGGATACCACCACCATTTATCACTTGAGTCAACTGTTCCATTACTGCAACAAACTATTAATTTCCAATTACGATCATCTCAGGATGCTGATTCGGAATGTTATTTCCTTCTGCGTGCCTTCCTTGCACTGCTTCCCTATTTCCTCTGCAGAAAACCATTCTGAACAAACATGTCTTATATGAAGCAACATGGTAATCTCCAAATACTATATCACTTCAATTTGACCATAAAAAAATATTTTTGGATAATAATTTAATAGAATTCTAACTCCTAAATCTATCTAAACCGACCTTTGATACCAACTATAAGGTCCCATCCATAAACCTTACTTAATCTTGAGTTATTACAAGATTACACATTGAGGATCTTTTTGGGTTTAGAGTTTTAGAGAATTAGATCATAAAACATTCATTACATTCCACATATAAACAAAGTGGTTACATAAAGATAGTATTCTTCATTCCCATCAATAGAAAAATATTTAAAATAAAACATGGATTCTTTCTTGACACTTCCATGACACTATAATCATATCATGTACCTTTCCCTTGACTTGGGGAAAACATTTCAAAAAAACTTGGGATGAGCATAAAAAGCTCAGTATGGGTTATAAAAAATATAGAAAGGAAACATAAGATCATATATACATAAGAATAAAATCATACTTTACCCATAAAACATAAGCACTTTAACATACCTCATCAAATCATGAATAAATCATAGAAATCATAAGACATAAATGTAACTTGAGGCATTCATAACATTCTTACGTAGGGAGTAACCCACTTGGTTACGTTTGGAATACCCATCACAGTATATTCCATAAATCTCTTCGGAGAAACCTTAATGTTTCGCTCCTTCGTGTTACCCAATGCATTGGAGAGCTATATCGGGATCACCCGCCCTTAGTTTATCATGGAACCACTCGTCTTCATAATAATGCCCAAGAACCATATCATAATCGTATCACATAAAACATGCATAATGGAAACATAACATTTCCACATTTCAATCACAAGATATCAATACAACACATTGATATAATAAAAACATTATGAAAACCATTTTCAATACCAAAATAAAAGAAAAGTAAAACATGGTATTTATTTTTCTTTTAAAAAGAAGGTATGGCTTGTAGAGGAAGCTGAAACTCAAATAATGGTCACAGCGGCGAAGAAGTCGTTGTCGCCGCATACGTACGACAAAAACATTCCCTTTTGTAGTTTTTTAAAATGATTCATATAAAAAAAATTTCTTTTGGATAAACGTAAAAGTCAAAGGGGTTTATACACCGTATAAAAGAAAGTTGTGTATAAAATAAAATATACCTCAATGAAAGGAGATTGAGATGATGTCCCATACCTCGGGTCTGACTTGACTCGATCGTTCTTTAATGTAATGAATAATAAACTTGAGTTAATTTATACTTTCGTAAGAACCTTTTTCAAGTTCATTATTCCTTTTATATCACTTATTTCCGTGTCATGAACACTATGTAATTATTTAAGTTAATAACGGTCGTTTTAACGATCATTGGTACATGAGTCAAAATAAACCCTTTATAATTACAAGTTGTTCATGTATCCATTATATCCAGAATTATAATCATGATGTATATATCATATATATCATATATATCCAGTATATACGTGCATTTATAATATTACATAATCATTTAGTGGTAAGAAATGAAATGCACCGTTCATGGAGACGGTAAGCCGTACGTACGCATGAACGCTACTTTCATTTCTATTTCGTATTTTATAGAATGGAATCATAATTATATAGAGGTATATTATAATTCCAGTGTAATATCATATATAATATCATAACTCCATCCTTTATACATCCCACATATGGTATTTAATGAATCAAATCACTTTGAGGGGGCGGTAGTCCGTACTTCCTTAAATGAAAATATCGCGTTTACCCATAATGGGAACCATAAAGGTATTCCCAAAATGAAAAATACAAAAGCTTAAAGAAAACATAAACATATTATATATCATATATAAATATAGTTACATCTTAATGGCCACCTTTTAAGGTGTTAAAAGAATGTTGAATAATCATCGTTTCGGGAGGCATAAATTCACCATCAACGGAAACAGTATGTCCTTTAACCATTAGATGTAGGTGTGTGTAAGTTTAGCTCGAATACTTCTTATAACAACATACTAGTATATTTATGATACTGTAGTTGTTACAAAATAAATTAATAAAAAGATTGTAGGGGGTTGGAGAATCAAAATAAAACAAAAGGACTCAAGTGAAGACATTACCTTAAAATCGGGTAACTCCCTTTGGTTTGAGCTCAAAAGCTTCCTTGGGAAGACATATGCCCAAATTGAGGATTCAAGGAGTAAGAGATGTAAGTGGAGAGACAAAATGGATAGTGTTTGGCCGAGCCAAAGGCTTTGGGAGTGTGGGTAAGGAGGTAGAGGTGGGGTCCTTTTATAAGAGGAGAGGAGGGGCACTCTTGGAAAGTATAGATAAGTTACTTTATTTTAAAAAGAGTTTCAGATTAAAAAGGTAACACATTGATATAATTCGAGTGTAAGGTGATAGGGGTTCTAAATCCATCCATCCAATAGGTTTTGGACATGTGTAGGTCTTAGATATTACATTATCTTTCCATTTTATTTAAATCGTCAAATAATTAGGTCATCGCTGCATCATTATGATGTCATAAATAATTTAATTTATTTAATGTCTAAAAATTATGAAAAAATTACTATGATTTAGGAAATCTTTTTAGCTTTCCAATTACTATTTATAATCAAAATTCTGACTTGTATAAGCCCATGTAAAAATTGTCTTAGTAAAACATTTCATGTTTGTGTCATTTTTTACTTTAACATTTCATAAAAAGTTATTTATGTCATTTCCCAACCAAAGTGGCTCCATGGGGTCCCCAAGTTGACCCATGGATCTTCTTGGTCGGCCATGACACATCCAATGAGGGTAGGACATGTTTCAAGCTCATCTAATTTTATTAAGGCATTATTTTTACCTTAAACTACACTAATTACCTTTAATCGCGATTAAGAACTTAAAAGTTACTATTCACCAAAAAATTATATTAATCTCATTGAACCACATTTTACTTATTATTGACAACCATGTATGTCGGATTTTTGAAGTCCAAAACACAGATGTGGTAAAATTTCATTTAAACGAAAAATCAGTTTTTATAAGTACCACTTAGTGGTTTCACTATTCATCAAAAATTGATGTTTTTCAGAAAAATACCAAAAATTCACCCGAAACTATATTTAATATTCCGAATTCAAAAATTAAGTCTATTTTACAACATTCAAAACATATAAGTAACATTAATTAATTTAAAAATTAATTTTCGATGTCATGACAAATAGCGTGTTTTTATGAAACAATATCTATGAAAAGTTTGGCATTAGTTTATGCCCAATTCTAAAGTGAAATTAATCCTAATGACCACCATTTGATTAAATGGTAAAAATATATTCAGATTACACTTTAATACCAATTAAAAATATAATCTAACCATATAATTAAATTAAATGAAAAAGCCGTTTTGATGTAAAATGCAGTATTTTTCACTATTCATTAAAAATGAACATTGTCAGAAAAATACCAAAAATTCACACAGAGTAAATTTTGATGTCCCAATCATAAATAATAAGTTTATTTTGACAAAAATAGCTTATAAAATTGTCAAAATATAGATTTAAAAATGGTTTTCCATCAAAATGCAGTAAAACAATCTTTTAAAAATATTAGTGTATTCCATGCTTAAGATTGGATTTATTTTCATTTTAAGCCTCTGAAACACTATCTAATTAATTAATAGGCATAGATAAAAATATCTATTATTCATTACTTACTTGGGATGTTACAACGAGACACTCTATTCAGGCGGGATAACAGTTTTCAGGTTATTTTAGAGGTATTACTCCCCTACCTATGGGTAGTGGAGAAGTGTAGTTCACTCCATTATTCCCTCGTTAGAGAGGATGCAAGATGTACATAGTTTTTAATAGTGATCCCTCAACTATTTATAGTTTTGAAGGGTGGGCCTATCCACATGGGATTATTTAGCTTTGCATTAGGAGCAGGTTAGTGATGGTGGAACATATGGCGATTGGCCCTAGATTTGAACCTACTTGGTTTTTACCAATGGAGTCTATATATATGATGGGTTCCATATAGGATGGATAATCTTATGGAGTGCATTCACCTAGTTTTTTGTTACCTTTATCACATTGCATAGAATCTTGTTGGTGGGTATGAGGTTAGAACATTTTGAGATTTTAACTTTGAGATGATTATATCTTGGAGATTTCGGGAGTCCATTCCATGTTGTCATGAATTAGGGTTAAAAACCATTGTTGGTAGCGTAGGATAGTCTTGTTATCCATGGATGGTACGAGATGGAATGTTTTCTCGATTTGGTTCCCTCTAGCTAGGTCAAGAAGTCTGTTTCCTTTTAGTTTCTCCAATATCTTTTAGATTTTTGTGGGGACAGCTGAGAATTTTAATAATCCCTCTTGAATAAGATTTTCTGGAATATTTGTGCCTTATGGAGACCACAAGTCATCTTAGAAAGTATGTAGAGTTTACGAGGAATTAACAGATAAGTGATCTAGAATGAATGATGTGTTTATCTGTGAAGGTATGAGGAGATTTCCAGATGTATCATTTGATAGTGATTCCTTGATTCTGATTAGATCAGATGATTTAATAGATTTCTTTTGTTGCGATCATGTTTTTCCATTTTTCCTCTATCTTTACTTCTTTTTTACTCTATTTTGGGATAGTTGAATTCATGAATATTTTATTTCTAACATTTATGCCTCTTCACTACTGCATCAAGGAGTTTGTTTGAGTGTGTGCGTATAGGTACCATAGGAAAAGTCATACCTTATGTTTAATATTATTACTCGATGCTAATCTACACCCTTGGACTATTAGATGAAGTCTTAGGTAATTGTGTCCCAAACCCCGTTCATTCAAGTCCTGATAGAGTGATATCAGAGGTGGTTTACATATTGCGACCACAATATTGTGAGATTGGTTTTGGTTTCATGGTGACGATGTTAGGGAGTTTCAAGTTTGAAACTCAATACATAAGATCTATTAATGGTGCAATTGAAAATATATATATTTATGAGGACACTACTATCCTAATTTTCGACTCATCATATTAGGTAACTCATCGTAAGGAAATAATTGTACGCACATCATATAGGACTAGGTTCTGGTTTTTCCATTTCATTCTTGAGTCATCTCCCAAGATATACTCTTTGACTGTAGCATTCAGGATTCCATTGTCATGATATGTAGAAAGGGTTATATGATGGGATTGTGGTGGTGATCCTCCCCCATATGAGGCTTTAGTGTAGGAAACTAGTTTTGAGGTGGTACATTAAGTGGTCTTCCTGCCGAGCAACCATGCATTGAATTGCTGGTTGTGCCAGTAGTTCATGTCGGGGAAGTGTCCAGTATGAGTGCATCACATGAGTTAAGGATGCAGTGAGCTCTAAGGTACCGGGGTGATCCATATCTTTAGGAAGTAGATGACTGTATTGAGGAAGTCACATGTGTTTTCCAGCTATTGGGTAAACTTCTCGATCAAATGGTGGTCTTAGAGGTACGCCTCTTATTGGTTTCAAATGGGTGATGGTAGAGTTTTGTGATGTGGTCCCATGATGACGATATTTTCATTTTGGTGGATTTCATGTGACACTTCATGGAAGACTTTCACCCATCCATGTTGAGGTTAGTGAAAATCCAAGAGACTCTACAACTTTGACACGGTAGTATAGCTATAGTAGAGCACTTCTTGATGTTCACAGACCTATCTCACTACTCACTTTATATATTGAAATACCCATTCTTCAAATAATGGAGCATTGAGCAGGGAATTCATAGAGACATTTGATCAGGTTTCGTCTCCTTCTACCTTCCCTCTTGTGTAAGTGTACTGAGAGTGGCTCTATTATTAGAGAGATTCATTGGGGATTAATGTGTGAATGAGGCCCAGAGTGTTCTTCATGAGGCTGAATTGTCTTTATTATTTGGCAAATGATAGAAAACATGATCATGACACAGGAAGAATAACGATGCCCAAACTCGGGATTATCGTCTCATTGCATAGGAGTAACAATGAGGATCCAAAAAATTGCCAAAAAAGAATTTTTATGCTTGTGTCCACTGAGGACATCTACATAATGATTTTATAACCATTATTCCTAATAAGTGGGATATGGTTTATGGAACACCTTGGAAGAGGTAGTGTTTGGAGATGGGTGTTCTGGAAGATGGAAGACAGAGAAGAGGATCATGGAGATTTGTAGGAGGTGGCAGGTAGTTTGAGGCATTGCGACTACCACCCTCAAGTGGTCTATTCTAGGGTCAGGGAGATGGATGATGGAATTTAGGATATTTTCCGATCATAGATTCCTTTTAACTTTAATATCTAAGGTTTCATAGTAGGACACTATTCATCCTTTCTACTTTCTAAAGTAGTAATTTTTGGAAGCTTTTTTGACGTAATCTTTTCGTTCCCCATCTTTCTCTAGGTATAATTTTGGCGATGATGAGTGTTTATAGATCCCTGTATTGATGTTTTCATGTATATTCGAATTAATGAGTAAGAGTGGTCCTAACCTCACCATGATGTGTTTTTTTGATGTGATTAAAATCGTGCAGGCGAGTTAGTTCCACTCAAGAAGGATAATATTGAAGTGTAGTGGGTGTGTACCATTGTATGTTGTGTTTTGAGTTGGGTTGACCTATTGGTGGTTCATAGATAGAGGGCGTAGTAAGACCCACTGTGAGTATTTTTAGGCCTTTGTTTTTCATTATTACCCTCATGTTCTTTGCATCACCTTGTATGGGAGACACTTGATGAGAACATGGAATAGTTGTGTGTTTCTTTGGAATCCTGAGGAAGTGGGACTATTTCCTTGCCGATATGTGTTTTTATTTCCTAATAAAACCATGTAAGAAATTCATTTCCACCCAAATAAGATAATGTTTTGGTGTGGTAGATTATTTCCTTAATCTTGTGAGTTTAGGGAAAGGTTTTGTGATGGAGGGTCATAGTAGGTCCTGGAATTTCTAGTGGGGATTTTCTACTTGACCATTATGCTTAGAAGCCCTAGTAGAGAGAGATCCTTGATTTTAACCACTTTATAGTGGTATAGTTATAACCTATGATGATTTTACAGTGTCTATTGGTTTCCTACCATCCATACTTAGTGGGGACTCAACAAATGCATTATGAAATGTTTTTGTTTTGGGGAGATGTGAAACCAATAGAGGTTCGTAGACGAAAGGATTGGTATGACCCATTTTTTAAACTCGGGAAACCATATTTTGTTCATTATTACCCTAACATGATCGAAATAAATCTTGAATGAAATATATATTAGTATTTGGAGGTTAAGATCATCCAGGGGTTTATGTTAACTATGGGGTCACGTCAGTATCAACATCCGGTTAGCGAGGTGGTGTACCACTAGACCATATGATGTAGATGGACCAAGGGGAATATTTATTTTCCACATGTCATAGCGTTGGAGACATGTGCCACTGGTTTCATGATGTTGACCTGGTAGGAACTAGACATGAGTTTGGTTATCCTTTGTACTTCCCCTGTGTGTGTGATTTCATGTAGCACATGAACCCTTGGTGAGCTCACTAGCGTGGGAGTTTTGGCAGAGGGATCAGTTTCGTACCTCTTTTAGAGGATTTCATTTTTTGAGGAAAAAACCTTAAATGTGGGTATAACTTATTGACTCAGGTATGACCTTTAATACATTTTAATATTCGTAAGAATAATTCTAATGTTAGGCACTAATTCTTCCTAAGAATCTGGGTCATAGAGAGCCTAAAAGTGGTGATTTTTGAATTTTTAATTTTAATGTGTCACACATGTGCAGTTTCACATAAAACATGGAATAACTCCCCAGAGGAGTGTCAAATTGCAAATATGAGTCTATAGTTGATTTGATCATGTCCTTTTTAACCTACATGTTACATAAATATGTCTTCTCTAGGAGTTTTTGTTGGAGGTGTGTTGGCATGGCGTTACATGGTGGATTAATTAATTAAAAAATTTAATTAGAAATCATATCTAAATCTCACCATACCATCACATTGAGTACAAAAATTACCAATATGATAAAACCAACTTCTCTTATCCACTCTTAAATATAGAATAAATGAGGATGAATCAATACAATGAGCAACTTCAAATCTCCATTCTTGGCAGTGATCATTATTAGATCAGGGATAATCACTATCCATACATTGTTCTACACCTAATGCTTCAGAGTTTCTCTATCTAGGTATATATTTTTAGTTTTTTGTCCTAATATCCTTCTATTTTCACAGTTTTATGGGTTTTAGATCCCAATTATTAATTCTATAGATCCCTCCTAGGTTTATCTACTAGTTTTGATGAAAATAATGTGAATCATGTATGTTCGATGGTATTTCCCAACATGAATTTCTATCTGCATGATATTTAGTCTAGTGAGACACATAGTGTATCCCTTCTTGTTAAGGATTGAATAATTTTGGGGACTTAATTCCATGTAACAGTGTTACACGACATGTAGTGACCCAAACCATGTGTCCAGAAGACATATAAGGGGTTATACATGTAACAGTACATGGTATTGTAGAAGTACCAAAAAATTAGATAGACATAGGGTTCTGAACATGGTGATGGAAAAAATGTCCATGTGTTTATTTAGCCTAAACACCCCACGCAGTTAATGAAACACAACTTTTTAGGGGAACAACTGATTGCCTGTGTGGAAGAGGATATGTGGCCAAGGGAAGGGTGAAGTAGAGAACTCCATGCATGAGCAATACATGTCATGTATCACTATATAGGATAGAAAACCATGCATAAAAGATATAATACCAGGTTCATGGTTGGGTTCATATGAAATGTGATACCCAATGCACATTGTGTACTCATCAAGATCATCTTTAAATCTTCTACCTTTCATATCTCCTTCTCTAGAGCATAAATTAATGCTTTTGAGTAGCCTATCCCTTGTAGTTTTGTACATTGAATGTGAAGGTGGACCCTGTTTTTTCCTATGAGACATGACTTGGTGTGTTTACATAACAACACTTGTTTATTCGTGTTTAAGATTGGATAATGATAAGGGTGGATAACTAGGTTGACGTCGGGGTTAGTACCCATACCTTTGGCCCTAGGATGTGGGTCCCCTAGAATTTATTGGCCATTAGATCGGTGATCCCATATGGAATGAGGGCACGAGTCCCCTACCCATGGAAGTGTAACATTGTGAGGTATGATAAGAGAGAGTTTCCTTTAAACATAGATCGAATGATGTTGTAGATCAATGAGGATAATAAGATAGATACCGATACTTCTACTCCGTTGTGGTATAAGGGGGAGGGTTTCCCTTACCTCTCTTCTATGGAAGAGATGATACTTGCGATTCATGGGTGTAGATTTTTTACATTTTGGTAGTTATTATGATTTTTTTACCCCTCCCCCCTAGTGGATTAGTGTATGGGTTCCTTGAATCATTCGTAGTGTTGGACACAATTCTGCCATTCCAATCTAGGGTATGGGACCTCCATTCTCATTGAAAACATAGAGTAAGTACTCTCTAATTGGACCAACGTGCGGGTTATCTGTTTATGGAGTCAGTACTCCCCTATCAAACCAAGGAATAGATCCTCCATATAAAACATATAGATAGAGTGGGTAATCTTGTTTCATGTTTAGGTGTGGGTCCTCAATCTGTGGACTTGGATCCACCTATCATCCCTGGGTGTGGGTCCTCCTTACGTGTTATTCTGGTGGGGTTGGTACTCCCCTATCATATCAGGGAGTGGGTCCTCCATCCTAGGGTCGTTACTCCCCTTTCTTGAGAAAGTGTGGGTCCCCTATAATAATTGATAAGTTAGAGTGGTACTCCCCTTTCGTACCAGGGTGTTTGTCCAATAAGCACCGAGTTGTCCCCCCCCCCTAATATTTATAGGATTTTGGTTATCTATCCTTCAATTTTTAATCCCCTGTTATACTAGGGCATGGGTCCTCGCCTATAGAGTGGTACTACCCTATCTCGGAGTAGCATAAAGTAGTGATTCTACTATTTGAGTTGTACATCCCTTATCTTTTGATTTCATTTATGAGGATTGGGTCCCTACACTAGTTACGTGTGATACATGGTTAGGATTTAGTTCTCCCTCAGTATAATGAGTGTGGGCCACTCCATTTAGGAGCGATATAGGATTCATGGGATAGTTTGGATCTTTCATGCCCATGACTATGAGGAAATAAAGAGGCACATGTCCATATTTTATCACTTTTTTGAGATTATGTCTTCCATGAATATTTTGAATAAGGGATCCCTCAGCCCTGTGAAATTGTTCAGGGTAGACCTCCCCAATTGGGTTTCCATAGCCTTGTTCTTGGAGCAGGTTTGAGATGGTAGAACCTCTATTGTTGGTCACTAGAGTTTGATATAGTAGTATGTTCTTGATGGAGTATATCTCTTAGAAAGTTGTGATCTGTGATATATAAGATCATGGAGTATGTTATCTTTGTTTTTTGATACACTCATGCTTCACTTAGAACCATGTAGATGGCTATGAGGGTGGAATTCATGAGACTTAGAGACTGAGATGAGTATAACTGTATGATTCTAGGATTCATTACCATGTTTTCATGAATTTGGGTTATCACCCATTTCAGACTGACAAGACATGTCATGTTTTACTGAGGATGGTTTGAGATGGAGTTTCCCTTTCGATTTGTTTCCATCAGGATAGATTGAGTGGACTATTTTATTACTATTACCCCATTTTCATTTTGGTTTTTGGGGTTCCTACTGATTATTCTTATACTCATAATTGCATGAGATTTACACACACATGTTGTGTCTTTTGAAAATGAAAATCCAATCGACTGGGTCCCTACAAGACTTGAGGTGGGAAGTTTGTAACAACCCGAGATTTTATGAAAACTAATCTTTTTTAATTTTATTAATGTCTTGTGTTGTACGCTACACCAAAAGGAGCTTGCACAACAACCATCCTTGACTTTCCTTGCATTACACGCAATCGCGACCTTCCTCGATAGCGTGTGTAGTACGCAATACCGAGTTTCACTAAACAACGATATGCTATTATAATATTATTATAACTAGCCGTTATAAATAGTAATAACCACCTATTAAAATTTTAGAAATTTTAGATCTCAAAATGGACTTCATTTTTGGATTCGGAGTATCAAATTTAGCCTAAGGTGAAATTTTGGTACTTTTCGGATAACTTTCATATTCTGATGAATAGTGAAAATTACTAAATTATAATTAAAAACAACTTTTTTAATCAAAATAATTAATAGTGATAAATTATTAATTTGAGTGGTTTTAAAGTATATTTATAATATATTTTTACAATTTAATACAATTTTGGTCATTGTATGTAATTTCACATTTAAACCAGACATAAAGAAGTGTCAATCTTTTGATAGATATTGTTTCTTAAAAACACGCTATTTGTTTTGACACCGGGATTTAATTATAAAATTAATTAATGCAACTTCTATGTTATGAATTTGGTAAAATAGAATTCATTTTTGAATTTTGAATATGAAATATAGCTTAGGATGAAATTTTGGCATTGTTCTGAAAAAACATCAATTTTTGATGAATAGTGAAACTACTAAGTGGTAGTTAAAAACACTGATTTTTTCATAAAACTTAATTTTACCGCTTCTGTGAATGGAATTTCAAAAATCCAAGAGACACGGTTGATGTCAGTAAGTAAAATGTGGTTCAATGAGATGAAAATAATTTTTGGTGAATAGTATCTTTTTACTTTTATTTACCACGGTTAAAAGTAAATAGGGTAATTAAGGGTAAGAATGATATTAATATTACCCTAACACATGTCCTAATTCTATTGGACAAGTGTATCTCGACCAAAAACAACCTTAAGTGTAAAATATTATCATTTAGGCCCACTTGGATTAGATTAAGACATTTATTATTAATTTATTTAAAGAAAGGATAAAATAGTTAAAATCAAAGTTCAATAAGTAAATCATTTTTAATATTGGGTTATACATAAGATAAATTAGACTATAAATATTCATTAGAAATCTAAAATGATTTCCTACATAATGGTATTTTATTTATAATTTGTAGACATTAAATAATTTAATTTATTTATGACACAATGATGATGCAGTAATTATCTTATTAATGAAATATTGACATAATTGATGTTATAAACAACAAAATAAATGTAATTTGGGAATTTTTATGAATCCCACAAATTTTCTAGGATACTATGATATATTAGTGTTGATGTAATCAACTTGGTTCGAACATATAATTCTGTTATGACTTTCACAAAAATCATATATCAAATAGTGTCAAAATTGACACAAAATAGTTTTTAAATCAAATATTATATTATTAATTGTTATTTTATTCCTAAAAACCTAATGTTCGGCCAAATGACTTAGATAAGGATATATATATTAATAATAAACAATTTGGGGTTCGTTTGGCATGTTATAGTAAGTGTATTAACCATACAGTGAAAGAAAACAAAAAGGCACGGTAAAAGTTAAATTATTTAACTTAGAGTTAAATCTAATTGATAAGGTTAAAATAATACCATAAACTTGTCTAAATCCTATTTGTTGATAGGATTTCGACCCATCCCCATTTTAGCTTCGAAATAAGACCCTTTGGAACCATTATAAACCGATTTTGACTTTAATATATAATAATATTTTGAGATATTCCTAAGGTGCCCCTCTCCTCCCTTATAAAAGGACACCTCCTCCCCCTCCTCCTCACACCAATTTGAGCACTCAAGCTCGGCCAACCCTTGCCATGTTCTCCTCTACACTTCCCTATAATAATCATAGAGGTCCTGGTCATCTTCAAAGACCAATCTTAGTTCCCTAAGTGGAGGATTCAAAGAGGCGTTCCAAAGAAGAGGTAATATCCGTTACCGATCTTTTCAATTTCATTCTTTTTCAACTTCTTCTTCTTTAGTTGTTTCATGATAAATTAATAACATAAGTATTACTTACATACTGATATGTTATTATAAATATGAAACAACCCTAATTCACCTTCTATCCATCGTACGGAAAAATGAAATCACTGCGCGTGCGTACGTACGGAATACCGTCTCCACGCCGTGGTGTAATCTATTTTCCACCATCACCTTACAAGGATGGGTATAATGGTGTAATGAGTAACTATTTATGATTATTATAAAGTAATATTGATACTGAAATAATATATATATACTCCAATACATTTCCATGATCATAGGAACGATATCATCACTCGTACGTACGTACGGAATACCGTCTCCACGATGTGATGCGACTCGTTCTACATGATCATCATTACATTGTAATTATATAAATTAATTGAATGAATAAATATGATATATTTTACACTAATACCATTCTGAATATAAGGTATCTATAACCTTAAAATAAGAATAAGAATTTATTCGGCAAAACACGCATAAGAACAAAAGGCAATAAGGACCCGAGTAACAAGTAACAATGGAATATTACTAACAAGAAGCTAAGAATATGACAATATATGATATCATATCAATATTTATGATTCTGGAATAAGTCAATAACATTATTTAAACCATTATACAGGAGCTTCGGACACGTACAAAGCAAATCGGACCTAAGGTAAGGGAAATATCACAATCTCATTTTTATCCGAGATTGTTTATACTTTGGCATTTACTGGGGTGTATTTTATCATCCACATCCATGTTTCCTCAATATGTAATATTTATATCCTTATACAATAGTTTATATTCAATTTTACCCTTCGGTGAATATTTAATAAAGGATATGAAAGGAATCTTTTGTCGTTTTTTGTACGAGGTACTTTTTTGACTTTTCCGAAAAAAGTATGAGAAGAATGTTTTTTTTAACTTATACGGCATGAATGGATTTTTAAAACATTATTTCCAAGAAGCTTCCTTTACAAGTTTTCAAGTTTATTTTTAATCAACTTCTTTTATTTTAAAATCGTATGACATGTTATCAAAGGAAAAATGTTTTTGAATTAGAAAGGATATTTTCCTGAAGAATGAAGTTCAAGTGTTTTATCAAAATTATTTTCCATCTAAGATAATAAAGGGTTCTGTTTTTATCCCTATTATTACATGGATTTTATTATGTTGTGATGGAAATATTTTTATGAATTACTTTATCTTATATGAATTGTTTTATGATGTCATCATGTTTCAAGAATCCCATTTTTGTTACATGTGTTATGCGATGATGTATGGTTTATGATTATGTGGCACACATAAAAAGGGATTCATTATAAGATGGGTGGGACCTATATCTCCCTCCAATGCATTGGGTAAAGATTTTATATCTCATGAGATAGACATGGCTGGAATGGTAGGTTATACCAGTTCAGTGAAACAGGACTGAAACGAGGGTGACTCGATTCAGAAAGGGACTTTGTCCACTAAGATAGTCTTGGAAATGAGTCATGACTAACAAGAAATGATTATATATGATTATGTGTGTATGCCACAAAGTTTCATGTTTTAAGTTATGCTTATTGGGATTTCATTTCACTACTATGATTTATCCCATGATATGAAATTATGCTCTCTTTTGCAGGTTAAGATTTCAAAAAGTTATGTTCTTATTAATATGGTGTGATTGATTTTTCTTTTGCTTAACCTTACTGACCATTTGAGCTCACCCTTTTATGTTTTATTTTCCCCATGATATAAAGAAAGGTTTTAGGTAAAAAAAGGGGAAGATCTTTATGGGAGATATTGAAGATCTTTCACCACGATTAGAAGATTACGTTACGAGTTTCCAAAGACACTAAACTATTACGATCCTTGTGTGTGTGTTTTTGTTATGTACTAAGTATTCCGCAAAAGTAATGTAATTTCCATGTACGATAAGCTTCGGGTCTCTACAGTTGGTATCAGAGGAAAGGTTTGGTCAACCTTTGGAAACTAGGATGCGAAAACTTTAGTGAGATCCCTAGAGATATTTCTAAGGTATGTCTAGGGATGTACCTAAGGTTAAGTATACGTATAGGTTATAGTACTAGAACAACGCTAACGATCATAGAATTAAACCTAAGATGTTAGATATTGAAGGTACTCCCCCTTTATTATGTTGTTTTCCCTAGCATGATTTTTGCCTCTCACACTATTCTTTTTGGGTTTTAGACGATGGCTGGAACCCGAAGGAACCGTGTTGATCAATGCAATGGACAATGCAATGATTGTCCTCCTGAACAAACAAATGTTATTGGAGATGGAGTGAAAAATATTATTTCTATCCTTACACAAGATATGAATCATTATGGACTTCCAAATGAGCAGAGAAGGGAACAATATTCTATTGAGTCCTTCGTGAGGCAACGTCCACCTTCTTTCAGTGGGACTTCCGATCCACTTGTTGCTGAACAATGGATCAGTACCACTGAAACGATATTTGCAGTTCTTCAATGTTCTGAACATGATAAAGTCATCTTAGCAGTATATCATTTGGAAGGTGAAGCTGATCAATGGTGGAATCTTATCAAGAATACGAGGCCAAGAGATGAAATTGAGTCTATGGAATGGGACGAGTTCAAGAACTTGTTTTTCAGTAAGTACTTCCCTCGTATTCTTTGAACAAAGATGGAGAAGGAGTTTCTTGAACTAAAACAAAAGGATGATGAATCTGTTGGTATATACGAAGCGAATGTTACAAGACTTGCAAGGTATGCATCTGGCATTATCATCCAACCTGAAAGTAAAGTTGATCGATTTTTCAGTGGCTTAAAACCAAGTCTTCGAAGGGCATTATCTATAAGAGACTTTAGTAGCTATGAAGAAATTGTGTGTTGTGCTATCACGGTAGAAATGGAAGTTGGTGTTACATATCCATCTCATGGTTTTGACAAGAAACGAAAGATGGAGTTCAAGGAGAAATCTCAGAATAATGGTGAAAAGAAGATGAATGTTTCCTTATGCACAAAGTGTGGAAAGAAGCATGGTGGATATTGTCGTAAAGGGACTAGAAAATGTTTTAAGTGTGGAAAAGAAGGTCATCGAGCAGTTGAGTGTCGAAGTAATGGAAAAAGGGACTCTAATGATGTGAATAAAGCAAACACTGTAGGGAACGCACCACCAACACTTCAATGCTTCATGTGCAAGGAAATGGGGCATTATGCTAATAAATGCCCTAATCCAAGGGTTAGTGATGATCAACATGAGCAACCACTGAAGGCAAAGGACAAAGGGAAGTCACATGCGATCACTATTGGCGATGTTGAATATGACAACGATGTGGTGGAATGATTAAGTGTTTATGTAATGGGATTCCAAAATAATGTTGTATCATAAAGTATTGGAATATTTATGTATTGGTCTAATGTGGTATTCAAAGAAATTGAGATATTTTTGGAAATAAGATGATATGCGCATAATGAAGGGAAAACGAGAAAATGAAATGATTAACAGTATTCATGAGCTCATGATTGATATAAGGACTAAGTGATATCATGGTTTGAGTATATAGAATTTTGAGGATTTTGGTATGTGGAAAGTGTTAACTTTTAACTGCATTCATGTTTTCACTAAGGTATTCAAGAGAATACATGATTAAGGACTTTGAATGTAACCAACAAAACATATCTTATGATATATGGGGATCGACGATGGTGTTAAATCTCTGGTAATCATTTTCACTATGTTAAGAGAGTGGACTGCAGTATTATGGATAAGCCTGAAGATTGGAATAGATTATGTTGGATATAAGTTAGTATTTTTTAAGGATAGAAGTTTTTGTTCGATATTATTGATGGGATGTTATAGTAATATAGTTTTAGAAAAAGGACAACCTGCAGGACGGGTGACAGCCCATCGCGTCGGACAAGGCTGTGGAAATCGAACCCACAATCGAAGTGCAACTGGCCTTTATCACCTACCACTGTCCTACAGAAAGTCCCTGTTTAGTAGAAACTAGTTTTATTATATTAAGCAGTATGATATATGAAGTATAAGTCCATTTTAGGAACCATATATGATTAATCTCACTATAGATCGACTTATGTATATAATTTTTGCTAACCTTTTGTTTGAGACAGATGGAATGACCCGTCATTCTATCACATGATCTTCTAACACTTCATGAATAACAAATTCAACTTAATTTATTTAAGAGATGAAGTGGAAATTGTTCAACGCATGAACAACAGTGATATTGTACCAAAATAAAGTAAGTATTTATTCTAATTCAAATTTTCAACTTTAGGGAAATGATCTTGAAAACCAAAAATGTTGTCCTAGTGATCTTATACCTGATGAATCAGATGGTACCTTATATAATCACAAATCTATGGATTTGTGAATACTGGCTTTTCTATAGCCATGTTCTCTACCACTCTCCATCAGAACATGATTGTTAGATTTCTCTTCCATATCCATATTTTCACCTATGTGGAAACCCAGTGATTAGTTTATTTGGGTAATCGTTACATTTCATACTTTAGTTTTTAAATCCAAGTTTTGGTATTCCTTTTTACAATGTGGGTTTCTATTAATGAAACTTTTGAATAGTAAACTATTTATAACCCTGACGAATTTCGAGGGGGAAATTCTTTTTAAGGGGGGTAGAATGTAACAGCCCGAGATTTTATGAAAACTATTATTTTTTAATTTTATTAATGTCTTGTTTTGTACGCTACACCAAAAGGAGCTTGCACAATAGACATCCTTGACTTGCCTTGCATTACACTCAATCACGACCTTCCTCGATAGCGTGTGTAGCACGCAATACCGAGTTTCACTAAACAACGATATGCTATTATAATATTATTATAACTAGCCGTTATAAATAGTAATAACCACCTTTTAAAATTTTAGAAATTTTAGCTCTCAAAATGAAATTCATTTTTGGATTCGGAGTATCGAATTTAGCCTAAGGTGAAATTTTGGTACTTTTCGGATAACTTTCATATTCTGATGAATAGTGAAAATTACTAAATTATAATTAAAAACAACTTTTTTAATCAAAATAATTAATAGTGATAAATTATTAATTTGAGTGGTTTTAAAGTATATTTATAATATATTTTTACAATTTAATACAATTTTGGTCATTGGATGTAATTTCACATTTAAACCAGACATAAAGAAGTGTCAATCTTTTGATAGATATTGTTTCTTAAAAACACGCTATTTGTTTTGACAGCGGGATTTAATTATAAAATTAATTAATGCAACTTATATGTTATGAATTTGGTAAAATAGACTTCATTTTTGAATTTGGAATATGAAATATATCTTAGGATGAAATTTTGGCATTGTTCGGAAAAAACATCAATTTTTAATGAATAGTGAAACTACTAAGTGGTAGTTAAAAAACTGAATTTTTCATAAAACTTAATTTTACCACTTCTGTGAATGGAATTTCAAAAATCCGAGAGACACGGTTGATGTCAGTAAGTAAAATTTGGTTCAATGAGATGAAAATAATTTTTGGTGAATAGTAACTTTTTACTTTTATTTACCACGGTTAAAAGTAAATACGGTAATTAAGGGTAATAATGATATTAATATTACACTAACACATGTCCTAATTATATTGGACAAGTGTATATCGACCAAAAACAACCTTAAGTGTAAAATATTTTCATTTAGGCCCACTTGGATTAGATTAGGACATTTATTATTAATTTAATTAAAGAAGGGTTAAAATAGTTAAAATCAAAGTTTAATAAGTAAATCATTTTTATTATGGGGTTATACATAAGATAAATTCGACAATAAATATTCATTATAAATCTAAAATGATTTCCTGCATAATGGTATTTTATTTATAATTTTTAGACATTAAATAATTTAATTTAATTTTGACACAATGATGATGCAGTAATTATCTTATTAATGAAATATTTACATAATTTATGTTATAAACACAAAAATAAATGTAATTTGAGACTTTTTATGAATCCCACTAATTTTATAGGTTACTATTCTTTATTAGTGTTGATTTAATCAGCTTGGTTCGAACATATAATTCTGTTATGACTTTCACAAAAATCATATATCAAATAGTTTCAAAATTGACACAAAATAGTTTTTAAATCAAATATTATATTATTAATTATTATTTTATTCCTAAAAATCTAGGGTTCGACCAAATGACTTAGATAAGGATATATATATTAATAATAAACAATTTGGGGTTCGTTTGGCATGTTATAGTAAGTGTATTAACCATATAGTGAAAGAAAACAAAAAGACACGGTAAAAGTTAAATTATTTAACTTAGAGTTATATCTAATTGATAAGGTTAAAATAATACCCTAAACTTGTCTAAATCCTATTGGTTGATAGAATTTAGACCCATCCCCACTTTAGCTTCGAAATAAGACCCTTTGGAACCATTATAAAACGATTTTGACTTTAATATAAAATAATATTTTGAGATATTCCTAAGGTGCCCCTCTCCTCCCTTATAAAAGGGCACCTCCTCCCCCTCCTCCTCACACCAATTTGAGCACTAAATCTCGTCCAACCCCTGCCATGTTCTCCTCCCCACTTCCCTAGAATAATCCTAGAGGTCCTGGTCTTCTCCAAAGACCAATCGTAGTTCCCTAAGTGGAGGATTCAAAGAGGCGTTCCAAAGAAGAGGTAATATCCATTACCGATCTTTTCAATTTCTTTCTTCTTCAAATTCTTATTCTTTAGTTTTTCATGATAAAGTAATAAAATCAGTATTACTTACATACTGATATGTTATTATAAATATGAAACAACCCTAATTCACCTTCTATCCATCCTACGGAAAAATTAAATCACCGCGCGTGCGTACGTACGGAATACCGTCTCCACACCGTGGTGTAATCTATTTTCCACCATCACCTTACAAGGATGGGTATAATGGTGTAATGAGTAACTATTTATGATTATTATAAAGTAATATTGATTCTGAATTAATATATATATACTCCAATACAGTTCCATGATCATAGGAATGATACCATCACTCGTGCGTACGTACGGAATACCGTCTCCACGATGTGATGCGACTCGTTCTACATGATCATCATTACATAGTAATTATATAAATGAATTGAATGAATAAATATGATATATGTTACACTAATACCATTCTGGATATAAGGTATCTATAACCTTAAAATAAGAATAAGAATTTATTCGGCAAAACACGTATAAGAACAACAGGAAATAAGGACCCGAGTAACAAGTAACAATGAAAAATTACTAACAAGAAGCTAAAAATATTACCATATATGATATCATATCAATATGTATGATTCTGGAATAAGTCAATAACATTATTTAAACCATTATACAGGAGTTTCGGACACGTACAATGCAAATCGGACCTAAGGTAAGGGAAATATCACAATCTCATTTTTATCCGAGATTGTTTATACTTTGGCATTTACTGGGGTGTATTTTATCATCCACATCCATGTTTCCTCAATATGTAATATTTATATCCTTATACAATATTTTATATTCAATTTTACCCTTCGGTGAATATTTAATAAAGGATATGAAAGGAATCTTTTGTCGTTTTTCGTATGAGGTACTTTTTTGACTTTTCCGACAAAAGTACGAGAAGAATGTTTTTTTTAACTTATACGGCATGAATGGATTTTTAAAACATTATTTCCAAGAAGCTTCCTTTACAAGTTTTCAAGTTTATTTTTAATCAACTTCTTTTATTTTAAAAGCTTATGACATGTTATGAAAGGAAAAAAAAATTGAAGTAGAAAGGATATTTTCCTCAAGAATGAAGTTCAAGTGTTTTATCAAAATTATTTTCCATATAAGATAATAAAGTGTTCTTTTTTATCCCTATTATTACATGGATTTGATTATGTTGTGATGGAAATATTTTTATGAATTCCTTTATCTTATATGAATTGTTTTATGATGTCATGATGTTTCAAGAATCCCATTTTTGTTACATGTGTTATGCGATGATGTATGGTTTATGATTATGTGGCACACATAAGAAAGGATTCATTATAAGATGGGTGGGACCTATATCTCCCTCCAATGCATTGGGTAAAGATTTCATATCTCATGAGATAGACATGGCTGGAATAGTAGGTTATACCGGTTCAGTGAAACAGGACTGAAACGAGGGTGACTCGATTCAGAAAGGGACTTTGTCCACTAAGATAGTCTTGGTAATGAGTCATGACTAACAAGAAATGATTCTCTATGATTATGTGTGTATGCCACAAAGTTTCATGTTTTAAGTTATGATTATTGGGATTTCATTTCACTACTATGATTTATCCCATGATATGAAATTATTCTCTCTTTTGCAGGTTAAGATTTCCAAAAGTTATGTTCTTATGAATATGATGTGATTGATTTTTCTTTTGCTTACCCTTACTGAGCATTTGAGCTCACCCTTTTATGTTTTCTTTTCCCCAGGATATAAAGAAAGGTTTTAGGTAAAAAAAGGGGGAAGATCTTTATGGGAGATATTGAAGATCTTTCACCACGATTAGAAGATTACGTTCCGAGTTTCCAAAGACACTAAACTATTACGATCCTTGTGTGTGTGTTTTTGTTATGTACTAAGTATTCCGAAAAAGTAATGTAATGTCCATGTACGATAAGCTTCGGGTCTCTACAAAGTTATTATTGAGAGATACCAACCTGGGTGTTTAACGGAGCTTCTTCAAGGACCCTTCAATCATTCTCATTTGATATTGATCCCATACTTCTAAGCAGGTTAGACACTTTATAGTTTTCTTTTGGTTGGTGAGTGTTTTCCCATGTTATCTCCTTTAGTACATTAAATGTACTCATGTTTGTTATAGTTTGATACATGAATTTTTAGTTTCTATCATTTTATATATCTTTACTATTTCATATAGGTGTTTTTGGGTGAGTGTATATAGGAATTTTGGAAAAAGGCCTCCCAACTATGTGATGTTCCTACTCATCGCAAGTCACCAACCCCAGGACTATTGGAGGAAGGCTTGGTGAGTTGCGGCCCGGACCCTATTGGGTTGGTTCATGAAAAAACATGTATTGTTTAAATTAATTTTTGATTCATACTAATCCCATTTATTTCATATTTCCATGTGAAGAATTGATGAGAAAATGTCTGAACGATTATGCACCCTAAAAACCTGATTGTCACACGTCATCTATGTCTTATATGTAAGATATATTTGGATTGTTGGACATATGTTTAATATTACTATCATGGTATCTATATGTTCTCATTATAGTTTGGGAACTTCAATAACTATTTTATATGAAATATGTTCTAAGAAAGTTTTCATAAATATAACAAACACAAAATTATCAACACTATTATGGACCTGTAGTAATAGGTATATATAAAACATTTTTCTTGTAATGGAAATAAAATTGAATAGTGGAGGTGGGTATAAGGCACCATAATAAAAAGTTAATTTACATAGATATATTTAAAACCATTCATATAAATCTAAAAAGAAGTGAAACATGACAAAATATTTACTGATTAAACATTTATATATATCCAATATTTAAAAGAAAAACTCTTCACCACCCATGAAAATTTGATGTTTAGTGAATCTAAGATGTGGGAAAGAAATAATCAGGAGGCAACACTTTATTTCCAATGGTATTATGTACTATATACGATTAACCATCATGTAACTAGAGCACTCTAATATAATTATATAGTCATTCAACCTAATTTTATATAAACCAATAAATGATATATTCATCCCTATGGCCTATTTTAGATTTCTTATTATCCCAAACATGTGAAAATTGTTAGGGTGTCATAATTTAACAATTGGGAACGATTTCTACAACATGAACTATCCAGATAATGACGTCTTTTAATAAAGAACATAGAGTGACTTATCTATATATTTGAGGACCTGGAAAAAGTAAGTAGGATTTCATAAAATAATTACTTCAGAATATGGGATATATTGAATTATTATTGAACATTTTTCAAAACATATTAACTAAAAAAATAAACAATTTTAACATAATGACAGTTATAAATCCAAAATTTGAAAAAGCTAAAAAAGAAAATAGCTAGAAAGGGTAAAATTCAACCATACCAAAATTGCCCAAAAAATTTGGAAGATAAACCTAAATAACACTATGTGACCCTAAAGCCTCTAATATAATCCCATTAACACATTCTCCCCAACATAAAAAATAGTTGGCGAACCTCTAAGTCATAACTGGATGAAATTTATAAAATATATAGACTACCTACCTGTAAATATGGGTATTTTGGCTGTAATCCAGATTCCAGTTGGAATTAAACAAAAAATCTATTAAATTTATTTTATAATGTAATGATTTAAACCGGTTTGAATGTAATAGAAAACAATTTTCACTTAAATTATATAAGATACAAACTAATAAATCAATTCCTTTTTCCCCATTCTAAAAAAACACAATCTATAAAAAATTATACAAAGGAGACTTAATAAGACATTGAAAATTCAAAAAATCAATAAATTACCTTTTAAAAAACATGTATTCCAAGAAACCAAGTTAATAATTTTCTTATACTTTGAAATATACTTTAATTTAATGAAACATTTGCATAGGCTTAAAAAAATTCAATAACATATCATAACCACTTTTATTTTAAAAAATTATCTATTTTCCAGTAAAACATTATAATGTACCCTCTAAAATAATGATGCTAATGAAAAAAAACTTTTTAAAATTCAATATATAGGAACTTTTTAAAATAATAACCATAACACCACAATGAAATCCATACAATAATAGTGACCCACCATAAGTATCAAATACATCATGACATGAAAAAAATAGATAACAAACTGACATAATAATGGGTAAAAAAACTGAATGACAAAATTTACACATCACGAGGATAATTTGTAGGAACAAATAGTGTGGTAACATACTTGAATAGTTGGATACAATACTCAATAAGTTAATGGTTCCACAAATAATCACTCAAATTATCATAAACATACAACATTAGATACACTAATTATCCAGGTAATAACGTTAAAACTTTGGGATAATAGCCAATTTGTGACTCGTAAGTAGCATAACCAATCACCTATAGATCCCCAAATAATATCATATGGATAAAAATGATACCACTAATAGTGATGATACACTATCTATCCAATTTCAATCATATAATAACAACATATCCGTAGGAAAATAAAACATAACAAATAATTGCATCCCACCTCGAACACCCCCCCTTCAACAAAGATCTCTCAAAAAAATTTAATAACATTAATCACAATATGTTTAGCTGTAAATAATAAATATAGTTATATTAATAATTAAATATATCTCTCATAAATAGTGTTAAAATAAATCAATAAAATCCATCATACTATTAAATTTTCAAATAATTATTTACTTTAAAACTCAAAATCCTACACTTCTAATTCGCATTTAAAATAATTTTAAAATATGAAAATAATCAAATTGAAAATAAAATAATAAGTACGGAAAATATATTTATCAATTCCATGTAAATCATAAAATTATCACATAAATCAGGTAATCCCTTCATTAAAAAATAGAGTACCTCTTTAAAATATAGGAACCATATTTAAAATAATGGATTGCCTTTTAAAACATAATGACCCCTTTAGAAAATGGATGACCCCACGTTATAAATCAATGATTGTACATAACATAATGGACAATAATATTTTGTAACAAAACCTACCAACCTAATTTTTTCAATATCCATGATAAATATAATACCATTTAAAAAAAAGTAAAATTATAAAAATAAATTCAATGACATTTCAAAATATATACATCTCCAATCAAGGTAAGCAATTTAAAAAATAAAATTAAATATCATATACATAATTAATGCCTTTTAGAAATTCTTTTAATCATAATTATTACAAGTAAATATTTAATAAAATAAATAGTAATGGAATACATCAAGAGAAAAAAACATTCCACCATCAATAGAATCAATTAGAAAAAAACTCACAATGTTTTCCCGAGCCGTTATAAATTGAAATCCCCAATATTACACCCCTTGACAAACAAAATAGCTATTTGTGGTCATTAGGGTTGGATAATTTGGGTAAAATTATAAGGAAACTAAATGATAAGGGTGTTTTTTATTACAAGGTTGAAACCACCCCAAAATTAATCTAAATAAACTATATGGGATCTTGGAAGAGTAAGATAAGACCATAAATGTATTATAGGTTAAAAGGAAAGAAATTGAAATTTTTTTGGGAGAGTCCCCACAAAACCAATTACATCAAGTGAAAAAATTATATAAACCATGTAGGTCACAAATAACACATTAAATTTTTAGAAACATTTATACTCAATAAGAGATTGAAACTATCCCAAAATATCCTAGGTCTCATGGGTTTTACAATACAGTTTAAAAAATTGATCCAGAAAAAAGTACTACTTTTGGAATGATTCAAATATATCAAAATTTTACCCTTGGGTACCTAGAATTGAATGGTTAAATCAAACATATATTCATGAGAATTGTTTTTTATTTTGAGTTGTCATGTGTACATTGGTACATTTACTTTTCATTCTCCATGGATTATCTTAGTTAGGGTGAACCATAATCAAATTTATTTCTTGCCCAAGATTTCATTTAAATTTATACATTTGTATGGGAAGGTGAGAAAATAGTTTTTTAACAGTGGAACATGATCCAATGTGGAATTCTATCAATTTATCATACCCAATTTCACCCCTATATTGGGTAATTTACCGTATACTGTCAATTAATTAGAACTTCATATAATGTTTATGGACATTGTGTCTCCCTTATTGGTTGAAAAATATGTATTGAATGAAAAATTGATTTATCATACCCCAATAAACTATATTTTTTATTTATAATGGATGTTTTTATAGTTTTGTTGTGTAGTACATATATCATAATAAAAGGAGGATCCTTATATTATGAAATTTAATGGGAATTGGTTGTTGATGTCCTATGAGTAAATGCATTAGGGGGGTCTTTATCCAACATAATCTAAATGATGCTGATATAATGTAAATCCTCAAATTTCATATTGGAAATTATGATAAATATCAATGAAGGTGTTTTAAAAGTATTAGAAGGAAAAATAAAATTTTTGGAACCTTTATAATGAAATGGTGGTTCACCCAATTCCAACTGTTGATGAATTCTATGAATGATTTTACATTACTTTAGAGGACATTATTGGTCTTAAACAAAACACATATTATTTTAAGATCATTATTTACATCTAGAGAGGGAATCCACACAAAATCTATCCTATAGTCTAGGTACTATAGGAAAATATCTAAAAGTTATACATTATATATTTTAAATAGCCTATATATCATTTGTGAGATGGGGAACAACGATAACGAGGAAATGAAAAAGGGTAAGTCTAGTGAACTTTAATTCAATGGAAAAATGATGAATTTATATATGAGATAGATCTAAATGACGGAGAATTTTATGAATATTTACCATTCCTTTTGACCAATAATTAATTATATAATGAAATTTTTGATGAGAAACTTATACTAGGGAATTTTAAATGATGAATATTTGAGAACCATAACAAAATTTTTCCTATATAATTTCCAAAATATAATGATGATGACATAATCCCATCATGAATTATTCATATTATGTGAAAGGTAAGAGAAACACTAAGGGTTATTTTATTATGAAACAAGCCATCATTTACAAGATCATTTCTTAGTTATAAGTATGTTAGATTGAGAAAATTTTATAATGTAATGATGATGGTGAAAATGATTTTATTTTCATTATTTGAAAATCTCAAACAAGGGAATAGAGTGTCGATGATAAAGGATAATTGGAAGGATGAGTTGATATCTATTATTATTTAAAGGATTCTCTTTGTGAAATTGTTTTTTACTTAGATAAAATAATGATATCCAACAAACCGGTTCATGATGACAATTTATATTAGACATAATAAAAAGAGGATAAGTACATGTTGAAATTAAAAACTGAGTAACTCAAATATTTAGAGATAAAAATATAATAGATGGTAGTTGAGTAAAATATCATTATGGATAAACTATTTAAGGATATATATGGTTTAGTTAAGAAAATGATTGTGTACATTTAGTATATATTAATAGTAAGATGTAAAATTTATGAGTCGGGAGTGATAAGATGAAGATATATCAATATTCATGATTCTTCGTATAAAAAAAGAAAATAAAAATTGAAGTGTAAGAAAAATTTAATATGGTGAATGTAAGTATAGTAAAATAAGTAAAGGATAATAAGTATATAATAATAAATATTTGAAGGAAATGGATTTTATAGGGGATGATCATTACTAGAAAAAATAATACTGGATTCTTGGAATAATTCACCATCTATAAAGAAAATGAATTATTTGGATACGAATCCAAAAAAGAATATTTTGAGAAATACATAGTAAATTGATGCTACAATAGTGAAAAACATAAATGAATCTAACATTAGGTATTATTTTTCTTTAAATTTTATGAATATCCAAAATTTCTAGTCCATAGATAATTTACTCTAGATGGTATAAGAGAAAAATAGAAATCCAAAATGAGATAAATATTCTTGTCATTAAATTTATCATAACTATTTATATATTGTAAGATTCATATAAGTGGTTGGGTATTTCTCGTTAACAATATCGAATAAAATATTATCAAAGAATAATATTGGTAAAACATTGTATCTTAAGGAATCACCAAATGAGATAAAAATGTAATAATATATTTCATCATACTATGATTATGATTTCCCCACATACTATCAAGATTATGAGTTATTTCACTTGATAATAGGTGTGAAGACAAAAAAAACAAATCAAAAATAAGATTGTTGAGTAGGAAGTGGTTTTAGATATTGATAAGAATGTATCAGATCAAACAGATATATAGAACCATGAATGTTGATGCACATCACATGATAATTGAATCAAGGATATTATCCTATGAATAAAGAATAAAAATCATGTTGTTATTAGATTTTTACATGATGAAGGATCTAATATTAATGGTTTTATAAAACCTAATTTACTTAAAATGATATCATTCATTCAAATTTCATGGTTCTTGATGGTATAAATAAACAAATTCATTATTTTAGCCATCTATTTGAATTAGTAAATTCATAAATGGTTACGTGGATATAATGCATAATCAAGTGAAAGGGTAGTGGAAATTTTTTTAGATGATAATTCTATTCATGGATTAAAAAAGTCTGATCTATCATATAATTCATGTTGATTTATTCTAATAATTCTTGGCAAATCTAGTGAATAGTGATGGATATGTTGATCCACCTACTCTATCATGGGATCCTACACAGATATATCTGATTCCTTCTAGAAAGGTGTGACACCTCTAATGATATAAATGTAAAAAGTAGACAGAAAAGGTGTTCTTTATCTAGGGTATATTGATGTATGTCAAACTATATCAGCAAGATCAGTTGATGGGAATAGATATTATATTTGTTTAATTGATGATTATAGGAGTATTGATTGGATAGAATTAATCAATCATAGTTATGAGTTTATCAATTTTTAGACATGTTACTATAGGGAGATTAAAATTATGGTTAGACAGAATAGTATGAAACTTCAATCAAATTTCCCAAAGTATACAAAAATCCACATGGAGTATTATATAATCAATCCTGAAATAATAAACCATGTTTTTTCAATGGTAAAATCTTAAAAAAATGGATGGTTTGAGAGGAAAAATCAAATCCAAAAAAATATGTCCAAAATGATATCTACTGAAAAATAATTACTAAAGATTTTTTCAAGGAAAACATTTATCAATTTGTCTAAAAATTTTGTGGTTTTTACAGAGCAAAAGACTCAAAGGCTTAATAAATGATATGGAGTGGAATACATTTAACATTAATGTAATTTTAATTCTATAGAATTTATTATTTCAATCTCAATTTGGATAAAAAAACTTAAATCCCCATAATGATGAAAGGATGTTACATTAGTACAATTGAGATTAAATGAATATATTGTATTATAGAAGAGACCAGTAAAGTGTTTCAAAATAATTGATGTCACTGTCATAGAGAATGAAAATTTTAATGAACTACTAAATTATATCTTCCTTTTTTAAAGTGAAAAAGTGATAATAAATGAAGGGGTGAAATTAGAAAATACTAAATTAGTTGAAGCTATAAAATAAATGATCTATAAAGATAATTGTGTATCATTATAGTAAAAAAAATTCAAAAATGTAACTTATAGGGGAAAATTGGTTGATTATATTTTACCGGTGAAAATAATATGAATGAAAAATATATAAAAAATCATTCCTATGCTAGATAGTTAATAATTTTCGCGAGTAAGATTAAAATGATAACAATTGGGGTTTAGTAATGAATGGAGATCATCACCAAATATTGAAGATTCATTTGTGGGAGGTTTCTTCCAAGATTAATATCCTGGAAATTATATGATCCACATGGGAATTTAATAATAATATTAATTAAAATAGTGTGTTTATACAAAAATAGACCAATTTTTATGAAATGGGTACTCATATATCTAGGGAATGAATTTTTATGTGATATTTACTACTATAGAGAACTAGAATAAAATGATACAATTCATAGTTAAAGAAATGAATAGAAAAATCATTATTTTCTATATTTATTTCATGATATACGTTTTCTATTGGGTTTTATAAGATGTGTTGTACGTAGAACAACTGAATAGTTTTCTTTTCCTTGATGTTGATAAACAATTTTTTCATCTAAATAATGATGTATTTGGTTTTTCACATTCCCATAAAACATGGTATTCATAACATAATCATTATACGATATAACTCATTTTCATGGGTGGTGGGGTTGATTATAATATCCATTTCAATAAATAGAGTAAAAATATATGATGTTTATAGTGTTTTTAGATGACATAATTCATGGTTTAGTGGATGAAGAAATATTAAATATATTTATACAATTAATGAATTGAGAGTTCTAAACATAAATGATTGGAGAGATGATGTTTTTCCAAAGTTTGGAAGTGACATAAGGAAGGAATTGATCCTTATTTTTTCACTATAAATATTATAATGGGGTTTTAAATTGATTCAAAATTAGGGTTTTGAACATGATGGAAACTCCAATTTTTACTAAATGAAATTGAAAATAGATGACTTAGGTAATTCTGTCAATGTAGTATAGTACAAGTAAGTCATTTGAAGAATTTTATTATTAATAGTGACATGAACAAACATTTTATTTCCAAATCGTAGAAAAAATGATATCAAGCTAATCTTAATGAAATAAAAATTAATTATGTTATGAGGATAATATAGTACATTAAAGGTGTTGTTAAGTTCATTTTTCATGTGGTGAAGCATATTAGAAAAAGTTATTGGGATAAAAATTTGAATATGGTGATAGTTCTAATATAAAAGGACATAAACATCATCCAATTTCTTTTCTCATTATGGATTTTTCATGTTGTGGAGTATATAAAAAAAATGCATTTTTAGAACTCTATGTAGGTTGAATATTGTATAGTCACTACAGATTTCATTTAGTATCATTGGATAAACAAATAGCTTTACAAAAATTCAGTTAAAATAAAATTTATTATCATAATAAATTAAGACATTTTGATTTCAGTAAATCATAGGAAAAATATATTACATAATTCAAGGACAAATAAAGTTTATATAAAATATGACTTAATAATATATATAGTTTACCAATGGTTATTTATGTTTAATTATGTCCCATTTAACATCATGCTAAAAACATCATGAAAAATTCCATACATAATAAGTTTTCAAAAACTGGTAGCTGGATCTCACTTCCCTGTCAAACATCCCTACTTATATAGTGTATACGTGGGATCCACACACCACAATTTATGGTGTATTTTTCCTATGAACTGATCAATTACCTATTCCATATTTTATATCACTAATGAGTGTGCTTTTTATTTTTGACATAGGGGAATAATCCTTCTCAAATAAAGATGAAAATTTATACAAAGACGGAATTTATTGACCAGGGGGAGAGTTTTTTCATGTTTAATTAGGGAAACTATTGTAATTAATTTTGATTATAATAAATCTACATTGGGTTTTCATAATTACTACATGAATGGATTTATTAAAATCATTAAGGGAGTTCATAATCCCTTTGCGATGGAAACTAGTTCACTAATATCAAGAACAGAACTTTGGGAAATATTTCTTCCTCTTATAAGTACTAATCACGAATAGGATCCAAACCAAAAATTCATCTTGATCCTTCAATATTATGGGATAGCATTCCATTAAAAGTAAATATATATAATTAATTAAACAATTAGTCTAAATAGTGGTATAAAATAGAAACAATTAATGAATACACTAAACTGGAGTGAAATATATAACTAGAATTATTGATTCCAGAAAACATAACATATAAATATTAAACCAATGGAGTATTTTGGGCCTATAGGTACGATACATAATAATCTATAAATGAAACAGGAGAAGAATTTATTTTTGAAAAAAACACTATTCTGACAACCCAAGATCCATCACCATGACCCAATATTATCTACAAGTGGTTCTAAATAAACAAAACTCTAAAAAATAATAGACTAGGGAAAATGTTAATGAAAATAAGAGTTTCTTTAACCAAATTGTGTATATAGGGTCTAAGAGAAACATGACCATAAGGACTTCAAAAAAGAATTTATTCCATTTCCATTCAAAATATAATTTCAATATTTATTGATTTAATAAAAAATTAATATAGAAAATACAATTTTCTCATACACTTATGATAGAAGAAGATAACATAGTCTAATAACTTAATATAAAAAAACCCCTTTATGTAAAATAATGGTGTTACATTGAGAAAAATGATGGTTTATTACTCATTATAAATTTTATTAAAGAAAATATTCATTAAGTTTATCCTTCCAAAATAATCATCCAAATATTTATATTAATAATCAATTCAACCTAATAAATTAAAAAGATACATTCAAAATATATTTTAAATTTTGTCTAATGGTGGTAAATTGATGGTTGGACTCACTTGTTTTGATAATCCCAAATCATGTTTCATTTAGGTGATAATCATGTTTCTAAAATAGAATAATCATGTTTCATTAATATTTATAGTTTCAATTAAGTGACAACTATGGATCATTAATCTCATTGTTATATTGTTTTAGAATATAGTGAAAAACTTATCTAAGTAAAGGTCGCTATTAGTAGGGTCATCTATTGAAAGGTTTCCAATAGAAAGGTCACTGATAGAAAGGTCACCGATAGAAAGGTCATTCATAGAAAGGTCACCAATGAAAGGTCACAGATGAAAGGTCACCATTGAAGGTCACCAAAAATGGTTACCACTAAAGGTTATCATTGAGAAGGTTACCTCTAAAGGATGATGCTGAAGGTTACTATTGATAAGGCTAATGATAAAGGCTACCAATGCACACCTATTATTGAAGCCTATAATTGTGAAGGATACCATTACCATTCAAACGATGATTACCTTTCTATACGTTTTCAAATTTATAGGATTATTCTAACAGTCTTATTTAGTAAATTTAATGATGTTGACATTAATTAATGTTGATTGTAGACATATGAAGAGACCGTATCTAGTGAAAATATGAGGTACAAGGAGTACCACACGAGGTTTAATTATTACTATTTTCAAATCTAAAATATAAAAGATATGACTAAGGAAGAAATTATATACACCAAAGAAGCGTAAAAAATAGAGGAATTCATGATAAATAACATACTCGATAGATCAAAGAGAATAAGTAAGAATCATTTGAGGACTTACACTGTGAACCCAAGTGTCTCAAGAAGATCATTTTGGTGGAAAAAATTCAAGGCTGCCTTCTGGGATTCATCAACTCTCGATCAACATAAGAACCAAAACACATAGTTCCTAAAAGCTACAACCTAGATTTGTGACAAACTGTTTTGAGGAAAACTTCCCGAGAAAGACTCCAACAATAAATTTTTCACACCAAGGAGTCAAGAGTTGAACTGAACACACAAAAAGATTGTTAAACTCAATCTTATAATCATAGATCTATTGTGTTCCATTATCTTACATTTCTAAGAAGTGTGTGGGTCTGTCTCTTACACACATTGCCTTCTGTAATTGAACTGGAGGTTACTGAAAATCATCACATAAAACTTCACTTACACATTTTTTCCCACGTACAAATGTGGAAGAGGCCATTTGTGGTCTGTATTGTTTTTTTCCACAAAAAACTATGGTAGAGGGTGTGAACCCTGGAATGTTTTTAAAAACTATTGCAAAGCCCGATACAGGATGTGTATCAATTTTATCATTTATATAAACTTCTTAGTTGTTGGTGATCACCAAGTGGATAGGATTAAGTCTTAGTGTTAGACTAGACCTCTTGTTTAACTCCACTATGTACTATATTTTTTAATACTCTATTTTTTCTATATTCTGATGCATATAATTTTAAAAATAGAAAATTGTTTATCATTGATATTGATAGTTAGTTCGGGTTTGTGTGTCTATATTTTTTATTCAATCAAATTGTTTTAAAAGATGAAGAAATGGTTTACAATGATTCTACTGAGGTCTAATCACCCTTTGAGAAACTTGTTGACCAACTAAACATTTATATCTCTACTGCCTTAATTAACTATGTCGTTTCAAAATTGGTGGTCCTTACGAATAATGTTCTTAACAAGAATTTTAAGTAGGAACTCAATTCATCCCCCTCTTGAGAGTCCACTCCAACCAACATTTGGTATCAAAGGCTAATTTTATTTTTACTATCATAACTGTAGTGAAAGTAGTAAAATTATTTTCAACTGTGAATTTTGTAATATCTTCAAGATCCTAATATTTTTTTCATATATACATTTATATTTCTTTAAAATTCATATTAAAAAATGGATAATAGAGTTGAGATTGATACTAAAACCATTCCACCTTTCATTAATGGTAATAACTATGCTCGGTGGAAATGAAAATTGAAAATATATCTAGAAATCATGGGTCATGAAATTTGGAACACAATTGAAGAACAACATTCTTTTCCTCTTACTTCTTGGGACACATGGTCTCAGTTGACTAAAGTTTCATATAATAGTAACTATAAATCAATTAATTTGTTGTGATATTCTCTAGGTGATGAAGAATTTAAAAGATTATATGCCTGTAAAACTGCATATGAAATTTGGGATAATTTGGATATTCCTCATGAGTGAATAACCAATGTTAGAGAAATGATATTAAAAACATATACTGTTAAATATGTAATTTTTAAAATGAAGCTGGATGAACTTATATATGAAATTTATCTCTGGTTGAATGAAATATTAAACACCATGAGTCTTCTTGGTAAATTAGTAGACAATAGGGATCAGATTATGAGGTTTTTTTCGATTCCTACCAGATAGATGGAGAGGAACTTCAGTTTATATCCAATAATCTAGTGATATAGGCAAGCTACCAGTGAAGGAACTAATTGGAAAACTTAATATATAAGAACAAGATCATAAGGTAAATCACGAATCATATGTATAACCAATAAAGTAATATGTAGCATTCATGACTATTACCTAAAAGAGTAAAGATAAAGAAAAAGTTCATGGTCCTCTAGACACCTCCACCGGTAAAGTCTCAGACTCTAACAGTGAAGATTAGATGGATCATCTTGCTAAGAGATTAAATAATTTCTACCATAAGAAGAAGTTCATTAGAAAATAAAACTACAAAGGAAGGTATGATAGTAAAGTATAGTGGAAAAAGGACAGAAAATGGGATGGAAACACAAATGAAATAGTCTTCTATTAGTGTAGATGAAAAGGACATGGGAAGGTTGATTTCCCCAAGATGAAGTTTAAAATGAAATATGAAGACAAGGGCAGTGGATATAAAAATTCTATGAAAGATACATAGAGTTCATCAGAATATAGCTCTAGTGGATTTGACACTTCTCATATTGAAAATAATAAACATGAATACCTATGTTTCATGAAAGAAAAGTCTAAGGTAACACCCAATTTTTCTATACATAATTATTATTATCTTGAGAGTAGAAGTTAATGAAATAATGATGAGAATATAGCTAAGGATGAACTATTTGAAAATTGTGGAATTTTGGAGGGAACTTTTAATGAACTCATGGATAAATATAAATTATTAAAATGAGAACATCCTTTAAATTCTAATTATATGTTTGGTCTAGAAATTTGAGAAAGAAAAATGTTCTCATCTAATAAAAAATACAAATCATAAATTATCAAATGAGAAATTAAAAAGTGATTGTGAGAAGTTTACTGTAGGTAGAGATACCTTGACTATGTTTCTAGAAAAAAAATATCTCCAAAATATACAACATGTATAGGATATCAACCAGGAAAGAGAAGGATTATTAAATATAAATAGGTTCCAAAATATGGATAGTTCACTTCTAGTTCAAGTTCTGGAAAATCTTTTGAAAAACAATTTTCTAAATGACCTAACAATTTGTTCATGTATCAAAACATATCTGTTGATTACACGAAACTTGTGCGACAACTATGGGTTCCCAATGTTATAATTTATAACCTCTCTGGACCCAGGAAAATATGGGTACCAAAGTTACCAAACACTTGATCTGTTTTGCTGGAAAAGTTTTTGGAAAGATCATTTAAAGCTCTATGGTACTGGTACAGTGGATGTTCAAGACATATGAAAGGATATTATTCATGCTTCAAGAGCCTAATTAAAGTGGATGGTGGACATGTCACATTTGGTGATAATTCAATATGGAAGATCAGCAGCATAGGTCAGATTGGTAACCCTAATGCGATATTAATTTTAAAATTACTTTTTGTTGATTGTTTAAAATACAATCTACATAGTATCTTTCAGTTGTGTGATGATGGTTTTAATGTTGTGTTTGAAAATGACGCATGATTTTCATTCAATTCTAAAATTTATGAAACATTCACTACTCTTAGAGTTGAAAATTTATATGTTGTTGATTAAAGTTATTTATTTAAGAAAAATTTTTCTTGTTTAAATGCTTTATATAAAGAATTCTAGTTATGGCACAAATGATTATGACACTGTAATGTGCACTCACTTAGGAAACTAACTAGGAAAGGTTTAGTCAGAGACTTACCTAAATTATAATTCCCACATAACAATGTTTGTAACCCTTGTCAAAAAGGAAAACAATAGAAAATGTATTTCAAACCAAAAAAAAATTTCTACATCTCAACCACTTGAGTTGGTTTACATGGATTTGTTCGGACCATCTAGAATTTCATATTTAAATGGGAAGCACTATTTTTATGTTCTTAAAGATGAATTTTATAGAAATAATTTGTTATAATTTATAGATCACAAAAGTGAAGCATGTTCTTATTTTATTAAATACTCCAAGTCTGTAGAAACTCATAGTGGACTTAGAATTAAGAACATGAGAAGTGATCATGGTCATGACTTTTGAAATCATGAATTTGAATTGTTTTGATCATGAAATGGCTATTATCACAATGTCTCTTCTCTTAGAATATCTCAAAAAATGGAGTAATAGATAGAAGAAATATAACACTTCAAGAGATTTCCCAGACTATGCTAAATGAGTATAATTTACCTATCTATTTTTGGCCTGAAGCTATTAATTCATCCTGTTACATTATCAATAGAGTCTTAATCATACCTATTCTTAAGAAAACACCATATGATATCTGGAATAAAAGGATGCCTAAGGTTAACTACTTTAGATTTTTTGGTTATAAAGTCAATATCCTTAACACTAAGGATAATGTTGATAATTTTTCCTCTAAGAGATATGAAGTAATTTTCCTAGGTTAATCAATCTTCAGTAAAGCTTATAGAGATTCCATATGAGAACCAAATGTGTGAAATAATCGGTTCATGTAAAATTTGATGTGATAGATCCACATGAACCAAATACCTCAGTTTAACATCTTGAATAAGATATTTCAATTCAAGAACTTGATGATAAAGGCTGTGAACCCTTATAAAAAACAACCAGTTCTAGAATTTTTTTTCAGAATCTGGGGATAGTGAATCTGAACCTATAAGAAACCATGAGGAGTCTAGTTCAAATCTTCCTAAAGGTATTAGAACTCTCAAGATTGATCCTTTAGATGCTGTAGTTGGTGATCTAAATAGGGGAACAGAAACTAGAGATTTTGTAAGAAACCATGTTGAACATATAACCATTCATTCACAATAAGAACCTAAAAATAGGAATGATGTAATCAATTATAAATTTTAGGTGATAAGATATTAAAGAAGAATTAAATCAGTTTGAATGAAACAAGTTCTAGGAAATATTAGAATGCCCTAAAGACACTTTGACCATAGAAACTAAACGGGTTTTTAGAAATAGGGTTGATGAATATTGAAACATAGTTACAAATAAGGATAGACTAGTTGCACAAGGATATAGTCTAGAAGAAGGAATATACTATGAAGAAACCTTCACACATGTAGCTAGACTAGAAGCCATTAACATACTACTTACTTTTTTAGCTCATCTCAATTATAAACATTATCACATGGATGTCAAAAGTGTATTTAGAAATAGGTACATAGTGGAGGATGTATTTGTTGAACCACCCCCGGGTTTTAAAAATACCCATTTTTTAAATCTTGTCATTGAAAATTATAAACCACTATATGGTCTAAACCAACCTCCATGATCTTGGTATGATAGACTTAGTTCCTTTCTTATTTACAAAAGATTTACTAAAGGAATAAAGGATCCTACACTTTTTATTAAATGGATTTATAGGGATGTTTCAATAGAACAGATTTATGTACATGACATTATATTTGGATCCTCTAAAAAATCATTATGAACTGATTTCTCAAAAATGATGCATGATGAATTTGAAATGAGTTCAATGGGGGAACTTAAAATTTTTCATGGATTTCGAAATTTTCAAAATAAAAATGGTATTATTTTAAATCAGAGTAAATATACTAAGGATATTTGAAAATGTTTTGGCTTGGATGGAAATAATGGCAGTGATAAACCTATGAGTTTCCCCTGTAATTTGGATGCTGATGAAACCGGTAAACTACTAGATCAAACATATTACATAAGTATGAGTTGGAGTTTTCTCTATCCTACTGCTAGCATACTTGATATTATGATCAGTGCAAGCATGTGTTCTCAATTTCAGGCCAATCCCACAGAGTTTCATTTAACTAATGTTAAAAGGATATTTAAATATCTCAAGTATAATTCAAAATTAGGACTATTTTATCCAAGAGTAAAATCATTTTATTTAACAAGTTATTTGGATTCTGACTTTTCTGGTTAAATGGTAGATAGAAATAGTACCTCTAGAACATGTCAATTTTTGGTAAGTCACTAGTATCATGGTGTATTATGAAACATGGTTTTGTTCCATTATCTACTACTTAAGCTGAATATATACCTGTTGGTAGTTTTTGTTCTCAGATTCTATGGATGAAACAAACTTTACTAGAATATGGATATCAATTCAAACAATTTTTTAAAAAATGTGATAAAAAAGTGATATTAACATCTCTAAAAATGCAGTATCTCATGCTAGGACGAAGAAAATTATTGTGAGTCATCACTTCTTGGGAGACCATTTTCAAAGAGGTGATATCACTATTGAATTCATTGGCACTGAACATCAATTTGTTGATAAATTCACAAAGCCATTGCATTTTGAGAGGTAAAATTAATCAAGCATGAGTAATGTATGATAAATAGGTTTTTTAGGAACCTCACTATTGGACCTCACCAATAGAAACCTCATCATTAGAACTCACCGTTAGGAACCTCACCATAGGACCTCACCGTTAGGAACCTCACCTTTGGACCTCACCATTAGGAACCTCACCATTAGAACTCACTGTTAAGAACCTCACCATTAGACCTCACAGTTAGGAACCTCACCATTGGACCTCACAGTTAGGAACCTCACTGTTGGACCTCACAGTTAGGAACCTCAATGTTGGACCTCACCATTAGGAACCCCACCATTGGACCTCACTGTTAGGAACGTCACAGTTGGACCTCACCGTTAGGAACCTCGCTGTTGGACCTCACAATTAAGAACCTCACCGTTGGACCTCACAGTTAGGAACTTTAGTTTTGGACCTCACAGTTGGGAACCTCACCGTTAGACCTCACTGTTAGGAACTACGCCATTGGACCTCGTAGTTCGGAACCTCACCCTTGGACCTCACCATTAGGAACCTCACTATTGGACCTCACCGTAATGAACATTGTCATTGGAAATCACTGTTAGGAAACTCTCCATTAGATCACACCATTAGGAACCTCACCATTGGACTCACCATTAATAACCTCACCGTTGGACCTCACCATTAGGAAGCTCACAGTTGGACATCACCGTTAGAAACCTCACTATTGGACCTCACTATTAGAAACCTAACCACTGGACCTCACCATTGGGAACCTCACCGTCAGACCACTCTATTAGGAACCTCACTGTTGGACCTCTCTATTTGGAACCTCACTATTGTCACCTTAATGATATTCAACATTTCCAAGACTTCCCATTAATCTACCAGAATCTGAAATGTTTTTAATTATTTATTTCTTTTAATTGATTTGATTTTGGATCCCTAAATGATACAATTAAAGTACAACCCACAATTTGATCAACTTCTACTCTCTCCCAAACCTCTTTATCCCTAATATTAGAACCTCACCTTCTACTAAAACCTTGGAACCACTCCAGATTGAAATAGAAGGATAGAAGAGACTGTTAGTCAGTGATGAGGGATATGTGCTGAATCCTTCGAGACCTCGAGCTAGGTCGAGTATAAGAAGATGGGCAGTGGGAAAGCTAACCAACCCACATTTTTCTAAGAGGGAAATCTTGGTTGAGAAGGATGTAATCTCAGAATGGCTGACATCGAGCAGGTCATTGGTTCTAAATTCCCTTAAATCTCATGACTCGGTCAAATGCTTTTCTAATAACAATGGAACTTGTTACTGAAAGCTAGTGAAGGAGTTATTTGAGTCTCTAAAGTTTGAGAAGTCTGAGGATGAGAATATAATGTCTTCAAAGGTAAATGGGGTATTTGTAAGATATTACTCTATTGAATGGGATGACTATTTAAGAGTGCCACATGAAAGGATTTTTGATTAATATTTAGGAGTGGTTCCTCCCACTAGCGAGTTCTTCTATTATGAATAATCTTTGGCTGAACTGATAGGGAATGGGATCCCTAGGAAATTCATTGCTGCTAAAATTGAAGGAGAAAATATCTTTCTGTTTAATTTTGTTCTGAATGTTTTGAGACCAAGGATATGGGACTTTTCTACCTTGAAATATCAAGATGTTTTTCTTTTGTATCTGTAGATGCAAGGAATGAAGATAAATTTGGGTAGATTTGTGTTGATTCAGTTAGGGGATATGACAAAGCCTAGTTCCAAGTCCAATGCTTTGTTTTATGCTAGATTGACATCCATAATATTGAAAGTGAAATTATTTCATATAAATAAAGATGAAATAGATATTGTAAGGGAACATTTATACATCACCAAGATAATTTTCAATTTTATGAAGATTAGATGAAACCCATGAAAAAGAATATGGGTAAATGATGAGGCTAATCTATATGATGAATTGAACCCAATTACTCATCTTACTATTTCTAAGGATAAGAGAGACCCTGGTATGAAGCCTAATTATGTTGATCATTCTTACTCAGATGAAGAAGAAGAGGCTGTTGTTATTAAAGTCAAATAGGAATCTCCTAGAGATGATTTTAGTGATCTTGACCTTCCTCATGACAATATTGTATCTTTTGGTGAGACTAGCCCACCAAAAATACAACCTAGAAGAGAGACTATCCTAAAAGATAGTGTTGATGAGGAAACCAATGAATAATAAAGAGTTAAAAATGTATTAGGAGACATTATAGAGACATGAGAGGAGGAATATGACACTAAATATAGTCATGATGACTTTGAGATAACTTCTTGTGAAAGTGAAGAATAATTTCTAAGTCTCAGTCCTCTAATAGGTTATATAGAAATTGTATACAGTGTAGATGAAGTGGTTGTTGATTCAGTTGAAGTTGGAATTTCGTGGGAAGTAGTTGAAGATTCTGTAGAGGAAGTGGTAGTGGACCCTATTGATGATTCTTTTGATCATGGAGTTATTGAAAAGATGAATGTGGTTGATCAGAAGAATTCTCCAAGTAAGGGGCAAGAACCTATTTCTACAGGTACAGTTTTGATTGCTCATGGGATAGAAGATCGTTCAAAAGACCCTAGATTTGTTCTCTTTGCCTTAGATTATGGATACATTGATGATGATGAGCCTATCATAAGTCCTTCAATTCATTCTGTTATAGAGACCAATATTGTACAATCAGTAGTTCTTTTTCCTCGAGAGTATGTGTAGAAAGATGACTTAGAATCTATGACGTCATACTTTAAGAGACTTTTTGAAGAGAAATATATAGAGATAGAGAGAACAGTGGACCTACATCAAGAAGTTATAGAATTTTCCTTATAGAGAGTTATTTCCACCACTCACTCAAATATACTACATGAAGTGGAGTATTGTACAAATCAGATCAGAACCTTATAAGAGTCTATGGAATCAGTGAAGCAGTCAATTGCCAGATTAGACTCCTATATGGATTCTTGGGTGCAAGTGGATTGTGATCTTAGATATGTTAAAAATGTGGTTCATAAAATGGTCACTATGTTTAAATACTTTAAGAAGTATATAGAGACACATGTGAGTGGCCAGGATGATGATGTGAAGATTCTAATCAGTGGGTTGACCAAATCTTTTAAAGAGACAGTGGATTTTACTATAGAACCTCTATGTGAACCTGCTTCATCTTCATCCTCTCCTCCTATTCATTTAGAAGCATTCAAATCGGTTGTTATAGAAAAAGTGGATAAATTCTCCAGTGCTAGTACCTCAGACCCTCGGTCTATAGGTCAGGTCATTTCCACTACCAAGGAAATTCATAAAATTGTGGGATATTTGCTAAGGGAAGCTTCTCAAGATCAGAAGTCAATCATTAAGAATGATTACTTCTTTTAAAAAAAATTTACACTACGCATCATATGGATGGTCACATTAAGCTGTTGTTGGAGAACTTGAGGATCCCACCTGTCACTCAGGCATTTAAGGATCATGTTAGAAAACTCAGAGAGCTGGATCCTTCCTAAGAGTAATTTATGGAGAATAAAGATGATTTTATATAAGTTATGGAATGAAGAGGATGAAACACCCCAAGCTTCAATGGTACGCTTCTCTTTGGATAATACAGCAGCGTGTTTTGTATGAAACTTCGAGTTCTAACACACACCAAAACCAATCAAACATGCCGTTATGAATATTCATACCCAATTTTTGAAATTTTATAAATTTTATCTTTCAAAATGGACTTCATTTTTGGATTCGGAGTATTGAAATTAGCTTCGGGTGAATTTTTGGTGTTTTTCTGAAAACATTCAATTTTTGATGAATTGTGAAAAAACACTGAGTTATAGTTTAAAACCAAATTTTTTTAAATAATTATATATTTTATTTAAATTTAATTATGGTCAAAATGGATACATAATACCCATATAAGTTCAAGTTAATTCATTGGAGTTAGTTTAAAATAATTTAAGATATATAAAAATTTTATGGAACTTTTCACCGTCTTTTACACACCTCCTAAGAGAATTTGGAAATTCACATAAAACATAATTTTACCACTTATGTGAGTGGAATTTAGAAAATATGAGAGACACGGTTAATATCAAGGAGTAAAATTTGGTTCAATAAGATAAAAATAATTTTTGGTGGATATTAACTTTTGACTTGTATTTACCACGGTTAAAAGTAAATGGGGTTATTAAGGGTAAAAATGATATAAATATTACCCTAACACATGTCCTAATTCTATTGGAAAAGTTTATCTCGACCAAAAACAACCATAGGAATAAAATATTATCATTTAGGTCCAATTGGATTAGATTGGGACATTTATTATTATTTAATTCAATGAAGAGTTAAAAGAGTTAAAATAAAAGTTCAATTACTAAACCATTTTTAATATCAGGATATACATAAGATAAATTCTATTATTACAATCCATTATAAAGATAAACATATTTCCTACATAAGATTATTTTATTTATAATCTTTAGACATTAAATAATTTAATTTATTTATGACACAATGGTTATGTTGTAATTACCTAATTAATGAAATATTAAAATACTAGATATTATAAATATCCAAATAAATATAATTAGAGACTTTTTATGAATTAAACTAATTTTATAGGTTAATATGACATATTATTATTGGTTATATAAATTATTTTTGAAGTAATAATCCTGTTGTGAAATTATCAAACACAAAATACCCAATAGTTTCAAAATTGACATAAAAGAGTTTTGAAAAAAATATATTATATTATTAATTTATATTCTATTTTTAAAAACATAAGGGTTGGCCAAAGGTCTTATATATTGATAGTTGTATCATAAATGGACCACTTGGGTGTCTCTTGGAGGTATATAGTAATTTTATTAACTATATAATATAAAAATACAAAGAGACATAGAAAATGTCAATCAATTTAACTAAGAGATGAATATAAATGATAAGGATAATATAGTGACCCTAACCTATCTAAAATCTATTGTTTCAAAGTATTTATACTCATACCCACCTTAGACTTTAATTTATACACTTTGGTTCCATTGTAAACTGAATATGAATTTATTATAATATAATATTTCTAGATTTTCTTAAGGTGCCCCTCACCCCTCTTATAAAAGGGCACCCCTCTCTCTCTAATTCACACATTAAAAGCCTTTTTCCCCTACCAAACCATGCCCCAAAATTCTATAAAATTCCCCCCACTTCATCCTAGAGGCCTTAGTTTGATCATAAAGCCATCCTATGGAGCCCGTTTGATCAAATGAAAAGGAAGTACCCGAAGAAGAGGTAATGTTTTCACCACCCTCTTTCATGTTCCTTTCTTCTTCAACTTATTCTTTGTTTGTTATTTCCATTATAAAATAATAACTCCGGTATCTTCTACATACATTGATGTTATTATAAATATGTTACAACCATATTTTGTATTTTATCCATCATTTGAATGACATGTCACCATACGTGCGTACGTACGGCTTACCGTCTCCACGTCGTGGTGTAATTGTTATTCAAAACATTATTCCTTGGATGGGTATGATAATGATTTGAAATTGATGTAAATACTAAATAAAACATGATAATGATTCTGTATATATGATATAACCTCCCATTGTATATTATTTTAATATCAAAATAATGTCATTGTCACTCGTGCGTACGTATAGACTACCGTCTCCACGAACGTGATGAGATTAATTCCCCATCGTATCCATTAAAGTGTAATTCTCATTTGATGATTAAAAATAATTTTTAAGGACTTCATATAATTCTGGATATGAATAAGATACAATCTATACATAACAAACACAGTTTATGTAACCAATCATATAAATGAAAACAAGTAAGTTAACACCCGAAACAATGATAATACTAAGATATTATTAACAAAGCAATGTTAAAAGATCATATATGATATAATATTAATTTAAATTATTCTTGTATAATTTAAGAACAATTATTTCACCATTATACATGAGTTTAACCAACCCTCGACCAAGGAAAAGTACAAGCTAAGGGAATATTTCACAATCTCTTCATTATATGAGGTTGTTTATACGTAATTATCTATTGGGCCCTCTTTATCATCCACATCCATGTTTCTTAAAAATGTATTTCAAATCATTAATAATATTTAATAGTCTATGGGTTAATGTAATTTATACTCTTTTTGAATTTTTACAATTATTTTATAAAGTAATCTTTCTTTCATTTTCCAAACAAGGTCCCTCTTAACCTTTTCGGAAGAATCAATGTAAGAATGTCTTTTTTAACTTATACAGCGGGTGCATCTATTTTCCACCATTATTATATCAATGAATGTTCCCTTAAAATCTTATAAGAATATTTTCACATTTAATATTTTCTTTTATAATTATGTGACTTTTTAATGATTTCAAAAAAGAGATATTTCTCTCAAGTAGTTTTGATTTCATCTATGGAAACATCCTTTGATAGATTTTAAGCTTATTTGAAGTTAATTTATTATGATACAATACGTCCATATTTTATTTAAGGTTGTGTGATATGTTTTACTATGGATGTGTTATTTTTATACAATTCATGGTTTATGGAGAAAGTATTGACATTTCGTATGTTAGTTTTAATACGAATGATTATGTTATGTTTAAACCTGTTCATATGAGAAATGTATTGGACTTAATAGGTGACGGGTGTAGCCTGCTATAGCTCCTCAATGCATTGGTAGGTCTCATGAGACAAAATAGTTTCTTGGCATAAGTCCTTGACAAAATCGTATTTGTACTCTTAGCACAAGGTCTTGACTATGTGGTTATGATAGTCTGACATTATGCATTCCATCATTAGTAAAGTGGTTATTGATATTACATGTGATTATTTTACTAGTATAATATCGATGTGAATAAGTGAATGGAATTATTTCATTTTATCTTTTCCATATTATACTGAAGTCCAAGTTTAAAAGGATTTTGTTTTAGGTATACATTGCCTTAAATGTTTATTCTTATTTATGAAAGTTTCTGCTATATTGTTATCCATACTGGGCATTTGAGCTCACCCCTTTCTATGTTTTATTTTTTTCAGGATGTGAAGAAGTATATTATGAATGACCTATAGGGATAGTATAAGGCGATATGGGTGTGGAGACAAGATGTTGTTTTAGTTTTCACTTTATAATGTAATGTAAACTTTTTTAATGTATCTAGTGTTTCCAAGGCTAATAAACTAATCAATCTTTCAAGATTTGATATTTTGTGATCATGAAAATGTTAATTAATAATGCCCCGACTTTGGGTAACTGGGGTCAGGCGTTAGAGTTGGTATCATAGGAAGTTTAGTACAAACCATGGAAGCTAGATTTAGATAAACTCTGATTAGAGCACATAGCCCTAAGATAGTCTTTGTGGATTAGTATAGAAGAACTTCCTAGAATTTTGGTATTAAAGAGATTTTGTGAGTTTTACGAGCAATAAATCCCTCTCTGGATAGGAGCAGGTAGAGGTGGCTCTGGCACAGATGTACCTAGGGTTATAACTTAAAAACACCGCTTTGAGCAAGACTCGAACGGGAATGGGTGCACGACAACGGGCCTTGTTGCACTCTTGGCTATGAAACTCCCAGGGATATGCTTATGATAATTCTAATTTTCTATACAGACCATTATAAAGGTTTTATGAGTATATACTTCCTCAATGAAATTTTTTTTATGATTATGGATTATATCTATAAATAGTCCAATTTATGTTAAGTGTTTTACAAGTATGGAATTATGTATTTTAATTCATAAACTGATATAGTTTATTCCATTATTTAGAAATGGATTCTAGTGGAAGAAATGGAAATCGTATAAATGCACGCACTCCATGTAGAGATTTCCCTCCGACTCAAGATAATTATAGTGGATCTGGTGATAAAACTAATGATGATTAGCTAATCACCGTACTTGGACAATTGACTCAGATTATGAATAATAACCTTACCCGTATGGAGCACACTGATCCATAGCATGAAGGATCAATGTTAGATCACTTCATGAGGAAACAAACACCAACATTCAATGGGAGTACAAATACATTTGTAGCTGATAAATGGATAATTTCCCTAGAGAAAATATTTCAAGCTTTAGGGAGTAGTGAAAGGGAAAAGGTTATCATGGTAGTTTACCGCCTCACTAGAGATGCTAATCAATGGTGGTCATTGATTCAAAACACAAAAAAAGATGATGAAGTATCAAATATGTAATGGAGGGAGCTCAAATAGATTTTCATAGAAAAATACTTTCCTCATTACCATCAAGATGATATGGATAGGAAATTTTTGAGTCTGAGAGAAAAGGAGGATGAGAATGTGGCAAATTATGAGGCTAACTTTACAATGTTAGAGAGGTATGATGCAGATTATATACATAACCCAATAAGTAAGATTGATCATTTCTTTGATATGTTAAAACCATTTCTCCGTTGAGAATTAGTCTCATAAACCTTCTCATTGTACAAATATATTGTCTCATGTGCTATCAAGATAGAAAACAAATTCTCTAAGTCTTATGACTTTAAAGAAAAGAAAGATTAGAAGAGATCTTTTGATCACTCTTGAAATGGAAATAAGGGGAAGAAGGGAAAGGTTGAATATCCATATTGTAGTAAATGTGGGAAGAAACACCCCAGTACTTGATTGAGGGGAATTGGAGTCTGTTACAAGTCTGGTGAAAAAGTCCACCAAGCTCATGATTGCAAGGGGAAGAAAGAAGCTACAGATGTTCAATACTACAACTGCAGGGAGATGGGAAATTATGCAAATTAATTTCCTAAGAATCAGGGGAACCTACCTCAGAAAAGGTCAAGGGATCATGTCCAAGCATATGCTATCACAACTTCTGAGGTAGAATCTTTGAAAGATGAGGTGGCAGGTAATTTAATGGTTTCCTCAAGTTTAGAAAATTCATTATTTGATTCGGGATCATCACATTGTTTCATACCTTCCCAATTTTCTATGAAAATTAGATATTTCCTATTTTATTTAACAAGTGATTTGTCAATCAAAACTCCAAAGTAAAGTATAATTGCAACAAATTTTTTTGAATCAGTCCCCATTAGAGCACATAAATGTTCTTTATCTACAGATCTCATTGTCAAACCTATGATTGAATTTGATATAATCCTCGGTATGGATTGGATTTTAGACTATGCTCCATAAATTTAATTTAAGAAGATGGAGGTTATTGTTTTTGATGATGATAATAAGGAACACCTTATCTTTAGAGAGGAATCATCACCACCTATTTCTTACCTAGATCCACCCCCAGTAGCTCAACTAAATTAAATTATTGGGGAGGAATATAATGAAATGATTGTGGGTGAGGAAAGGAATGTTCAAATGGAGGACATACCAATTGTGAAATATATGTATATGTGTTTCCAGAAGATTTACCTAGACATCCTACAGAATGAGAAATTGATTTTTCTATTGATTTAATTCTAGGTTCAAGTCCTATATCGAAGACACCTTATATAATAGGCACAGTAGAATTAGTTGAACTAAAGAAACAACTAGAGTTGTTGATTAATAAGGGTTTTATTCGCCCTAGTGTTTCTCCATGGGGATCCCCTATCCTTTTTGTTAAGAATAAAGATGGATCTATGAGGTTATGTATCAAATATAGGGAAATCAATGCTATAACAATAAAGAAAAAGTTTCCCCTACCTCATATTGATGATTTATTTGACCAAATTCATGGAGATCAATACTTTTCAAAGATTTACCTTCGATCTGGATACCATCAGTTGTGTGTGAAGAAGGAATACATTTTGAAGATAGCATTTCGAACCAGGTACGTGACTTATGAGTTTAAAGTAATGCCTTTTGGGATGACTAATGCACCCTCTGTATTCATGGATCTTATAAATAGATTTATCAAGGAATATCTCAGTGATTTTGTGATGGTATTTATTGATGATATATTGGTATAATCTAAAAGCTGCGAAGATCATGAAAATCACTTGTGCATTATCTTGGAGAATCTGAGAAGAAATGAATTATATGGGAAGTTTAGCAAGTGTGAATTCTGGCTTCAGGAGATTTCTTTTCTTGGCTATATTGTCTCTAATGATGGAATATCTATTGATCCTTCTAAGACCATGTCAATCCAAGAATGGCCTGCATCGATGAGTAAAACTGAGATGTGCAGTTTTATTGGTTTAGCAGGTTATTATCGGAATTTCGCCCAGAATTTTTCCCGATTGGCTAACCCATTAATGAAGCTCACGTGTAAAGGGGTTAAATTTGTCTAAACCAAAGATTGTGAAGAATGATTTGAAGAAATGAAGCTAATATTAGTCAATGATCCAATACTGAATCTACCATCGGGGAAGGATGGGTTCGTTATTTATAGTGATGAATCGAAGAAAGGACTTGGTTGTGTCCTTATGCAGAATGATAGGGTTATTGCATATGCATCACGACAGCTAAAAATTAATGAGAAATACTATCCTACTCATGATCTTGAGTTAGCTGCTGTAATAATTTCTTTGAAGATATGGAGACATTATATCTTTGGTAAAAAATGTGAGATTTATACTGATCACATGATTTTGATGTATATTATCTCACAGAAAGAACTCAACATGAGGCAAAGGAGATGGTTTGAACTACACAGGGATTATGATTGCATGATACACTACCTCATTAAAAAGGCAAATAAGGTGGAAGATTCTTTGAGCAGAAAAGATCATGAAGTTTTGAACAAGATGATAGTTGAAAGGGATCCCTACTTCATGGATTTAGTAATGATGGATACGGGAATCACCATGGAAGGTGAAACATCAATGCTTTTTTAAATAGTTTCCAAACCATCTTTACTATAATGGATTAAGAGTTCTCATAATGATGATGAATAATTTCAAAAGAAGATTACATCTGGGAATGATGGAAGATTGAGATACATTGTGTATGAAGAAGGAATTTTAAAATTTTTGAAGAGACTTTGTGTTCTCGATATACCTGATCAGAAAATGGAATTTTTAGATGATTCTCATAGCTCTAATTTCTCTATAGACCCTGGGAGCACCAAAATGTATAGAGATGTGAAGGAACATTTTGGGTGGGACAAAATGAAGAGGGAGATTGCTGATTTTGTGTCAAGATGTATGGTTTTTCAACAAGTGTAACCTGGAAGGCAACAACCTTGAGGAGTCATGCAAACTCTTCCCATATCAGAGTTGGAATGGGACAATATTACAATGGACTTTGTCATGGGGCTACCAAAGACTCCTAGAAGGAATGATGCAATATGGGTTATTATTGATCATCTTACCAAGCCATCAAATTATCTCTCAATAAGAGAATATCTACCCCTAGAATGTTTATAAAGAATATATATTAATGATGTTTTGAGACTTCATGGAGTGCCCATATCCATTGTTTCTGATCATGATCCCCGTTTTCCTTCAAGATTCTAGAAAATTATTTAGAAGGCCTTGGATACTGAACTTCATTTGAGCACTGCATACCATCCTCAAATAGATGGAATATCATAATAGACTATTCAAACCTTTGAAGACATTTTGAGATCATGCTCACTTGACTTTTAGGGTATGTGGGATCAATATTTACCTCTGGTGTAATTTTACTATAACAATAGGTTCCATTCAAATATTCAGATGGAACCATATAAAGCGTTATATGGAAAGAGATGTCGCACACCAACCTATTGGGATGATATTAGGGAAAAAACTCATAGGCCCGGAACCGGTGGAGGAAACAATGGAAAAGGTAAAGGTAATACAAAACCACATCAAAGTAGCTCAATGCAGGCAGAAGAGATATACTGACAACCGAAGGAAGGATTTGGAATTTCAGGTAGGAAATCATGTTTTATTAAAGGTATCTCCATGGAAGGGAGTTATACATTTTGGTAAGAAAGGTAAATTGAGTCCCAGGTACATAGGACCTTTCGAAATTCTAGAATTAATTGAGGCTGTAGCTTTCCGTTTGGCAATGCCGCCAAATCCATCCAAACTTCAAAACGTGTTCCACATATCATTGTTGAGAAAATACATGGCTGACCCAACACATGTACTCACTTACGATGAATTAGAACTGGAACCCGATCTGTCTTATTGTGAATATCCCATTAGGATTCTTGATACAAGAGAACAAGTGCTGAGAAACTGGACAACTCGTCTGGTAAAAGTTCTATAGATAAACCATAAAATGGAAGAGGCAACGTGGAAAATCAGGGAAATTATGATGAAGAATCACGTGAGTCTTTTCATGTGGTAGTATTCAATAAATTTCAAGAAAGAAATTATTTGAAGGAGGGGAGAATGTAACACCCCAAGCTTCCACAGTACGCTTCTCTTTCAATAATACAGTAACGTGTGTTGTACGCAACTTCGAGTTCTAACACACACCACAACCAATCAAACTGGCCGTTATGAATGGTAATACACACTAATTGAAATTTTATAAATTTTATCATTCAAAATGGACTTCATTTTTGGACTCGGAATATTGAAATTAGATTAGGGTGAATTTTTTGTATTTTTCTGAAAATATTTCATTTTTTATGAATAGTGAAAAAATATTGAGTTATAGTTTAAAACCGACTTTTTATTTAAATAATTATTTATTTAATTTAAATTTTATTAATGTCAAAATGGATACATAATACCTATATATGTTCAATGTAATTCATTGGAGATAGTTTAGAATAATTATATATATATAAATTTTATGGAACTTTTTACCGTCTTTTACCCACCTCCTATGAGAATTTGGAAATTCACATAAAACATAATTTTACCACTTCTGTGAGTGGAATTTAGAAAATACGAGAGACCTGGTTAATATCAATGAGTAAAATTTGGTTCAATAAGATTAAAATAATTTTTGGGTAATAGTAATTGTTAACTTTTATTTACCACGGTTAAAATTAAATAGCGTAATTAAGGGTAAAAATGATATTAATATTACCCTAACACATGTCCTAATTCTATTTTACAAGTGTATCTAGACCAAAAATAACCTTAGGAATAAAATATTATCATTTAGGTTCAATTGGATTAGATTGGGACAGTTATTATTATTTAATTCAATGAAGAGTTAAAAGAGTTTAAATCAATGTTTAATTACTAAAAACTTTTCATATAAGGTTATACATAAGATATACTCAATTATAAATATTCATTAGAAAGATAAAACTATTTCCTACATAATGGTATTTTATTTTTAAATTTTAAACAATAAATAATTTAATTTATTTTTGACACAATGGTGATGCAGAAATTTCCTAATTAATGAAATATTAAAATAATTGATATTATAAATATCAGAATAAATATAATTTGAGTCTTTTTATGAATTACAATAACTTTTTAGGTTAATATTACATATTAGTATTGGTTATATAAATTGTTTTCGAAGTAATAATGCATTTGTAAAATTATCACAAACAAAATACCCAATAGTGTCAAAATTGACATAAAAGAGTTTTGAAAACAAATATTATATTATTAATAGATATTCTATTCCTAAAGACCTAAGGGTAGGAAAAAGGACTTATATAATGATAGGTGTATCATTAATTAACCACTTTTGGTTCTCTTGGAGGAATATAGTAATTTTATTAACTATATTATATAAAAATACAAAGCGGCATGGTAAATGTCAAACTATTTAACTAAGAGTTAAATATAAAAGATATGGTTAATATAGTGACCCAAACCTATGAAAAATCTATTGGTTGAAAGTATATCAATCCATACCCACCTTATATTTTAATTAATCCACTTTTGAGACATTAAAAACCGAATATGAATTTATTATAAAATAATATTTCTTGCTTTTCCTAAAGTGCCCCTCACCCCTCTTATAAATGGGCGCCACCCTTATCTCTAATTAACACATTCAAATCCTTTTGGATCTATCAACCCCTGCCAAACTATTCTCTAATCTTCCCTCACTTCATCCTAGAGGCCTTAGTTTGATCAGAAAGCCAACCTATGGAGCCCGTTTGATCAAATGAAATGGAAGTACCCAAAGAAGAGGTAATGTTTTCACCACCCTCTTTCAAGTTCCTTTCTTCTTCAACTTATTCTTTCTATGTTATTTGCATTATAAATTAATAACTCCAGTGTCTTCTATATACTTTTATGTTATTATAAATATGTTACAACCATATTCAGTATTTTATCCATCATTTTAATGACATGTCACCATACGTGCATACGTACGACTTACCATCTCCACGTCATGGTGTAATTGTTATTCAAAACATTATTCCTTGGATGGGTATGATAATGATGTGAAATTGACATAAATAATAAATAAAACATGATAATTATTCTTTATATATGATATACCATACAATTATATATTATTTTAATATCAAAATAATGATATTGTCGCTCGTGCATACGTACAGACTACCGTCTCCACGAATGCGATGAGATTCATTCCCCATCATATCCCTTAAATTGTAATTCTCATTTGATAATTAAAAATCATTTTTAAGGACTTGATATAATTCTAGATATGAATAATATACAACCTGTACATAACAAACACATCTTATGTAACAAAACATATAAACTAAAACGAGCATTTTAACACCCGAAACAATGATAATACTAAGATATTATTAACAAAGCAATGTTAAAAGATCATATATGATATCATATTAATTTAAATGATTCTTGTATAATTTAATAACAATTATTTCACCATTATATAGGATTTTAACCTACCCTCGACCAAGGAAAAGTACAAGCTAATGGAATATTTCACAATCTCTTCATTATCCGAGGTTGTTTATATATAATTATCTACTGGGACCTCCTTATCATACACATCCATGTTTCTTAAAAATTTATGTCAAATAATTATTAATATTTTAAAAACTATGGTTTAAAGTCATTTATACACTTTTTGACTTCTTATAAAAAATTTATAAAGGAATATTTCAAACGTTTTCCAAACAAGGTCCTTTTTAACCTTTTCGATAGAATCAAGGTAAGAATGTCTTTTTTAACTTATACGGTGGGTGCGGCTATTTTCTGCCTTTATAAAATTGTCAAAGCTTCCCTTACAAGATTATAAGAATATTTTCAAAGTAAATGTTTTCTTTTATAATTATGTGACTTTTAAATGATTTCAAAAAAGAGATATTTCCCCCAAATAGTTTTTATTTCATCTATGTCAATATCCTTTGATGGTTTTTAAGATTATTTGATGTTTATTTATTATGATACAAAACTTCAATATTATATTGAAGGTTTTTTGATAAGTTTTTATGTGGATGTGTTATTTTTATACAATTAATGGTTTATGGATAAAGTATTGACATTTCGTATGATAGTTTTAATACGAATGTTTATGTTATGTTAAAACCTGTTCATATGAGGAATGCATTGGACTTAATAAGTGACGGGTGGAGCCCTCTATAGCTCCTCGATGCATCAGTAGGTCTCATGAGACAAACTAGTGTCTTGGCATAAGGCCTTGACAAAATCTTATTTGTAGTCTTGGAACAAGGCCTTGACTATGTGGTTATAATAGTCTGGAATTATGCATTCAATCATTATGAAAGTGGTTATTGATATTGCATGTGATTATTTGACTAGTAGAATATCCATGTGAATAACTAAATGTAATTATTTCAATTTATATTTTCCATATTATGCTGAACTTCATGTCAAAAAAGATTTTGTTTTAGTTATACATTGCTCTAAATGTTTATACTTATTTATAAAAGTTTCTACAATATTGTTATCCTTACTAAGAATTTGAGCTGACCCCTTTCTATGTTTTATTTTTCCCAGGATGTGAAGAAGTATTTTATGAATGACCTTCAAGGATAGTATATGGGGATATGAGTCTGGAGACAATATGTTCTTGTAGTTTTCACTTTATGATGTAATGTAACCTTTTTGAATGTAACTAGGGTTTCCAAATCTAATAAACTAATCGGTCTTTCAAAATTAGATCTTTTGTGATCATGCCAATGTTATGTAATAATGCACCGACTCTGGGTAACTGGGGTCGGGGCGTTAGAGAAGAAGCATTATTAAAGATTTCATAAATCTTATTTTTCCCTTCCTCTATGTCGACCGCACTCCATGTATTGTTCCTCTGGCCTTGTCATCTTCCTTGGTTACATCAGGATATACCAGTACTACACCATTGATGATTCATGTATAGTCCATCAGCTGCATGAACCCCATGATTCCTCAGATATCTACTCACTATAGGTCTATTGATTCCTCAATAGCAGCACCTCTTACACTGCTCACTGCCATCCCAAGGCCTATTTTCTCATATTCTAGACTTGACTCCTCATCTTCCAAAGACAACGCTCCCTTGGTCATATCTGATATGGATTGAATGTGGGATGTATTATATGATAGGTAAATTTGTATAATTTTTTTATATTGTATTCTTGCATCATTAATATTAAAAGACACTTTTTCAGTTTTTGTCTTCCTGTCTTATTGTTAATCACAATGGTGTGGGGGGTTAAGATTTAATTTTAAGTTTTCTAATGGGGGAAGAAGTTTTTAAGCTACCCAGAAACATTATCTATATATATTATATACAACAAACATGGTTCAATTGTACTTATACACACCTCTAAAAATATTAGAAAATGTGCTTAACCATAATTCAAAAAAATATTGACATAATTTGTGATTATCAAAAAGGGGGACATTGTTGGACTAATATATTTTGATAATCCCAAATCATGTTTATTTTATGAGATAATCCAGTTTCAAATATAGAATAATCATATTTCACTAATATTTATAGTCTTTATATAGTGATACCTATGTATATTAAATCTCAAAGTTCTAATTTTTAATATTATAGTGGAAAATTTATCTAAGTAAAGGTCACCGATAGAAAGGTCATCGATTGAATTGCCAACTGATTGAAAGGTCATCAATAGAAAGTACACTCATAGAAAGGTCATTGATAGAATGGTCATTAATGAAAGGTCAACAATGAATGTTCATCGATGAAGGTCACCAATGATGGTTATCGCTGAAGGTTACCGTTGAGAAGGTTATTGATGAAGGTTACTACTGAAGGTTATCATTAAGAAGGCTACTGATAAAGGCTACCGATGCACACATACTATTGAAGCCAATTGTTGTGAAGGCTACCATTACCAATCTACTGATTCGTACCCTTCCATACCTTTTAAAATTATTAATAGTATTCTAACTATCATTTTTGGTAAATTTAATGCTTTTGATATGAATTAATGTGGATTGTAGACAAATCAAGAGATTGTATCTAGGGACAATACGAGGTACGAGGTGAACTGCACATGGTTTACTTATTCCTGTTGTGGAATCTCAAATATAAAAGTGAATACTGAGGAAGAAACTATATACACCTAAGAAGCATGAAACAACAGAAAAATGAATGATAAAAAACATACTTGCTAGATTAAAGAGAAAAATGAAGAATCATTCGACCACTTACAATGTGAACCCAAGAGTCTCTAGAAGGTCATTTCGAGAGAAAAAAATTTAAGTATACCTTCTATGCATCATCAACACGTGATCAACATAAGAATCAGAACACTCAGTTCATGAAAGTTAGTACATGGAGTTGTGACACTCTGTTTTGAAGAAAACTTCCATAGAAATACTCTAACTGAAAATTCTTCACACCATGGAGTCAGGAGATAAACTACAAACACATATATCTTTTGAAACTCAATATTATAATCATAGCTCTATTGTGTTCCTTTATTTTACATTTCTGAGAAGTGTGTGGGTTTATCTATTACATACACTGTCTTCCATGCTTGAACTAGAGCATCCTGAAAATCCTCATATCAAACTTCACTTAAACATTTTTCCCACGTATGACTATAGAAGAGATTGTGTGTGGTCTGTATTGTTTTTTTCGGAAGAACTGCGGTAGAGGGTGTAAACCCTGGACAGTTTGTGAAAACTATTGTAAAGCCTGATACAGGTTATGTATCATGTTTAACAATTATATAAATAGCTTTGTGGTATGTGATCACTAAGTGGAGAGGATTAAGTCTTGGCTTAAGGATGAACCACTTATTTAACTCCACTATATACTATATTTTTTAGTACAATATTTTTTCTATTTTCTACTTGTTATAATTTAAAAAACAAAAAAAATATATTTAGAATTGACTTTGATAGTTAGTTCTAGTTAGAGTGTGTATGTTCTTAATTAAGTAAACATGTTTCAAAAGTTAAATAAGTGTTTTACACAGATTAAACTGAGGTCTAATCTCCCTTTGATAAACATGTTGACCAACTAAACATTTATATCTCTACTTCCTTAACTAACTAGGCTGTTTAAAAATTGGGGGTCCCTAAGCATAATGTTTTTAACATAAATTTTAAGTAGGAACTCAATTCACCCCCTCTTGAGATTCCACACTAAGAAACAATGATATCAAAACATGTGAATTGATAATAATAGAAATAAATATAATAAATAATTCAAATAAAAAATCATTTGTTTCATAATCCAATTCATAGGTAGGTGATAAAAGTAATATATCAAATATGATACCCCAAATATTACTAAAGAGGGTCTATAATGATGAGTCACCAACTAGGATGTAACAAGAATATATTTAGAAATTTTATTATTAGAAACAATCTATATAGGGTATTTATTATGAAACTAGATCAATCACGTTCTAGTACCCAACCAACTGTCACTTAGAACCAAGAAACCATATAGAGGGTGAAAAAATCATAGGGAACTATAAAATGCTTACCACTACACTATTGTAACCAGAATCATGTACCTCTAATATCTTCCTATGTTTCATAGAAATGAAATAGTTTTGTGGAGTAACAATAGAGGAAAAAGTATATTCATATCATAATTAATAAAAAAATAATTAAATACCACATCTCACTTAGAATATTTCAAAATAAAATATCCCCACTCACTTGCACAAACACAAAAAAATATAGAACAATGTAAACCAATTGAAATCCGTAATAGGAATCACATAAAGCATCTCAATATATGGAAAACCATATTTGAGATATAAAATTTAAAAAGATTGATATGATACATTTAAAAATATTCTTGTCCTATTATGTTATTTCACATAAATTGTAAACCATTTAAAATATATTTTCAAATATATATTATTGTAAAAAAATATAAATTAAAAAACATTTTACATTCCAATGAAAACATTTAAGAGCACCATCCTCTATTGATGGACCCCAACAAGGATAAAAATATTTTAAAATTAAATTAAATTCCAAATGTAGATCATATAAAATTTGAAAATAATTGAAATCAATTTTTTAAAAAAATTTAAATAAAATAAGCTAAATTTTAAAGAATTTGAATCAAATTGATAATATTTATTGAAATAAAAACAACTCTATATGAATATACATATATTCATTGATTATTCATTCTATTTGGATAATTTCCATTTTAATTAGGATGAGAGGGAATCCTTACATAACCCATAGTCTTAGAGGGATAAGTCCTAGTATATAACCCAAATCACATGAGACAGAAGAACTACTACATGAACTAATATACAATAAAACAAACTAAAATTGATATACCCCTCCCTAGAACCTGATTCATTGATGGTGACTACCTCACCAAATTTTATTACTAATTATAAAACATTTCTCTATGTAAAGCTACACAAGGCATGGTATCAATGGAGAATTTATCGTACCATATATTCATTTGAAATTTAGTTAACTCTTCCCTAAGGGATGTTAAATACTCTAATTCCTCTTGTAGAGACTAATCCTTTGTGTTTTTCCATTAGAAACATGTGTCCTAAAAAAACTTCCCTGAAGGCCTGAGGTGGCCAGAGGCACTATAACCTGAAAAAAATGGTGGCTCAAAGGTCGTATATCTAGAAGGTTGAAACCCATTTCTATAATTGCCATATTATTAGTTATAGATTATTCTTGTGGTGTACATATATTTGAAAATTCATTTTGGACCTTCCTTTACATATAAATAATATTTCAAAAGAGTTTATTGAAGGTTATGGGTGTGTCCGAGGATTGTTCAAAGTCTGGAGCTCTAGATATTGGAAAGTACTCATAAGGTGAGTATATAGTTCTAACTGTGTGTATCAACCATGTGGCTTATATAGATACTTTTAAGTTTATGAAATATATAAAATAGAGGCCACATAATTATAATAAATGGTTCAAGAAAATTACAGAGGTGATCTATATTGTGTGAACATAGTTTGTCAAATAGTCTATAAGGTATTTGTGGGGGGGTTTTATATGGATACTCGTGGGACATGGTAGGAATATTGTTTCGAAAACTATGCAGCCAAACCATGCACTACATTAAAATATGGTAAATTCCATTTTCCCCCCTCCATCCTTCAATTATTTTTATCTATTTTTTTCTAAAAAACATCTATAACCTACTTGAGATATATTATCATCTCCCTCTAAGGATGAGATATATCTTATATTCATTGTCTATTTTGAATACCATTAATCATATTGGATATCCAATGGTTTGTTTCTCATTAATATTTCATCATTTCATTCTTTATCCTTCATGCAAACTAATATTCCATATTATTCATGAAATTTTCTATTTCACTTATTTATCAAATTATATCATGGATTACTAGCCAATATTTCATGAGGATTAATCTATTTGTATTATGTAGGTGGTATCATGATTTTCTATAAATTAATGTGGTCTATAAAATCTGATGATGTCCCATTTGATGGGAATTCTATGCATCAGTTCTAAAAAATGACGTCCCATTAAATTAAATCTCATTCCTTGATGAGTTACTCCCTTAAATCCCTTTAATGTTGTAATAGGTTTACTTCCTCAAATAGAAAACCCCTATCAATTTGTATATTATGTTCCTTGACACATTTACTATTCATTATGACCAATCCACCGGGTGAGGAGGTTTTTATAGGATATTTTGGATCAATGTGTAGACATAATTAATTGATAAGTTAGATGATGAAAGATGAAATTTTAATTGAATGGACATGTTACTTGACCTTGTTAAATTTGACTTATACAAATCACCAAATGGGATTAAATGGATATGTAAATGTTATAATTTAATTACATGGCCCTTGTAAACTAATAATTATGATCAATAGTAAATGAGGATAAATGAAATGTGAAATGGAAAATAATTCAATTGGAACTTATTAAAAATAAAATATTTGTTTATTGTTTGTCCAACCCTAGGAAAGTACTGGATTCCATACATGAGGTTTTTTGGGACTACCCTAAGGATTACACCGAATTCATAATGTGTCTTCCAATGGGTGATACCCCTGTGGTCTCAGTCCGTATCTTATATTTATGACTTTTCAGTAAAAAGATAGTTGAATCATCCATTACTTTTCTATGGATATTAAAATTCCTTTGATTATATAATTTTATTTGGCTTAATTTCATCTGACATAAACCATCTTAGATTATCTCTTTGGGATATAATCAGTTATATCCTATGGCAACCCAAGACATATTCTTGGGGCTTGAAAATTTTATAATTAGAGGATTCCATAGCCAAGGGTTCATCCTTATAATATACCCACAACCATAGAATGATTTTATTAGTTTTTACTATGTGTTATCCTGAAAAACTAGGTTCAATAATGTTTGGGTTATACCTTGGATCCTAAATTATTAAAATTATCACATGGTAACTTATATAGCGATATTATAACATAGGCTGAAGTGGGTATGGTTGGACGGGTGGCCTCTGGAAACCAGAGATGGCTTGGTTCACTTATTTTTCTTCTTTATTAATTTCCACAACACATTTAATTTTATATTCAGAAACTGTATAGTATTACACACTATTTGTGGAGACCTACTAAATTTTACTCACACCCTATTCAGGAAAGATATTTGTATCTTGTTTTACATTATGGATGATGTTAGGTAAAAGTGTAGGCACCATATTTTTGATTGTATGTTTTTAATTTTTGGATTGAGTACATGAGAATATGACCAAACTTTTTATATAAATTTCAATCTATATAGTTTGAACATTTATGTTATATTGTTATAGAATATATTGTGTGTTCCTTATAACTTCTTCAGTATATATCACCTAATTTTATATCGAATCATGATATCATCATTTTAATATACTGATAGATATTTTTTTATTATCGATATTAATCTGGAAAAATTACTTATGATAAAATTTTCCACGTAATTATTTCTCTGTTGTATGTGTATTAAATATTTGGATTTATATTTTATCACTATAGAATTTTACTATGACTATGAGAAAATTATCACAAATATACCATCATAGACCTTCACTACTAGTTGAAATCCTCTTGAATATTTAGAGGTGTGCATGAGGCTATCTGGTCAATTGTTTTTGGTTAATTATGAGTGAACAGGCTCCCAGATTCCACAAATTTTTATAAGAGATTTTTCCCCTTGTCAGGATATTTGAGGATAGTTGAATAGAGACTAGAAATATATTTTTATTTTGTAATGATATTATGTTTGGAAATTTCTAACCCATGTATAGGGAATAATTCATTTTGTATTTTATAGGAATTTCTATTCTAGTTTTTTCTCATAATAGTTGTTCAATATCACCATTGGATGATTCACATGATTTGTGGTGTTATTATTATCATTATAGATTTTATTTTACCCTTATTTTGGTATGGTATGGGAATATTTTACATTAATAATTATACTAACCTAAGGATATCTATCTTGATTATGACATTCCATGCTTATTTCTATGCGATAATTTCATTTTACATATTATCAGTACCCTGACTAGGATATTTACAATTAGACTAACATTTCTTAGAGTGAAAGAATAAGATAATTTGTAATTGAATATTTCTTATTAATCCAAATAGTAGATTACTATATAGAGTGAGGGTGTAACCTTATTTAACTAATTAAAACATGTTTGATATTTTTAATTGTGGCTATATGGATAGAAATGTTAGTCGATTAAAATTACATTAAATCTAATGATAAGTCATAAATATTGTACATGTCTAAATTATTAATGACGATTCATGTATTAAAATAATCTTATATGAAATATTACATCCTAATAATATATTTAAGTGTAGGGCTACACTTACATGACGTTCGAAATATAATTTATAAACTATATTCATTTATAACATAGGAGTGATAACTCATCTAATTAAACCAATATATATAAGCATAGACTTGTCAATTCCTTAAAATTTTAATAAATTTTTCGTCATTTAATATGGATTCCAATTACAAAATAATGTGATTTTACTCCATACTATTCAATTGAGAAATCATATATTTAAACCCTGGTGATGAATATATGATACCATGGTCCAAACCTAACCTTAGTAGTGGGTGGCAAGAGTGTTTATCATGATCTATAATTATTATTCATTTTACATAGAAATGGATTTTTGAATAATAAAATATGGTTTTGAACACTAATATAGGAATGGTGTGAGTATTTCCTATTATTTTACCAAAGATCTATTCTGTTATCAATTATTAATTTGAGTATGGTGTTTAGCATTGTAGAATTTTTCCAGAATGACTACCTTGTGTATTTCTCCATAATGGTGGATAAAACCTTGATTAGAATGTGGTTAGACCTAAACCACATGTATTACCTGCATTATTTCTTCTTTCACACCTCCTTTAATTTAAAATATATAATCTAATGCCCAATTTTATGAATATTTCTTACTACTCATGAATTTACTACAAGTAGTGGCATGACCTTCCCTTTTAATGGAATGTTTGACTATAGGGTTCCATTAATATCACCTTCCAAAATAATTTAGGTAATGTAGTCATTAGGATGTTGAGTTATGGATGAAGTATGAAATTACTATCTATGACAATCTTGAGAAACTTATGTTAAAAAGAGTGATAATTGAATATTATATTTCTTAAGGGTCTTCTAAAAGATAGTGAAAAATATTTACCCATATGGATAAGAATTATATTATAGTTTGGAAGGATTTATAATATAGGTTCTATGTATATTTTACTATTATGAAGTTGAGTACTAATCAAGAAATAGATTTTATAAACATAGTGTAGTGTTCTTTATATGATATTGAATACTCTTCTAAATTCTCGATGATATTGGGTTTTTCCCTAAACCCCATAGTGATGATTTTTTTGAATCTAGGTGTCTTAAGGTTGGAATAATTTATTCCATCTAATTTTCTATAATCATTTTTGGTTTGGAAACTATATTAATGATATTTAATCATTACCTAATCTCCATGTGAATCTATGGTGAAGATGAGGGTGTAATTTAAGGATATTTAGTTCATACATACGGAATTATTTTTTATCCTATGAAAGAAAGAATAAATTAGTGTCTTATTAACATGATTGTAGGATAAAACGTATCTGTTAGAAACTAACCAAGGTCTCCATTTAATCTGACACCTGAACCAGCCTGCCACATACTCGTGGAGAATTACTTATCCCCTTGGGATGATGGAATGAATCATAGATATCTTCAAAGATAATTGGGTGTGGTTTCACCCTTAGGAAGCTCATCAAATAAAATATCTAAACAAATAATAACATAATTGAGAAGAAACATACCCAAAAGGAATTGAAAATAAATAAACATATAATATAGAGCTGCGAATTGAAATGAAAATTTAAATAAGAACAAGTGAAAAAAATCTAAAAGGGTCCAAACCAACTAAATCCAATCAGTTATAATTACTGATGTTTCTACCAAATTATCCATGTGACACTCAAGTCAGCACCATGATCATAAATCCAACTTCTTCCCAAAAAAGGTGGTATGAGATCCACCCAAAATCCAATACCTGAAAAAATCTATATAGAAAATAAATACAAATACCCATCAATATGAGTATGTGGGGTGTGACAAAAATCCAGTATGACACCACCATGATTCCATTTCACTTTTTTTTTAAACCAATTATGCTTGTTTGAAAAAAAGGCATGAAAAAATCGGTTTTCATTTTTAATTTAAAATCATGAGAGAAAGACAAGTTTAAAAAATGAACTTCTTTAATGATTCTTTTTTAAATACATTTCACGATATCGGTGATATTTCAAAATAAATCCAATTCCACGAAAAACCAAAACCTTATCTCAAACATAGATCATTTGAAAAAAATCCCTAAAATATTTTAAATATTTTAGTGAAAAAATTAACCCATCATTACATTTGATAACAAATTATTCATTTTCATTTAACGTATAAAATATAATAAACTCAAAGAACATAGGGATATAATGGAATCATTGATATCAACATGTCGTAAAAAATTCTTAATGATTTTGATAAAATATATGGAATAATACAATTCCAAAATATGATTATACCGCAATGGATGATTCATGAAACAAATTATTCCATTCAATAAACAATACACATGCCAAAATATAAATGAAAGAATCATTACAAAGATACATATCATGAGGTATTAATATGAGGATGAACAGGACCGCATAAGAAATGAAAACATATAGCTAACATCAGGCAGGGTAACAGTAAATTATCGATCATCCAAACATCTATAAATTGTCTAGTTAGTGATGAACATTGTATCAAGGTGTTACATACAACAAAGGAGGATCTATCATGTGAAATTGTTAAACTATCCAATAAATGTCCCACTAAATTCTACGTAGAAACCTCAGTACCCTCATGGTATAATAACGGATGTGGGAAATAAAAATTAACACCATCACATGAAAATAACAATACCTTATGTTAAAACAGAAATAAAATAATTTCAACCACTTAAACTACCCATAAAATGATCCCCAACACACAATATCATCATGAATCACATTATAACATAAATTTCATGTATAACCTTAAGAATAATCAAAAACAAAAGTATATCATCTAGAGCACAACCATCATCCCTTTAGAAATTACAATCCACAACTTCATTTATAGAACATAGAGCATATACGTATAGAAATACCTTTTTAAAAGGAATTTTTTAATGGAATAAAAAATTAATGGAAAATAAAATCAACCCTCAAGGAACCCACAAACCAAAAAAATGGAATAACCATTTCATTTCACAAATATGGAATCCATTAAAACATGAAAACCACATTAAAATATGGAATCCCTACTTTAAAACAGAACAAAAACTCCCATTGGTATTATTGTTTTATTAAGAGCATCAACATTTTTTTTCATCACTAAATACTAACTATGGAATTTTAGTAAATATGTAGATTACATAAAATAAAGCTTCTAATCAAACATTGATTTCAAATATGAAATTCATATGATTTTCCATCTGAAAACCATATAATGTTAATGAAACAATTAACAAATCATATATAGAAAACCCAAACCACAATTGTTTATGGTGAAAATGATTGTATAAACCCCAGGTTTAAATTTATCTCTTATATAAATGAAAACAAAACGAAACCACCAACCACATGTGAAGGAACCATGTATCCTTTGAAGAAAACCACCCAATAGGGACTCCTATTATGGATCACAAAGAATAAAACCTAAAAGAATACTATAAATATTGATTATTATATTTATCCAAACAAAACCACTATTATTTGAGGGATTAGGGAAAATAGGGTAACCAAGGTAAATATAATAAATGAGCCAATACCTCTGTATTCAAATGAATGACCACAAAAAATCCAAAAAAAACATGTAGAATTATAGAAGGATAAGGTTTAATGAAGATGTACAATATCCAAGTTGGGTCTAATGTGGTGACATGGGGTTGAATCCCCAAATAAAAAAGTGAAAAGAAAAAAATAAACACAATCTAGGAAGGGAACAAGATTATCCCTCTAGTTTTCCTAACATGAAAACAACTGTATATATCACCATAATTAAGAGGTATATAGTATAAAATCATGGATTTTATGGTTACATATAAATGGATACTAAAAATTTCCTCCTAAAAACCCTACTAAATAGGGTGCATGGTTTCTCTTTGGGACCATCGTAGTTTACAAACCGTTATCTTTAATTGTTCACCTCTAGAAAATCCTTTAACACTATAAATTTGGAAATATAAAATCCATGAAATTAAAGTATAAGGAAACCAAAATACTACTATAAATAATGTGAAACCATAGGAATCTAAAATTCCTAAGCATGACACTTCCCTCTCTAATAACGTTCCCTGAAACATCATAAAAATCAGAGTTCCACAACAAAGACTACCCTCGAGAGGACTCGATTTCTACATTCATCCCAAAATTTAAAAACAAGGTCACATGTTAAAAAGCCAATGATTCAAGATTAACTGAATAGAAAATTAACTACGAGTCCTAATAGGTAGAATCTTCACCAAAATTAAGAAACACAATGTGAGATGGAATTTTTTCCCTATCATTTATAATTTCTCTAGAACCACCAAAATACAGTATTAGAACACCCAAGATAAATATAACCACCAAAGGAAAAAATTTGACCATCCTTGATAACATTTTTTATACACAAAAAGATAGAAAAAACCACAAGAATATCTAAGAGTTCACTAAACCCGACCAACATCCCAAATCATCATAAGCTCCAAGGGATCACCGGATAAAAATAGGTCTCCCAACCATTTAGAGTTAATCTAAAAGATGGATCAACTAAAAAATATTCCTACAGAATATGAGGGAAACACTGAGACTTTTTTTTTGAAATCCCATTTGGGAATCTTAATGTTAAACTATCAAATTCTATTTAACCCACTACTAAGATAAAAAAGTATGGTTGAACACCCCTAAGGATTTCAAGCCATATCCCAAAATAAAAATTCATTCTGAAAACAATTATGTTCAAGAACAAAAGTCATACATCACTATGAAATGAGGGGTTATGACCTAATATTATATCCTAGTATATAAGGTTATTTACATCCAACTCCCATGAACACAATTCCATGGTATTTTTAATGGATACATACATCACAGTGGAATATATATCCCCACTACAAATGAAACCAAACATTTAAGAATCCAAACATGCACCCTAGTTACCTCTCATGTCCAAATCTTGGGACAAAAAATGACCCATGTTTTACATAGTACATGAGAAAAAAATAATGATGAATGGGTATTTAAAAATAGTTAAAGGATGGATAAAAATACCTTTCATATATTTCATAAAAATTAATTAGTAAAAATAATATTGGATATGCCCCCAATCTAAAAGAAAGATTACTAAAGTGGAATCTCCATAACAAGGCCCGACCTCCAACTATACACAGGAAGAAACAAAAAAGTTGAAGACCAATGGCCAGATTCATGATGGATCAAATCCATGTTCTTATGATTCATGACCATCTCATAAAAACAAATAATGATAATAGGGAAGCCACAATGACGAATGTCTTTGGTGCTGACTGATACAAAGATTGAATGTGCTAGATTTTCCACACTAGAAATGAGAAACTAGTTTATTCTTCACTAATATAAGAATGGTTTGTTAGGAAGAAAAATTCCCTCCTTATCACCTATATATTTCCCTTCTTATCATTTTAGATCTTATTTACTTGATCCTATAGAAAATAAAGCATCACTTTCCATAGGTCTCTATGAAAATATTTATTCAACAATAATGGAATTTAATAACTCTTCCTCAAAGGTAGTGAAAATCTATTATAGCACTATAGAATGAGGCACTAAATGTAGGAATCTACTAAAGAAACAAAATTTATGTTCTTCATTCGAAAAAACACACTATAGAAAGGCATAAATCCCAAAAAAATTGATCAACATATTCTTTTTATAACTCACCACCTTAAAGTATACCATGAAATTATATTTACCTCTCAATTATCGCTTGGTCAAGGAAAACCACTAAACTAATTCATCCATGAATCATAAATAATAGAAAGCATCAAATTATTGGGTTTAAAAGGAGAGATTCCAGCATCCAAAATCTGACCCATTGAATAAGGTAATAGTTCATCTCATTGAAGATATTTTAGGAGTCTTTATAGATTTTAATGTTTCCTTAAAAATTGATAACCACTGAGTCACCTCAAGGGGTACTAAATCACCACATGAAACTAGAAGATAATTCTTTATAAATTATCACACATGATCTATGATTTAGAAAAAAACATTTCTCTACCATCCCATCATTATTGAATGTTGTTTCAGAAACAGGAAGGAAAAGTCTTGGATGAGTAGGATACATTCAAGAATATTTCCATTCACAAATTTATGATTCCTTTATATGATAACAATTATAAAAAATAAAAACATAATAACTATATAAAATGAATTAAAATAACTCATCCTAAGGAGATCAACCATAAAAAATACAAAAACAAATAATATAAGAAATCCCAACAAAATTCTACATAAGAGAATCAATCTAAAAGGAAACCAAAACATAGTCACCAAAAATTTTGGAAAATTAACCCAAATTCCATGAAAACATTTTATATAACACATCCAAATCATCTTGAATGCAGCACCACTTTAAAATAACTTTCAATTTCTTAATCTAATTTCATTTTGGTTGATCAATTATCCAGGATTAAAATACTTAAAACCCCTAATTTTCCACTCATTTAACAAAAACACATCCCATAAAATTTTCATATATTCCACAAGATAAATTAAATCAATTTTTTCAATGATATATTTACTTATAAAAAATGTAATATCACTTTTAATTGTCATTCAAATGACATAAAACCTCTTTGAAACACCCAAAAAAATCCCAAAAAATCAAAATAATGGATAAAACAAACTATAATGGGAGGAAATAATTGGAAACACTCTCCAATATTCATGGTTTTCTATAGATTTTTCTCATAACATGTGGTAACCATGTGATTACCACATGATATTTTCATAACATGTGTGCAAAGGCTAAAAACGTATTGACTTACCATGTGATATAACCCTATGGCTATAAAATCCTTCCAATTTTTTTCTCAAGTGATTATTTTTACTATAAAATATTCTTGTACATTACTTTTAGTTTGAGTAATACCATTATTTACCTAAATATCAAAAATTTAACCAAATTAACCTAAAAAACATAAGAAAATTTTCAAAAAACCATGGAAACTCAGGATCTAATGTAGGAATTTGAAAAAAAAACAACTTTATCAAATCTACCATCATTGTATAGATGGTCATATATTTTTTAGACCATTAAAAATCAAATAAAAATAAGTGGAGTCAATATAAACATGGTCCCATTCATGAACCTAAATAATTTGATACCATTATTTAACGAACAAACATGGGTATCTATCTGAACTGGTTCCCAAACTACCCCTCTACAAACATGAGGACAATCCTCGACCCCCTTAGGATAATGAAAACAATTAAGAGTATTTTACATAATCTTTAGGGATAATTTCACCCCCAAAAAAATTATAACAAATAAAACATCAAATCAATTAATAGCATAAATTATTAGGTACATTCCCAAAATGAATATCAAATAAATAACCAACTATTATAGAGATGCACACAATAATAGAAACAGGAAAAAAATAAGTCAAAAATCACAAAAAGGAAAAAGTATCTATATCCAACTACTTATAAAAATTGAAGGTCTAACCAATGTCTCTAGGTGACACTTGATTCACTACTGTGATTATACTTCAAACCCCATCCTATTGATGGTTTCATCAGATCTAAATGAATACAATACCATATGGAACATTCAAAACACAAGATAAAAAAATACCCACCAATGTGAGTTTGTAGGGTGTGAGACAAAGCCAATAATATAAAACCATGTGTAAATTCAAAAACATTAATTTATGAAACTATTTTTTTATGAAAGAAAATATGTTGACAAATTGATTTCATTTTCATTTTAAAAGAATGGGAGAAAAAAATTATAAAACAAACACTTCCATATTGATACCATTTAAAAAATTTTCAAGAAATTGGTTGTATTTTAAAAAATATCCAATCCAAGGGAAACTAAAACATTATCTCAAAAACATAACATTTGAAAATAAACCAACACTTTGTTTCAAAAATATCAAAAGAATCTTTTAAAAATATGAACATCATTTTAAAACCTTCTCAACATTTTTCATTTGAATGTTTATATATACCAAAATAAAGCACACAATGATACAAGGGAAACCATAATATCATCCTAACCAAAAAAACTTCCTAAATAATTCTATTAAACTAGTGGAATAAAACAAGTAATAAACATGAATAATTCATAAAGTATCACTTATGATATGTGCCCATCCATAAATGAACTATACAAATGACCACATGTTAATGAATGGGGAATAACATAGAAAAAAAGAACACGGAAACAATAATTTCCCTCCTTATCCTCATTGACTTGAGATAGAGGAATAATTTTACTTGTCCTTAAGAGACATACCGAATTAGCAATAGACTGAGAATAAATGCCAAAAGCCTCAATACACATGGGGGTAGATTTTCCCTTTGAGAAAAAAACTCACAAAATAAGTGATAACCAAACCACAACTATATGATGCACGATAACAATGAATGAAAACTCAAAATTTTATTTATCAAAATGAAACTAATACTTAGTTCAACAATAGAATACTATAATGTCAAAGTAAACAACAGAAGACTACAAGACCAAAAATGCTCAATGACAACCAATGATAACTCCAAGATCCAAATATTATACATTATCTATCTCCAAAAAACTGTGAATGTATCATAAATTACTCCTATAGATGTGTGATACTTAAACTTTTCCCATTTATTGGTTAACATCATCTGAAAAATCACTAAAGTCCCAAAGCATGGGTGAATAATGAAACTGAGTATATTTTCCCCCAATGAATTATCTAATCATGCCACTAGGATTGATCTTGTAAGAAACATTTATATAAAATAGTTTTATATGAAAAATTCCTAAAACTATTTCTATCAAAATATAAACAATTTCCCATGAAACCGTTATCTCAAAACAATATCATGTTCCAAAGAAAAAAAACCAAAAAATACATTAAATCATTTCACAAGATCCATTTTGGTATAACCATTCAATTAAAAATATCCACAACACCAACCATGCATGCTTCATTATGATAGTTCCATACTCATGAGTATTTTATCATAAATCTACCAAGTCATACAAGGTAATTATATCCCATTTTCCATTACACCATTTGGACCAAGCACCATGTCATACTTCAACCACACCTCTTAAATTCAATAGGAACCCACACCAAACCATTATATAAACCATTCCAAAACCATAATTTCAACAATTTCAATATAACCAATCAAATTTTTATAATCTTTTGAACAACCCTTTCAATAAAAAAATACTTTTATTGAAAATACATTTTCATGCATAAAAAACAAAACACCATTTTAAAATCATCATTTTAAAATCAAGTTACCAATATCACATTCCAAAAAAAACACCCAATATCCATAATTACACTAACCATCACCCAAGAAAGTTTTCAAAAATAATTTCACATATAATTCAGAATAAATTTTACACAAAATATTATATTTGAAATTAGTCCTTCAAATTCTAAATAGAGGTGTTGAGAGTGAATCCACCTACTTCAAGTATTATGATAAAAAGAAAGAACGACACTTAAAAGCCCACGAAAATGGGTAAAATTTAAAAATAAACCTTTTATATCATCCCAAATTAATATAAATAAAAAATCTAAACATATTTGGCACCAAAAACATAGATAAACCCAAAAGGGCATATGTCTATGAAACCGAGAGAGATGGAGAAGCAGATCTAAGGAAAACTACCAAAAACCACCAAGACGAAATACTTTTTGCAATAATAAGGATTCAACACAACATGGAATGGATTGGGATCACTTCCAATTTTATGGGGAGAGGCTCTCCATAAATTGGGAGAGAGAAATCCCATGTTATGGCCGTTTTTAGGAAAAAATGAGGGAGTTATATAGGAAAACATGTGAGATCAACAATTTTACGATCTTAGTTTTACCCCATGTATGGTGAGTTACATGGTAAGGAAAACCATATGCTAACCATGTGAAAGATACTATCTCAAGGGTTCAACCATGAATGGTTGAAACTACAAAAATATTTCTCTTTCTGAAAAATCATTTGTGATTGGCCCTACGTCTGTGAAAAATAGTTCATCAAATGTAACTATTTGTGACAGGATTAGAATCTCATAAAAAATAATATAATTAAACATCTATTTGTTATTAGTAAACAAAATTTTCACAAATACTATTGGTGTGACTTCCCACTAAAATGCGAGAGGTGCTATTTCTAAGGGTAATCATGCCTCCTTGCAAATCCCCCCATTCATGTAAAAGTAATTGTGATATGATCAACACCCATTGAAAATAATATATCAAAAGCTGAGTATTTATGGTGGGACCCATGGAATTTTTTTAACAAATACATTTTTTGTTGGAACTATTTGTGATGGGCCTATTGAAAATAACACTAATTATGAAGGGATCATTCAATCATCACAAATACTCTGTCGACATGTGAGTATTTGGGACGTGACATTTCACAATTATTTTTTCATCATCTCCTGAAACATTTAATGTGGTAAATATTTATGACTACAATCCTATGTAAATAGTCACATTTCTATAAATATAACCTATATACCCCCCCCCCAATTTTTTATCTCTATTCCCCAACTAACCTCTCTTGTCTTCAATTCATCCCTCTTTATTATGGAGGTCCATTCACTGTGGGACAAAGCTCTTAGAACAAAATATGGTCCGAACTGGGAGGAGTGGGAGGGCAAGAAGATGTCCAGGCTAGGTATGTTGGTCAGACACCATTTGGAAATACTCTAGGAGGCTTCGTCATGGGTGGTGATTCATGGGGACATTAACTAGTGGCAAGATAACTGGACCGGAGATAGGCTCTTTTTTCCTCATTGTCCAGTACTAGATTTCTCTGTCAAAAACACCAAACATCATCCCGGATTTATGGAATCTATACTTATCCAAAACCATATGGATGTTTATAGAGAGATCATTTTCTCTGAGGATCCTGACAAACTCTGTTTTATGGAAGCTAGTTCGGGGTGCTTAAACAAGAAGGATTATTGAAGTCTGATCCTTCAGGGGGGAGAACTTGATGAGTGGGGATCTTGTCTATGGTGCAAAGAACTTCCCACCAAAATTTCCTTTCTGTTTTAGAGGCCAAGAAAATAGGCTATAGCGATGGATGACAACATACAGAAGAATGAAATCAATCTGGCTTCAAGATGTCTCTGTTGCACCCTCCCGCGGACGGAGTCGGTGTTTTATTTATTATTGAAGAGCGACTAGGCCATGTTTCTTTGGAACAGTTCGGATTTAAGGGGTAGGTTCAATGTGGCATGTTCATCTATGCAGGAATTCCTTATTAGCTGGTTCTTAGGCACTGAACAGAACGCGGTGGAATTGAAAATCCGTTGCGTTCTGCTTACTGCTATTTTCTGGATGCTGTGGGAAGCAAGAAATATGGCTCATGATGAAGGCTAGTGGTCCTCCTCTCTAATTATGGTGAAGATGAAAGGGATAGCTCATGAATTAGGATCTATTCTGAAAGGAGGTCAATACTCTCCAACTCTCTATAATTTTTTGAATAGACTGTTGGCATTCTCCAGGCCACAGGGTGGCTGGGTGAGGTGGAAACCTCCAACAATGGGATTCAAACTTAATGTTGATGGATCATGCGTGGATGGGTTGATGTGTGGGGGTGGTTTGGTGCGAGATTTTAATGGTTAGGTCATTACAGCTTTCAGCAGCTTCCATGGGCCAGGCAACTCGTTAGAGGCAGAAGTGCATGCGTTACTCACCGGCATAGATCTTTGTACCAGCTTATCCTTGGTGTGTTCAGAAGTAGAATCGGACTCTTAGATCCTAATTTGGGCTTTACATGGGAAAGAGAAGATTACATGGGCATAGATGTACATGGTTCGTATATGTGCTGTTATGATGCCTAATAATTGTTATACTCCCCATATCCCTATTGAAGTTAATTGTTCAGTGGATGCACTTTCTAGGAAGAGTGGTCCGGAGGATCCTCGAAGGGTATTCCTGAATGTGGGTACTCTACCCCGGGTATGTATGAATTTTGTGCTAGGAGATGCGCTAGGACATCATCACTTTAAACCACCTTGATCTCTTCTCTGCTGGACTTTTATTTAAATTAATATAAAAATGAAATTGTCCGTCAGTATTGATTTTTTATTAGATTTTAGTATTAATAATAAGTTTTAATTATAGGTAATTATAAGTAATTAATTATAATTATAAAAAAGTATTTATATGTAGAGTTAATTATTTACATTTAGTACCAGTTCTTTAAAATTAGTAATATTTACTTTTAATTAGTAGAAATGTATATTATTAAAAATTAGATTCTTTTGATTTGAAGAAATTAATTTTAATTAGTCGTAAATAGCTATAATTAGTGGTAATTATGAATAAATAATTGTAATTTGTAATAAAAGTGGTAATTAGTATTAATTTGATGGAGTTAGTAAAAATTAGAGAGAAATTAAAATAATTATTAAATATTAGTGTTAATTAATAAAAAGTATTACAAATTATTGAAAATAAGTAATAAAAATTAGAAATTAATAAAAATTTCATGTAGTTTGCAATATTTGCGGGTAATTAGTGAAAAGTATAACTAATTAGTAAAAATTTGCATTTTTTATTAATAACTAACCTTGATAAGTAAATAAAATAGAGGAAAATGGTATTAATTAGAGGTAATTATTAAAAATTAGCGGTGATTAGTAAAAATTAGTGATGGCGGTGTTTGTTGTGATTAAAGATTAAATTAATGATAATTGTGGAATTAAGGAGGTGATCATCGATGGGGAAACCAGGATGGTGTTGACCAATTCTGACTGAGTGAGTCATGCAGGAAGACCCATTCTTGTGGGCACTTGTGCTTGTGGAGTGACTAGATCAAGTGAATCTTTTCTGGTCAAGTCTAATGAACGTGGCACGTGTGGTGAGGTCAAATCTACTATGGTGGATGAATTTCTCACTGAAATAGACTTGGTATATTTCTCAATAGTAGATGGTGGCATGCCTACATTGATGACTTCAGAGCATGCTTCTGTAGTGGATGGAAAATTAATTAATATTTCTATAGAGAAATCAGAGCATGAAAGACCATCATTGGTTGGGGTTTCTATCAAAATGTTTCATTTATTGGAGATATGGAGACACACCCATATGAGTGTTTCCCTATTAAATTGAGAATTCTGAAGACCTAAATTCCCAATACAGCATTATCATCTAGAGTTAAATTTTATAGGTAAAGGACATTGATCCAAAGTGAATGGTTAAGAAACGTGATACTTCACATGGGACTGCTAACTGAGGAGTGATTCTTGATGGATTTAAAATCTTTGAATTCTCTATAATGGATAGCCTTGTTAATCTTATTGCAGGTATGTCTTGGAAACGTGATGATTTTTTTTGAATTTGGGGTCTATATGGGGGATTCAGTATAGGGATATATTCCCCTAGGACATGGTTTCTTTCAGTTCATTTTTCCATATGTGGACCAAAAGTGAAGGGCTTGGGGGATCAGATCAATTGCCTTAAAACCATGTATGATATGTTTTCATGAGTGGGATTTTCATTTTTATCCCTTTTACATAAAAAATATATAGTTCAGGTATGGATCAAATTTATTGGCCTTAAATAGATTTTGGGGCAAATTATGATTTTATTTGATGTCTCCTATGTTGTGGGAATTCTGATAAAAATGGATAGGAATACTGATATTGCTAAATTTGGTCATTATTAAAGGATACTAATAGAGGATGATTTGAGAAATACATTGATCCATAATGTTATTATATCACCATTTTATACTGATATTACTTTAAAAGTAGAGTATAAAAGACTTCTTGACTTTTGTATAGAGTGACAATCTATTGTTCATGTAAAATATTAATGTCACAGGAATGTGATTTGCTCATTTTGTTCTTTAAAAGGGAACCATGAAGAATATTTTGGGGATAAATTGAATAGGAAGACATCAGAACCCCATGTAATCCCTCCTGGTAATGAAAAACCCACTGGAAATGTGGCTAAGGAATTGTCATAGGAGTCCCATAGGTCAGGGGAGACATACCTTATGTTTTTTGAAGAAGTGACTAAGAGGAACCCTACACCCGGATCCACTCTTTAATTTGAGTGCCAGTAAAATTTGAGTGATGATGGGAATCATTCAATAATTCAAGAGGAAATCAATATGTTTAAAGAAACTCATGGAATCCATGGAAAACGGGTTGACACTGAGGCTAATCACCCCTAAAAATCATCTTATATTCAGGTATTATTAAAATAGAATATTGTGGTATTGGATGATGAAGGTTTTCAACCTGTTCCACCAAGGAAAGAGGGACATATAAAAGATTATTCCTTTTTGAATATAACTATGGTTTCCATGTATCACCATCTCAAAGAATTCGATTCTGACTGGTGTGGTTATTATGATGATTCCTATCAGCATGAGTATAATTTTTGACTTGGCATGAGGGCATGGATGCTTTTATGAACCTATTCTTCAACTTTATGTATTTTCTATTACATAGTAGAAGGCTTATTCCCTAACCTTTCGCCTAGGGGTAATTACTAAAAATTTGAAGCAATTAGTAAAAAAATTGTGTAAGATATTATTAAGTAGCAGTAATTAGAAAAAATTAGTGGTAATTAATAAAAATTAATAGTAATTAGTAAAAATTAATGGTTATCAGTATTAATTTGCTTTAATTAGTAATTATTAGTAATAAATGTTAATAATTAGTATGGATTAGTAATAATTATTAAAAATTTCCATCAATGAGGAATTGTTAGTAATAATTAGTAACAAATAGTAAAAATTAGTAATAATTAGAAATAATTGGTAATAATTAGAAAATAGTAGTGGTAATTAGTAATAATTAGAGGTAATTAGATGTAATTTGTAATAATTTGTAATAATTTGTAATAATATTTATTAATTTATAATAATTTTTAATAATTAGTAATAATTAGTTTTAATTAGTATTAATTACTAATAAATAGAAATAATTCATGATAATAACTGATAATTAGTAAAAATAAGTATTAAATAGAAATCGTTAGTGATAATTAGTAACAATTAGTGATAAATAGTTAAAAATTGTAATAACTAGTGGTAATTAGTAATAATTAGTAATGATTAGTAATAATTAGAAATAATTAAGAAAATTATTTTTAAATAAAAAAAGAAAAAATTAGTAAAAATTAGTGGAACTTTGTAAAAAATAGAGAAAATTAGTAATAAGTAGTTGTAATTAGTAATAATTAGAGGCAATCAGTAATAATTATAGATTTAATCATTTATAAGAGTATTTATATTGATCCTATCACTATAGAGATTAGAGGTGATCACCAACTTCATATTATCGCTACTATGATCAGTTTTTTTGTATTAAACTTAATTACAAAAAATATTTTATTTATTTTCATTAGAAATTCCCATTGAAGGAGTCATATGAGGTTGTGACATCTTATAAAATGGCTGATAATATGGCTGAGACCAAGGTTCAGGCCTCCAGCATAACAGGATTTGATGATGTAGTATGGATGTAAGTGACTTAGAATGACTTTCAGAAATGCCATGTTGTTGGTATTATCTCTCGATTGATGATGGTGTGTTACTAGAATACCAATGTGATGTCATTGTGCAGCTTGAGAGGAGGTCGTAGAGAGTCATCATCATCCGCCTCACATTATCAGGACCACCTACAAGCTCGGGGTGAGTTTATAGAGACCATGCATATGGAGTAGGAAGAGTTGTGTCGACTAAAACACCAGTAAGAGGAGGAGATGCGTTGATGGCAGAAACAACAGTACAAGTAGAATATGGAGTACATGTGACATTGGACTCTTAATCTAGAGAGGGAGTTCCTACCACCAGGTCCTCCATATCCTTAAGATCCTTCAAATGACCCTCCCCCTCAGTGATTTATATAATTTTTCTAAAAACATTTGAATGTAAAAAAAATTTAATGATATTTTTATTAATCCATATATTTACATTTCTATATAGTGTATTTTTATATTTTTATGAGTATTTTTCTTTTTATTATTGTATTGTATTTTTTTATTTTTTTATTTACTGATTATTTTTATTATTTTTATTATTTATATTAAATTTTTATTATTTTATTATTTAATTACTATATTATTTTATTTATAATTTTTTACTATTTTTGTGAATATTATGATTTTGATAATTTTACAATTATATTATTTGTCATTCATCTATTTTATAAATTTTTCTTATTAAAATTATATTTTGTTAATTTTATTATTATTTTTTGTTTTTATTATTATATTTTTATTTTAATATATTTTTACTATTTTTATTATTATTTAATCAAATTTTATTAAAAGTAATTTTTTTTATTTTTTCTAATGTTTTTTTAGATTGGTCGTTGCAAAAGTGTTTCTTTAATATATATAAATTATTTGCGAAAAGAAGGGCTCTCGTCGCCAAAAACAATATTTGCAATCTCGTTTTCTACAACAGGTCATTAGTGATGGGAAACCATTGAAAATGTAATTTTCTGATAGGATCCTATCACAAATAACCCATAAAAAATTATTCAATTTCTTGTTATGTGGACTACGCAGTATCTAAACCATGGACCATCTATGCCAAAGACCATTGTCTCGAGTAACACAATTTATCATAGGCTGCCACGCGTTTTGGACAATCCATCGGAAGCCATTGAACCTTATCATTTTCCTATGTATCACTATGCATGGTTTTTGGTAGGAGTTATGTGGTTTACCCAAACTGTGCACTTATAGGAAGTCTTCAAAAACATTCCCAAAGGATCCCAAACATTTCAAAACATAGCCCATATATTTATATACATAAAAAACATAAGCAATGGGTAACATACATGAATTAATGGGTGATAAATTTTCCCCACCGTTGGCCTTTCCATCCCATGGAAGTATAAAACCATCATTTTCCAAAAATACGTTATGGCCCTTTCCCTTTCAATTCATTCTTTTATTCCCATATATCTTCCTGAAGTTGACCATGTTTCCATAAATCCTACACTATACTGATGCTTCATCCACAAAAGACTTTCTCTGGCCTATCCAAAATTAATATTGAGATATGAACTAAGGAATCATCTAGATTGAGGTCATTATGATCTCATCAAATCACATGGTCAATACAATGTTGATACATTTTCAACTAAGATACTTGGAACACAGTATGCACCACACTACACCGTAGTGGTATTGCCAACCGATAAGCCTCCTCACCAACCTGTTCTAGTTTATCAAAAGGGATAGTATATCAAGGATGTTTCTATCCATGCTTCCCAAAAATATGATTTCCAAGACATTGAGAGATCGTTAAGAACACAAGATCACTCAATTCAAAAGACAACAATCGTCGATGATGATCCGTATATGATCTCTAATGACTATGTCTCATCTCCATCCATTTTCTAATCAATTAATCTTATCTGTTGTCTCTTAGACAATTCTTATCCCAACTAGTTAAGTCTCACCTATATATACCCAACATATTGGGGAACAAAAAGAACACTCATACAATGCTTCATATGGAGCCATTTTTATCGAGGTATGATAACTGTTGTCATTTGGGAACTCCACTAATGGAATGTTCTATTCTCATGAGCCACTATAATCCAATACACAAGCTCGCAACATGTCTTCCAATGTATTTATCTTCCATTCATATTTCCCATCATCTAAGGATAATACACCATACACATAGTTAATGAGTCCCAAAGGCATTCTGTATGGATTTCTAAAAAATAGAGGTACTCCTTGGACGCCTTTCTTACATGATCGAAACAAGTCAGCCATGACTATTTACTACTTGTTGAATTTAGATTTTTGTCAAGTCTGACATCATATTATTTTCATGAGTAGGAATGAAAAGATCCAACATTGGGAGATGATCAACAATTACCCATATGGAATCTTGTTTCAGAACTATTTTTGGGAGACTTTTTACAAAATACATGGATATATACTCCCACTTCCAAATAGGTATAGGTAAACATTGTAACATACATTCTAGTCACTGATCATCAGCCTTAAAATGTTGAAAAGTTATGCATCATGATTCAAACACTTCCACCATTATTTTCATTCTAACACATCAATGATGCCCTTTCAATGATTTACACATCTTCTATATTATAGGATGAATAGATCATATTTAATGATGTTATATATGAAGAAGTAGTTCTTAAAACGTCAAAGTTAGGAACATACGATATCTGAACCAAAAAACCAGACTCTTGTCTAGTTTCAGGACTCAAATGTATCCACGCCATTGAATTTTGATCTTATCACCACATATTCTGCATTACAGATCTCTTTCTCTTTCACCATCATTACCAGATCTTAAACCAAATAAACTGGAATTAAAACTACAACATCACCTCAGTCTTCATATTCCAGTATCATTTCATCTATTAATAACACATAATACCACTAATTTGAAGCTACTTTTTCAAACTGAACATACAACATTATTTTTAATACTTCCATTATTGAATTTCCTTTTCATAGTGAGAAAATTATGTCAATGTAAAACATATAGAGATACTCCATTCATCTTCATCACCTATAATTTAAATATATTTTTTAGAAGACATGATTTAGAATCCTATGATTGGTGAAGACTGCGAATTTATCACAAAATAGATAATAATGACATGTCTTCAAGTCATTACTATGATCGAAAACTAAAAATAATGTTTTAGGTAGTTCTTATCATGAAATAATGATGTCCTTTATCCATAAGTAAAAACATTAATTTAATGAATGAGAAAACACCATAACCCTAATCCTACATAATCATAATACACCACGTACCCTTGTACTGATACTGGTAATATCAAGATTATTCCTGATGTAATATGAACCTTTATTTCAGGAAAATACTTTTAACATTCTTCAACCCATAAGAATGGAATATTACTCTTTGTAAAAAATATTATTTGTAAAGAAATTCATGATAATTATTTCACAAATAATCGGTAATAGCCAACATGAAAAAGGAATATTTGTATAAAAAAGTGGTTCTTTAGTGGTTTTCATGAATAAAACTTCTATCTTTTGTTGATCCATAGAAACACATCTTTTAAAAATGAAATGTCCATGAAAGTTTAGATCTTGTATCCAAAAATTACACTTCGAAAATTTGGATGAAAAATTATGATACCTCAAGATTCCCAACACTATTACCAAGTGTTTCTTATGCACAACCCTTATCCTTGAATACACCAAAATGTCATCTACGAAATCTACCAAAAAATAATCTAGAAATCGCTGAAAAATATGATCCATTAACACCATAAAGACCATTGATTAATTTGTATGTATGAATGGAATTACCACGTATTGATAAGGGTTAAATCATCTTCTGAAATCTATTTTCTAAATATCTCCTCCCCTCAAACCTGAAATTAGTGATATCCTGATCTCAATTGAATCACAGAGAACCACTAAAATACACTCTATTGATTGAATAGATCATCAATTTTTGGAAGTTGATATTGATTTTCTATGATATTTTGGATTAGAATATGATAATACACACACAACCTTAGAGTTCCCTCAGCTGGTTTTCACAAACAGGACCAGTGATACCCATAGAGACATGCTAGGTTGAATGAGTCATTTTATTTCTATCTCTTATAACAACATTTTCAACTGTATTAATTCTATTATCTCTATTCAATAATATATAAGTAAACTTTGACTTGTTTGTATAAGGAGATCAAAAATAAAATCTACTTCTCTTATTGATGGAAACACATTGAAATTATCCAAAAACACATCTAGAAACTGATCCACCATGGCTGGAAAACTGTTCTTTTTTATATCATTCATTGATGAAAAAGATAATACTTCCAACTGGTATGGTATTGTTCCAATTTCTGGTTCCAACACACCCCTTACAGCCACATTTACATTCTGGTCTCCTTGAAAGAGTTGTTTTACACCATATTCAGTTGTAAAGCTGGCCATTCTTGTATAGCAGTCGATCTAAACCTTGAACACTTTCCACCAATCCATACCTAATATTATATCAATGTAATCCATCGTAAGAATTTTTAAATACCATTTCAGCTCGACACTATCACCGGTTATTGAACATGCTCTAAACATAAAGACTGATCACTCTATTTGACCAAGAGGAGTTTGATGTTTCATCACAAAAGGAAACATCTCAAGTTTTAATATTAAAAAGTAAATAATGTGATTTTCAAAAAAGGAATGGTATGAACCAGTATCAAACAAAACATATATAAGGATACAATTCAATGGAATTTTACCTATCACTATATATATCTTGAATGATCACCTATAGTAACCTATTCTGCTTAATATATTTTCTTTTCTACAACACTTTGTTCCATGTTTCCCTGTTGAGAGTATACTTTTTGTGAAGTCATGTTATTAAGAAAATCACCATAGAATGCTCTATTCTACTAATGGTAATGGTTTTCTTCCATATCCCATTTGAATCATACGAAGCCTATGATACGTAAGAGTATCTCGAGAACCTAACTTTGGAGAACTCTAACAATAATTCTGAAGATGCATAATCTTGTTGCGATCACTGTATTCTCTCAGTGGTTTCGTAGACTCTCACATAATTTCATCAAACAAACCACATTGAGAACATCTCGGTTTGATCATGGGTCTTGGTTGAAGTATACTTACCGATATATTTTAATTCTTATTTGTTCCACCACCTTGAGAATTGGTGTCCCTCTTCTAATTTCTCTTCATGCATGCGTTCTCACCTCCTCTCATGAAAAAAACCTTACTTCTTCCACTTGGGTTTTTAGTAGTTATAGGTATCATAATGAGAGTTTCTTATTTTTTCTGAATAAATGGTTTAAAAATCCTAAATAACACTTTGGATCGACTCTTGGTTCACCGATAGCATCAATGCACCCACATTCTCAACACCTTCTTCTGATTGGTTCCTATAATGCCTACTAGGTGTCATTTTCTATAAATAAATCAAAACATATAAGTCTCACCCTCTATGAAATGATGGCTTGGAATTTCAAATACTATCACATCAATTATCACAATAATTCAATCCAAAATTTAAAAGTTTTTTTAAAAATATTTACTTATTATTGGAAATAAATTTATTTCCATAATTCCACATTCATTATCTTTCCAAAATCATTTGTTTGAAAATAATTTCAAGATTTTTCAAAAAAATCACATTGAACCAAATGAAATATCATTACTCAAAATGAAATATGCACTCCTAGTGGAATGATAATCCTCTAATGCCTGGAAGGCTTATCTTATTTCGCTAAACCCATGACAATGAGATTCCAAATCCTATAAATGTCTCCAAAACACTTATGTATCAAACTCCCTAGTAACTTAAAGGTCAACATAAAAAGTTTAGTTATATCATTTTATGCTCTAAATTTCATGTTATGAAATTCCTTCTACTTTTTATAATCTGAAACCAAATAATATACTACAATTAATTGACCTCTAATAAAAACAACCAATTATGTATCAAAGACTAACCAAGACACAGACCACATGTTCCACAAAGGAAGGAAAAAGATCATACCACATGTAACTTCCATCCTTCTCCTCATTGTCTTGTGAAGGTGGAGGAATGTTACTTAGCTTTAAGAGACATCCCCATCATAGAAAATGCTAGCAAAAAATGATGAAGGGATTCAATACATGTGGGGGATTATTTTATCTTTAATAATAAAACAACTTAGCAAACAATCCATAACAAAAAAACTAATATATAATGAATGATAAAAATAAATGAAAAATCAATATTAAATTTATAAAAAAATCTGAAACCAAGTGCTATAGTGTGAGGCTATAATGTCAAAGTAAATAACAGAATACTACTAGACCAAAAAATACCATTGAAAACCAACGAAAATTTAAACCTATGAACATGTTCCATGCTTAATCTCCACAAAAAAAACTATGTATCATGAAGTGTGGATAGAGATATATGATAACTTACCTTTGATCATGTCTTGATAAAAAACATCTAAAAAATCACTGAAGTGACAATCTAGGGGTGAGTAATGAAACAAACTATAGTTTCCCCAATGACTTACCTACTCACGACATAACGATAGAACATGTTAGGAACATTTATATAAAAACAGTTAATAAAAAACAATTCCTAAAACATTATATAGAAAAATATAATCAAATTCTAAGGAAACCATTGTCTCAAAAAAACATAATTTTTCATGGAAAAAAAACCAAATAATACTTTAATCAATTTGAAAAGTTCTATTTTTTATATAACTGTTCCATTCCACATATCAACACCACCAACCATGTATGTTTCATTTTGAATGTTCCTACTCATGATCAGTTTCTCATCAATCATTAAAGTCATCACCAGGTAATTATATCTCATGTTTATTTACCCATTTTTCCCAGATAACTAAGTCATACTTCTTCTAGACCTCGTAAATGCAATATGAATTCACACAAACCCATTACGTCAAACACTCCCAAAAACATCATTTCAACTATTTGAATAAAACAATCATTTTATTAAAAACCTTTTAGAAAAACATATCTATAAAACAAAAATTTTATTGATATACATTTTCCAAAATCAATACAAAAACATCTTTTTAAAATAAACAATTTAGAATCAAGTTACCAAACTCAATTTCTAACAAAACACCCAATTTACTTAATTCCACAAATTTTCACTCAATTGGGTTTCAAACAGTCATTACACAAAAAATTAACAATCAATTAAATGGAAACATTTAATATTTGAAATAAACATTTTACATTCTTAATAGATGAGTTTAGAGTGAAGATGCATATATCAGGTTTTAGGAAGAAAATGAAGAACGACACTTTAATGTGTACAAAATCAGTATAAATCACCACAAACCTTCCCTAGATCTCTTCACCTTTCACAAAGTTAAAATATAATATTATTTGGAATAAAAAACTTTTGATATTCCCACAGTGGGTGTAGAGTTTTGAAAGTGATAGATAGAGAGAATCAGATCTAAGGAAATCTACCAAAAACCACCAAGAATGATGACTTACTGTGAGAATTGAGATTCAATGTAGAAAGAAATGGATCTAGATAACATCCAATTCGATGGAGATAGGTTCTAAAAACATTGAGAGAGGAAAAAACCTAGTTAAGGACATTTTGTGGAAAAAATGATGGATTGAGATAGTAAAATGAGTGAAATCCACAAATTTGGGATCTCCTGGATATCTCATGAACAGTTTGTCACATGGTTAGGAAAATCGTGCACTAACCCAATGCAGGATACTTATTTAAGGGTTGAACCTCAAAAAATTTCAAACCCATGGGCCAACAATTCAAAAATCCACTGTCTTTAATAGCACAGTTTCTCCTAGGTTTCTACACGGTTTTAGAAAATCCTACATAGCCAGTGCGCCTTCACCATTGCCTATATATCCCAATACATGGTTCATTGTAGGAGTTTCACATTTTATCCAATATATAACCAAATCACGCACCTCTAAAAAACCGAAAAAAAAACTCCAAAATTACCCCATACCTTCGGAAATTTAACCCTTATACTTACATACTTAAAAACATAAAGAAAGGGTAATTTACCCACAAATGGGGGTACTACTGCAACACCATGAGGACTAACCAGACTGTAGAAGACATGAAATCATGAACCTAAGTACCTATAGGTTAATGGTCACAAATCCATCCATGAAATATCTTTAGGTATTCTACGAAGTTAAAACCCTCAAATGTAGTTGTTACATATGCCTATGGGGATCCAGCAAGTCAAAAAACATAACTATCTATGAAATGTCCCACTTCATACCATTTATCATCCTCAATTGCCACATGGAATAAATATAGAGGAGTTCCATGAAAAAGAACACCATAACATGAAAATATAAATTCAATAGGTCCAAGACACATTATCATATACTTCCAAACTTCCACTCTTACAATAAAATGATTCCCTCTATTAAATCACATCATGAATCACATTACGAAATCTATAAAATGGATAACCATAGTCATCATAAACAACACAATTTGGATCAATAATAAAACAATCATAAAGGTGTGAAAAATTTTATACAAAAAATTCATTTATATCACACATAACATATAAATTTGGTAATACATTTTTAAAACAATTTGTAAGCCAGTATTAAGGACATGTAATAAATCAGTCAACTATAAAGTCACAAATAATCTAAAACAAGGGATTCACAATTTTATTTATTAACCAAGGAATCCATAAAAATACTAAAACCCAATTTATATATGGAAAACATTTTCAAAATAAAAGGAAGAACCCCTTTAACATTATCTTTTTTTTCAAAAAAACCAAACAAAAATTTTTCATCATTGAAGTCCAACCTTAACATTTTATAAAAAAATTAGAAGGCATAAAATACCATTTCTAATCTAAGAATAATTTTAAGAATTAATTTCTAATGGATTCTAACTTGAAAATAAAACCAACTTAAATAAAACAATAATAAATAAAACCTAGTAAAAATACATAATTATATTGGGTAACCATAAATTTATTAAACCAAAGAATCAATGAAACCATTAAATAAAAGTAGAAGTAATGGAAACAACTAACTCAAATGACTAAACCATGTCAGCTTCTTTGAAATCCATATGAAAGGAACTACTACAATAAATCACAACCACTACATTCCCAAACACCAAAATCCTGGAAACATGTATTATAAAATTATTCCAAATAAGGTCATTTGGGTTAATGTGATTGGAAATAAAGAGATAATCCAAGAGTAAGTAAAGATAGTAGATTATACCTATTGACTTAGATGAAGAACAACTATAGAACCACTCAAAAATTACTTTGAAAAGATTGAGGGGAGAGGAAAAATTCATAGATAGGTGACATGACTGAGCTAGTTTAGTGGGGGGGTTTAGGGTTGAAGTCCCAATAGAAAAACGAAAAAGAAAAAAATACCACTATTTTGGGATGGTTTCACTATTATCCCTCATGGTTTTTCAAACCGTGTAAGAACCAAGTGCATCACCTACATTAATATGTAAAAATAATTTACAATTTGGATGAAATGTCATATAACCATCCACCAAAATCAATATCTCTCAACAAACCTAGTAAACATGAAACACAATATCCCTTAGTGATACTCTATAGTTTGAGAAAAATGAAACATAAACCCTGTGAAAATCCTCCAGGAATCCAAATTTGAACTAGAAAACACAGCAAACATAACTATAAGAGCAACCAGAATATGACTACCAATAAAGTGACAACCTAGGGTGTCATATTTTCCACACCGATAGTATTGTGCTATTTTACAAATATGGAAGGATAGAGAATATGAAACCCTAGTGAACCAAATATAATGTTCAATTCCATACTTGTGGAATCATGGGTTATCATTAATGGTTTTACAAAAACATACTTGTAGTGGATAATGAGAGGGGATCCTCACAAACACTAGGTCCAGGAGTGGGTCATAATCTACTCATTATGTTTGAAACTACTGTATCATAGGTTGTACAGGTCTTATAGGTAGATAGGGCCAATGATTTCAAACTTCATATATGTAACACCAATATGAAGGACCTACATATGGTAGTCTAGATGTGGTTTAGGGTTGTGGATTAGGAATGAATTATGTAGTAAATCATATTCCTAATAAGTATAGTTCCATGTATTTTTATTAAGCCCAAAATTTAGTGTTTCTATGTGGTGATGAATCTTGATACTCTAGGTAATGTTCAATCAGAATGTGTATAGAAATACAGGGAGTTACCCCTTTATATTAGTAGTTATCTTTTCTTATGGAGGTATTTTTACATCAATATGGAAATAATTAATTTTATTCTTAGGAGGAAATGGTATGTTTCGGAATGCACTACTATTTATTATTATCATTTGGGGGTGTCATTCACATAATCCAATAGAGGTAACTGTTTTCACAAAGTTTAATCAATGTACAAGGAATTCGAGAAAAAACTATGAATCTTGAGTTCAGTGGAGTGAAATACTAGGTTTCTAGTCTATTTATAGGTGATCAAGGAACAAGTTGGATGGATTTTCCTCTGTTATTATATTGTTTTACGGAATTATTTTCTGATTATTTTTTGGGGTTACCTACCATTAGAGTGATGGAATTTACTATTTAACTTGATTACAGAGAAGGTCTAATATCTATACATTTGTAAAGATAGATCCAACAATGCTTCCTTAACTCAAAATATAGTTAGAGGGACATGATGATATGGTTTTTGTACAACCCTTCACCCCTCCTTGTGTTTCACTAGTGTTATTACCTAGGAATATAGATCATAAACTTATGATATTCATGGGTTACATGAAATTGAACCAACTTATAGTTATGAATTATTATCCACTACCTTTTATAGATGACTTGTTATATCAACATTGAGGTGAAAAGGTTTTCATGAAGATTGATTTTGGTTAGTATATCATTAGGTATGATTTAGGATCCCAAATATAAATCATATAATATTTTATGTAGGTATGTACATTACTGGTATTTGGAAACTCCATTCAATATCACGAATGTTAGGGATATTTTTATGGATGTGATGAATTAATTTTTTATTATTTTGTGGTAATTTTAATGATTGATGTCTTGGTGTACTCAAATACTTGACATAATCCGGAAAAACCCCATTATATCGTATTGAGCACACTAAGAGAGAATTAGTAGTATGCTAAGCTCAAAAAATGTCATTTTTTTATTTATAATGTTCACTTACTGAGTCAAATTATCTTGGAGTTATGAATATATATTTACTAGAGAATCTAAGAGACATGATTTATTGGGGGAAGATCAATAAATTCATTTAATAACATAGTATATTAGGTTTAGATGAATATTATAGGTGGTTTATTTAGAATTTATCATGACATTATACACCTCTTATGAGGTTGGAAAGAAGGGAACTAAATTAAAATAGTCCTAACAAAGAAAATAATGATTATAATACATGGATATTAAATATTTTGTATGAATATTCACTACAATACACAAACACATATACAAGGAATTTAATTGACTAGTGCCTTTGGAAGAATGAAAGAAAGTATTCTTAATTCATTAATGATCTTTAATCTATCCCATAAATATATTCCCATTATGAAATATTCACAGAAAAACCCAACTTAATACCATACTTAATATCCTAGGTAATTTAAACACAATAAATAGTGATCTTATATTACCAATATGGGGAAAATAGGGATATATGTAAAAATAACATGAAAATATGGGTATGAGAACATGATCATAATATTTGAAAACAATACACTACATATCAAATATCATAACATTTAATAACAAAATAAATATTGAAAGTTCATAGTACCCGAATCATAAGGAAATAAAATAACATGAGATATGATATAATTACATTTGAACAAGATATAAATATATGGAAAATAGAGAATCAGATAAAACCTTTTTAAGGAAACTAAATAGTTTGATCATAAAATGTTATGTTTGGGATAAAAACCATGTAATTAGATCACGATTTGGATAATAACCCATGTAACCTTTTTTTATTTCTTTTAACCAAACATGTTCCCTTTTTTAGGTTATTTCTAGCCACATGGGTTACCTTGGAGTTCCTAGAACATTTTTCATTACCCAATGCATTAGAGATAGATACTAGTGCCACCCATCAGATAATGAAAATCATACACATGTGTTCCTGAAGATCATAAAACAATCATCACATAATAAACCATGAAATAAAATGTATTTCATAAATATTAAATCATATTATAACCTATATAGAATATTATAATTTCATCATGTCTTTATAGCATAACCTATAAAAAAAGTGGGATTCATAAGTTTTATATTATGATATAACTCTTGGAAAATAAATGGGTTTCTAAAACATCAAGTTTTTGTAAATGTAATACATTCATATATGGGATATGAATGGTATCATTGAATCATATCACTAGAAAATTAGATTTACCCTCAAAGTATGTAAAATTAATGGAGAATAATTATGAAATAAAAAGCAAATTGAATATTTCATAAGGAAAATAAATATTCATTGAAAATAAATTTTTTAAACTAACCATTATAAAATATTTTATAAATACTTGTCATTAAAAATAAATTCAAAAACATATGATATAACATTTATAAATAATATAAAACATTTATTGAGGAAATTCTATTCAAAAATCATTTTAAAAAATAAAAAATTTTGAAAATAGTTTTTGATTTAAAATAATAAATAAAAATTATAGAGGAATATTTTAAACTTTTTTATTTTATTATTGAAGATTATTTTATACATGTGAAACCTGTTTAAACAATTAATTCATTCACATATTTAGTCAATTTCATATAAAAATTATTTGGAAGATGAAATGATGATTTCTTTAAAAATAATTTTTTTAAAGGAATAAACTGGTAAAAATGGATTTACTATATAATTTTAGGAATGTTAAAAAGTATTTTAAAATACTTATAAAAAACATGGTTTTGGTGGAAATTATATTGCAGACCAAAGAGAGAAATAATGTCTGATTTTTATAAAATCAATTTCTCAATTTTTTTTGGTTCAAAATAGTTTGAAAATAATTATATAAATTGAAAATGTATTGATTAACCAAAGGATATTAAAATAAATGAGCTTATTGAGATAGGAGTAATAACATTTTTTCGTTGGACACACACTCCAATCCTAATAAATTGTGGAATTGTAACATGAAATCGTTACCCCTTTGGTAACATTAAATGGTAATCTCTATATAGTAGAAAAATTAAATGACAAATAAAATTTTATGAGGATAAATAAATTCATTATATTATATATCAATGTGCATGTATATACTCCTCTTTAGATAGGATAGGCAAATAACATGATGTTTGTCTCTAGGAAGGAAAATGGAGATAAAATCTCTTATCACTTAAGTAATATTTGGAATCATAATCCCCAATAAATAATCAAATAAATTTTAATTTAAAAATTATTAAAATAATTGGATTTATTAAAAAAATTTAAAAGGGTAAGTATACACACCACAAAAAATTAATTGGCGGTGAATTAGCATATGTCTACCTGAAATAAAAGAGAGACTATAAATCTCTTACCTTATGAATCAACTTCTTTTTACATGTTTGAAGCTTAGGTATAACAATTTAATATTTAATATACATATATTATAAAATAAAAATAAAATAAATATAACCATATATGATTTACATATGAAATATTATTAACAATTTATTGTAAAATACTTTCAAAAATCAAGTTTTACGTAACAACTACTTATGTTTTCATGTATATTTTGATTTGTAATTTTTTGTTATCTAATATTAATCATGGTTCCATAATATATAGACTAATAATTAGATAATTTTAATATTTATAAGTCAATTATACTTTTAAGACCAATCATTAATAATTTTTTTTGACAAATAAAGTACGTTGTGATTACAGAGATAGTTGGTTTTAGTACACATGTGTAACGATTCCATTTTTTAGAGATCATTATGAAATTGATGTAAGTAATATATTATATTTATATAATTTTAATATTATAATTAATAATATATTATTTCCTTAAATATACTTATACATTTAATCCATCTTCTATGGCAATTAAAAGATAGTTACATCGCTTCGTGGATGCGGTTGTCCACACTTACATGAATGATGATATTATCTTTCAGTGAGTGAGAAGGTAAGAAAAATGATATAATATATTTTATAAATATTAGATATGAAATAAGAATCAAAATTATTTCAAGTATATCATATATGTTTACCATTTTATCTTCTTGGTAAATAATTAGTGAAAACTATTCACATCGCTTCATGAGGCGATAGTTCACCCTAAACCTAAAGAAATTTATCGTATCCCCTATATAATTGAATGTAAAAATGGTATATATAAATTAATTAATCAATTGATATAATTATATAATAAATATAAAATATATATGTTATATTCATAATCTATCTTAACCATAAGAGTTGGTATTGGAATATATAATTACATCGGTAAGAGAGAAATTAGTACACCGTAAAAACAAATGATGATTTTGTAACCCATTTGATAAAAGAGGAAATACTTTTAAGTCATGAAAATGAAATAAAAATATATAGTTATATTTATTATTATTATTATTTTATTAAATCATGTTCTAATAATAAAATAAATATTTGGAGAATAAAATACAATAAAAACACTCATTGAAGAACATTAGCCATTATATTTAGAAACCTTCAAGAATTGCACCAAAATACTTTTAGAATAACTTTATTCTAAAAATAATTCATATAGGATCATAGGAGAGAATTTTAGAAGTAATTTTTTATGGTTTTTAATGTAATGAAATTATTTAAATATGGAAATAGGATAGGATATGGGTAAGCCTTATATAAGTGAGGTGAGTTGCATAATTGTTATATTTTTGAATGAAATAATTATTCCCACATTGATTTAATGTCTAAAATTTATAATAATGGAAATTTCCTAAAACTGTGAATGATAAGGTATAAATATTTCCATATAATTCTTTTTTTACATTTTTGGTTCATTTTTTACCGTTACCTATTTTTGTTTAACCCTAATGTTAACCCATGTTTACCATAACTATGATAAATAATTTTGTAGTTTTTACTATTTATTCTTGGAAAAATTAAATTTACTATATTATATAATATAAATTAATATGATTAAGAAATGTTTACCAAATGTTTAGAATTCCTTGCCCGTAAGTGGAAATATTTATTTTAAAATTAATCCTACTAATGCGACAAGAAAGCATGTTGTAGAAAATGTGAAAAAATTAAAAAACTCTCTATATCCAATTTCATTATAGGATTTATTCCAATGAAATAAATTATATTAATATAAATATTATTTCAAGATTTTTTCTTTAGAATAAATTAATTTTTTTAAATATTTTAAATAAAAAATCTGTTTAAAATAAAAATTTAGTATTTTTCACCGTTCATTAAAAAATTAATATTTTTATAAAATTCCCCAAAATTCACAACAAGCTAATTTTTGTAGGATGATTGATAAAATAGAAATTTATTTGAAAATATAAAATTTATAATCTTGTGAAAAATGAATTCCATTAATATTTAAAAAATAAATATTTTTCGATAATATTATTTCTAAAACATATAAAGTCTCTATTAAATAAATAACTATTTTTTATCCATGTGTATAATTTATATGAAAAAATTTAAATTTCACTTATTCTGATTTGTTCCATTAATTTATTTTCTTGGTAATAATTATAAGTTTTGTTTTAAAATAATAATATTGATGATTTTCCATGGTTCTTTACAACTCAGTGTTTCTTTTAACAAAGTCTAAATATTTTGTTGCATATAACGCATGATAATATTGGTGTTTCATATAATACAATCCAATTGTAGTGTTGTGTGTAAAAAAATATAAATTGGGTATTTCATTTAATGGAAAAAATATTTCAAAAAATATCATGTTGTTACATTGTATACTCTTTAAAATAAATTTCAACTGAAATTTTTTTCATAGTTATTAAGGGTTCATCGTTTTATAATTACTTCATAGAAACCCACATCCTTCAAATAAATAATAAAATTTCTTTTAAAAATGAAAATTTAGAAACATAAAGGTCACCAGAAGTAACTCAATAATAGGTTTCAACAATAGATTACATAGGTGGAAAGTGATTATATGGACATGTATAAAAAGTGTATATAATTATAGTGAGTGATAGATATAATTGATCACAAAAAATTTAATGATCAATGGAATGTTAAGGACCTAAAAAATAAAAATATATAATGATTTAAAGTATCATCAATTCAAAAAAATGAAGGTATAAGTATAAAATTTTGTTTCTATATTTTTTTCATATATTTGATGAACTATTTCAATAACTAAAAATAAAATAAAATATTCGTACTTGATATGATTCTATTTCATAATAATAGTTTCATCATATGATTGGATTAATTTCCAATTCATCTCATAATTCAATAAATGATTTTTGAAAAATGATTTTTTTTATGCTTGAAGTACTAAAATTAATTTTTAAAGGATCTTAAGATCCATAATGGAATGACAATTTTTTTCAATATTATATAGTTTTTATCAAAGAAAAATGGTTTGTATACCCAGTGGGTAAGGGAATAACCCTTATTTTTAATAAAATGAAAAGAAAAGGCAACATGAAGGATGATAGTGTCATATAAGCACACATTCCCTCGTACCTAAGAAGAATCAAAGAGAAGAATAACTAAAAATTCAAAGTCACATTAATAAGAAGTATCATAGTCTTTATCCCAATCAGACTCATAGTCCCGAGGGCCATGAGACTTGGTAACCATGATTGGATTCGGGTATGAGTAATCCTTCCTCATTCTCACTTTCCAAGAAGGAACAGGCTGGGATCCATCAACATCCACGACAACATTTTTCCCTTTGGAAAAAACCTCAATGTGTGTTGGTTTTTTTGGGGAATCATCCTCACCCTCATCCCACCTTACCTTGATGTCATGTGTGTCCATTAATTTATGAATATCCATGTATGTCCTTGAAATCCTCTCAACTTGCTCCTCAAGAATAGGATCCATGCATTTCTGTACATTTCCCACAATCACTTCTGGCATCATGTCACCTTCACCCCGCATAGTGAAATCCGAGGTTTGATGCACTGGTTCGGCATACTTATCCAATTGAGGCTCATTGGAAATATCGTGGGAAGTATCTTCCACCATTAGTGATGCATTAGGATGCATTGATTTTTTCTTCACTTTCTTCCTATAATAAGTATCATGATTCTCTTTTAATGAGAAAAAGCACGAGAAACCTTTTTTCAACACCTATCTTCAGCATGTCCAATTGCTTGACCATCAAGAAAAAAATCAGGTAGTCCCTCATACTCCCCCTTAGAAGAATTATCATCTCTTAAAGTGGACAAGACTATATGATAAATTATACAAGTACTTAAATCAACTTCCCCCAGAACTCTAGCATAATGACCAAATTTTGCAACCTTGATGTCCTGCCCATTTTAGTTGGTATGCCAACCACAAAGGAAATGCCAAATATAATTTTAAAATCCCATAAGATCTAGTGAAGGAAAAAAATTGATCTAGACCTTAACTCTGGTATTTTTAACAGAGAAAGGAATGAAATGTAAATCTCATTCTTGAACTCAAACCATACCTGGATTTAAATCAATGGACATGAACCTCCATGCTCTCCGCTTAAGAATTTCTGATGAAAAAATAATATGAAAGGATCCATGTCCCATAGGTATGCATCTCTAATCAGATAATCCTCATAAAGAGGTTATTTTCTGAACCAAATCATCAATTATCTATGTTTTACCTACTCTAGGAAGAATAATTCTGGCTATAATTGAATTCCTGCGAATCATGAATATGTCAAGAATAGCAACCCTACAAGAAAAAATGTGTGCAATGTCACCCTTTCTAATAATTCGCTCATAAATACCATCACACAAAGATGTAATGTTCCTTCTGTCAGAGTCTCCTTGAATTAATGAGGGGGATTTATTGGATTTACGCACATCTGCCAATTTATAAGATGAGATACCCATTTCCATGGGGACCCTCTCCTCTATAGGTCAAGCGTCAATAGCACCCAAGTAAACTTTGCTATTTAGGTTCTATTCCAAGGGATGATCTTCAATAACCCTCACGACTTCAAGAACTTGGCAACCCAAATTTGAATTTTCTTAAATCAGAGCTTCCATGGGACCCGCGACCTGCACCATAACAAGCGAGTGAGTCTTAGAAACTATCAGGACAACATGACCTGCATCAGCGACAACATAAAGTCTCTGAAACTTCATCATGACATCAACATGAGAAACCTCACATGCATCCACAACTATCAGGTTCAGTTCAAATCTATAGGGAATGGCAGAAATATCCTTCCCTAGTGAAGCTACACGAACCCCATCCTTTTTCCAATACTTTAGCACAACACCCTCCATGGTTTGATTTTCATCTGTCGCATCACCCACAATCGGTGGATTCATATCCAGTTTAGATATATAAGGGATGCATTCAGCAGCTGCAGCCACGTGAAGTTCATGCCACAGACCCTTCTTCGTGACAGAAAAAGCCACAACAGAGATTGAATGACCTACAATAAGGGTCTTACCAAGAAAATGAGGAAAACCCATTGAAACCCCTAGATATCCAGAAGACCAAAACCACCATGAGAGGAAATGTCCCAGGAACCCGCCATCTCTATCCCAAAAATGGTTAGCATGTGTTATGTATAAACTAATTGATTGTTTAATAATATACAAATCCCTAAAACCTCTTCTAGAATTCAACATAAACCATTACATAGATGTTTAACCATACAACCCTTCAAAAATTAAATTTTATAAATAAGGCCGATAAATTTATTAAAATAAAACTAACATTAATCCCCTAAATATCATTAATTATCTCTCAATTGAAAAATACCAAACATTTTAATACCATCATCATGTTTTATCTTGAAACATAGAATTTTCCAGAATTACCATAAATATTTATTGAAAATATACATGCTTCCATATAAAATTATTAAAGCCAAAGATTATTGAATATATTCATGAAATCAAAAAATACTATAAACTCCATAAATTATACAATAATTAACTTTTTCCACAAATCATTAATCAGTTCCATAGTCATCAATACAAACTAATTTACTTAGTTCATAACAATATTCTATTTATGTCAACATCATTATATCAACATTTAGAACATATTAGGGTTTATCATTACATTAATCACATGTTTTCCATGAATATGGCCTTGCATTAAAATGATTTCAAATTCATGAACATCAATCAACTTATTCTTTCATATCCATAATAAAAAACATATATATATATATATATCATTATATATATCATAATTATTGATCCCCAAAATATTGACACATCAACCATCCCACATCATAATATAACCATTCACTACTATTTATTATATTTTTCCTTATTACCTATTTTCTTTCATAAACAATTTATAGACTCTTCACCATCTACAGAATAACCATTTCTCTTAACACCTTACTTATTCTAATCAGAAGATTTCCCCTAGGAAATAGATCTTCTAAATTAACATACATTCCAAATTTAAAACTTTTACCCATTAATAATACATTGTGGAGAACAATATTCCAATCCTTTATGTAGAATTAAATTTTATTCCCTCATAAATTTATTACTCTCTGACCTTTTCTCTGCACATGAAATGTCTTGTCATTCATTTGACTCGTTACATGGAGTTATTTGTTCCAAATTTTTGATTTATAAGAAATGTAATATTCATTCATCAATTATCTCTCTTACCCTAAATCTCATCGAACACAATGATTCTCTTATTCGGTGAGTCTGAGAGTTGGTTTAGTTATATATTATTTATCATTCTCCATAATGGTTTATTATGTAGAATCACAATATCCTTTAATCCAATCATCATCTCATTATTATGATCAACACCAAAATCCCCCATCACATTCATTCATAACATAGTTTTTTATGGTTCTATCCTTTCATTAAAATCAAAAAGCACAGTTTAACCAATAGTAGGTATAGTGGAAATATAAATAATCATGAAAATCACTTATAGGATTTCAAAAAAAAGACAAAGTTTTTTCAATATTTTACTCCATTAGTTTATCGAAGGTCAATCATAGTCATCATCAATTTAAATACTATAACTTGTTTTGTAAAATGTAAGTTCATTTAAATTGCATATCCCAGGGGACTGTCAAACTAGGTGAGAATCAACTGTTATTATTGTGAACTGGGTGATGATTGAGTCCATATAAATGTTCCATTTTTAGCATTATTTACACTAGGTACCTCAATTATAAATCCATATCAAATTATAGTATTTAGATAGAGATATAATTTCTTTTAAACCACAAGATCTATCCTATACCATAATTCTCATAAATTCTCTTATATATTGACTCAACCTTATATGTATCCATATACATATCCCTAGGAATATAATTTTAATTATCCATACAAATCTCATTAATTTTTTTTCCATCATAGTTTCCATACTATAAATAAACCTATCATCTCATACAAAATATAGAAACCCATGCTTCACACACAAGAATATTACATCATTTTAGATGAAAGTTCATTATATTACATAAATAAAAACGTGGGTAAAATAATATTTTAGTGCCTTTGTAATAATCGAACACAATCATGTTAATTCTTTAAAGATGTTAACTATATTCCATAAATATATTCCATATTAATATCTCTTTATAGATATACTATACTAAATAAATTTCTTTATAACCTGGGGAAAAGATGTATAAGAATGGGAGATTTCAGCTGCTCAATTAGGGTAAATAAGGTAGATACTTATGTATAACAAGGACTTTATTGTATGAGAAAATTATTGTAACATTTTAAAAACACACCCATCATATCAAATATCATAATCCTGAGTCACAGTTTAAATAAATGTAGTTTATGGACCATTAATCATAAGGATAAAAATAAAATGATACATAAGATAAAAACTATCGAATAATAGAAAAATATTTGTAAAACACATAACCATATAAAAACATATATCAATAATACCAACCATGAAATTCATATCATTTTTGGATTGGGTTAATCGATGGGTTACCTACTCTGGGATTTGGATGACCATCTATATAGGCTATTTTCAGTCCTTGGCTAACCAACTGTGTACCCTCATTTTTAGGCTTAGGCTAGCCACCCATGTACCTATTTAGATTATAAAATATTTATCATTGACCAATTTATTGTAGGGAATAAAGGTACCACTTATCACATAATAAAAAACAAACACATGGGTGTCACAATATCATAAAACATTCATTACACAATAACCCTTAAATGAAATGAATTTCATAAAATTTTAATCATATCATAACCTGTTTAAAAGTGATAGGTCTCATAACAATTTCCTCATATCATCATAGAGTAACCTATGAAATGAATTGGGTTTCATAATATTTATATTGTGGTATAACCTAGGGAAGAAAAAATGGTTGCATAACCATCATGATACCAAGAATAAAAATAATTCATATAAGGAATAAAAAATGTATCTTGAATTATATCCCATGTATATAATAAGTATCATTAAAGGATTTCATCTAATATGGATAATGATTTTGAAAGAAGAATCATTTGGAATGAATCATAGGAAAAATAAAATTTTTAAAAAAATCGATTTTTAAAATTAGATTTTTATGTTATTTTTCAAATCATGATAAATAATAAAGGAATCTTTAAAAATCATTAATAAAATTTTTTGAGGAAAATTAATTTGATGAAAATTAATAAGGTAGAAATTATATGGAAAATAATTTTCATTGAAAATATCCTTGAAAACATATAAAGGAAGATTTAATAGATTTTTCGGTTATGACTAAGGAAAATATTGTATATTCTATACATGTTAAAAACATATTCCTTATATATTTTTGATAAAAACTAAATATACTTTTTTTTGGAAATATATATGAATATTTATTAGAAATATTTTTTTTTAAAAGCCAAAATTATGATAATATTTCTTTAATAAATAATTTTTTGAATGATAAATCATTTTCAAACACTTAAAAATAATGTTTTGGGAAGAATACGGATTTCCTAGTGAAGAGAGAAATAAATTCTGAATTTCATTAAAAAAGTTCTCAAATATTTATAGTATAATGGAGTGTAAGATGGTTTACTTTGTTGAAAATATAATTGATATCTATAGAAGAAAATATTTAAAGTTTTTTTGAGTGAGGGATTATAAAATTTTATCATCAAACACATAATCAAAAAGAATCTTGATAAACTGTGGGATTATAACATGAAATATTTACCACATTAATATCATTGAATCATACACACATGAAGTTATAAGATTAAATGAAACATAAAATATCATGACCATTAATAAATTCATGATTTAACTGAACCATTTTGATGTATGTTCACCTCATGAGATGAGATATCTTTATAATATAACATATGTATCAAAGAAGGAAAATTGAGTGAAAATCCCTTACTGATTCGGTAATATTTGGAATCATATCGACCAATAATTAATAACATCACATGAAAAATTAAATATCATCAAAATAATTTTATTCAATATATATCATGTTAAATTTTAAGTATGTACACCACCTTAAAAATGAGTTGTTAAATTTCATTTGTCTATCAGTCATAAAACAAGATCTAGACATCCCTTACCTAATGTGTCGACATATTTTGTTTAAATTTAACCTCCTGTATATTAAATATATGATTGTTATACATATATTATATGAAAAATCTGTTAAACTCATACCACATGTTATTAAAGGTTGACCATTTATTACCCGTTAATTAACAATTCTTTCTTGAAATCTCCTTTAAGATAATAACTGCTTGGTTTTTCATGTCTGACATGATTTTTTATTTTCGGTCTATATAAATTTATCATGTTTTATTAATCTGTAAAATAATAAAATATCACCACTATTATATTTATAAATCAATTAAACTTTAAATATTAATCATAAATGAGGGTTTTGATAAATGAAGTACCTTATGATTAAGGAAATGGTAATCCACCCATATGCATGAGTGATGTTTCCATTTCTAAATGATCATTAATAAAATTAGGTATGTAATATATTATCGTTCCATAATTATCATAATTTCATAAATAAAAATTATTTATTTAAATATAATTTCATATATCATTATTATGTTGTGATGATGAAAAGTTAATCACATCGCTTCTAGATGGGTGTAGTCCACACCTACATAAACTATGGTATCATATTTTAGTGGGTGAATATGTATGAAAAAGGGTGATATAATAATTTTTAGAATGATGAATATTTCATTAATATTATAATTATTTCACTTATATGACATATAATTATCATTATTATCTTTCACTTGAAGTGTTGGTCAAAATAAACTACATCGCATCATGATGTGGCAGTTTTCCGCACACACGAGTGACGTTTTATTATCACTTATAGAATGGAATGTAAAGGGTTTATATATGATATAATGAATCACTTGCAATAATTTTAATATAAATATTATATATATTTATATAATTTTTATCCATTGTCATACCCAACCTTGAGGGGTGGAAATGAAAAAACAAATGGCATCGGTTCATAGGGGTGTCGTCCACTGTATACATGAATGATGATTTTGTAAACCATTTAATTTATGTAGATAATATTTTAGGTCATTCCATTAATATAAAATTGTATCAATATATTAAAAATACTATTGTTTCTATAACATCATTTTCCAATAATAATTGAAGGGGGTAGAGGAATAAATAAAATAAAGAAACTTGTAGAAGAACTTCATTACTTTTACAGGTTTGCTTCATAAGTTTGTACAAAAAGCCTTCTGTGTTTATATTTCATCAAAAAATCATTCTAGGATGTGAGGAAGATAATTTTTGAAGAAATTATGATGGTAATTATTAATCCAAATGGGTTTTAAGGTGGGAATTTGAGAGTATAGTGGGTGGCCTTTTATAGGTTAGTTGAGTGTCACCCTTGTAATTATTTTGAAAGAAAGATTTTCACCCTGATTTTTTTCTTTCCACATGGCACACATAATGTAAATTTATTGAGCACATAATTTCTAATATCAAAATATGTCTAGAAATTGGCTTTAAACTTTTTTTGGGTCATTTACAACCATTAGCATTTTATTTTTACCCCAAAAGAACAAAATTTTAACTTTAAAAACAGTAAATAATTTTTAATAATTTTACAATTCATTTTGGTCGAAAATAAAGATATAAAAACTATATGATGTAAATAATCTAATTAAATATATTTAATCATTTTTTCGAATTCAATTACCTTATTATAAAATATTTATTGAAAATTAATCCCTTATAAGTGAAAAAAATTATTTTTAAAGAGAAATTGTTCAAAAGTTTATAAATTTTTTATATCCAATTCCATTATATAATTGATTTCAACGACAGAAATTGGAATAATAGAGATATAATTGAACTATTTTTTTAAATTAATTTAGAATATATTTTAAATTTAATATAATTTGAATTAAAAGGAAGTTTTCAATCAAAATTCAGTATTTTTCAATATTTATCAAGAAAAATAAATTTTTTCAAAATATCCTAAAAAACTCACCCTATATTAAATTTGATATCATTATATCAAAAATTATATTAATTTTTTACAAATAATTTTTTTAAAGTGTGACAATTAATTTTTTATAATTTTCCCAAAGTGAAATAAAAATCATTTCTTTAGAAAAATGTATTTTCAAAACATATAAATATTTTACTAATTTTTATTGAAAAATTTAATCAATAAAATTTATTTAAATTAAATTATTTAAAATTTATTTGTTAAAATTTATGCCACAAAATTAATAGGTAGGTAATGTCAATTAATTTATTTTAAATAGTTATATTTATTATCAAAGATCGATAAAACTTGGTGTTGCATGTAACACAATCTAAAAATGATGTTTTGTGTAATGTAAGCCAATCTCAGTGTTTCATGTAATAAAAAAACATAGTGTTTCATGTAATGAATGACAAAATGGATATTTTGTGTAATTAAAAAATATAGAGAATATTAATTGTTTTTTATAAAATATTTCACAAAATTTAATTATCTTATATTTTACCACCCATAAAATGAATTTCACCATTAAAATATGTCTCTATCATCAATGTTATAAAATTTTATAATTCCTTCATTAAATCCCCCATCATAAAAATTAATAATAAAAATAAAATAAAAATTATTTTTTGGAAACATTAATGTTACCCAATGTGACACATAACAGGGTTTCTACATAGGAGAACATATATGGGAAGTGATAATTTTTGGAATGGATGAAAATATTAAATAATTATCAATAGTGATTGAGATCATTGATATGAGAAAAATCAATTATAATTGGAATGTTACGATCCTCAAAACAAAAAATCATTTATTCTTTAAAAAACCATTAGTTTGAGTGATATATAGGTATTAATATATTTTTCTAAAAATCTATTTTCAGTAGTTGGGTAGTTTATTCATTGTCTAAAAATGTATGGAAATATACTTACTTGATACATTTATATTTAATAATAAAAATTCAATCATATTAATAATTCAATTCCCCATTCATCACTTACATAGTGAAATGAATTGAAAAAAATTAATTTTTTTCCTAAAGCACTAAAATTCATTTATAAGGTATTATAATATCTATAATAAAATGATATGGTATTTCTTTTATTACTGCTATTATAAACAAATCAAAACATATGTTATACATAAATCATTATATTATGAAATAAAACATTAATCTCTAAATTTTCATCTAAAATTCATCTTAATCCATTACATAAATGATTAACATGATAAGACTTTAAAAATGTAAATTTATAAATATGTAACAACATTTTTCCAAATCAACTTAAGAGTTTTCACCTGAATATCATGAATTAGATCTCAATTTTATCATACCAAATATGTCAATACCTTCATCATGTATTCTCTTAAAATATGGTAACAACCTAAATTATCATAAAACCTTATTAAACAATTATAGGTATACTCATTAATTGAATATAACTACAAATTATTGAATATATTTCATAAATCCATTAATTATATAAACATCATCAATGATAAAATAGACACTTTTTTCAAAAAACATTGGTCATTTATATGGAAATAAATACTATCCAATTTACATTATTCATATCAATCATATATTTATCCCGACACCATTATATCATTATCAGGAACATATTAAGGGACATATTTCCCTTAATCACGTGTTTTCAAAGAATATTACCTTTCCATTAAGTCTCCTTTCATGGTCATTATAGAAAATAATTATATTATTTTGAACACATTAAAAAAACCCATATACTGAACTATCCATATATTATTAACAATTATTTAATAAAAAACACACCAATCATCCCACTTCATCCCCAAACCATTAACTATGATTCATCATTTTATTCTCTCTTACCACTTTCCTTTAATATTTCATTTGTATTATCTTTATCGTTAGTAGTATAAACATTACACATATAACCTTTTAGATTTTATAATTTATATTTTTCCCCTATGGAATCCATCTAAAAAATTACCATACTTTCTACATTTAAAACATATATCCGTTAATAATAACATTGGGATACCAATATTCTCATCTGTTGTAGTAACTGAACCTTCCATTTCCCTGGATAATTGGTTATTCTATTCCCTTATTGTCCATATATTAATCATATTCTCATTATTTGTATATATTCCAATGGGTGATTCATTCATAATTATTGAAATATAGGAAACTGAATCTTCTTTCATCCATGTTATCTATTACTCAAAATCTCAACAAACTATACCCTTATCTTCTTGGATAAGTGAAAGAGTTCATCAATGGTAATAATGTTACACATTTTCTGCGATTACTAATTATGAATCATGTCAACATTATTTACTCTAGTCATCATCCAATTGTGCTTCTCATAATAAAATGTTCCAACACATTCAATGTTAACCTACTTCATTCGGGTTCTCCCTACTAACCAAAACCAAAAAACAAACTATAAGTAACGATAATCATACTGGAAAACCAAATAATGATTAAAATAACATATAAGTTATCTAAATAATAACACCTTATTTTAAATATATTAAACCTTAGGTTTATCCACGTCCATTCATAGTAATTATCTATTTAAATTCATCATTATGTTTTGTAAAGTGTTTTTGAATTTTCAATTCATATCCCCAAGGAGTGTATAACCAAGTGTACAAAAAGAACCATTTTTATACACAAGGTGATGACCTAGTCAATTGAAATGAACCATTTTTGGAGTTTTTACCCTTATATACATTTTTTATAGATAAATTTACTTTTTGAATCCAGATATGGATCAAATATAATAGCAACCACCCTATATATCCCTTGAAATTTTGAATAACATTTTCATATACTTTGAGTCACCCTTAGAATTATCCTTAGACACATCCCTATGAACATACTTAAAAATATATCTTTGAATCTCACTAAATTTTTCTCATCAATTTTTCAAAAGTATATCTAAAACTATTGTCAGTTACCAACTATAATGACACATGTTTCTATTACATGTATATTACATCTTTTTATATTAAAAATCATTAAATTACATAGCACGTACTTGAGAAATTTATTAGTTCTCTGACTTTGGAAACTTGGATGATGGTATTATTAAATTTTTAATGATATTCAATGTATACCATAATGATATTTTCATTATTTATATAAGGACCAATGTTTTTGAACTGGTCGAAAAACCAATGAAATTTAAATTTTCATGTCTACAGAATGGTATGTATTTAAAATGGGGATTCCGAGAGAAATTCTGATAGTGAGGAAACAATAACTGGTTTATCTTAAAAATAATTATTTAAATTAATTTCAAATTAAAATATAATTTAGTTAAATGTGGTAAAATAAAATAAATTAAAAAAAATAAACAAATTATTTAATATTAATAAATATTATTATTATTATTATTATCATCATCATTTTTAATTTTAATAAAAAATAACTCACCCCTATCCATAACCCCATAGTATGACACACACACCCTCCCTAGGTTCTTTTTGGTTGTGTGACACACCACCTAGAGGTGTCCTCTCTGATGGACAATTTCTATCACATTTTTTCGGGTTCATCATTTGAACCTAGAAGGTGAGTCTCCTCTTCCCTTGTCCTTCCCATTCTAAATTTTTTTCTCTCCCAATCCTGATCAAGAAAGTTCGGCCAAACCCTAGGGTTAGGGTTTTACCCATTTTTTGTTTTTTTGTTGTTGTTTACGTGTACGAATCATCTCTCTGGACACCCTAGTTCTTATTCTACCATCCACCACTGAAGGCAAAGAATACAGGTTCAATTCTTCTTTTCGTTGTTGCTTCGAAGTATGGTTTTCCAACGTCATTCATTTTATATCAATTTATAATTGGGTATTTCAACTTTTTTGAGGTGATGGTATTTTCTCTTGGGTTTTTTAGTCCTTGTGATAGTGTTTAGGAGTTTCTGGTATTGTTTGTTGAGGGTTTGATGACATCGTGAGGACTTTAACTCATATACATTGGTATGTGTATATATATATTCCTTTTACACATTCTCTCCTGGTGAGGGGAATATGTGAATCCTATTAAGGTATATGTATATATATAGTAATTTATGTGTGTACTAGTGTGGAGAGAATTTGAGTTGCCTTCGTCAAGTCATCGAGTGTTATGTTTTCAGTTTGGTCTACTTTTAAGGTTGGAACCCATTTCATTCCCCTTAAATTTAATAATATAATAATTAATTTCATTCTCCAAATTAATTAATGCTTTTATTTGTATGGTAGTTTTCTAAAATAATGTTTTGGTGAAATGGATGTGATGATTAATTAAAAAAATGAATTTTTTATAAGTAATGTAATGATTTAATAATAACCCCCACCCCCAATAGAGGTGTGTTGTCTTCTAATCTAAAATTTAGTAATTGGAATTTTATTATTTTCTGGATTATTGAATTTATGTTTCTTTTTTCTTGGATTCTACTATAGATTTAAGGTTTTTTTGGACATTGTCTTATTTTATAAATTTTATAGCTTGCATTATAAATGGGGATTACCAGTATTGGAAATTTCCCCCTTTCTAAATGATCCCTTCCAATAGACCCTTTGAGCTTTGAAAAAATAATTACCATTCGTAGTTGAATTTAATGGAATGTCATCAATTAAATGGTCGATAGGGGCAGTATGACCAAACCTGTTTCTTGTTCCCATTGAATTCTTATGCTTTAATTCTCATTTTATTTAATCTTTATTAAGGTAATATGATTAAATAAATAGAAATTTTATTACGTGTTGTGAAATGTTCTTTTATTGACTTTGTTCACTTGACACAAACCATGATATAATGTGGGTTATGTATTAAGGACTCACGGATAAGATCATGTGCTCATTTGGGATACGACCCAACACAATGGGGGAGATGCTTTGGATTTCATGGCCAGGTCATCCAAAGAATTTATTATACACATGATTGATATTGGTTCTATAGGGGAACAACCATGGAAAGACTCATTGGAATGATGTATATGACATGCCTTATGTAATTCCTGGTCCTATATTACAAAACCTCGTATGGACTCAATGTTTATCCTAACTCACAGTGATACATTGGACACTGTAAGGGTCACCATGGATAGGATCTATGGTATTGGATTATATGAGATGTACCTTTTGTGATAATTGGGATTCATTATAGAATTCCTTATAGGTCATTAGACTCCACACATAGATTTGACTGATTGTTCGGATTTATTTTTCTATTTGATTTCAATATCATGTGATATACATCATTCATTATTATTATTTTTTGTTTTTTTATTTGATATGTTTCCCTTACATCACTAGAAAAAATATGTGATAACATGGGATTTAGACACAAATCCAATGAAAATCTTGGGGGTATTCCTTAATTGGTTTTTCATGTTATTATTGACCCTTGTATAGTTATTTTTCCTTGCACATGTTTACTTTTTTGAACTCCATCTGAGGATGAAGTTGGTGGCATGGAATATGTGTTTTCTTTGGAACCTAGAACAAGTTTCTATTATTTAATTTTTCATCACTCTACATTAATTATGTATGGAAAACTACAAAATTTTATATTACATTTTCTAGATTGGGATAGAAAATGTGTGTTCTGGACTAATGATATTTATATCACACGCACTGATTAGGATACCATTGCACTGAGGTACATAATAATAGTTAGATAGTTATAGGTCATCATATTTATTTCTTATAATGTACTATATATAAGGGATCTATGAAGCACAATATTGGGCCCGTTCTCATAACTCTTGAGGAATTAATCATTGTTTTCTTTCTTTTCTATTCTAACAATGTTCTTTTTGTACCTTGTTGTATGACATGAAATTACATGAATAATTATATAGAGTTGGCATTTTACATTTTACTTTATTTTTTATACGTTTATTCTACCGAATCTATTCTTTTTTATTCTTGTTTCCACTATTTGTCCTTTATTACTTATACTTCCACCATTGTTGGATTCTTTAAACTAGTTTTATATCTATGCATACTATGATCTATGAGGACTTATTTTCACCCAGACAGAACCTTGTCCCTCGATATTGTTCAACACCCTTTGGCTTATGGGTAGATATGCTAGTAGTCATGTGGTGACCTATCTGGTGAATGATTTCATGGTCAATCAGGCCGAGTCATTACAAATTGGAATCATAGATAATTTTTTTTCCTTTTTCATAGTATTTTGGGCTGGTAGATAGTACACTATGAATTTGTTCAGACTTGTTAAATAGGCATTCCTGGTACCAATCACCCCATTTATGGGGAAATAACCAAGTTACCATGGTAGAGATTGTTGTTCATGTGGTTTTTTGTTACAGTTGATATGATTTCATCTTGAGTGAATGGTGTATTTTACACAACTTATTATTTATATAATTTAACGGAAATTTATCCCCTAGACTATCATGGAAAGGAAAAAAGAATGACCTGAATCATATTAGGAACATATATATTCGCATTCCCTGCATATTCAATTCCATTTAGTTTCTTTAGTAGTTTTCCAACTATTTTGTATTTTGTTCCATGAGTGTATGCCATTAATTCGATTTATTATCATGGTTTCTATATGTTATTCCATGTTTTTTCCTATAATTATTGATTGTATATATATTTTTCTACTTTATTTAGCATGTTAGTCTTTTTATGTTAGGTAATTATATGAAATCCTTCTAGTTTTTATAGCATGCCATGCCTATGTACCATGATTTTTTTCTTCATTCATGTTTCTCTATGTCATTATTTTATAGTGACATGATTTTATTTGTTTTAAATCTATAATTTATGAAGTGGGGTAAAAGTAATTTTTTTTGATTAAAATGAGATCATGTTTTCAGTTGTATAATATATGGGTTCCTTAGAAATAAGAAAAGGTAACCAGAATACTCAGACCATCTTCGAGTTTTAAATATGATTAAATCATGTTATGAAAATGTAAATTCCTTCCAATTATTAATTTTAAAGTTAGTTGGTTATGATTCATGGGATCCAATATTCAATTTATGATTTGTAGAGGTGCTTTATAAATTTGGTGTTGGAATCCCATATTATAGTTATCTATATGACCATTGCATAAATGTTAAAATAGTATTACAGGTAAATGATGTTTAATTTAAAATGACCTTGTTAACTATCTAAATTCACAACTAGACCCATGTAGTTCATTTTTTGTCTTTTTTATTATTTGATATCCTCCTACAGGTGTTTGAAACATAAATAATCAAACAACTGTTATTTGATTTCTTTCTGATGAACCCCTATTGGCTTATAAAGACCTTTATAGGTCACCTTATTTTCTAAAAATTAATGATAAATTTATTTAATTAATTTCCGAATTTATGGTTATATGTTAATAAGTGTATTAAGTTTTTAAATGATGTTTATGAAACTTTTCTATTTAGATTTTTTTCTTTTTCTAGATCAGGTACCAATTTCATTTGTTTTAAACAATTTATAAATTATGTTTTCAAATAAATATTTTAAATGATAAAGACTAAATGTGAATAAATATAAAATGTCATGGAAATGAAACCCTAGGTGGTGATCATTTTTTCAAAACCCTCTTGTTAGTGTAGTTTAAGTTTCTTCTTCAGTTTCCTTGGAACAGAACTATAAATGTCTTTTATAGGATTTATTATTTTAGAAGTGGGTTAAATGATCGAATTTTGAGCCTAGTGGATAATAGTTTGGTATGAACTAGAGATATTGTCAACAATTAAGCTATAATATGGGTATATTACATGGTAGTTATGACCCTTATAATTTAAATTCCTTTCTTTTTCCCTGAGTTTTATGTCATTTGGTGTCGTTAGCATATCGTGGTCCCTAGTAGGACCACTTTTTTTAAATGAAACCCTTGTTTGGATTGGGTGGTCATGTTATCCTAGACATTTTTATGTGTTTGAGAATTGGTTAATGCTATGTTTAATCTCCCTAAACATGCCTTCGGCATGGTCATCCACCTCATAGGTTATGTGACTCTTTATCTTTCTCTGTGATGGACAAATTTGCATGTTATCATCCATATTAATAGTCATATAAGGCAGTGTGGATCTAATTTTAAATCTATTTTGTGGCCCATATGATATTTGAATGAATTGCTCTAAGATCCTGTGGATAATATTCATGATATTTTGGTGGATTTTGAATCCTAGGTGTAGAATTTGTTCATGTATGTGGTGCCTGCTGAGTGAAAAATGATATAATTAATTGGTTCAATTTGGTTAAAATGTTGAGCCTTGTGCTATTATGTATGGTTTTGGGTTATCTTCTGAGTAGAGTGACCTATATTCTAAATAATTATGTTCATACAAGTGCTCAGGATGATGTTTCAGGTTACTTGGGTGTTTGACAAGCTTTTCAGTATGGTTTTGGATTTCTTTGAATTCTTTCACATTGTGATCATGGCTAGGTAGAGAATCACACGTTCCTTTTAGGTGTTTTTGTTCATGTGCACTTTTAAACTAGTATTTTGTCTTCTCTACAATTTACTAAAGCATTCATAAGGTGTGGAGACATATGTCTATTTGGTGAATGTGTCCATCAATGTAAATGTTTCACAACCAAAGATGACCATTTAGAGATGGCTGGTCATGCTTAATTTTCTTTTTGGTTTAGTGATTTTTGAAAATGTCGAATATTTATGTGTAGCACAATGTTGATGTGGTTGTCCATGATCTAGACCTTTGATAAAATCTATTATACTTGGTGTAATTTAGGGAGTAAAGTGTGAGAGATCATGTAATTTCTTAGGATGAAAAAGGTATTATGATCAATTGTAATGATGCATCAGTAAGTGAAGCTAAGTTTCTTATATGGTATTGACCAGTAGTGGTTCACCAATTTTCTTTATGATAATATTTAAAATCCTTTTAGTTTATTCTATTAATAGGTGATCGTGTTCCCTGTCTTAGCATCATCATTTATTCAACAAAATAACATTTCTCTTCTGTAATACCATAGTTTAAAAAGATGTTGAACTTGTTGGGTGGTTCTCTTTTAGTGTTTCACACTAGAGTCAAGGTTATTATTGAGGAATAATGGTTATAAGTGACTATTGGGTTCCCCAGTAGGAATTCCATGCATTAAATCATGTACACAAATAGTTTATTCTAATGTGACCGTCATCTAGATGCTTCTCTAGGTGGTTCATCCCACAATGCATGAATAATGTAATACAGATATAAATAAAAATCTCCAAAGAGAATACCAAAATTAAAAGTATATGGTAGAAACATAACAATAACTCTAAACCAACTAGTATTATTATATTGTACCGAAATTTGCTCTTATAAACCTAAAAAATAATATATATTTTGGGTGAGTATAACAGGTATACTCAGTAGATTCATATCCAAGGCCTCTAGTGCACATGTGAAAAGAGCATACTAATACTGCATCAAACAAACAGATATACCAACAAGCACCTATACAGTTCATAAAAATGAATATATCCTAGTAGTGGATCACTTACTAAACCATGAATCCAACATAAATATATAGCATCAACATCATAACAAATCAAGGCCCCCACCACCTCTTCCCATAAATTTTTCACTTGAATTCCCCAACATCAAGCGTCCTATGCTACCATAACTTCCACAAATATTACATCACATCACAACCCACATAAAAATAGCTCAGCCACACGACACATCATATCTTATCGCATCACATCACATACTAACCATAGAAACCAAGTACAACACATCATATATTTCTCTTAAACACCTCTTCCAACACATCACAACTGATGGAGGAGAAAGGGAGAGGGGTTATCCCTCCGTCTCTATCACTACCATCCTAGATGTTGGAGAAAAAAACTAGATATCACCACATATAATAGATGGAATAGTTATCTAACTCGATTTGGGAATGTATTAAATTAATAAAAATACATTATGTAGAGATATAACATAATACATAGCCTAAAGTTTCACATTTTCAACACTAGAAATCACAACATCACTGGAACTGTACTACACGCCATCCTTCACAACTACTTCCACCACTATATTCAACACCATGGAACTGCCACACAATCCTCATAATATTTTCCACTTTCAGATTAAAATTTTAACCACAGTTTTTCATTAATCCATTTTCCATACAACAACAGAAATACCATTATACTCATTTAACAAACCATTGATTTTTTAAATTTAATTATTCATTATAATTTCTCTAACTAATTCCTTGGAATATAAAAAAACCACATCACCCAACTGGCCCAACAAACATATTATACACCACAGCACACATCCTCCATCATAATTGAATCACATTTCATAATCCATATATATAAAAATAAATACCACACATCTCGTCAATATAAAAACCAAATACTCCTTGTACCAACACCACTATTCCACAACCTCTGCACCATAACCACTATTCAACAACCTATTCACACCAAAAATTTTGCCACTACTAGTGAAATATAACCACTACACCACAACCACTACACCACAACTATTGTGCGAAAACCACTAATTCAATTCCATTATTCCAAAACACTATGTCACAATCTCTGCAACACAACCATTACTCTACAACATTTGAACGACATCGCACAACTCCCCTCATTGCATCCATTCCATCTAACCACTGCATCACAACCTCAAAGACCAGAAATTCTAGAACTTCAAAAATATCTTTGGATAATGTCCCAAACTACAAAAGGAAGGAAAAAATCACCAGAACACATCACAACACCCATTATATATTCCATATTTATTCGGGGGAATTATCAAAAATCTTATTTATTTAACATGGGTATTATCACCCCATCCAAATTTCCAAAGGAACCCAATTTATATCCAAATATACATTCTTAAATCTTTTATTCAGGAGATATCACATAATAACACAATGAGGTTCACCACAACATAACAACTACAAAACAACAAAAACTCCCAATAATCATTGTTTTCAAAATTATTAAAAAGATTAAATAGTAACATCAAGAAAAAATATAAAAGAATCAAATCATTTAATAATTCCAAATGACCATAAATTTTTGTCATTTCAATTAATTATATGAATATTCCAACCATTAGTATCCACCCAAATGTAAAGAGAACCATGAATATTTCGTACATATCTTATAAAAGAGTGATATGGAGGACCCCATTCATCAAAAAATCCTTTTCAATTTCATTGTGCATTATAATATGAAGATGAAACCACCCTAAAACCACCTTCACACAAGTAAATCATAGATCAACCTATAACACACTCGATGATCATTGAAACGTATCCCAACTACACCTCATGTAACATCCAGAGATTCTATGAAACAAATTATTAAAAAATAAATTATATTCATTAAGAGATTTCATTACATGAAATACTTAATTTAGATTTCATCCTAAAAAACATCCAGGTTTTCTTTCATTTCATGCAATATCAAGTTCCTTTGATGACTTATATTATACACAAGCCCAGGTGTTATAGAAAAATAATATAATATTACTATAAATACGATAGTTATCACATAGCTTTCATAATTGAGGGAAATAAAGATAATAAATAAATTATGAAATTATATTCGACATATTTTTATATTGTGAATTTAGGGGTTTCAATTTAATTTTAAATTGAAATAAAGACCAATTGAATTTAAAGGATGTAACATCTCAAAATATTTATAATAACAATTTTTAATATCTATTATTATTTATGAATTATATAGTAATTTTTAAATTAAAAGGGTTTTTATGTTCAATATCATATATGAAAGAAAACATATTTTTTTGAAACATTATGTTTCATGAAATACTGAGTTATACTAATCAATAACATACTATTAATATTATTATCTAATATAATATTTTTTTAACCTTTTAATAGAATGATTAAATTAAAAATTATTATTTACACTTTAAAATTTTTTATATGAACAAATAAACATTATTTTGGAAAGTAGAATATCAAAATTTACTTGGGGTGAATTTTTTTTTATTTTTCTGAGAAGTTTCATTTTTCTGATGAATTGGGAAAACGTTAAATGTTAATTAAAAAGTACTTTATCATCAAATATATTTATATAGTTATATAATATTTATAATTGGTTTTAAATTATAATTATATAAGTTACATATCATTTAAATCAATTTAGGGCATTGTAATAAATTTCACAGTTAATTTTGATATAAAAACATTTCAAACATCTGAACAATTTACATTAAAAACATGTTTTTTCATCCCATGTATGGGGTTAGTTATAAATTAATTTATTGAGAATATGTGACTAGAATATAATAAAATGGATTCAATATTTTTAATAATCATAATTTACAATTTCTAATAAGGGGAAGTTATTTTTTTACCAAAAGTACTAAGAAACATAATTAAAATTAATTACAATGATTTAGGTAAAAGGATGTTTATTTCGAGTTCAACCTTTAATAATAAGATTTCAAATGTCCTATAAGAATATGAAAACACATTTTAAAGAAATTTATCCACCATATCCTCCATTTTATCAATTATTGATGATTATTTTGGGCACATTATATGATGGAGAGCATCCAATAGTGTTTACCTTTTTATATTTAGAAGAATTATACTCCACCTCCAATATATGAAGGCACTCACCCTCCCTGTAACAACCCGAGATTTTATGAAAAATATTCTTTTTTTTATTTTACTAATGTTTTGTGTTATACGATACACCAAAAGGAGCTTGCACAACACGCATCCTTGACTTGCCTTGCATTACACGCAATCACGACCTTCCTCGATAGCGTGTGTAATACGCAATACCGAGTTTCACTAAACAACGATATGCTAGCCGTTATGAATAGTAATAACCACTTTTTAAATTCTGTAAATCTTATTTTTCAAAATGAACTTCATTTTTGGATTCGGAGTATCGAATTTAGCCTAAGGTGAAATTTTGGTACTTTTCGGATAACTTTCATATTCTGGTGAATAGTGAAAATTACTAAATTATAATTAAAAACAACCTTTTTAATCGAAATAATTAATAGTGATAAATTATTAATTTGAGTGGTTTTAAAGTATATTTAGAATATATTTTTACAATTTAATTCAATGTTGGTCATTGGTTGTAATTTCACATTTAAACCAGACATAATCAAGTGTCAATCTTTTGATAGAAATTGTTTCTTAAAAACACGCTATTTGTCTTAACAGCGGGATTTAATTATAAAATTAATTAATTCAACTTCTATGTTATGAATTTGGTAAAATAGACTTCATTTTTGAATTCGGAATATGAAATATAGCTTAGGATGAAATTTTGGCATTTTTCTGAAAACCTTCATTTTTTGATGAATAGTGAAACTACTAAGTGGTAGGTTAAAAACTGAATTTTGCATAAAACTTAATTTTACCGCTTCTATGAATGGAATTTCAAAAATCCGAGAGACACGGTTAATATCAAGGACTAAAATGTGGTTCAATGAGATGAAAATAATTTTTTGGTGAATAGTAACTTTTTACTAATTTTACCGCGATTAATAGTAAATAGGGTAACTAAGGGTAAATATGATATTAATATTACCCTAACACATGTCCTAATTCTATTGGACAAGTGTAATTCGACCAAAAACAAACTTAGGAATAAAATATGACCATTTAGGCCCACTTGGATTAGATTAGGACATTTATTATTAATTTATTTAAAGAAGGGTTAAAATAGTTAAAATCAAAGTTTAATAAGTAAATAATTTTTAATATGGGGTTATACATAAGATAAATTCGACTATAAATATTCATTAGAAAGCTAAAAAAATTTCCTACGTGATGGTATTTTATTTGTAATTTTTAGACATCAAATAATATAATTTATTTATGACACAAAAATGATGCAGTAATTATCTTATTAATGAAATATTGACATAATTGATAATATAAATACCAAAATAAATGTAATTTAAGACTTTTTATGAATTCCACTAATTTTATAGGTTACTATGATATATTAATGTTGATTTAATCAACTTGGTTCGAACATTTAATTCTGTTATGACTTTCACAAAAATCATATATCAAATAGTGTCAAAATTGACACAAAATAGTTTTTAAATCAAATATTATATTATTAATTGTTATTGTATTCCTAAAAATCTAAGGTTCGGCCAAATGACTTAGATAAGGATATATATATTAATAATAAACAATTTGGGGTTCGTTTGGCATGTTATAGTAAGTTTATTAACCATATAGTGAAAGAAAACAAAAAGACACGGTAAAAGTTAAATTATTTAACTTAGAGTTAAATCTAATTGATAAGGTTTAAAATAATATCCAAACATGTCTAAATTTGATTGGTTGATGAGATTACAACCCTATCTCATCTAATCTTCGAATATGAGTCATTTTTGGAGTTTTTTTAAGTGGGGTTAGATTTATTATAAATTAATATTTTTAAAAATTCCTAAGGTGCCCCTCTCCTCCCCTATAAAAGGACACCTCCTCCCCCTCCTCCTCACACCAATTTGAGCACTCAAGCTCGGCCAACCCCTGCCATTTTCCCTTCTCCACTTCCCTAGAATAATCCTAGAGGTCCTGGTCTTCTCCAAAGACCAATCTTAGTTCCTTAAGTGGAGGATTCAAAAAGGCGTTCCAAAGAAGAGGTAATATCCATTACCGATCTTTTCAATTTCTTTCTTCTTCAACTTCTTCTTCTTTAGTTGTTTCATGATAAAGTAATAACATCAGTATTACTTACATACTGATATGTTATTATAAATATGAAACAACCCTAATTCACCTTCTATCCATCCTACGGAAAAATGAAATCACCGCGCGTGCGTACGTACGGAATACCGTCTCCACGCCGTGGTGTAATCTATTTTCCACCATCACCTTACAAGGATGGGTATAATGGTGTAATCAGTAACTATGTATGATTATTATTAAGTAATATTGATACTGAAATAATATATATATATACTCCAATACAATTCCACGATCATAGGAACGATATCATCACTCGTGCGTACGTACGGAATACCGTCTCCACGATGTGATGCGACTCGTTCTACATTATCTTCATTTCATAATGATTATATAAATGAATTGAATGAATGAATATGGTATATAATACACTAATACCATTCTGGAAATGAATTATCTATAACCTAAAGATAAGAATAAGAATTTATTCGACAAAACACGCATAAGAACAAAAAGTTATAAAGACCCGAGTAACAAGTAACAATGAAATATTACTAACAAGAAGCTAATAATATGACCATATATGATCTCATATCAATATGTATGATTCTGGAATAAGTCAATAACATTATTTAAACCATTATACAGGAGCTTCGGACACGAACAAAGCAAATCGGACCTAAGGTAAGGGAAATATCACAATCTCATTTTTATCCGAGATTGTTTATTCGTAAGTATTTACTGGGGTGTATTTTATCATCCACATTCATGTTCCCTAAATATGTAATATTGTTTCCATCCACTTGAAATATTTTAAATCCAATTTTACCCTTAGGTGAGTTTTTAGTAAAGAATATGAAAGGAATCTTTTGTCGTTTTTCCGTACGAGGTACTTTTTGACTTTTCCGACAAAAGTACGAAGAATGTTTTTTTTAACTTATACGGCATGAATGGATTTTTAAAACATTACTTCAAAGAAGCTTCCTTTACAAGTTTTCAAGTTTATTTTTAATCAACTTCTTTTATTTTAAAGTTGTATGACATGTTATGAAAGGAAAAATGTTTTTGAAGAAGAAAGGATATTTTCCTCAAGAATTCAATTCAAGTGTTTTATCAAAATTATTTTCCATCTAAGATAATAAAGGGTTCTGTTTCTATCCATATTTTTACATTGGTTTGACTATGTTGTGATGGAATTATGTTTATGAATTCCTTTATCATATATGAATTGATTTATGATGTCATGATGTTTCAAGAATCCCATTTTTGTTATATGTGTTATGCGATGATGTATGTTTTATGATTATGTGGCACACATAAGAAAGGATTCATTATAAGATGGGTGGGACCTATATCTCCCTCCAATGCATTGGGTAAAGATTTTATATCTCATGAGATAGACATGGCTGGAATGGTAGGTTATACCGGTTCAGTGAAACAGGACTGAAACGAGGATTACTCGATTCAGAAAGGGACTTTGTCCACTAAGATAGTCTTGGCAATGAGTCTTGACTAACAAGAAATGATTCTCTATGATTATGTGTGTATGCCACAATGAGTAATGTTTTAAGTTATGGTTTCATTTTCACTACTATGATTTATCCCATGTTATGAAATTATGCTCTCTTTTGCAGGTTAAGATTTCCAAAAATGTTATGTTCTTATGAAAATTATGTGATTGATATTTCTTTTGTTTACCCTTACTGAGCATTTGAGCTCACCCTTTTATGTTTTCTTTTCCCCAGGATATAAACAATGGTTTTAGGTATAAAAAGGAAGATCTTTATGGGAGATGTTGAAGATCTTCCACCACAATTAGAAGTTTACGTTCCGAGTTTCCAAAGACACTAAACTATTATGATCCTTGTGTGTGTGTTTTTGTTATGTACTAAGTATTCCGCAAATGTAAAGTAATGTCCATGTACGTCAGGATACGGGTCTCTACAGTTGGTATCAGAGGAAAGGTTTAGTCAACCTTTGGAAACTAGGATGCAAAAACGTTAGTGAGATCCCTAGAGATATTTCTGAGGTATGTCTAGGGATGCCCCTAAGGATAAGTATACGTATAGGATATAGTTCTAGAACTATGGTAACGATATTAGATTAAACCAAAGATGATAGATATTTTAGTTACTCCCCCTTTATTACGATTTTTTCATCTAACACTATTTTGTTTGGGTTTTAGAAAATGGCTGGAAACAAGATGATTCACAATAATGGAGGATATGATGGACAATGGAATGATATTCTTCATGAGCAACCAAATGAAATGGGATTTGGATGTCCAAACATCATTATTATGCCGAATCAGCAATCTCACAACATGATCAATAAAGTAAAATTTGGTATGTTTCCTGACTCGACTAATAAGAGAAAGATGGAGTTCCATGATGATCATAGAGGAAAGAAAGTTCAGTTTCCCCTATGTAAATCATGTGGGAAGAGGCATCAAGGAGAATGTTTTAGGGGAACTGGAAGATGCTTTGGGTGTGGAAAAGAAGGACACAAAGCAAGTAAGTGCAAAGGAAAAGGGTCGGTTAACACCATGGATGAGGATAATGGTATTGCTACGACATCAAAATTGGTTAAGTGTTTTAAATGTGGAATGTATGGGCATTATGAAAACAAATGCCCTAAGGGAAAGACTCATGAAGAGAATCAGTATGGTCATATGGGTAGTATTTATGTGGATGATGATGAAGAGACTACAAATGATATGTGAGATGAAAGAATTTTTGAAGCTCGGTCAATGGTTTGAGAATGTAGTGGAATGATTACATGTTTATCATGTGTAATTTTGGAATAAAGAGACATCTATGGATTGTTACACTGTTGTCTTTCCTTGTGTTTTGAAAGTGTATGATTAATGTTACCAGTATCCATGAAAGGTTATCCAGATAATTTTGGAATGTAGATGATATGCGCATAATGAAGGGATAAGGAGAAAATTAAATGTTTGATAGTATTCATGAGCTCATGATTGATATAAGGACTAAGTGATATCATGGTTTGAGTATATAGAATTTTGAGGATTTTGGTATGTGGAAAGTGTTAACTTTTAACTGCACTCATGTTTTCACTAAGGTATTCAAGAGAATACACGATTAAGGACTTTGAATGTTTGGAATGTGACCTACAAGACATATCTTATGATATGTGGGGATCAACGACAGTATTAAATCTCTGGTAATCGATGTCACTATATTATGAGAGTGGAATGAAGTATAAGCCTAAAGATTAGACTGGATTATGTTGGACATAAGTTAGTATTGTTTGAGGATAGAAGATTTTCGATATTATTGATGGGATGTTATAGTAACGTAGTTTTAGAAAAACGACAACCTGCAGGACGGGCGACAGCCCATCGCTTCGGACAAGGCTGTAGGAATCGAACCCACAACCGAAGTGCGACTGGCCTTTATCGCCTACCACTGGCCTACAGGAAGTCCCTGTTTAGTAGAAACTAGTTTTATTATATTAAGCAGTATGATATGTGATGTATAAGTTCATTTTAGGAACCATATATGATTAATCTCACTATATATCGATTTATGCATATAATTTTTGCTAACCTTTTGTTTGAGACAGATGGAATGACCCGTCATTCTATCACATGATCTGCTAACACTTCACGAATAACAAATTCAACTTCATTTATTTAAGAGATGAAGTGGAAATTGTTCAAGGCACGAACAACAGTGATATTGTACCAAAATAAAGTAAGTATTTATTGTAATTCAAATTTTCAACTTTAGGGAAATGATCTTGAAAACCAAAAATGTTGTCCTAGTGATCTTATACCTGATGAATCAGATGGTACCTTATATCATCACAAATCTATGGATTTGTGATTACTGGATTTTCCATAGCCATGTTCTCTACCACTCTCCATCAGAACATGATGGTTAGATTTCTCTTCCATATCCATATTTTCACCTATGTGGAAACCCAGTGATTAGTTTATTTGGGTAATCGTTACATTTCATACTTTAGTTTTTAAAGCCAAGTTTTGGTATTCACTTTTACGATGTGGGTTTCTATTAAAGAAACTTTCGAATAGTAAACCATTTATAACCCCGACGAATTTCGAGGGCGAAATTCATTTTAAGGGGGGTAGAATGTAACAACCCGAGATTTTATGAAAAATATTCTTTTTTTTTATTTTACTAATGTTTTGTGTTATACGATACACCAAAAGGAGCTTGCACAACACGCATCCTTGACTTGCCTTGCATTACACGCAATCACGACCTTCCTCGATAGCGTGTGTAATACGCAATACCGAGTTTCACTAAACAACGATATGCTAGCCGTTATGAATAGTAATAACCACTTTTTAAATTCTGTAAATCTTATTTTTCAAAATGAACTTCATTTATGGATTCGGAGTATCGAATTTAGCCTAAGGTGAAATTTTGGTACTTTTCGGATAACTTTCATATTCTGGTGAATAGTGAAAATTACTAAATTATAATTAACAACAACCTTTTTAATCGAAATAATTAATAGTGATAAATTATTAATTTGAGTGGTTTTAAAGTATATTTAGAATATATTTTTACAATTTAATTCAATGTTGGTCATTGGTTGTAATTTCACATTTAAACCAGACATAATCAAGTGTCAATCTTTTGATAGAAATTGTTTCTTAAAAACACGCTATTTGTCTTAACAGCGGGATTTAATTATAAAATTAATTAATTCAACTTCTATGTTATGAATTTGGTAAAATAGACTTCATTTTTGAATTCGGAATATGAAATATAGCTTAGGATGAAATTTTGGCATTTTTCTGAAAACCTTCATTTTTTGATGAATAGTGAAACTACTAAGTGGTAGGTTAAAAACTGAATTTTGCATAAAACTTAATTTTACCGCTTCTGTGAATGGAATTTCAAAAATCCGAGAGACACGGTTAATATCAAGGACTAAAATGTGGTTCAATGAGATGGAAATAATTTTTTGGTGAATAGTAACTTTTTACTATTTTTACCGCGATTAATAGTAAATAGGGTAACTAAGGGTAAATATGATATTAATATTACCCTAACACATGTCATAATTCTATTGGACAAGTGTAATTCGACCAAAAACAAACTTAGGAATAAAATATGACCATTTAGGCCCACTTGGATTAGATTAGGACATTTATTATTAATTTATTTAAAGAAGGGTTAAAATAGTTAAAATCAAAGTTTAATAAGTAAATAATTTTTAATATGGGGTTATACATAAGATAAATTCGACTATAAATATTCATTAGAAAGCTAAAAATATTTCCTACATGATGGTATTTTATTTGTAATTTTTAGACATCAAATAATATAATTTATTTATGACACAAAAATGATGCAGTAATTATCTTATTAATGAAATATTGACATAATTGATAATATAAATACCAAAATAAATGTAATTTAAGACTTTTTATGAATTCCACTAATTTTCTAGGTTACTATGATATATTAATGTTGATTTAATCAACTTGGTTAGAACATTTAATTCTTTTATGACTTTCACAAAAATCATATATCAAATAGTGTCAAAATTGACACAAAATAGTTTTTAAATCAAATATTATATTATTAATTGTTATTGTATTCCTAAAAATCTAAGGTTCGGCCAAATGACTTAGATAAGGATATATATATTAATAATAAACAATTTGGGGTTCGTTTGGCATGTTATAGTAAGTTTATTAACCATATAGTGAAAGAAAACAAAAAGACACGGTAAAAGTTAAATTATTTAACTTAGAGTTAAATCTAATTGATAAGGTTTAAAATAATATCCAAACATGTCTAAATTTGATTGGTTGATGAGATTACAACCCTATCTCATCTAATCTTAGAATATGAGTCATTTTTGGAGTTTTTTTAAGTGGGGTTAGATTTATTATAAATTAATATTTTTAAACATTCCTAAGGTGCCCCTCTCCTCCCCTATAAAAGGACACCTCCTCCCCCTCCTCCTCACACCAATTTGAGCACTCAAGCTCGGCCAACCCCTGCCATTTTCCCTTCTCCACTTCCCTAGAATAATCCTAGAGGTCCTGGTCTTCTCCAAAGACCAATCTTAGTTCCTTAAGTGGAGGATTCAAAAAGGCGTTCCAAAGAAGAGGTAGTATCCATTACCGATCTTTTCAATTTCTTTCTTCTTCAACTTCTTCTTCTTTAGTTGTTTCATGATAAAGTAATAACATCAGTATTACTTACATACTGATATGTTATTATAAATATGAAACAACCCTAATTCACCTTCTATCCATCCTACGGAAAAATGAAATCACCGCGCGTGCGTACGTACGGAATACCGTCTCCACGCCGTGGTGTAATCTATTTTCCACCATCACCTTACAAGGATGGGTATAATGGTGTAATCAGTAACTATGTATGATTATTATTAAGTAATATTGATACTGAAATAATATATATATATACTCCAATACAATTCCACGATCATAGGAACGATATCATCACTCGTGCGTACGTACGGAATACCGTCTCCACGATGTGATGCGACTCGTTCTACATGATCTTCATTTCATAATGATTATATAAATGAATTGAATGAATGAATATGGTATATAATACACTAATACCATTCTGGAAATGAATTATCTATAACCTAAAGATAAGAATAAGAATTTATTCGACAAAACACGCATAAGAACAAAAAGTTATAAAGACCCGAGTAACAAGTAACAATGAAATATTACTAACAAGAAGCTAATAATATGACCATATATGATCTCATATCAATATGTATGATTCTGGAATAAGTCAATAACATTATTTAAACCATTATACAGGAGCTTCGGACACGAACAAAGCAAATCGGACCTAAGGTAAGGGAAATATCACAATCTCATTTTTATCCGAGATTGTTTATTCGTAAGTATTTACTGGGGTGTATTTTATCATCCACATCCATGTTCCCTCAATATGTAATATTGTTTCCATCCACTTGAAATAGTTTAAATCCAATTTTACCCTTAGGTGAGTTTTTAGTAAAGAATATGAAAGGAATCTTTTGTCGTTTTTCCGTACGAGGTACTTTTTGACTTTTCCGACAAAAGTACGAAGAATGTTTTTTTTAACTTATACGGCATGAATGGATTTTTAAAACATTACTTCAAAGAAGCTTCCTTTACAAGTTTTCAAGTTTATTTTTAATCAACTTCTTTTATTTTAAAGTTGTATGACATGTTATGAAAGGAAAAATGTTTTTGAAGAAGAAAGGATATTTTCCTCAAGAATTCAATTCAAGTGTTTTATCAAAATTATTTTCCATCTAAGATAATAAAGGGTTCTGTTTCTATCCATATTTTTACATTGGTTTGACTATGTTGTGATGGAATTATGTTTATGAATTCTTTTATCATATATGAATTGATTTATGATGTCATGATGTTTCAAGAATCCCATTTTTGTTATATGTGTTATGCGATGATGTATGTTTTATGATTATGTGGCACACATAAGAAAGGATTCATTATAAGATGGGTGGGACCTATATCTCCCTCCAATGCATTGGGTAAAGATTTTATATCTCATGAGATAGACATGGCTGGAATGGTAGGTTATACCGGTTCAGTGAAACAGGACTGAAACGAGGATTACTCGATTCAGAAAGGGACTTTGTCCACTAAGATAGTCTTGGAAATGAGTCTTGACTAACAAGAAATGATTCTCTATGATTATGTGTGTATGCCATAATGAGTAATGTTTTAAGTTATGGTTTCATTTTCACTACTATGATTTATCCCATGTTATGAAATTATGCTCTCTTTTGCAGGTTAAGATTTCCAAAAATGTTATGTTCTTATGAAAATTATGTGATTGATATTTCTTTTGTTTACCCTTACTGAGCATTTGAGCTCACCCTTTTATGTTTTCTTTTCCCCAGGATATAAACAATGGTTTTAGGTATAAAAAGGAAGATCTTTATGGGAGATGTTGAAGATCTTCCACCACAATTAGAAGTTTACGTTCCGAGTTTCCAAAGACACTAAACTATTACGATCCTTGTGTGTGTGTTTTTGTTATGTACTAAGTATTCCGCAAATGTAAAGTAATGTCCATGTACGTCAGGATACGGGTCTCTACACTCCCCATATATTCAAACCTATGAACAATTTTTATCTTCAAAAACCAACCCAAATAAGCTCCCCAAAAACCTACTCTCATTATAGAATCATCCCTTCATGTAGAAATCCAACTGTAGAATCCCATTGGGGAAAGCCTAAAGGTGCTTCCTGAAGAAGATGTAACATTATTCCACAATCAATTTTGTTTCCTTTATTTCTTCAACACTGAAATTAATAAATTGTTATATAATATTCTGTGTATCTAAAAAAATTATTTTTTCTTCTGTTATGTCATGGTTTCTAACTACACCTACACACACTTCCATCTAATGTGAAACACAATCATCATTCCTGTGTATGGAATATGATCACCTCACGAACCGACCTCATTCATTCTTCTATCACCCCTCTAAAAGTTAAGAATATAGATGGTATTAATGTATTTATTTGATATATAATATATTTTTTATTCTTTTACACTTATTTATCTATTATATAACATGTACTTTATTGATTTTCATTTGGTGGGAATACGATAATTTTGTTTATGGATGAGGGAACAACCACCTCCTCCAAGTGATGTGATTCATTCTTGCTTTAAATGTATTGTATTACTAATGTATTTAATAAAAATATGTGATATAAATTACATATATCATATATTAATGAAATAATTATCATTATTGAAAAATAATATATCATTTTCATTATTATCTTTTCACAGACGAAATAAGTGATAACGTCGTTCATGGATGTATTGATTATCTCATACTTGAAGCGATGTGATTCCTTTTAAATAACAATAATTATATATATAAGTATATATTATTAAATAATATGTTATTTATCATATAATGATCATTATGAAAAGGAAAATTTTACCTACCTACTTTTCATAATGATCAATGAAAAATGAGAATGTTTCTCATGTGTATGTACGACCTACCATCTCCATGATTGTAACGTTGGTCAATTTTTCATAACCATCATTAATTATTGGTTTTATAAATATAATTTATGTATAAATGTGATAACTATTTAATTTTTATTGTTCAATATATTTTAAATAATGGCCACTTTGACCTTATTCAACCTATAAAATTCATTTTTGACACATAAACTGAATATGGTCAAAAAATCCAAAGTAAACATAATTGTTTAAGTAGTATTATAAAACAATGAAATTAGTGAAATATAAGTAATTATAATCTCTAAAAATTTTCTAAAACAATTAAATAATTTACATAATCTTATTATATATTATGATAATAATGCTCGTGACATGTCAGACTCAAGGTAAGGGGCTTCATCTAAATCTCCTTTCATTGAGTGATATCTTGATGTTATACACATTTATTTGTTTATAAGGCGTTTATAAATCCCCTTTAACATGTTATATCACTAATTTTTATATTATAATGATATTTAAGGTTTTTTAAATTATTATTTAACAATTTTTTGGGGTAAAATATTTCATTGTGGCATGGGTCACATTGATTTAAAAATATCCTTTTAAAGATTTTAAGATTAAATTTAAAAATATTTTTCTTCATGTAAATACTATTAATAATATTTGTAAAGACCCATAAAATTCAAAGGAAATTTTTTCTTAATTTTCTTTGGAATTTTACAAGAGCGCGGTTTCTGACGGCACCTGATTCCGAGGCCCGGAGTGCCCAGAATCAATTTCCGAAGTTTGGCTCGGGTACGTTCAGTGAACGAACGAGCGGGAATTCCTAACTTTTGATCCGGTGCTCGGAATTGAAATCTGAGGGCACCGATGAACTCACAGCGCCGATATTCACTTAAGGAGACCTTTTCGGAAGTTGCGTTTGTTGCGGGACGAAAGTTAGTTTTTGGGGGAATTATAAAAAGTTGAATAAAAAAATGTGGAATTCTTTTTATTTTACTTTTGTAGGTTAACTCCTCTCAAAGGGAGTTAGGGGTGGGACCCACACCCACTTAACTTCCCTTGAGAGGATTAAGTGTGGTGGGACCCACACGAACCTAAACCTCTCATCTTCCCCCTTAAACTCCCCTCTCTCCCTCTTAAATGTTTGTTAACTTAACATCTAATTAATTACACATGAAATGTATAATTAATTAAGTGTTATGTTTTGAAATTCGAAGTTTTGAATTCCTTGGCTTGGTAAATAAAATAAGGAGGAACTTTATTTTATTTGGTTAGTCTTGTTTTTCCAGCTTGTGATGAATTTTGAGGGCTCCTCCTCCTTCTTCTTCAACTTGACGAAGAACGCTCAACTTGACGAAGAACGCTCAAATTGACGAAGAACGCTCAAGTTCCGACGAAGAACGCAGCTCCGCTCTTCTTCGTCTTCCATGTCAATGAGAGGGAACGCCGCTTCCTCCTCAGACTCCCTTCGTCGACATAAGAAGTTTCACCGACGACGTGCCTCTTCGGACGTACCTCTTCGTCATCGGATTTGACGAACGACTACCGCGACGCCCGACCTCCGCGACGTTGTCTTCCGCGGGACGTTGACAAATCTTCGAACCTATACCAAGGTAGGGGTTGTTGATTATTGTTTAATTATTTTTATTCTTGCTCGTGGTTCGCATGTCTAACGTGAGGATATTGATTATTTAAGTTGTGTTTTAACGTGAGGGGGCCGGACCGCATGAACACGGCCGAACCCCCTCCTGCGTTCTTGGTGTTTTATTTTGCAGATGAATCAAGGTGGCGTGGTGCCGTCGCACCACGCGGTTATTCGCCGAATCTTTTTACGCGACGCCGTCGCGCGCGCACCATGGAAGAATCATCAAGAACGCGACGCCGTCGCGCCGCGTTGAAGGAAATCAAGGCGCGGCGGAGGGGCGCGGTGCCGTCGCACCGTGCCGGACAACGAACACTGCGGCCGGTTCCGGGCCGCGGCGGAACGAGAAGACCGGCGGCCGGGCCGCCGGCGTCGGAAGCCGAAGAGGGGACCGGATTTTCCGGTCCCGTTGGAGAAAACCGGTCGGCAGTTGGCAGGCCGGAAGGTCAAAGGCCGGGGGAATAAATTCCCCCGGCCAGCTCTAAAAACCCCCCTCATTTAAGAGGGGGGCGGTTCCTTGAACGGGGGGGGGGGGGGGGGGGGCAGGAGGCCCCCCGGTTTTTCTCCAAGCCGGCCCCCTGCCAGCTCTAAAAACCCCCCTCATTTAAGAGGGGGGCAGTTCCTTGAAAGGGGGGGGGGCAGGAGGCCCCCCGGTTTTTCTCCAAGCCGGCCCCCACGTGGGGGCCGTTTTTTTTTTTGCAAAGGGCGCGGCATTTAGCCGCGCCGGCCCTTCAATCAAGCGGGGGCTTGATCCCCCCCGCGCGCTGCCTCCATGTGGCGCTGGGCTGCCGCGCCGCCGCGCCGGCCGGGCCGGGTCGGACCCGGTTCGGGCCGACCCATGGGGGGGGGTCGGCCCGGACCCGGACCCGGACCCCCCGTTTCGAATCAGTTTCGGTCTTTTGGTGATAACTTGAGCCACGGACCTCCGATCGACGAACCGTCTGCGGAAACGCGATCCTTGGATCAAGACGGTCGTTTCAGTATATCTCACTCAAGGTTTCGAATTACTTTGATTTCGGCCGGTTTGGTTCGTTCATGAAACCAACCGGGCCTTCGGAGCGGAAACACTCATATCTTGAGCTACGGACGTCCGATTGACGTGCCGTCAGCCGTGTTGTGTTCCTCTTAGTGAGACGGATCTTTTGGCATACTCCGCCCGAGGTTTGGACGCAGGTGGAGTACAGTCTGGTTGGTTCTGCCTTAAAAACCAACCGGGCCCGGGGACGAAAATGCCAATAACTCTCAGACCGGGCGTCCGATCGACGCGCCGTCTGTTGCGTTGAGTTCCTGTTGACGATACGGAACTTTTGGATACATCAACTCTAGAATTTGTGCCAGTTGATGTATCAGCCTCTCGGCTCATGGAGCGGACCCTCCGAACGAGCTTGCTGTGTGTGGGAACCCTAGTGCTGGCTGCGACTGTTACTGTGACTACTACTGCTACTACTGCTACTGTGACTGTGACGACATCAGTACAGAGATCCTGTGTGGATTCGATGGCGACGACTACTGCACTCAGCGATCCTACGTGGATCAGTGCTACAGGTCCTGCGTGGGCCCGATCCTGTGTGGGCCGATCCTGTGTAGGTCACTGCGGGGGTTAGTACCTATCGATCCTTCGTGGGTCCGACGAATTAGATGGTTCTTTGATCATCTTTAACGTCATCCGAAGAAGTATACCTGTGTGAGTTGAATCTTCTGTTTTACTCGATAGAGGTGGTGCGCTTGGTTGTAGCGGCAGACCCACGATACTGGAGATGAGCGTACGGAGTACGGAGACCTTGTAGCCGGCTGAGACCTGAAGACTGCTCGACCGACTCGACTTGGAGTGAGTCGACTAGCCCAGTGGACGGAGCGCCCGATATTTGGCGGCAGACCCACGGCGGACGGAGCGCCTGGTAGTTGGCAGCAGACCCACGGTACTCGACTGGAGGAGTACCTCTGTAGGCTATTTGGGTGAGCGCCCGGTATTTGGCAGCAGACCCTCAGCGGACAGAGCGCCCGGTAGTTGGCGGCAGACCCGCGGTACTCGACAGGAGGAGTACCTCAGCAGTCTTAGGTTAGTGAGCGGTATCTCAGAGTCGTGACAGGACACTGTACACTTCAGAGATGGGACTCATCAGTAGTTACGTTTTTGATAATGAAAATCCTGTGTGAGCTGAATCCTGTTGCTTTCCTGTGTGGATTGTGTTGTGCTATCCTGTGTGGATTACGTTTTGCTTTCCTGTGTGGAATACGTTTACTTTCCTGTGTGGACTGAGTTGTACTTGGGCTCGGAGGATGGAGCGTATTTGAATTTGATGTCTTAGGTATATGTATGGGCATATACCTAAGCAGTGTCGGTTGTTACTTCGTGATTGTACCTTTCTTCTTAGTTTATCCTTTGTGGATTTGAGAGACCTTCAGAGGTCTCGGGGTCCCTACTGAGTAGCTTATACTCACCCCTACACGGGCTTTGCCCGCACTACGTTGTGTTGGTTGCAGACGACGGATAGTGTTGACCTTAGCTGAGGCTTGCAGAGCGGGACGGTACCCGGAGGTGGACCACTAGACGGGACGTGCTTGGAGCGGACGGCGGGACCCGTGGAGTAGAGGAGCTATCTGTACCCACCCTTCATGTGGGATTTCCAGTGGACAGCTCGGTGTAGCGGCTTTTACCTTTCAGTTGCTGTTTTCCCCTTTCGAGTTGTACTTTAATTTCAGTTTGGGTTTGTATACTGGCCCATTTACTTTTCCGCACTTTCAGTTGTACTCTTCTTTTGCTTAGTGTTTACTTTCCACTTGCTTACTCTGTGGTGTTGTTTACTTTACAAAGGCAATGCCTTCCCTTTTTACCGGGATTTACACCTTGGTACTAGTCGCCAGCCCCTAGCCTATGGAAGGCGGGCTTGGGGTAGTCACGGCACGGACCCCGAGGGCGGGTTGTGACAAATTGGTATCAGAGGAGTTCGGTTCTACCGCGAACTCTGATCTTTTCTATGTGAAGCAATAATGTTTAGCGTATTGAGTGTGGTTATCAGTCCAGGGAGTCCAGTGTTGGTGCGGCGGCCGACGTATCCGTACACCAGGACCCTGACTTCTGATTTCCGACTTAATGCACGAAAACATTGATTGCGTGTGTGTTTCAAAGTTTTCTTTGTGATTACTTAAATCAGCTCACCAGGTATACTGTTCTAACCGTGGCGCACCTGTTCCCTTTTAAGGATGGACCCACGACGGCAGCCAGCTAGGGTTCCGAGAGTTGAGCGTGACGACAGCCCACCGAGCGACGAGGCCTCGGTGCAGGGCCCTTTGTCAGCAGTGGCACCGGCGGTAGCACTACCCGCCGAGCCCCCGATACTTCCAGCACCAGCCGCTGACGATGCACGTCGCCTCAGCGCACTGCATGAGTTTCAGCGCCAGCGACCACCCAGGTTTCGCGGGGAGACGGATCCCCAGGCAGCAGAGGACTGGCTGGAGGCAGTGGTACGAGTGTTTAGGCTAGTGAGGACACCAGCAGACCTCATGGTGATCCTCGCTGCGAGCCTACTACACGCAGCAGCAGGACGATGGTGGAGCTTGATGCTCCAGGTGCACGATGAGGCATCTCTACTTTGGACGGACTTTGAGAGCCTTTTTCGCTCGGAGTTCGTCCCAGCCACCCTTCGTGCGGTGCGTATCCAGGAGCTTCTTCAGCTGCGGCAGGGCAGCATGACGGTCGCTCAGTACTCGGTGAGATTTACCGATCTCTCGCGCTACTCTACCGACATGGTACGGGACCCATTCTTCCGGGCCCGGACCTTCGAGCAGGGTTTGAGACACGAGATCAGGGCATCGCTGATCTCCCTCAGCATACCGACTCAGACAGGAGTACTGGAGCGAGCCCTCCTGATCGAGAGTTTCCTGGCTGAGTCCACAGCGAGACCTACCGCAGGGCGGCAGATAGCGGAGTCTTCGGCAACAGGTAGCTGACGGATGACTCAGGGTTCCAGGCAGACCAGACCTACCGGTGGCCGACTGCACGACTCAGGCTCAGTTGTACGGGGAAGCCGGGGTGGAGTCAGAGCCAGGCGTGCCGAGAGTGGGAAGTGTTACTCCTGTGGCGGGATTGGTCACATGGCTCGTGACTGTCCGACCCGCCATGCTGATGATCAGCAGTTAAGTGAAGAACCTCCCAGGCAGAGGCAGAGGTTCGACCGTGGCGGTCCGCAGGGAGGAGGCGGACGAGGAAGTGGAGCTGGACGAGCAGCCGGTGGTGGACGACGCTTTTAGGCTCTTCCACCACCACCACGAGGAGGTCCACCCCGACCACAGGGAGTAGGTGAATATGCGAGAGCTCAACATTAGGCAATCGAGGCCTTCGATCATGGAGCTTTGGGAGCCGATGGACAGGAGCAGAACTAGTGGATATATCCTTTGTACTTCTAGTTCCTTGTTGCATTTGTGTAGCGTCTTGTATTATGAGCTGCAATAATAAAAGATGCATACCTTTGTGATATTTTCGTTCCTGTCCTCTTCGTGATGTTACTAAGAGGTTCCAGTTTTGGCTGTTGACTTGACCCTCACTTGTGAGACATCTACTGGAGGAGACCCAGTTACCACACACTGATGCCGACAGTGTGACTCAACCCTTGGAGGCGAGATTAACGGTTGAGTCTCTTAGTAGTAGCGTCGAGGCCTTACGACGTCATCCTTGGAATGGATTAGTATCATCCATGTTAGGATTGACTGTTTTAGGAAAAGAATTTGGTTCATCCAGGGGATGAGACCAGATTTCTCTTATCGGAAAAGAAGAAATCGTGCAGCTCTGGTGGGACCGGAGATGGTCCAGGCCACGACAGAGAAGGTCTAGGTCATCCAGGAGCGGATGAGTACAGCTCAGAGACTGCAGAAGTCATATGCTGATAGGAGGCGGAGGCCACTGGAGTTCGAGGATGGCGACCATGTCTTCTTGCGGGTCTCACCTCGGCGTGGTATTCGGTGATTTGGCCGAGGTGGAAAGTTATCTTCGCGCTTCATCGGACCCTTCCAGGTCCTCAGCAGGATTGGTGAGGTGGCTTATCGCCTGGCTCAACCACCTCAGTTGCACCGGGTGCACGACGTCTTCCACGTATCCCAGCTGAGGAGATAGGTGCACGACCCGACGCACATCATTGACCATGGGGAGCTTGACGTTGACGATGGGGCGACTTTCATGGATGTCCCAGTGGAGATAGAGGATCGACAGGATCGGGTCCTGCATGGGCGATCGATTCCTCTTGTGCGCATCAGATGGCAGCACGGGAATCTCCAGGAGAGCACATGGGAGCAGGAGGCTCAGATGCGTGCTCAGTACCCTTATTTGTTTCCCTAGTTTTTGATGTATCTTTACGGGGACGTAAAGCCCTGAGGTGGGAGTAATGTAAAGACCCGTAAAATTCAAGGGAAATTTTTTCTTAATTTTCTTTGGAATTTTACAAGAGCGTGGTTTCTGACAGCACCTGATTCCGAGGCCCGGAGTGCCCAGAATCAATTTCCGAAGTTTGGCTCGGGTACGTTCAGTGAACGAACGAGTGGGAATTCCTAACTTTTGATCCGGTGCTCGGAATTGAAATCTCAGGGCACCGATGAACTCGCAGCGCCGATATTCACTTAAGGAGACCTTTTCGGAAGTTGCGTTTGTTGCGGGACGAAAGTTAGTTTTTGGGGGAATTATAAAAAGTTGAATAAAAAAATGTGGAATTCTTTTTATTTTACTTTTGTAGGTTAACTCCTCTCAAAGGGATTTAGGGGTGGGACCCACACCCACTTAACCTCCCTTGAGAGGATTAAGTGTGGTGGGACCCACACGAACCTAAACCTCTCATCTTCCCCCTTAAATGCCCCTCTCTCCCTCTTAAATGTTTGTTAACTTAACATCTAATTAATTACACATGAAATGTATAATTAATTAAGTGTTATGTTTTGAAATTCGAAGTTTTGAATTCCTTGGCTTGGTAAATAAAATAAGGAGGAACCTTATTTTATTTGGTTAGTCTTGTTTTGCCAGCTTGTGAGGAATTTTGAGAGCTCCTCCTCCTTCTTCTTCAACTTGACGAAGAACGCTCAACTTGACGAAGAACGCTCAACTTGACGAAGAACGCTCAAGTTCCGACGAAGAACGCCGCTCCGCTCTTCTTCATCTTCCGTGTCAACGAGAGGGAATGCTGCTTCCTCCTCGGACTCCCTTCGTCGACATAAGAAGTTTCGCCGACGACGTGCCTCTTCGGACGTACCTCTTCGTCATCGGATTTGACGAACGACTACCGCGACGCCCGACCTCCGCGACATTGTCTTCCGCGGGACGTTGACAAATCTTCGAACCTATACCAAGGTAGGGGTTGTTGATTATTGTTTAATTATTTTTATTCTTGCTCGTGGTTCGCATGTCTAACATGAGGATATTGATTATTTAAGTTGTGTTTTAACGTGAGGGGGACGGACCGCATGAACACGGCCGAACCCCCTCCTTCGTTCTTGGTGTTTTATTTTGCGGATGAATCAAGGTGGCGTGGTGCCGTCGCACCACGCGGTTATTCACCGAATCTTTTTACGCGACGCCGTCGTGCGCGCGCCGTGGAAGAATCATCAAGAATGTGACGCCGTCGCACCGCGTTGAAGGAAATCAAGGCGCGGTGGAGGGGCGCGGTGCCGTCGCACCGCGCCGGACGACGAACACCGCGGCCGGTTCCGGGCCGCGGCGGAACGAGAAGACCGGCGGCCGGGCCGCCGGCGTCGGAAGCCGAAGAGGGGACCAGATTTTCCGGTCCCGTTGGAGAAAACCGGCCGGCAGTTGGCCGGCCGGAAGGTCAATGCCCGGGCGAATAAATTCCCCCAACCAGCTCTAAAACCCCCCCTCATTTAAGAGGTGGGCGGTTCCTTGAAAGGGGGGGGGGGGGCAGGAGGCCCCCCGGTTTTTCTCCAAGACGGCCCCCTGCCAGCTCTAAAAACCCCCCTCATTTAAGAGGGGGGTGGTTCCTTGAAAGGGGGGGGGGCAGGAGGCCCCCCGGTTTTTCTCCAAGCCGGCCCCCACGTGGGGGCCGTTTTTTTTTTGCAAAGGGCGCAGCATTTAGCCACGTCGGCCCTTCAATCAAGCGGGGGCTTGATCCCCCCCGCGCGCTGCCTATGTGCGGCGCCGGGTCGGGTCGACCCGGTTCGGGCCGACCCGGGGGGGGGGGGTTGGTCCGGGTCGGCCCGGACCCGGACCCCCCGTTTCGAATCATTTTCGGTCTTTTGGTCATAACTTGAGCCTCGGACCTCTGATCGACGAACCGTCAGACGCAACGCGATCCTTGGATCGAGACGGTCATTTCGGTATATTGCACTCAAGGTTTCAGATTACTTTGTGTTCGGCCTGGTTGGTTCATTCACGAAACCAACCGGGCCTTTGGAGCGGAAACGCTCATATCTTGAGCTACGGACGTCCGATTGACGTGCCGTCAGCCGTGTTGTGTTCCTCTTAGTGAGACGGATCTTTTGGCATACTCCGCCCGAGGTTTGGACGCAGGTGGAGTACAGTCGGGTTGGTTTTGACTTAAAAATCAACCGGGCCCCGGGGACGAAAATGCCAATAACTCTCAGACCGGGCGTCCGATCGACGCGCTGTCTGTTGCGTTGAGTTCCTGTTGACGATACAGAAATTTTTGATACATCAACTCTGGACTTTGTGCCAGTTGATGTATCAGCCTCTCGGCTCGTGGAGCGGACCCTCTGAACGAGCTTGTTGTGTGCGGGAACCCTAGTGCTGGCTGCGACTGTTACTGTGACAACTACTGCTACTACTGCTACTGTGACTGCGACGACATCAGTACAGAGATCCTGTGTGGATTCGACGGCGACGACTACTGCACTCAGCGATCCTACGTGGATCAGTGCTACAGGTCATACATGGGCCCGATCCTGTGTGGGTTCGATCCTGTGTAGGTCACTGCGGGGGTTAGTACCTATCGATCCTTCGTGGGTCCGACGACTTAGATGGTTCTTTGATCATCTTTAACATCATCCGAAGAAGTATACCTGTGTGAGTTGAATCTTCTGTTTTACTCGATAGAGGTGGTGCGCTTGGTTGTAGCGGCAGACCCGTGTTACTGGAGACGAGCGTACGGAGTACGGAGACCGTGTAGCCGGCTGAGACCTGAAGACTGCTCGACCGACTCGACTTGGAGTGAGTCGACTAGCCCAGTGGACGGAGCGCCCGGTATTTGGCGGCAGACCCACGGCGGACGGAGCGCCTGGTAGTTGGCAGCAGACCCGCGGTACTCGACTGGAGGAGTACCTCTGAAGGCTATTTGGGGGAGCGCCCGGTATTTGGCAGCAAACCCTCAGCGGACGGAGCGCCCGGTAGTTGGCGGCAGACCCGCGGTACTCGACAGGAGGAGTACCTCATCAGTCTTAGGTTAGTGAGCGGTATCTCAGAGTCGTGACATGACACTGTACACTTCAGAGATGGGACTCATCAGTAGTTACGTTTTTGATAATGAAAATCATGTGTGAGCTGAATCCTGTTGCTTTCCTGTGTGGATTGTGTTGTGCTATCCTGTGTGGATTAGGTTTTTCTTTCCTGTGTGGAATATGTTTACTTTCCTGTGTGGACTGAGTTGTACTTGGGCTCGGAGGTTGGAGCGTATTTGAATTTGATGTCTTAGGTATATGTATGGGCATATACCTAAGCAGTGTCGGTTTTTACTTCATGATTGTACCTTTCTTCGTAGTTTATCCTTTGTGGATTTGAGAGACCTTCAGGGGTCTCGGGGTCCCTACTGAGTAGCTTATACTCACCCATGCACGGGCTTTGCCCGCACTACGTTGTGTTGGTTGCAGACGACGGACAGCGTTGACCTTAGCTGAGGCTTGCAGAGCGGGACGGTACCCAGAGGTGGACCACTGGACGGGACGTGCTCGGAGCGGACGGCGGGACCCGTGGAGCAGAGGAGCTATCTGTACCCACCCTTCAGTTGGGATTTCCAGTGGACAGCTCGGTGTAGCGGCTTTTACCTTTCAGTTGTTGTTTTCCCCTTTCGAGTTGTACTTTACTTTCAGTTTGGGTTTGTATACTGGCCCATTTACTTTTCCGCACTTTCAGTTGTACTCTGCTTTTGCTTAGTGTTTACTTTCCGCTTGCTTACTCTGTGGTGTTGTTTACTTTACAAAGGCAATGACTTCCCTTTTTACTGGGATTTGCGCCTTGGTGCTAGTCGCCAGCCCCTAGCCTATGGAAGGCGGGCTTGGGGTAGTCACGGCACGGACCCCGAGGGTGGGTCGTGAAAATATTTTATATTATTATATATATATAATTATTATAAGTAAAATTTTATCTCTCTATTTAATTTAATTAAAAATTTTTAAAATGAAACATTTTATGTGTTTTTTACAAATTTTTTTGACAAAGGTCATATGGAATATTCAATTCTTAAAATACACGGTGATAATGAATTTTCTACCACCGTGGTCACTATGTCATTTTTTCCATCATTTTCAAGATTTCAGGATACCATATTTTAGAAAATATCTTTATATTTTTAGTATTTTTTATATAAATTGTTTTTTCAAATAAAATGGTGTTTTGGTATTGAAAAAGGGTTCTTAAAAAATGGTATTTCTTTCTGAATGTATTTTCCAATAAGTTTTAAAAGTTTTTTTATAGTTTTCTGATTATATTTTTAATGGTTGATATTATACTTGAGAATTGTATGGAATGGGTGATCCCGATTAAGATTATACAATGTTTTCATAGTCATTATAAATCAAGAGTGAGCCTGATATAACTTCTAAGAATGGTTGAGCTCCACTATAGCTTGTGAGATATAGATGAGATTGATATAGCTTATTTGATGTTCTGAGACCCATTATATCTGAAGGGTGATCTCAATATAGATTATAAAAATAGTGAACCCTATTATATATCCCAAATTCATTTGGTAATGATAATTTTGGGAGTCCACCTTACAGTTATTCCAATTAAAAGGTTTCTGAAGTGTTTTATGTAAATATCGATCTATGTCACTGAAAAGAATTTTAATTTCTTTATATGGGGTTTGATGATTTCCTTTGAAAAAAAATGCATATTTTTTTATGTGTAAATTTATTAATGTGAATTTTCATTTAAATTTAAAGATAAAGGTAAACATTTTATGGGTTATCATGATTTTACAAAACAAATGGTTTCCGTTCTTTTTATATCCCTTATTTAGCTTTTATGTTCACCCTATGTTTTTTGAAAAAAAAATCACAGGGATTAAGGATGGGTAATTGAATGGATGAAGTGAAGTTGGATATCATTGATATTTTACCTAAATATAATTCATGATTTATATCAAATTTATTATATTATAGAAAAAATTCATATCGGTTAGAAGTTCCCACTATGTATTTTTTTATGTGTTACAAACTCATTATCTAAAACTATAAACATGAATAGAACCTCGATGTAAAATATAGTAATAGTCTATATGTTAAAATATGATTGTGTTATTTTTATGGCCACGTAATTATAGTTGGTATCAAAGAAATGTTTTATATAACTTTAGAGGTTAGTATATTCTTAATAGTATTCCTTTAAACAATTTTAATTTATGGTTAAGTTGAAATGATATAGAAATTTAACATTTCCAACATTCTTCTTCTAAATTTTTCTTGTTCATAATAGTTTTCTATTTAGGTAAGAAGAAAAATATTGTGAGATGGTATAAAAAAAGAAAATTACCTACCAATATCCTATGATGGTTAGAATTGAAACAAAATAGTTTTCAATAGTGATTCATTAGTTGACACAATATTTATATTATGGTAGTATCCCTCCTATAGAGGAATCAGATATACTATGAGGGTACATGTCTATAGTGGATTATTTCATGACCAAAATTCCACAATAGATCAATGAATCATATGACCCAGGGGTGTTTGACGGGTGGTTAAATTCCAGGCAGAATATAGTGAATTCACAGGATATTCAAAATATCAAAAGGAAACTATTTCCATTTATAATTTTAAAGGTGGATATAATTGATAGTTGGGTATGGTTAAAGAATACTATATATAAATATAGTCTTGATTTTTTGGAATGTGAAACATTCAAGGATAGTTTTACCTGAGATATATTTCTATATGTTTCTTTATATTAGGATGGAGAAAAAATTCTTGGAACTGAGGGAAAAGATTAATAATTTTTTTGGCTTCATATGAAGAACACATGACATAATTGGCTATGTATTGACCAAACTTTATTCGAGAAATTAAGAGAATAATAAATAGATTTTTCTCATGATTGAAATGATATATACAAATATAATTGGCCTCCTGAGAATTTAAAATTTATGAAAATGTGGTTTATTGTGATGAGATAGTTGAAATGGAGTTTTTCGACACATACATTTGATGAGATGAAAATGGTAAGAAACAATCAAGGTGGCCTAAAATGGAGAAGTAAACAACTAATAATTGTGGTCTTAATCCTAAATCATGTTCAATGTTTGGTAAAAAAAATTGGAATATATATCAAGATATGGAAAGTGTTACCAGTGTTGTATGTTTTGTCACAAGGTTTGTGACTGTAAGGAAATGTTTCTTGAATAATAAAATAATTAGATAATAGATAAAAAATTAATTGTAAGATTAATTGATGATATGAATTCAGAAATTATTCTAATGTTTTTATAAATAAACATACTCTGGGAGGAAGACATCATGATCAGATGAAAAAATATGATGGAGAAATCATTTTCTACTTCTACATTTGATGTTGGGACATCTAGTGAAGTGGTGACAGCTCCAGGAATCTCGATGTTTTTTAAATGATGATAATAAGACCAATGAAATAGAAACCACTATATTAATGTTTTATATAAATGGAATACCTTTAGATACATTTATTAAGATTCTATAGATGTTTGATGTATATGATTATGATTTCTTTATGTAACAATACCACTACTATTGTGGATTCATGTTTAATAGAATTGGTTATCATTATAGTTATATATCAATGAAATGGTGTAGTTGTAACATTGGGTATAAATATTGATCTTTATATCATAATGAATTATATCATCACATGAGTGTTTGAATTATCTTACTATGTTTTAATCATGTTGGTTTTGGATAATAACTAATTATAAGTGGAATATCATGTTATCCTTTTATAGATCATATGATCTGTAAGAAGTTGATTCTACTAATTCATGCACGAAAATTGTTTATGGATACTCATTTTTGGAGAAAGAGATGAGTATATGGTGGAAATTTATTAGCTTATGAATCTTTGTTCATCATGTAAGTATATTTCCTCATTTTCTTAGTATAGAGAGTGAAAGAATCCTTCAACACTTAGAAAATGATCTTGAAATAAAATGTTAACCTATTAATTTACTCTCAAATGATATCAAGGACCTTTTCGACACTAAATTTTCCTATGGTCTTTTCTTCATTGAGATTACTCTTGACCATGTTATCTATCACTACCTATTAGTCCATGGGAATTATTTTCCTTTCTAAATCCTTATTTTAATTACCCAAAAAATTTCTCATAATGTGGAGTCTTATATATGAATACCATATGGTGACCATTAAGATTCCAACTTTACAATTTAAGTGTTTGTTTTTTAATCATTTAATTTATGTTGGATTCAATAAATAAACTCTATAAATGATAATAATTTGGTAACTTTGTCAAATTTAGAGGAAAAAATTCATTTTAGGGAGGTAGGATGTGATAGACTTAGATTTTATGAAATATATTATTGAAAATTATTATATATTCATTAATAAATTTTGTTTCATTTAATACATAAATTATATTTTATCAAATGAAACATTATGTTTATCTTTCATTGAACACAAGTTGAGTTCCCTTGATGACTTATGTTACACATAAGCCTGAGTCCTAACAAACAACAATATACTATTAATGTTATTATAATAGTTATCACTTTGTCGTTGGAAAGATAAGTAAGAAAGCGAAGAACTAATTATGAAATTATAATTTATACATATTTATATGATGAGTTCATTGGATAATAGTTAATTATAAAAAAATAATTCCAATTTAAAATAAAGGATTTATCAACCCTAGTAATGAAAAAAATAAGACTTTCTCATTTTTATGAATATTTGTGAATTAGATAGTAATTTTTAAATTAAAACAGAAACTATGATAAATATATTATATGAAAAATTTATTATTTTCTTCAAGATATTTCATTCCATGAATGACTGAGTTATACTGAATAATAATATTATATTAATATTATTATTCATTATCATAGTTTTGATGCTGTTTAATGATATAAATAATTTAGAACTATTTGTTTACTTTTATAATTTTTATATTAAAAAATAAACCTCATTTTCAAAGTCATAATATAAAAATTTACTTTAGGTGAATTTTTTATATTGTTTTGATAAGTATAATTTGTTGATGAGTAGTCAAAAACATTAAATTTTAATTCATAACTATATTTTCATCTGATTATTTATATTTCTAAATAATATTTTAAATTGGCTTAAAATTATAATTATAACTCTATAATATCATTTAAACTAATTTAGATCCTTTTAATCAATTAAATAATGAAATTTAATATAAATACATTTCATGATTTTGAGCATTTTACTTTAAAAACCCACTTTCTCGTCTCCCCTGTGGTATTAATTATGAATTAATTTTGGTCACTTATGTCATTTGAATTTATGAAAATTAATTCCATATTTATAATCATTATAATATATATTTTATTATAATTTAAACATTTTTTTATTCAAAAAAAAATTAGTGATAGATATTAAAAATAATTATATTGACGAAGGTAAAAATGTGTTCACTTAGTGGTTAAACATTAATCTAAAGAGTTCAAATGACCTAAAAACCTATAAAAACCCCATTGGATGGAAATTGTTAAACCATATAAATATTTTATGTAATTTTAGTCATTATTTTATTCCCATGATGTTATATATCCCTCCCAATAATTTTTACCTTTTTATATTTACAAGAATTCCACTCCCCACCACTATAAAAAGTCATTCACCATACCACCATATTTACACATATCAATCTATTTTTCTAATAAAAACTCTACCCTAATAATCTCCCAATATCCATAATCCCATTCTTAAATCCCAACTTTCATCTAAAGATAAGCATAAGAATTACATTTGTGCTAACCAAAAGGTGTTACCTGAAGATGAGGTAACATTCTTCAATGAATGCTTTTGTTTTATTTATATTTATACCAATTAAATTATTATTTTTCCATGATTATATAATATCATAATTATACTAAATATACTAATATGATTTTATTTTATGGTTTTTTCTTACACATACACACACTTCTATAAAATGGGATACACAATCATTGTTCATGTTTTGGAAAACGATGGTCACATGAATTGGTGTCTTTCCTTTAGCCATTACCACCTATCCAGTTTGGTAATAATGATGGAATTGTTATTTTATATTATATATATTATTTATATGACTTATTTTTTCTTATTTAATTATTATATAACACATACATTCATACATTCCATTTTCTGTGAATATGATAACCTCATTTGTGTATGTGTGGACTACCTCCACCTCAAAGTGATGTGGTTCAGTCACGTTTAACATGGAATTTTTTCGGGATGGTTTTAATAAAAATTTGTGATATATATGATATATATATATATATGATATCAATTAAATAATTAATATTTTGTAAATATTATATATAATTTTATAGATTACCTTTTCATACACTAAAAAAGTGATAATGTTTTTCATGATGTGTGGACAACCTTCTCCATGAAATGATGTGGTTCCCTTTACAACACAATATTTATATATATAAGTATATATGATTAAATAATTTGTTATTTTTAATATAAATATCTCTAATTGTGGATAAATTTTAACAACCTTTTATCCCTAATTGTCATTGAAAAATGGGAATGTTACTCATGCGTAAAACAACATACCGTCTCTATGACTAAAAATTTGGTTCATTTTTTATAACCATAATTATTTATTGGTATTTAAAGTATATTTTATATAAAAAATTATAATAATTTCAGGGTTATTATTTTTTATATTTTTATAAAAATGAAAAATTTGACCTCAGTCGACAACCAAAAGTCGATTTGGACACATAAACTGACTATGGTAAAAACTGTTTTTGTAAACTTAATTTCATTAGTAGTTGTATAAAATATTTTTATAAGTTAATTTAAATTTAATTATAATCATGAATATGGTAACTAATCATGTAAATAAAAAAAAAATTTATTATTTATGAAGACAAATAAACATGTGACAATTCTGACACAATGTAAGGGACTTCGTTTCAATCACCTTTCGTTGAGGTATATCCTAATGTTATATATATTAATTTGTTTATAAAGTGTATATACTAAAACATTTAAATGATATATAATTAATTTTCTATATTATCATGATATTTTATGTTTTTAGTGTTATTATTTAATTAATTTTATGATTCAAATATTCTAATGTTTTATCAGAAACATTAATGTAAAAATATGACTTTAAATGTTGTAAGATTTAATTTAAAAATATTTTCCAACATGTCAATGTTTTATATATTATTTTATATGATTAATGACATAAAAAGATTTTATAGGAAATTTTTTATTTATATATAACATAGTTTAATGAATTTCAAAAATGATACTTTTGATGAGTTTTATATGTAGCATTTTGAACAGTATCAAAAGGAAAGTTCTATTCATAAAGTACATAATGAAAAATAATTTTCTACCACCATGGACATTATTTTATTTTTGGATTATTTTTAAATATTTCATGATTCCTTAGATAAACAAATAAAAATAATATATATATATATTGGTTTTGGAAATAGATTTAAATAAAAGGGTGTTTTGATTTTTAAAAATTGGTTCTTAAAAAAGGTATTTTTATCAAAATATGTTTTGATATGGGTTTAGATAGATTTATTTAAGGGATTTAAGATGAAATTTTTTTAATCTTTATATGGTAAATTATCATATTATTAAATTGTTGATCTCTATAAATATTATATTAAGGTTTGATCCCCATTATTTCTTAGAGGATATCTTGATATAGCCTATTTAATCGGTTGAGACCCATTATGGCTCATGAGAAATAGGTTACCCTGATATAGATTATATGGAGGGGTGAACCACATTATAGATCATGAGTGATCATGATATAGCTTATACTAAGGTTGATACCCATTATATATCTCCAATGAATTTTTTAATGAAATTGTTGGAATGTATCCTTATGGTTATTCTAAATAAAATGGTTTTGAAATGGTTTGATGAATATGATTCTCTATGTCTCTTAAAAGTTTTTTTGTAGATTATTTAGGTTGTAATTATTCTATTTGAAAAATATATGTGTTTATTTCATGTGAATATTATTTATTTCATATTCTCAATGAAAATTGAAAATAATGGTAAATATAATATGATTTGTCAAGTTTTTTTTTACCAAACTAACAGTTTTCTTTAATTTTATATCCTGGAATAAGATTTTATTCTAATCTAAATATTTTTAAAAATTATTCAATGGGTTTGAGGATGGGTAAGGGAAATGAATAATTCAAGTTGGATGTCGTGGATATTTTCCTTAAAAACAATTCATGATTTATTTTAAATGTTTTATATTATGTAAAAAATAGATATTGATCACACGTGTACACTTTTTACTTTTTGTTCTTATTATGTTTGAGTTTGTTCCTAATTATGTAAAACTATAAAACATAATAGATAATGTAATGAAAGAATACCAATGATTATTGAGAGATGGCCTCCAGATTACCTAGAAATGGGAAAGGCATAGGGTATGAAGAAAACCCAGAGCTTCTCTAGGATTTATAAACACATTACACAATGGATTTACACAACATGTAACCTATACAAATCATGAAAATTTAAGGTTCCAAGTCCAATTAAAAAAAGAATCACCTTAACAATTATATCCAAATTTATTACACATCATATAACACCCCTTCAACCATCCTTAAAAATCCATGAACCTTTATTTAGTGTCATGTATACTGTACATATCATGAATTCTTCCAACTTCAACCATTTATCATCCAAACACCTCTAAACCTCCACTGTGACTCCATCAAGAACCTCCAACAGTAAAAAATGAAGGATGTAACGAACCCGGAAGACACATAACATTATATTAGGTTATTATATAATTATTATTTCCCTCTAGAATATAAATATATGTGAAACAATAATGTGGTATGAATAGCCACCACAAAAGAGACATCTCAAGGATATCATTACTCCTTGATGATATCACATTCAATTCATGCAAAAACTAAACAGTCACAAAACATTCCAGAAAACCTCTATCACTAAAAAACATCAAAACAAGTACACAACCATATAACCACCACATAGAAAAAACAAAAATCTATATCATCTAATGAAACACACTACCATGAACATATGAATCAAGTAATTCCATCTTGCATGTCCTAATACTATCCACTTTGTGTGATACTAACTCACCTGCACTAGTTTAGTCGAATAATAGTTAATCCATCTCGATTCAGAATCAGGTACTCCCCTTTACATATATCAGGGTTTATATTATAATTTAAAAATTAAGGGAACCAATACATTTCATAACATATCAAAATAGAAAGATCCCATCATCTGTAAAACTAGATAAATAATACCTCAAAAAATCATCAGGTTCATTGAATGCATCAGTGTCTCTTGCTACTATATAATATCCTCCAAACCACCATGCCTCAATTCCACATGGACCAAGGGATTATCCAAACCATGAAACACCTTATCTTTATAATATTGGATATCTACCATCCCCTATATGAATTTCACATTGTCCTCTACATCCAACTATCCCCTGTAACTATTGTATGAGTCATCATGAAGATATCGTTGAATCTTGAAAATGTGGATGATGTATTGGATCCTATCTAACCAAAGTGGTAATTCAATCCAATAAAACCCCTTCCCAACACATCCCATCACATAAAAAGGGATAAAAACATGGTAGAAGTCATACTCCACTAGTTGGACCTATTCTTCGAATGCCGAGGTGAGTCTCTTAAGAACACACTATGTCTAACAATGAACTCCAAGGGACTATTCCAACAATTAGAAATGTAATTATGAAAATTCCTCATCACCCTCATCCACTCATGTACCAACATTATCTTATTTATCATTATATACAACAAATAAATTCCTTCAACTTATGACTCTCTATACTCCATACAATAAAATTCAGAATAACATAGCATCCTATGAAATGCCTCAAACTGAGCCATTCCATTGAATGAGTGGTACCTATTTTTTTACTCAAACCTGACCGTATGACATTTTCATAGATAATATCATCCAAATAATAGGACACATTAATAAAATATACCGTCTTTCTTCTAGATAGTTCACTTCGTCTTGCTATATTTCTGGGGGTGGGAAGCAATGAAAATGAAGAACTGGTAGACAAAATAATGCAGAAATACCCTCCAAACTAGTGAAATAATACTAGGATCCAAACTATAGATTTTTTTTAGTAAACCAACTTAACTATATAGATCATCCACATATTGCCTCACTAAAACATACATGACACTCAACTCACTGATCTCCTGAAATTGAGATGATTATTTCAATTAGTGTACTATCACCCACACTGCATCATAACAACCTTGAGCTCGCTGAAATACTATGAACAAATACATCTATATTTCATCCAATTTCCACTTGGGATTATCCTTAGTATACAGAAAAACCTCCTTGAACATAGTTCTATAATTTAAGCTCATGAAAAAAAATACATCATTCTCGAAACATCATTATTGATTGTTTCATCCCCAACCAATAATGTTTTCTTCTCATTCCATGATACCTACATATCACAACGAGATATAATTATAATGGGAATCAGTAAATCTCATAGAGAAATACCTTATGTATCACTGATGGGACAATTATCCTATCCTAGAACAAAACATAGTTTTGTCCATCCTCTGACCATCCCTCAATATCATCACCATGACCAATAAAATACTACATTAACTCTGCATCTAAGACTCCCCATTGAGCCTCCTCCTCCTCCTGCAAAAAATTATACTACGAATTCATCTAATAAATGTAATTTTATCTATTTTTTATCTAATGCAATTATATATCACTTTAGGTTCCACTATTCCTTTCTAAATGTCTACAAGATCCTAATGCACAACCTCTCAGGACACTCAAATAAACACTTCGACAACTACATTATACTTTACTTGAGTGAAATAGATCTCAAAATCATAATTCTAATGAAACATTATCCACCTATACTTATATATATTAAGATCATGTTGATATAAAACAACCCTAATTCTATATTGGTATCTGAAAAGCACCAAACTCTCACTAAATAGGTATTGTTTCCCAAAAATTATCATGAACATAGCTTCAACCAAATTCAAAGAATTGGTGGCATATTATGCTCATGTGGATGTAAATAGTAACAAAAAAATGTTTTATCAATAATATTTCCTTATTATAATTACTTATTCTTCTATAATAACATAAGAATACATATAGAACCAAAAAAATCATATAAATGAATATTGAGTGAAACAAATGGTATCTCTAGAATTTAATGAGTGTATACTAATGAAATGGTAACTTTACATTTGGAATAGTAATGTGACACTTATGAATAGTAAACTATCCTATTGAATAGTAACTTCACTAATGAATGTATAAATAAATTGTATCAATATTTTAGGGGACAATCTGGTATAATTATATCTTAGTATAATCGAACAAATATTTCAATATATATTAATTATGTGTTGGTGTTCTTGAAAGTATTTTATATTTAATTATAATTTTATTATTAATTTTAAAGTTTTACAAAAAAATATCTTCATAAAATTACTTCATAAAATATTTATTGTGATGAATTTTTATTATAATGTAATTTTAAGATACCATAATTAATTTTTAAAAGTGTTAGAAAAGTAGTTTTAATATTAAAATTAGTATTTTTCAAGTAAAAAATGAATTTAATTAAAAATTAAATTTATCATATTAAAAAAATTATATTCCTAAAATGGAGTTCATTTTTTAATTATACACATTTAAATTTTGTAGGATGATTTTTTGGGGTTTTTTAAAAATATGCGATTTTTTTACGAATAATGAACTTTGATAAATTACGATAAATGCAGACTACGCTAATTATGATTATATCAACTGATTTATGGCTGATGTAAGGAAAATATATCGAACATAAATTCCCACATACTTTTTTTTGTCACAATAATCAAGACTCTTCATATTATTGTGAAAAAATAGTAAACAAATTACTAAAATAAAAGTAAACCCCTCCTCTCCTCCACTATAAATACCACCCCTCTTTACCTCCTCTCCTCACACCTCTCAAGCCTTGTTCGTCTACCAAATTCTACTAAAATATATCACTAATACCCACTCCCATAACCATAAACCCTTGGTATCCTCAAAATATCAAATTTTCTCCCCTAGAGAGGATCTCGAGGAAGATATATTAAGGAGGTTAATTCTTCTTTCAATTTATTTTATTTTATTCCATTTTCCATTCATTATTTTTCCTTCCTCAACTCCTTTCATCCAAATTTTATTATATCTTTATACCTTAAGTTTAATTATATTTTTTAATAATAATGGAATAATTCTTCACCATTTCTCATTTTCCCATATTTTTTTCTTGAAATGAAAACACCATCTGAGATGTGTTAATTGATCACATTCAAGGACGAAGAGTTTTAAATTTCTCTTAACTTCTTCAATTCTAGTAATGAAATAAATTTTATAGTTGAACCATAATATAATAAATTTATTATGTTTTATTTATGTTAATTTAATCTTTAATACACATTATATTAATTTATAACGAAAAATGTGTTCGTTGGGATCCAAAAACCTCCATCTAACCAAAAAAATTTATCATTAATGATTTATCTTTACATAAAATAACCAAATGAATTTTATTACCATGTAATATTATGTATTTTCACTAATAAAATAAAATAACAATTCAGGGCAACTATTCTCATCTAAAATATTTATCCTTATATGTATATAAGAAGACCAATCATGAAAACCAAGGAAGAAAACGCTCCCAAACAATGAAATTGAACCTATAAACCCATCAACAAGGTCATGAATGAACTTAATAATCTTATAATAAATACATTAAATTAATAATATGTTATTTAAATATTAATTAATTAATTTAATTTATTTATCCAAGACATTATGGTCAAGGGAAGAACACCTTTGGATTTAAGGTAAGGGATTCTCCCTAAACCTTCTATATTCCTTCAATTTGTTATGTCTTTATTTCTTCTCTAATAAAGTTATATATTATTTTTATGTATATATTAAAATTTATGTTTAGATTCTGCAAACTCGTGTATCATGATCCATTAATCATTATATTTCTAGGATATATATTTTTTAAACTATTCCCTCCTCAATACTTTCTGATTTTCAAACCCGTATTAAGGGGACTACCGAAATTATTACCCAATTCAAAGGTCAATCTATCATCCTTTCAATCCTATATTTTACATAAAAATCAATATCTTTACAATTAAAACCTTCTTCGATTACTTTTGATTTTATATAAAATATTAATTCCTTTTCAATTTTAAATTCTTGTTAATATTTTCCTTCAAACCACCCTAAAATGTTTTAACGCTAAAATTTATTAAATAAACTTCATAAATTTTATCACTTTTATTTGAAAAAAATACCATGATATATGCCTATTTTTTCTTATTAATGTCCATGTATATTTCAATTCCTTTCTTCCATGGACACTTGTATGATACAACCTCTTATTACACTTTATAACATGGTTATGATATCCATTTCTTTCCATGTATTCCCTTATCTTTATGTATGACTTATTATGCATGATTATATATATGGAAATAATATTCATCAAAATTTAAATAATGATGCTCACATATAGTGCTAAAATCCCTCAGGAAAAGTTGAGTATCATGAGACGTTGTGTGCCGGTCATGGAGGTTATCCTTGACTTGTGCAACCATGTGCAATTGTCATGGTGTTTAACCTTGACTTGTTCTCCTATATGTGCAATGAGCCTTGAATCATGCAAAAGTCATGTTTTATGTTTCTTCCACATCATTATTTCTCCATTTTTATGTGATACAACATTTATATGTTATGATTCTGTATGCTACATGCCTTTTTATATAATTATGTCATGCTATCTAATCCATGTGATAAAGATTTTTTATTTTTCTTATTCCCTTACGGGTATTTTAACTCATCCATTTTTTCATGGTATAACCATGTTATAATATGAAGATGATTGAGAACAATGGATTTTAGGATCCCTTTATGAATATTAAATAAATAAATGTTTTATTAAGTGCCACTTTTTGAATTTTATATACCTAGTCTTCCAAAGAAACTATACTTTACGAGCCTTGGTTTGTAATATGATGTTTTATTATGATTAAAATCTTGTAATGATATATGTAAAAGGATATGGTATATATAGTTGTTTTCATAGGTTTGTCTAGTTTTTTTGTATTTTTGAAATAGATAACATTAGAAATAACATTAGGGATGATAATATGTACAAGAAAAACCCCTAAATTTTGGTAATTATAAAGATAGTGGTTTATCAAGAAAATTGATCAATATCTAGATCTAAAAAAGTGTATGTGGGTCTTGTATATATGTATCTAGGGATAAAACCCAAAAACACCACTTTAAACTGGACTCAAATGAGAACTAGTGCATTAAAATGGGCCTTACTGCACTCCTAGTTTTACACTCCCAGGGGATATGATTTTGGTAAATTCATAATCATAGTACTAATAATTTTTGAGGGAAAAAAAGATCCCATAATAATATAGTTTATGAAACAAATCAAGGATAACCTAGATTTAATCCTAGGTAATCCCAAGTTAGGATATAGTTTTCCTTTATAATTTAATACTTTCTTGTTTAATGTTTTATTTATGATTATTAACTAAGTATTCAAGACCCCCTAATTGTACACTCTTTTTTTAGTTAATGTTTGGAAATAGAAGAACATGGTCCAAAAATCAATGTGATGGATAATTTGAAGATTTCCCTATTGATATACCAAATATGATGGGAACGAGTGATGAAAAAATTATGAAAATACTTTCCCACCTGGATAATGATATGAATAATAAATTGATTCATGTGGAACTCCCTCTTCCTCTATGGAAATAAAAAGTGGTTATCATATCATTCATGTAGAAAAGGCATCCCTTGTTTAGTAGATCTTCTGATCCCCTACTCACGGAATAGTGGATTATCTCCATTGAAAAGATATTATTTATCCTCCAATGCTCAGAAGAAGGGAAAGTCATGATGGCGGTATATTATTTTGATGGGGAATCTGATCAGTGGTGGAACCTGATCAAGAATACAATGTTCTAGAATTAAATTGATTCCTTGGACTAAGAGAAAATAAAAATTGTTTTTTAATAAATAATTTTTTTCAACTCATCCTATCTCAATATGGAAAAAGAGTTCCGTATACTTAATTTTAGGGAATATGAGTCCAATGTGATGAATGAATCAAACATCACATGTCTTGAAAGATACACCTTCAGATTTTTCATGAACACTAAAATCAATGTGGATCACATCTTTATAAGACTAAAGATGATTCTATACAAAGTGTTGGGGATTTGAGACATTAACGGTTATGAGAAGATTGTACATTGTTCCCTATTGGTTGAAATGGAGATCAGATGCTCTATATGTTCTCATGGTACCAGTATAAAATAACAGAAAATAGAGTCTAATATGGGTAGTTTAACAAATAAGTCCCATTATTGAAAGAAGACCAAATATCACATGTGTCAAAATTGTTGGAATATGTATACATGGAACTATCTAAATGGAACTACGAATTGCTTCAAATGTGTAAAATGAGACATATCGGAAAGAAATGCCAAAGGGATATGAAAAATACCACTATAATCGAAGCGGAATGGAAGGATTAGATCAACACTCATCCTGTATTGTAGTGTTACAACTACAAGGAACATGGTAATTATTCGAACAATTACCCTCTACTAAAGGATGTTGGAGGAAAACAACAACAACCTATAATGAAACAAGGAAAGGCTTATGCTATCACTAATCCAGAGGTGGATCCAAAATAATTTATGGTGATGGGCATTCAAGTTATTCATTCAAGAATAGTGAAAATACTATTTAATTCTAGTTCTACGCATTATTTAATATCTTGCAAGATTAGTAGAACTATTCAAACACCACCTCCAAATTTAGAGGTTGAGTTATCTATGAGAATAGTGAATTGGGCTATTTTTGTGTCCATAGTTTATTACTCCTCCTCTGTAAATGTTTGTGTACTAAACCTCCCATCAAATATTTTCATACTTCCATTGGTGGAGTTTGATGCAATTTTGGTCATGGATTGGATATTTTTATACAAATCCAACATTGACTATTGGGAAAGGGAGATCACTCTTCACATCACATGGTATCCTCCAATCATGTAAAAGTGTACGGAGGAAGATTAATCTCATTTAGGTTAATTTTCTCAAGGTTATATGTTACTATCTTATGAGAAATAATGTTTAGATCAATTAATTGAGACAATAGAGATAATTATACTCAAAGACAATCCCATCATGAGGGATTACACTGATGTATTCCATGAAGACTTGTCTATTATTCCTCCTAATTCAGAGGTTGAGTTATCAATTGAACTTATTCCTAGATCCCTACCTATATTAATGACACCTTATATAATGGCCACCATTGAGCTTGAAAATCTAAATAAAACGTTACATGAGAATCTGGAGGATGGTTTTATATGCCTGAGTGATTCACCATGGGGGCCCAGACCTCTTGGTTTTGAAGAAGGGTGGTTTAATTCTCATCTACATTTATTATCATGAGATGAATAAAATCATGATAAATAATAAGTATCCCATAAATCAAAAAGATAACTTGTTTGATCAGATTTTTGGGGGAATTTATTTCTCTGAGGTGGACCTTCGGTCATGATATCACCAATTAATGGCAAGAAAGGAAGATATTCTCAAGATTGACTTTAGAATGAAGTATGGAAACTATAAGTTCATATTGATTCAATTTATACTGACCGGTTATCTAGAAATTTTCATGGATATAATGAATATATTATTTAGATGTTACCTCGAAATGTTTTTGATAGTCCTTTTCTATGATATTTTCATATACTCCAAGAGTAAGGAGGAACATGGGTAGCATTTGAATAAAGTTTTAAAGACTTTATTAAGGGATTAGATATATGAAAATTATAGTAAATGTGAGTTGTGGGTGAAAGAAGTAGTACTATTGGGGCATGTTATCATGAGAAAAGTGTTATCGTTTGACCCTTCTAAAACAAAGGCAATCAATGAGTGGCCCATGACAACATCTGTAATGGAGATCGGTAAATTACTTGGTCTAGATGGGTATTATTGACGATTTGAGAGAAACATTTCATGATTCTCAAACCCAATAGACATGATTAAATAAAATTGAATAAATTTCTTCTCAACTTTAGAATGTGAAGAAAGATTTTAGGAGCTCAAAATGATACTTATACCTACATTAATGCTCATACTCCGGATAAGTGGATAACAAATTGTGGTGTATAGTTATGTTTCAATAGATTGATTAGGTTGTTTTCTAGAGAAAAATGTTAAATTTATATCCTACACCTCACTATTGATGAAAATACTTGATCAAAACTATCCCAAGATTGATCTGGATTTAGCGGATGTCTACTCTGCTTTGAAAATATGGAGACATTATCTCTATAGGGAGAAGAGTGAGATATATATTTATCAAAAGAGTCTCCAATATATATTCACATAAAATGGTATTAATATGTTCTAGTGAATATGGTTATAGATCATCAAGGATTATGACTAATCAATCCACTACCATCATGGTAAGAAAAATAATGTTGCAGATGTGAAAAGTAGAAAGTATTAGGCATCTTTATCGAGGATGAAAATTGAAAAGGATCTAATCATCTAAGAATTGCAAAGGACGGACATGGGAGTCCTTAAAAGAGGAACATAATCAATCATTTCTCAAATGATTGATCAACTATCCATCATATAGAAAATAATGGATTCTTGAATAAATAATGGGGAAATTATGAAAATGGTAAAAGCTATTAGAAATTGAAAATCCTCTTAGTTTATGATTTATGAGGAATGAGTTATAAGATTTGTGCCGTGATTATGTGTACCGTCATATCCAAATATAAATATGGTGATTTTGAGTGATGCACATGGCTCAAACTTTTCAATTCACTCATGGAGCATAGATTTGTACCATGATATCTGAGAGAAATATTTTTGGTGAAATATGAAGAGGGATATTTAGGAATATACATAAATCTGCATGGTTTTGAAAAAAGTAAAGGCCAAAAGAGAAAAGTCTAAGGTGGTGATAAAAACACTACCCATACCAACGTGGAAGTGGGAGAACATTACCATTGAGTTTTTCACTAGACTTTAAAGGACATCTATAGGAAAAAATTCTATATGGGTCATTGAGGATCATCATACAAAGACAACTCACATTATCATAGTTTGAGAGGACTTCTCATTTTATTAACATTTACAAATATATATTAAATATATGGTATGTATACATGGATTACCATTATTTATTGTATCCAAAAATTATTTGAGATTCACCTTGATGTTATGGAAAAGTATCCAACATGATCTAAGCACTGAGATGAACTTCAGTATAGCCTATTATCCTCAAACTAATGGCCAATCTGAGGAAACTATTCAGACACTTGATGAAATGTTTAGGGAAAGTTCTATACACATCAAATGAGGATGGGACCAATATATCCCACTGGTCAAATTCTCCTACAACAACATTTTCCACTCTAGCATTTGAGAGGCACCATATAATGCCCATAATGGGAAAAGGTGAAGAACTCCATATTGTTGGGATGAAGTTGGCTAGCATAGGATTCTATGACTTGAAATAGTCATAGAAATGGTAGAGAAAGTGAAAACAATTCATCATCACATCAAGCATACCCAACCTAAAAAACTTTATGCATACAATCATTGATGAGACCTTGAGTTTATTTTTGGGGAAATGGTATTCATCAACATATCTCTATGGAATAAGGCCATGATATTTTGGAAGAAATGAAATCTATGTTCCAGGTACATAGACCCCTTCGAGATTCTTGATCGTTTTGGGGATGTGTCTTATCGACTAGCACTTCCACTAACCATGTATAAATTACTTGATGTATTCCATGTATCCCTATTATGTAAGTACATACAAGACCATTCACATGTACTCTCTTCAGAGGTTGTATGGTTGGAGAATGATCTTTTGTACAAGGAGCAGCCAGTAAAGATCTTGGATTGTTGAGATAATGTTCCATACAAAAAGAATACTCACTTAGTCAATGTATAATGGAAGAACCATAAGTACGTAGGGGAACATGGGAACTATAGGAGGAAATGAAGGAAAAGTACCCATACTTGTATACATCAATGAATATAAAATAAATTTTCATGGGTGAAATTTCACAATGAGGCAAGAATGTAACGACCCAATGTTTTATCAATAAAATCACATTCAAATAATTGTGTATTATTGTATAATCACATGAGATTGCATATGGAAAACAATAAAAACCATATAAATAATGATTGAGTGAAACCAAAGGTATCTCTAGAAGTTATGGAACAGATGTTCCAAAAAATAGTAACATGACATTTAGAATATTAATGTGACCCTAGTGAAGAGTAAACTGACCAATAGAATAGTAACATCACTAATGAATGTATAAATAATTTGTTTCCATCTTATATGTAACAATATGGTATACTTATATCTTAGTATAAGTAAATAAATATTTTAAAATTTATTAATTATGTGTTGGTATTTTTGTAAGTAATGTATATTTAATTATATTTTTATGATTAATTTAACATCTTAAAAAAATTAATTTCATAAAATGTATTTAGAAATAATTATTTTGATGAATTATGATTTTATAATAATTTTAAGAGAACATAATTAATTTTTCAAAGTGTTAGAAAACTAGTTTTAATTTTAATATTTGTATTATTCAAGTAAAATATGACTTTTATTAGAAATTATATTTATCATATTTAGAAAATTAATTTCATAAAATGGAGTTCATTTAGAAATTATGAATTTCTAAAAATGATTGGGGTGAATTTTTGGGTTTCTTCCAAAATATTTGAATTTTATGAATAGTAAAATATTATAATTTATGATAAATGCTAAATATATAAATTATAATATCACCAGCTAATGTGGGGTTGATTTGAGGCCACTATCTCAAAATCACATGCCTAATTAGTATTTTTTATCAGAATAATTAATACTATTTGTATTCATCATTAAAAATATTAAACTAATGACTACAATAATGGGAAACTCCTCCTATCTTCCACTATAAATACCACCCCTCTATACCTTCTTTCTTACACATATCTAGCCTTTTTCGTAGTCCAAACTCTACTAAAATCTATCCCTATGACCATATTCCACGTCCATAATCCCTTTTTCTCTTCATATGACCAAATAATCTTCCCCTAAATAGGTTCTCAAGGATGATATATTCTAGAGGTAAATTTCTCCTTTCATTTCCTTTGTTTTCTTTTATGTTCCGTTCTTTCTTTTTATTTACTCACCTAATTTAATCAAAAGTATATGATAACTATAATACCTTAAATTTAATGGAATTTTTTTATGATAATGTAGTAATTAATCATCATCTCTCCATTTTCCTCCTTTTATACTATAAATTAAAAGACCATCTGAGATGTGATAATTCGTCACACTTATAGACGATGGGTTTTCAATATCATTTACTATATTAAATTTTGGTTAGGAAATAATTTTTATGGTTGAACCAGATTATAATATATGCATTCTGTATTATTCAAGTTTATATAATATTTTATAAACATGATATTAATTTATAATGAAAAATGTGTTCATTTTAATCCAAAACCTTTCATTTAACCAAAATGGTTATCATTAATGATTCTTCTTTACTCCAAATAACCAAATGAATTTTATAACCATGTAATCTTCTATATATCCACTAATAAAATAAAACTTCAATTCCAAGCCACTATTATCATCTTAAATTATTATCCTTACATTTATATAAGTAAAGAAATCATGAAAACCAAGGAAACAAATGCTCCTGAACCATGAAATTGACCATCTTGACCCATCAAAAATTTCATTAATGTACATAAAAAGGAGATACTATATTAATTTCATTAATATGGGGTTATGGAAATATTAATTAATGAATTTAGTTTTGTTATCCAAGAAATTATGATCAAGTTAAAAACACCTAACGACTTAAGGTAAGGGATTCTATCCAAACCTCTTTTATTCCTTTCGGTTTCTCTATCTTTTTTTTTTTACCCAAATTAAGTCATCATTTTTTATTGAAATCGTATAAATGAAATTTGTATTATAAAAACACATGTATCAAGATCCATTCATCATTATCTTTTGGGGATATACATGTTTTTAAATGATTTCATTCTCGATACTTCTTGATAAGAAAACCCCTTTTAAGTGTACTTCTTGAATTCTTACCCAATTTCACGTGCATTCTATCATCTATTTTAGGCCATAATTGTTTTTATAAAATCCGAATTTTTATTATTAATACCTTATTTGTTCACTTCTATTTATATAAAAATTTTCCTTTTTCTATTTCAAATTCTATTTATTATTTTCTGTAAAACCACACTAAAATGTTTTAATGATTAAATTTATTAAATACTCCTCTTACATGTTGTCACTTCTATTTGACATCACATCCCATGATATATGCCAATTTTCTCTTATGAATTCCCATTTATTTTATAATTCTTTTCATTCATGGACTCTTGTAAGATACACCATCTTATTATGCTTTATGACATGATTATGATATCCATTTCATTCCATGGTTACCCTAACGTTTATGTGGGAATGAATATATATGATTCTATATGTGGAAATAATATTGAAGATAATTTTATGATTTTTGTGCCTAGATGGCGCTCTAATGAATTGTGTAATGTTGATTCTCATGAGATGTTATATGCAATGGTCTTTTCGGTTAACCTCGACTCAGGCTACCATGTGCAATGGTCTTGGTGGTTAACATCGACTTCTGCTTCTCTTTGAGCAACATGAATTGAATCATTCCAAATTAATGTTTTATGTAGCTAATAAATTATTATGACTCTATGTTTATATCAACCCATGTTTATATGTTATGATTCAATATGTTAAATTCTTTTTTATATCATTTGTTCATGCTCTCTAACCGATGCTCAAAAGGTTTATTCTTATTCTTATTCCCTTACTAGGATTTTATCGCATCCCTTTGTTCATGTTATCCTTACGTTATCCTATGAATATGTATGAGAACAATGGAAGTTAGGAGCAGTTTATAAATATTAAAGAATGTAATTTTTTATATAGTCCCATGTTTTCAGTTTTATGTACCTAGTCTTCTAAGACACTAGGCGTTATGATCCTAGCCTTGTAATATGATGTTTTATTATGATTAAAATCATGTAACAAAATGTGTAAAATAATAGGGTCTCTATATAACATACTTGACCTATAAGTTGCAACCACCCTCTAATATATCCAAACACATCCCAAGACTAGATGGAAGTCATCATAGAAAACCTCAAACAATACACCGGCCTCTGGAAACTGAATCATGGGATCCCAGACCAACTTCTCCTTAAAGTAATTGAATACTTCCAAAAAAAGATATTCCACACCAAAAGACTAGTCATTTATATTTAGCGCTTTCAATTAGGATACAACTCGAGATAAATCAGGTACAAAACTTCTATAATGGACTAAGAGACCAAGGAAAATATGAACCACTATAGCATTTTTGGGTTTTCCCCATGAAAAAACTTTTTAGTCCATAAATAAGACCACTTCCACACCTTGATGAAACAACACATGTCCAAGGGGATGCACCACTAATATCCAAAACAAAAACATATTCAAACTTCCTTAAAGTGGGGGTGATGAAGGACCTATAAAGAAACTCTGAGATACTCAACATTCCCCTCCATTGAATTTGAGTAAATCAAGATATCAATGAAGAATACAATGAATAATTGTTCATTGAAATAAAAACGTAGAGTTTTCAATACCCATGAACATGAATGGTGTGTTATTAACAATGAATGTCATGAGCACAAACATGAATTGATAATACATACCTATGAATGATGTCTTATGAATATATTAATATTTCACACTGAAATGTTTATATCCAGATCAAATATTGGGCTTTGAAACCAATTAACTCTTATAAACTGGTAGAAGAGATCATAAACACCTATAAGAGGGTACCAATTCTTGAATGTTTCCTCTTTAAACCTCCAATAGTTAATACAGAACCTCATACTATCGTCCACCTAGATTGGGACCAATACTAGACACCGCTATATAACACATTGGGTTAGATAAAACCCCAATGCATTAGAAAATCCACTTGCAACCTAAAACCAAACACCTCTATGGGATCCATTTGATAGGGATCCATCAAAATTAGAGAGTCACCAAACTGAAACTCTATTCGATACTCGATGTTTCATTGAGGAGGCAGTGTTGTGACCTCCTATGGGGAAAAATCCATAAACTCCAAAACCCCAAGAATTATACCCATAGTTAAATTGTTTCGAAATATCATCCATCTATGAAAAATGAAGTTAACTTTCCAACCACAAAACCGATAAACTCGATCTAAAATGAATACCACCCACTGGCCCTCTACAATGGAAAAAAGGCTCTTCTTTGAAAGTAGTTGTTAAATACATGCCCGAAATAAAACCTATTCAAACCAATGATAACATCGTATGGCTACATCTGGAACTAAAATAATTACCCCACTTATTTATGGGGACCATCACAAGTCTGCATTATCAGAACATATAAAAAAATATGGACCCCCCAACTTGTATAAATATTACCATGGGAAATGAAAGTATCTCCATGTCTAGTCCCAACACACTAACAAATGAAGGAGGAATAATAGTGTGTGAGGCTCCATATTTCAACAATGAACATAGAAGTGTAGTTTATAAACTGTTCATACATCTATAAACTCCCCTCTCTAAATGTGTTACCACATATAATACATGCATCTATCCATGCACAATCACTTTCTTTGATTCTGGACTCAACAGCCACACTCTGGTTTGGTACCCTATGGAATGTGACTATCATGAGTCTTCCATATACCAACTCCACCTACTCTCAGTTGCTAAACTACATCCTATGGTGTCTATAGCTAGAACTATCACGGAGGAAAATATTTTAGCTAAAAAGGGGCCAGAACACCCAACTAATACAAACCACCCATCAGTGGTTGGACACTATGTCTTCAGATGCATATAACAAACTTATGGAAACCCCCATGAAAGTTCATAGAAACCACTTGTCCCTAATAGTTTTGAAATAAACTACAACAGCAGATTCCAAGAGAAACATAACCTTAACTAGAAGAATATTCATGGCCCACTACATCAATCCTTTATCCTCAAAACACTATACCAACAAACCTTATAACTCTTAACTCCTTAGTACTTATTCCCACATATAACCTCATTCATCTTCTACACCTCTATAAATATTGGATGTGTAAATAGAAGGACCATATATATAATTGATGGATGTATAGATTCCTCTAAATTACATGATGTTAACTCCTATTTTGGGAAAACATAAAGAGAAATGTGCTGGCAGTCCTTCAACTTGATCCCAAGATCCCACATGTTGAAACTCCCATGCTCAAGGGGGAGAAAATCGAGCCTCTTGTATTCCCTCATCATCGATGACCAAAACATGTCTATATTTCTATAAAAATGTTAAGAGACAACACATTTACCTCACTATGGTCACTAAAAAAATGTACACCACTAGCCCACTGCTCCCTACAACTGACAAACTAATCATTGGAAACCAAAACATAGCTTATGCTTGAATCAAGATGATATTATACTCAAGATTCCTAATACAGTGCTCTATCTCTATATATGACACACTCCCCTCATACATACCCAAAATCTTCCATTGGATGTCATGAAAATCCCATGACCATGACTCATCATCATATTTCAAATAAACCCTTTGACGATCAACCAGATCATCATATGAACCTCAACTACCAAATAAAATGACAGATAATGAACAAGGGCCATTCCTTAAAATAATGATAACATCCTAATACTATTTTCATGGAAATTAATATATTATTATTTCATTTATTAATCATAATTTCCAAAATTTTCAATTCAGACAAAAACACAAGTTATCTGGATGCATGTACCTCTCTTATTTATATGCCCTTTAAACAAGTCCACCTCACTAGGTAGTCCAATATGATTAGGGCTCGTGCATAAGATCATAGGGTGACATATAATACCATTTCCAAGATGTTTTCCATGGATAATTTCACATAAAAATTTCAAATGGAATGGATTCCATACCAACCCATGAAATCCTCAATGTACCTAACTTCAAACTCCATCATATATCTCAACCATGACCTTTCATACCAATCCTTCTGGACCACCTCCCTCACAGAGAAACATATCCAACACATCACATAGTTACACATCACATCCCACCTATAAAAACATGGGCCAACACATCACATCTCACCTGTAGACAACTGAGCCACCACATCACTTCTGATGGAAGAGTGGTGGATAGGGGGTAGTCATCTCTCTATATCACTACCATCCTGGATATTTGGAAAAACACTAGGAATATAAAAACTCTATGAATTGGAAAGTTTATCCAAATTAGGTGGGGATCCTATAGAATAACATAAAAATACATGATATAGAGTTATCACGCAATAATCAACCTAAGAGTTCACATCAGCAACACTAGAACACACCAAAACACCAGCACCATACTGAACATGAACCCTCACACTTGTTGCCACAAATATATGAAACACTACATAACTACTACACATGTTACCCATAATTATCTTTATTCATATTAAATGTTTACAAAAATTAATTGCTTTATCTTTTTTTCCACACATCAACTTCCATCCCATTATATTCAGTTAACAACCCATTCATTTATTCTTTTTTTCAGCTTCATAATTTATTCCACTACTACTCGAGATATTAACCCAAAAACATAACACAACCGTCCTAACAGATATCAATCATCACAAAACCAAACATCCTATATCATCAGTACACTACATCATCCAACACATCTCACAACACAACAACTATATGGAACAACCTTTGCATAACCACAACCATCACATACCAAAACCACTATGCTATAACCATTACATCGAAACATCTATACCACAAACACTCTACCGAATCCACTATGCCACAATAACTGCACCATAACCCCAACTCAACAACCACTATGTTACAACCACTATTCCACAACTATTGTGCTATAGACATTGGTCCACAACCTTTACGCCACAAATGATATTCCATAACCTCTATTCAACATCACAGAACTTCCAAAATAACATCCCATTCAACCAACCACAACATCACTGACCCACATAAGGAACAACCCATATGGACACACATATCATCACATAATGGACCAAAACAATCAATAAAACAGAACAAGAATATGAAAAAAAAACAATCCAAATTCCATATTTATTCAGTGGAATTATTAGATATCTTCTTTATATAGAATTTATATTATCACTCAAAAAAAGAAGACCAAGGTAAATATATTATTTTCCATATATATATTCTTTAATATTTTATTTGGGGGATATCACTAAACAACACTACAAGATTCATCACATCATAACAACTACAACACACAAATGGATCCCAAAAACTATTTTTTCATAATTAGAAACAAGCATTCATAATAAAATCAATAAAAAATGAAAACAATAAAGAATTCGATTACTACCCATACCCATATATTTTAGACATGGAAATTAATTATACGATTATGAAAACCCTTACTATCCTACCAAAGGTATGAAAAATCATTCATATCTAACAAATATAACAATAAATAGTAAGAATGAGGATTTCCTACCTCAATAATGCTTTATAATCTCATTATATAGTGTAGGGTGAAGTAAAAAATTTATAAGAAACCAACACTATACAAGGAAATAATGTATCAATATATGCCACACACAATGATCCTCAAAACACACCCCAACATGCACCCTAAACCCAAGCAACATCATTGAAGTGAATCCATAGAGATGAATAGATGGAACCACATGAGGAAAATATTAAAACACACCCTAGATCAAATTCCCAAAACCAAGGATCGAAATTTGATAAAGGAATTCTAACGACACTTGAGAGAGGGAGTTCATATTTTCTGAAAATGAAAGGAGTATTGGTTTTAATGAAAAACCTGAGGCTCTAAAACCTTAATATATATATTGCATAGGCTAATTACACAACGTGTTACCTTTAAACATAATGTAAATTTCATGTTTCAATACCTAATGTAAATCATGTTGCCTCAACCATTAAGTACTAAATTCATAACACATATTGTAACACCATTTGAACATTCCATTATATTCCATGAATTTCCCATTCAAGTTGTGTAAAGTTCACATGTTGGTAATTCTTTATGTTTCCATTATAAATTATCCAAAAATGTCCAAACCATTAGTAGGCCTCATATGATAACATTTCCCCCAAAAAACTATAAAATTAACAGAATAAAAGAACAAAAACGATTATATGTTACTCAAAACCTAATTTTCATTTGGGTACATTTAAATTATTTTTCATCAATTGAATAAATTAAATTTAAACAAATGTATCTCATAATTTATAAATTCAAAATAATATTATTTAATTTGGTCAAATACAATTATATGGATAAAATTAATATTATTAAAATTAATGTTAATGATCATGATGATAGTGAAAGAGTTATTTTCAAATAATTTGTTTATAAATGTTGTTGAATTTTTTATGATTAATTAAATTGAAATTTTTTATTTACTAAAAATTACATGATTTTTAAACACACAAACATAAACACATATATATACATACATATATTTATATATTCTCACTCATTTAATTAGTTATTTAGGTTAAATAAAAAAAGGAACACTTAACCATAAAACTAATATTTTCATTATTTCATAGTTTTTCAATATATTAAATTATTTAAATTTTAAAATAAATTATTATTGTATATAAAATGAATTAGATTAGATGAATTTTATGTTGAGGTTTATAAAAGAAAAATTTAGTATGAGGTCATACCATATAATTTTAATTAAAAATAAATTAAATTTATATAAACTAGTAACTATGATAACAACTAAATGGTATAATGTTAAAAAATACAATGGTACATGAATAGAATCATGTTTTAAAAATATGTGAAAATTAATTATATATTATTTATCAACCATATATCACAAAACACACAATTAAATTATATGTTTTTAGCATTTTATCCATGAATAGTGACATATTATTATTGAAATGTAATGTGTGCTCCCAAAATTTTCCTTCTCATCACTTATAAAAGAGGGAAAGTTCCAAAACGTTATGATACAACTCTTCCTTAATCATTACTCCAAAAAATTATTAATATTTATCATGTATGAATCCCCCTACATTTTAATAAGACTTTGTCTTATTTAGTTCTATTATATCCTCTATTTCAAAATAGATATCGAAGGTAAATCCCATGTTCTCAAAGTCATTATTTCATACTCCATAATAATTCGATCACAGTATTCCTCTACACCTTTAATATTTAATAGAGGTTAGTGTTTTATAACATAAATAATATTAATATAACAAAATGATATTATATGAATGGAATATAAATTTTCTATTAAACTCAAAATTGATTTTAAAAAGAATTAAATAACTATGCATACATGAAGACTAACTCCACCTTGATGGAAAAATACCATTTTTAAATTACCCACAATCATGCATGAAGATATAAATGTATTAAATATATAATAGTTATAACTATAATAAAATTAATATTTTATAATGATATCATTGGATATTATATAGTTATATCATGAATAACCAAAATAATAAACTAAACTAGCTTAAATGTACATATTGAGGAAACATTAATAATTTGGTTAAAATTTTCTCAAACATATAGAAATGTATAATATCAATTATTATTTAATGTCAAAACACTTTAAAAATAAAAATATCAGAGATAATGAATCAATTTTCCAATATATTTTACCCAAGTTAACATATCGACGATGATTTTTGGAAACCAATGAAACAATCTTAATTTACCACTATAATAAAATAAATATTTGATAAATAAAAAACATATTAAAACATTGACACCTTAAAAATATATATATGAAAAATGTTGTTGGTAAATGTTTTAACAATTTTTTTTAAATGATAGGTACAAATGGATATCCAATAATGACGTGAGGTAAGGGTTATTACATCCCAATTTTTTTGATTAAATTTATTTTTCAAACAAGTTTTAGTTTTTTAGTTAGTTTATTGGAAATGGATTTATTTTATCATAAGTTTTCATGGAAACTAATTTATTTATAAATACATCACATATTATAGATTTCAACAAATTATAATTTTAATGGAAATGGTGATGTATGTTATTTGTTTAATAAATTATCTATAAATTAGATATGATATATTTCCATGAACATATATCATATAAATTTGGAAAATTTTGATCTTAAATATAGTATTTGTTATTCCAAAGTTTTTAGGTATTTACATTTCTACCACTTATTACAAATTAATAAATGTCCCTTTCATTCGAAATTATTATTACTATAAGGGATTTAACTAAGTAAAATTTCCATTCATATAGTTAAAATAATATTCACTAATAATCATTATATTATTCTTGATAAATTATTGTGTTTTCTTTTTCATAATATATTATAATTTTTATACCTTGGTAAAATTATATTTTTAGCTAAAGGATTCATTCCCAAAGAATTAATTTCCCATAGAAGAACTATTTTAAAAAATTATTATCCATAAATAATGGGTTTCCTCTATTTCCATGTACATTTTTTAAGGATCTATTCCATTATTATTTTGAAAAAAAACTATTATCTTACTCATGTTACCATCCTATTTTCATAAAAACGTATTGAAGGGATGTTTTAATGCATATTTTTATGTGGGTATTGTAATGAACATATAGGAAAATATTAATATGGGTCTCCAACCATTAAAAATAAACCATCTTGACTTTCACTCCAAATTCTCATTAGAAGCTATCGATTACGTTTAAATGATATACTATAACATGATCTTTTAGAAATTATTTTATGTCAAAATTAATTTTATATTAAAAGAATAGTCACTTATTTCATTTTCAATAATTTTTTATTGAAAATAAATTTTAGAAAATGAATATATTTACTGATGTTATAGGTTCACAATTTTTAAATATGAATATTTTTTAAAGGATCCACTATTAAAATGATGGTGATGTACAATAGCCAGGAAATGTGTTTTTTATAGTGATATATATTTTTTTGTTTTGTGATTTTGTTTTTTAATGTAATCCCCCACCTTCAATAAAATGGTTAATCATATAAAGTGAGTAAAAATGTAAATTGTTATTTAGTAAATCATGAAATTAATGAAGGTGGGCCTCCATCCCACAACTGATTTTTTATGAAGGATGTAATATAAATTTTTAAGATATGTATTATTTGTTGGGATTGTTATAGTCTATAATAAATTGATGTAACATGTTATGAATTCAAACATATGATGATTGGAAAACACTTTTTCTCATAATGATGTGTTATTTAATGAATTTTTTTACAAAAGTTAGGGATAATCAGTGCAACCAAAATTTGAATAAATCATGGTGTGTTTTATGGGTTCTAATGATTTTTATTTTGTGAAAGATCTTTATATATTGGATTGTGTTCTTGTTTTGGTTGAGAAATGTAATTTGAATTTTTTTCATGGTTATTCTCTTGGAAGCAAATTGTTTCTTACCAAACATTAGAAAATTATTCTAGTTTGATAAAATTTAATCTTCAAATGAAATTTTATATATATATAATGTAATGTGATAAATTTTAAACTACTGACTAGTGATTTGAAATGGAATGGTGTGTGTGACGAAAACCATTGAAAATAATAGTTATCAAAAATATTATTTAGAGTAATGAAATTATTCTTGATTGTAAATAAATATTTAAAGAATATTTTTTATGAAATGAAAAAAGGTTTCTTAAATGTTTTATGACTTGAGTTCGGTTGATTTTAAATGAGGGACATAGATATTAAAAAACCATGAAATCAAATGAAATGTAAATTTATGAATATTTTATTATGTATATTCATTAAAAAAATCTATGGTTATAAACATGAAATTCATGATTTAAACTATGGATGATTAAGAGAGTCAAAAAAAGTATTTCCCATAATTTATTTTTATTTTTTATTCATTTTTGTTTGTCTTTCCATGTGGAATTTGATGTGATTTTGTGACCATAATTGGGAATTATATTCACATAAGTGAGGTAAAAAATCCAACTTATTTAAGACTTTTCTTTGGGATGAGTTATTTGATCTCATGTTGATATATGAGATATATTCAATCCCTATATGGAGTGATTTATTAATTACCTATCCCTTATTTGATATATATCTCCCCTAGATGATTTCTTTTAATATAGTTTTTAGCTTTACACTCATTTTCCCCAATGGTTGTTCAATTCCACATATATCAGGAAACATGGGTGGTATCTCTTCGGTAGGTTTTTTGAACCCCCATTTTATTTTCCATCTATTTTTTCTCGAGGATGATAATTTTTTGATATAATCTTATAGTTAAGGTTTGTAATATTCAAAATTATTACTTTTTTATTCTAGGGCCTTTCAAACTGATTCTGAGGATTCAGTGTTTTTGAAATATATTTAAAAAACTTTTAAAATATGTTTGATAATTTATAAATAGAAATTCATAGTTTAAAATACATTATATATTTTTTAAGTGATTTAATTTTAAAAGATTTCTTTAATTATAAAAAATTAAATATTATTGACTTTAAATATGTTTGTCCAAGATTTTATTTAGTTGTGATATTTTAAACATTAGGGAATATATTACACACATGTTTGAATATGTTTATTCATATAATTCATTTTGTAATTAGATATTTCAAAAGGAATATGTTATGAATTTTATATATATATAAATATATATATTAAAGTTTTTATAAATAAATTTATGTGTCTTTCATAGTAATATTTTTTGCATATATACCTATATGTGTATGTATATTTTAGTTTTTTATTCTGTTAAAAGTGTGAATATTGTTAAATATACATGTCACTATATATATGGTTTGATATAGGTTTAATATATATATATATAGACGTCATGATTTGGAAAAAATACAGGAAATAAAATATGAATAAGGGAAAAACAAAATTAAAGGGGTGAGAAATATAAGTAAATCAAGAGGGAGTGTGTGTTTTAATTTAATTAAATAAATAAATGAAACAAATTAATATGGATGGAAGGAAGGATAGAAGAGTTACGAATAAGAGAGTGGTGTTGAAAAAAATGGTAGGAAAAATGTATGAAAAGAGGGATGGAAATACTGATCGAAAAGGGATATTTAATGATTAGTATAATTAAAAATAGCGAACGAGTGATAGTGAGGCATGTAAAATGGGGATTTTCACCATGGTATCTATACCCAACCAAAAAACAGATACACTATTAGATTTAAAAAATATTATAATAAATCAGTAAAATTGAAATAAAAAAATTGTATAATAATTGAATAATAGGTTTTATTTTAAATTAATGAATTAATTGATGGAATTAAATGTGGGAATTTAATGAAATATGTGTTCTGATAATTAAAAATCAGGTAAATATAAAACCCAAATTTCTCAATTTCTTTCTGGAACATATCCCTCAATACTTATAGGATTGATATTTCATTAGTTATATTAGATTTTAATTGATTATTATAAGGTAAACAACCATTTTTTATTCAAAAGAATCAAATTATAATTTATATTTTTTATTAAAAAATAATTTTCCATTAAAATTTTTGAATTTTGAAAATATAGTGATTATATAAGCATTGTAGGCATTAACAACACTATTTCTCATCATTGTTAGGTCTTAAAATTGAGGTAGGGTATAATTAATTTCCCAACTACTGAATCATGTTACAAAGGATATACATTTGTATATTCTTTTGGAAAATGGTGGTCAACATATAATTAGAGATACATAATTGATTAAATAGAATTTATGGGGAATGATGAAATTTTACTTATATTTTGTATGATATCTTAATGTTGTATATAAATGTTTTTATATAATGTTATATCACATGCATGGAGAATAATTATTCTTATTATCAAACGTTTTTTGAATTTTTATAATTTAATGATTATCCTAGAAGAAGATAGTGATAATCACATTATTGTCATTTTAATTGTTTTCAATTTAAATTACTATCTAAAATATTTTTGATTGGGTTGTAAATTTAATTAAAGTATCATACATGTTTGATGTATCATTATAAATCAAAGCTATTAGAAATCTTTGTTTATGATAATTTCATTTGTTTTATGGACACATGATTGGTGTGATTGTTTGTAATTGGATAATAAGTTATATTTGGATAAAAAATGGTTCTCCTGGTATTAATGTTTCATTAGATAATGGATTTAAATAAATAATTCGACTATGATAAAATCCCCTAATAAAATATATTAAAATTTCATTGAGTTGTTGTGATATTTGAATGATATGAATTGTGCAGATATGTGAATATTTTTTGTGGTAGAGGTATGTGGGTATGATGGTAAACTTTTTCTAAAGATTGGGGTGGTGAGGGTATCATTTTTTTATTGTTGTGATTTTAGGGAAGCATGGTGATGTTTTCTTTGGAAATGATATTGAGGTAGTGATTAGATGGTATGTATTTATGTATGTTTGGTTGGGGAGGTGATGGTACTATTGAGATGGTTTGATTTTGGTGATGTGATGTTTTATTATTATAAGATTCCCGAGTACTGTAGGAATAAAATGAGAATGTTATAATTGAAATAAAAGTTATGATATGATTAATGAGATTTAAATTAATAATGAATTTGTGGTTTGAAAAATATAAATCAATTTGGTGTTTTAATTGAAATATGTTTTTAAATAAAAAATCAAGAAAATTGAATATTTGAAATGAAATGTTTCTAATGGATTGTGGCTTCATTTTTGTGGTGTTTTTATTTTAGAGGTGGCAGTGAAAGCGGTGACATTGTGATTTATTTAGTTTTAATTGTGATCCCATAGGAAAATATGGAATGTCATTATATATATATATATATATATATATATATATATATTCTTCTATGTTCCTTGGGATTTATATGCACACCCCACTGATGTTGATCATTATGTGACGACACATAGATTTTCTTAAAAATGATTTTTTCCAACATCTTAATAATGAGAACATATAGTTCTCCAACCTATATTTCTATATCTCTCTTCTTAGTGAGTATATATGAATAGGTTGTGATGTTTGTAGTTTTTTAGTGCACTATGTGATAGAACATGTGTTTTAGGGAGATATGTGATATGACAATGGTGTGGGTCAGTGGGCCAAGTGTCATCATGCAAGATTTTATATGACTGTGATGTGGGGAGGTGGCCTAAGTGTCTTCAGGTGGGATTTGATATGAACATTCAAGGGGGAGGTGTCCTTGGTTTATTCAAGAGACATGTTATTTAATCATTCTATGTCGAGACCTATGGTGGGGGTTGTGAATGGTAGGAGGAGTGAACAAGGTTGAAGTCTATCATCTATATTATAGCTAATTAATCTGGTTATAAAATTGGTTGTGATATGACCTCATAGTTGTATTCAGGCAAGATGAATTGGGAATGTGTTGTGGGGTGGTGGCCCTAGGTGTTTGTGTTAGTGAAGTGATGTGACCATTTTATGGAGTGGTGCTATATGCTATCAGAAAGAGAGGGGAGCTCTAGGTCATACTATGTTGGGGTGTAAGATTTTTAAAATTGTGGGAAAGAAGTTCATGGTACCCTTTATCTATATTCTTCATATATTTTTATTATACATGGATGCATTATTTGGAGAGTTATCCTTTATGAGGTTTTTTTTCTGGATAGATGACCTAATTTGGTGTTGATAGTTCTGTAATTTTCTCAGAGGTGAATTAGTGTGATCTTTTTACATGTTCACATGAGACATATGATATCTAACTTAGTATATGTATATGATCACACTATATACATACAGTTGTTTTCATTTTTATAAGAGGACTTCATGGACCATGCTTTATATTACTAGCTCGGATGTTCGAAGTTGTTAATGTGTCACTACTATAGAATTTATTTTGCGACATTCATTTGGATATAATTTGTAAGATACCGGATTTTGGAAAGGTGTGTTTCTGTTGTTTTTGGTTTGAACCCTTTTCTTTTAAGACTTTAAAAGGATTCTTGAATGTGGGAGAGGCCATGGGGGTGTTCTGGGGGCTCGGGGCACAGAAGAAGGGAAGTCTGGGCAAAGCAGACCAAGGCACAGGACCTACGCACGGTCAGCCAAACCGTGTGGCCTCCCTCCTCTAGAGAGAAGCAAGCGCACGGTTTGCGCACAGTTTGCCAAACCGTGCAGCTAAACCGTGTGGCTCCTCCTCCTTCAGGTAGTGGCATGCACATGGTTTGTGGACGGTTTGCCAAACCGTGCGGCTAAACCGTGCGGCCACTTAAAGTTGTAAATTTACAAAATTTCCACCCTGGGATTTATAACCCCAACTCAGGATTTTCCTACATTTCCTCCCTCTTCATCCTAGGTGTGGAACAGGCCTCCCAAGGACTCCAAGAGATCAAACTCCTTCGATTCTTGTACGTTTAGAGCGTCGTTGGTTGCGGATCGAAGCTCCGGGTAAGGCTAACCCCATCCTTGGTTCTTTTCTTGGTTAGGGTTTGTATCTTTTCCCTCTCTTGTTCCAAAACCCAAAAAGACTATCTTTTGGGTGATTTCTATGTTGAAGCTCCAAGGGTTGGTCGAATCGAGGTCTAAGGACTTGATTGAGGGTGCGTTCAACCGCAGATTCGAGGTAGGTGGTCTACAAGTTATATCCCATGGTTTATTCGGGTTTTGTGCATGTTTACTTGTGTTCTTGTTTTCCCTTGGTTATGTTTTGATGGCCTTGGCATGATTGGTAATAATGGTGGTTAAAATGGCATAATGGGAACCCTCATGATCCCCATGGGATGTGTTGGGAATCAATTGACTTAATTTAGGGCCATCTATGGGATGTGCTAGTTTATCCTGGGTTTTGCGATTGTTATTGAACAAGTGACCTTATTGTAATGAATTGTAGAGCCTTGATGAACATGTTGGCATGTTTGGTTGAACATAGACTAGAAGTTAGGTGATGCACCTAGACTTGGTAACAACCCAAGGGGCTGTTGGAATGGGATGAATGGTTGATTCATTGGAATGATAAACGTGTTAAATGGGTTAATGTGTAAACTAATTCAAAGACCATAATGGGATGGATTATTGGTCAAGTATTGAATACTTAGTGAGATAAGTATAACACATGGGAATTGGGTGAATGGTTAAATGATGTGAAATGGTAATGTGTTAATGTGTTAAGGCATGATGTGGATTCCCATGTGGGTTGTTGTGAACGATGTGTGCTGACGGGCAATGGTTGGAAGGTTGATGGTTACATATATATATAACCATGTGCACATGGCTTGGTAGTGTGGGGTATGACTTGAGGATCTACGCCCACGGGTCGAGTGAAGACTGAGGCTCCGAACTCCACCCTAGATTCACAGGTTAGGAATGAGGACTGATGCTCTATTCTCCTAATGGTTGCATCCACCCGGACTGATGCTTCGAGGTGACGGTATGTTTATCCACTCGAACTAAGGCTTCGAGGTGAGGTATGGTTGCTATGAGGGAGTTAATCCTAGTGGGATAGGATAACGATGTTTTCACCCTCTTGCATATGATTGTTGGCCTTAGACCCATGTAACGTGATGAATGTGATTAACCCATGGAAGTGTGATGAAATGGTAAGTGATGTTGATTGGTGTGAAATTGATGGTAATGACTGTGGAAACGGCTTGGATTTGAACTAGTTAATGTAACCTCAAATAATTACTTTGAATTTATCATTAATTTTCCTTTTCCATGAACTTCCTGTTTATACTGAATATTTTGTAGACACTGTTGGTGGTGTCCAACTGAGTTGTACTCACACCCAGCTTGGGTCGTCGTTGGGTACCCGAGCAGACTTCATGTTTTCAGGTGAGGACAAGGTTAAGGGTCCTTACTAGATAGCTGAGTGGACATGGGTAGAAATTGGTGGAGGATCCGGAATTGGAGTCGGGACCATTTTGGGGATTTTGGTTGTTCCCTTTAATTTGGGATTTTGTTCACTTTTCACTTGTAGTATGACATGGCATATTTATTGTTATTGGAATTGGTTGTAGTAGAGATTCCTCATTGTTGGTTATTATTTCTGCTATTTGGTTAATCTTTGTTGTCGCTTACTCTGATAAAAATGTGGTATAGTCTCCCCACTTCACTACATCAACCCCCGCTGCTAGTCGGCAGCCTTTGGCATATAGGGAGGCGTGCTTAAGGTCATGTAACCACCCGGCTCGGAGCGCCAGTTTAGTGGCTTCCGGGTCAGAGACGTTAGAATGTGGTATCAGAGGAGGTCTTTCTTCTCCTTCTCTAATGTCTTTTTATTTGGGATTGGTATCCAAGGGTTAAAACGTGTCGGGCCTTGGTAATGAGCTCCTTCTTGGGAGTAGCTAACCCAGGTACGGGGGAAACCCAAGTCACCATGGGTGGGAATTTGATGTTCTTGGATGTGTGCTATTACAGTTGATGATATTTCACTGTTGGGTGATACACATGTGGTTCGATGTGACTATTTTATGATATTTGGCTCGTGGCCTTAAAGGCATGAGTATTTTCATTAATGCATCATTGTAAGAACCTAGGGGGATAGTTGACATGCATTATATTAGGCACACACATGGATTGGGTGTGTGAGGCAGGAAGGTAGGGTGCATTATGTATTTCATGAAACTAAAAAATAATGAGAAGAATGAAATGAAAACAAGTGGGTAAATGATGATTAATGAAATATAAGGTTCTGAAATAAATTGGAAATGTTTTGTATAAATGTTGTGTGAGTTGGTGGGAGTGCATGGTTGTTTACCCCATGTGGACCATGGCTTGTGATAGGGATGGTTGGGGCGGTGAATTGAGGTGCTAATGTTTTTAAATTAGCATATAAATATGGGTTGTTGTAGTTAGTAAAGATCTTTTTAAGAAAGTCATGAAAGTTTTATTATATGCGTTCTAAATATAGTTCTTGGCATTGTGGAGAGATTCCACCATGATGTCGGCTACCAGTTGGGAAAAGGGAGGGTGTTGCTGAGAACACTCCTTAGGTAGAAGAGCAAGAGAATGTGGTGATTAATTAAGGTAGAGAAGACCAATTCCCGGAGAACATGGATCGCCTTGTGCAGATGATGGATCGGGACCCAGGGCGGGTTGCACCGAGTATGTTTGAGCTGACCAGGGAGTTCCAACTGCAGCACCCTCCGACTTTCACTGGAGAGGGTGGGCCAGAGGTAGCAGAGTTCTGTTTAGAGTCTGTCCAGAAGATACTGGATCATATGGAAACCCCTATTGAAAAGCGGGTAAAGCTGGTCGTTTATATGTGGCGGGGCCAAGCAAGGCATTGGTGGGACATTCAGGCTCAGACCGAGCAGGCTGAGGGGATGTCGTGGAAGGTTTTTCAGGAAACGTTTCTGGGGCATTTCTACCTAGAGACTTTGAGGCAGGAATGTGCTGCAGAGTTTATGAGCCTGACTTAGGGATCGCTATCGGTGATGGACAATGCTAGTCGGTTCACTGATTTGAGATGCTTCTTCCCAGTGTTAGCCGGGGTTGAGACAGCGATAGCAATGCATTTCTAGGATGGGTTGAGACATGAGATCAGGTCTCAAGGGAATATCTTCCGCTTGAAGTGGTTTGCAGAGGTGATGGATCAGGCACTCATCTTTGAAGGGAACCTAAATGGAGATTCGGGTGGTGGTCTTGTCATTCCAGCTGGGCGGACAAGTGGTGCATCTTCCAAAAGTCGGAAGCGTCGTTAGGAAGGTTTTCAGCATGGTGGTCGGAAGAGAGGGTCAGCCTCTCAGAGTGGGAATCATGTGTTCTGCTATCAGTGCGGTAGACCGGGGCATGTACGTGGTTAGTTTCCTCGACCTCCAGTTGAGTGTCGTTCATGTGGTAGGATGGGGCATGTGCAGAGGTTCTGTAGGAACCCACGGCAGGTGGGTGAGTATGAAGATGGGATGCAGGTACCATATACGGGAAGGGGATCAGTTTCCCCGTATCAGGCAGGAAGTTGGAGCTCCACGGGTCGTACTGGCACGAGCGGTGGATGTGGAACTCTAGGGAAAGATCGCTAATGTCAGCAGGGCAGTGCAGCGTAGGGAATTCAGGCTGGAGCCTAGGGTAGAGGGGCGAGTCGCTCTAGGCATTTCAGTGTGTTCCAGGTGACGGTGAGGCCGGACCGTCGACTGTTCGCGGTATGATCCTTGTAGATTCTATGATTGCTAGTGTGTTGTTTGACATAAGTGCCACACACTCTTTTATCTCTGCTCAACTCATTGTATTTTTGGGTTTACCTGTGGAAAGTGTGTGCGGAGTTATGTCAATTGACACTCCGTTGGGGGTGCAGGTTGAGGATATCAAGCAGTGAAAGGGATGTGCCTTAGAAGTTGGCGAGTATCATTTTTTGTGGGACTTGTTCGTTCTCGAGATGTCAGGTTTTGACCTAATCTTGGGAATGGATTGGTTTGTGTTGTATCGAGCACACATTGACTATTATCGTCATAGTGTATCGTTCAGGTCGCTTGAGGGTTACACTTATGATCACTGTGGTGAGTGGGATGTTCGAGTAGGTCGTGCAGGACCGTTTGGTCAACGGATGAGTGAATTCATGGCTCGAGTGGCATGTCTCATGCTTGGTGATGATGAAAGTGGGAAGCGGCTTGTTTTCCCTCCTGTGATGGATCAGTTTCATAACATGTTTCCTGATGATTTCTCAGGGTTACCACCCAAGAGGGATGTCGAGTTCACGATTGAGTTGATGCCGGGAGCAGAGCCAGTTTGTATTCCGCCATACCGAATGGCACCGACAGAAATCCAGGAACTAAAGGTTCAGCTTGAGGAGTTGGAGCGTAAGGGGTTTATGCGTCCTAGTACGTCTCCTTGGGGATCTCCCGTGCTTTTTGCTAATAAGGACAATGGGTCGTTAAGGCTGTGTGTTGACTATCAGAAGTTAAACCAGATGACGGTGAAAAATCGGTACCCTCTTCCTAGAATTGATTACCTGTTTGATCAGTTGAGGTGTGCATCGGTGTTTTCTAAGATTGATCTGAGGTCGGGTTATCACCAGTTGAGGGTGAGGTCTTCTGACATACCGTGGACAGCTTTCCGAAGTCGGTACGGGTCGTTTCAGTTTATAGTAATTCCTTTCAGCTTGACCATTGCACCGGAGATGTTTATGGAATTGATGAACCGGATCATTTATCCCTATATAGATTAGTTTGTGGTTGTTTTTGATGATGAAATCTTAGTGTACTCGAAAAATCATGATGATCATGACCAACATCTTGACATCATCTTGTGTACTCTAAGAGAGCACCGGCTATACGCCAAGCTATCAAAGTCTCATTTCTGGATATGTGAGGTGAATTTTCTGGGTCACATCATCTCGGAGGCTGGTGTGTCAGTGGATACAGAGAAAGTGAAGGCAGTTCTACCTTTGGAGCATCCCAGTAATGATTCTGATGTTCGGAGTTTTCTGGGTTTGGTCGGGTATTACTGAAGGTTCATCCATGATTTCTCTTACTTGGCAGCACCACTCTCGGGCTTGACCAAGAAGGGAATCAGGTTCGATTGGTCTGAGGCTTGTGATAATTCCTTTCAATATACGAATAAGCGATTTATGAATGCACTTATCCTGGCCTTACCTGAGCCGGGAAAGAAGTATATCGTGTTTTGTGATGCGTCCGGAGTCGGACTTGGGGTAGTGTTGATGCAGGATAAGCGGGTTGTGGCTTATGGGTCAAGGCATTTGAGACCCCATGAGGGGAACTATCCCACTCATGATCTTGAGATGGTTGTAGTAGTGTTCACCATGAAGTGCTCGAGGAACTATCTGTTGGGAGAACGGTTTACCATGTTCACTGATCATAAGAGTTTAAAGTACGTCTTCTCACAGAAGGATCTGAATCATCGGCCGCAAAGATGGGTTGAATATCTCCAGTCTTCCGACCTTTATTTGATGTACATAGTGGTAAAGGGAAATAGTGTTTCTGATGCTCTAAGCAGAAAGGATAAGAATCAGGCAGTTCAGGAGTCCAGCACTGAGTGGAAGGTGATGGCCTTGTTTGAAGATATGCACCTGGAGGTGCAGGAGGAGAATGGTTAGGTCACTCTTTCTTCCTTAACGATGGGGTAGACGCTTTTGAATTGGGTTAAGGAAATTCAGATTGGTAATCCTGACTGTTTGAGCATGAAGGAAAAGCTTAAAGGTAGGTAGCTACCTTCTGGTTGGACCGTCAGTGTGGATGGTGTTGCTCGTGTTCATGATTGTGTGGTTGTGCCAAAGTGTGTGCGGGAAGAGTTGATGCGTGAGTTTCATGCATCAAAGTGGGCAGTGCATCCTGGTTTGACCAAGATGTACCGTGATCTCCGAAGGCAGTTTTAGTGGCCTGGAATGAGGAAGGATGTTTTGGGCTTTGTGGCATGGTGCCTTACCTGCCAGCAGGTGAAGGCCAGGCATCAAAGCCCAGGTGGTTTGTTGCATCCATTGCCCATTCCGGAATGGAAGTGGAATGATGTAATAATGGATTTGGTCGTGGGTCTTCCGGAAATGCCATGTAATAATAATGAAATATGGGTAGTTGTGGAATGGTTAACGAAAGAGGCTCATTTCTTACTGATTCAGGAGACCTATACAGGCGACCAGTTGGGTGAGATTTATGTTCGGGGAATAGTGTGGTTGCATGGTGTTCCATAGACCATAGTTTCGGACCGGGATCCTTGTTTCAAGTCTCTTTTCTAGAAAGGGTTACAGAAGGCACTTGGTACGCAGGTGTTTTTGAGTACAGCTTTCCACCCGCAGACGGACGGGCAGTCGGAACGTACGATCCAAGTGTTGGAAGACATGACGAGAGATTGTGTCTTGGATGTTGGTGGTTCTTGGGAGAGGCACCTATCGTTGGTTGACTTTTCCTACAACAACAGTTTTCATGCTACAATTCAGATGGCACCGTTTGAGGAACATTATGGGAGACCATTTAGATCCCCATTGTGTTGGTTAGAGTTCTGTGAATCTGAGTGGTTGGGTCCAAGTCTTGTGCAAGAGACTTTAGAGAGTGTCCAGTTGGTCAGGAAGCGAATGGATATAGCTTAGAGTAGGCAAAAGTCATATGCAGATCGGAGGTGTAGAACTCTTGAGTTTGGGGTGGGTGATAAAGTGTTCCTTTGGGTGTCGCCAAGGTTGGGTCACCGTCAGATTTGAAAGTAGGGCAAGTTGGCGCCCAGGTATGTGCGACCTTTTCAGATTGTGGAGAGGATCAGACCAGTGGCTTACCGATTGGCTCTTCCACTGCAGTATGGTGGGATGCACGATGTGTTTCATGTGTCACAGCTTTGACGGTATCACCCTGACCCATCTCATGTTGTTGATGTTGAGGATGTGGAGATTTTGGTTGATGCGTCCTTTGAGGAGAATCTGGTTCGTGTGGTGGATCGTAGTGAAAAGGTCTTGCGAGGAATGTTTGTTCCATTAGTGCGAGTACAATCGAAGCATGGTAAAGTTCAAGAAGAAACTTCGGAGCGGGAATTGGATATGTGGGCTCAGTGGCCCAATCTCTTCTCTTCAGTGGAGCAATGAGGCTTGGAAGCTCGGCTCGAGGATGAGCCGTTATAATGTGGGGAGGTTGTAAGATCCCGGATTTTGGAAAGGTATGTTTTTGTTGTTTTTGGGTTAAACCCTTTGCTTTTGGGACTTTAAAAGGTTTCTTGAATGTGGAAGAGTCCATGGGGGTGTTCTGGGGGCTTGGGGCATGCAAGAAGGGATGTCTGGGAAAAGCAGACCAAGGCGCACGTCCTATGCACGGTCAGTCAAACCGTGCAGCCTTCCCAGACTAAGTCGTGCGACCCTCCCTCCTCTAGATAGAAGTGAACGCACGGTTGACACACGGTTTGCCAAACTGTGTGGCTAAACTGTGCGGCCACTTAAATATTGAAAATTTACAAACTTTCAACTCCATGCTTTATAACCCCAACTCAGGATTTTCCTGCATTTCCTCCCTCTTCATCCTAGGTGCGTACCAATCCTCCCAAGGACTCCAAGAGGTCAAACTCCTTCAATTCTTGGACGTTTAGAGAACCGTTGGTTGCGGATTAAGGCTCTGGGTAAGGATAACCTCATCCTTGGTTCTTTTCTTGGTTACGGTTTTTATCTTTTCCCTCTCTTGTTCTGAAACCCTAAAACCCTATATTTTGGGTGAGTTCTAGGTTGAAACTCTAAGGGTTGGTCGAATCAAGTTCTAAGGACTCGGTTGAGGGTGCGTTCAACCACGGATTTGAGGTAGGTGTTCTACAAGTTATATCCCATGGTTAATTAGGGTTTTGTTCATGTTTACTTGTGTTCTTGTTTTCCCTTGGTTATGTTTTGATGTCCTTGGCATGATTGGAAACAATGGTGGTTAAAATGGCATAATGGGAACCCTCATGATCCCCGTGGGATGTGTCGGTAATGACTTGACTTAATTTAGGTCCATCTATGGGATGTGCCGGTTTGTCCCAGGTTTGGGGATTGTTATGGAACAAGTGACCTTATTGTAATGAATTGTAGAGCCTTGGTGAACATGTAGGCATGTTTGGTTGAACTTGGACTAGAAGTTAGGTGACACACCTAGACTTGGTAACAACCCAAGGGGTTGTTGGAATGGGATGAATGGTTGATTCATTGGAATGATAAACGGGTTAAATGGGTTAATGTGTATAATGATTCAAAGACCATAATGGGATGGATTATGGGTCAAGTATTGAATGCTTAGTGAGATGAGCATAACACATGGGAATTGTGTGAATGGTTAAATGATGTGAAATGGTAATGTGTTAATGGGTTAAGGCATGATGTGGTTTCCCATGTGGGTTGTTGTGAAAAATGTTTTCTGAAGGGAAATGGTTGGAAGGTTGATGGTTACATATATATATATATAAGCATGTGCACATGGCTTGGTAGTGTGGGGTATGACTTGAGGATCTATGCCCACGGGTCGAGTGAAGACTGAGGCTCCGAACTCCACCCTAGATGCACTGGTTAGGAATGAGGACTGATGCTCTATTCTCCTAACATCCACCTAGACTGATGCTTCGGGGTGAGGGTATGGTTATCCACCTGGACTGGGGCTTCGAGTTGAGGTATGGTTGCTTTGAGGGAGTTAATTCTAGTGGGATAGGATAACAATGTGTTTACCCTCTTGCATATGATTGTTGGACTTAGGCCCATGTAACATGATGAATGTGATTAACCCATGGAAGTGTAATGAAATGGTAAGTGATGTTGATTGGTGTGAAATGGATGGTAATGAGTGTGGAAACGGCTTGGCTTTGAACTAGTTAATGGAACCTAAAATAATTACTTGGCATTTATCATTGATTTTCCTTTTTCATGAACTTCCTGTTTACACTAGATATTTTGTAGACACCGATGGTGGTGGCCTACTAAGTTGTACTCACACCCTTCTCGGGCCGCCGTTGCGTACCTGAGCAGACTTCATGTTTGCAGGTCAGGACAAGGGCAAGGGTCCTTGCTAGATAGCTGAGTGGACATGGGTAGAACTTGGTGGAGGATCCAGACTTGGAGTCGGAACCATTTTGGGGATTTTGGTCATTGCCTTTAATTTCGGATTTTTTCACTTTGCACTTGTAGTATGACATGGAATACTTATTGTTATTGGAATTGGTTTTAGTACATGTTCCTCATTGTTGAATATTGTTTCCGCTATTTGGGTTATCTCTGTTGTGGCATACTTTGATAAAAAGTGGGTATAGTCTCCCCACTTGACTACATCGACTCGTGCTACTAGTCGGCATCCTTTGGCGTACGGGGAGGCGCGCTTAAGGCCATGTAACCACTCAGCTCGGAGCACTGGTTTAGTGGCTTCTAGGTCGGGGACATTTCATAATTATTTGTTTATGTTCTATTTATAAATGAATTATCATATAATTTTGGATTGATTTTAATATTGTGTGATGTAGTTTCTTGTGTTTGATTAAAACTATCTATAGATCCCATTTTATTATAGTGGATAACGTCTCTCATTTATTATATTATCATACCATTAATTCTTATCACTAACCTGATTCCTAATGGAGGTTATACTATGAGGAAACTATTTCTCTTAATTCATTATTTGTATCATTTTAGGGAGGGTTTCATGATACATGAGATAATGAATATTATTGTGAAACCGATATAGATTATATAGTTAAAAATAATTGAGAATGATCCTAATACAGGTTAACATGGAAAACAATATTCAAAATGTAAATGATCTGTGTGATAATGGTTCATATGATTGAGCATGACACTAATGTAAATTATATAGGTTTCAGATGATTGGGAATGAATTTGAGGTGGATTATCCTGGTTTAAATGATTATGTATGAACCCGATGCATATTAGATAGGTTCACATGATTATTACTTGACCGGATGCATTTATCTAAGTTCAAAATGTTATGGCTTATAACAACCCAGGTCTTTATTAGACAATTAAACATGGTTTGTTACATAAACAATAACTTAATACAACTCTGAGGATCGAGAGGTCTATTGTTTTGGGATATTAAGAACATTAAAAAACAACATAGAACATAGAAAAAACATATTTATTTAAAACTTCTTTTGCATGACCACTACATTCCCTCATACATAGATTTGAATGGGATTACCTGAGGACAAGAATAATAAAAGGGTGAGATATAAAGCCCGATAATGGAGTAAACCAGTAATAACATGAATAATAAAACACAGGTTGGGTTGTATGCATATCAATATACCATAAAAGAAACATGAACATAAATTCAATATATAGCATGATTATCACAACATGGAAATGAGGCAACAATATTTAACATTTTACTAGCATGATCCAAGGCTCATTACACATGGAGCATGTGTAAAACGACATTGAACTTGAATTAACAGGAGGAAATCCCCATTGCACTTAACTTATCATGATACTAATCTTTACCCAATGCATTGGAGTTCTATCAGGGCACACCCTTCTTATACATTTCATTTCATGCATAGGGGTGCCACAAGATCATACAACATAGATTTATTTAAAATCATAATTAATTCCGCAGTAAATGAATGAAGAATTAAAACAAGAAAAATATTCCACAAATAAGTGAATGTGCATAAAAGTCAATACCCTTGATAGAAAAATGGGCAGGGTATTCACTACACAATGATTTCGTCCCGAAAAATGGTGTTGCAATATCGGCAGTATAACGGTGTGACATAAGACTTCATAGAAAAGGTTGATGAGAGAGAAAAGGGTGTCTACTAATATGTACATGAAACTAGCTGTAAATGGGTCATATAGATATATGTCCCAACATAATTAATGAAATTTTGATTCATCATACAAAATAAAATCTTGAATGTAAAGGAGGAGACAGAAATTACATATCAAATTTCATCATGGTAACAGGTGTTCATTAGAGGCATTAATGAGAGATAAATTGGGTGTCTCATCATTCAAAAATAACAGGGGAAATATAGGGTTGGTGAGAAATCATACCCAAACATTTATAATTAAAAATAAAAGTACATACCAATGTTAAGAATCTTGGATAAAATGAGAAATGAATCACTTACTCAGAAGTGTGCTCCCAAAGGCTTGAAAGAGGCTTGATAGAGGATTCATGGGAGGTTAGGGAGCCTTGGGAAGATTCTAGAAAGATTAGGGAATCGTTTGGACAAACTCCAAAGTATTTGAGTGATGTGGAAGTTGGATCTTGGGTGGGTTTATATAGGAAAGAGTAAGAATTCATTATTATTTGGGTTTGGGACACCACACATTAATCTAATCACAACCAAAAACCATCCCATGGTTTTTTCCCATGGTTTTTTCCAAAGGGGAGTGAAAAATAATTTTTTAGAAGGCCAATGGATGATATTTTTAAAACATTAGGATTTATTATGTGTATGTGGGTCACACTCTAAAGGAAGTCATTTTAAAATGACAAAAAAAAATTATAACTCGTGGAGGGTCACCTAATGCTTTGTAAAATAAATCAGACAATCCAAAAATCACATTTTTAATGGTAAGTCTAATATTTTCCGACCATAATGTTTATAGTATTTTATTACATCACTATTGAGTCATTATTATGTCATAAAACACATTATATATTTAAACAGTATATAATTTTTACTCAAAAAATCTGTTGTCTCAGAAAATTATGAAAAATTCCCCATGCGATAATTGTGACATCCTGATTCCAAAAATATTATTCATTTTATCTTAATAATTTTTTAAATATTTGAATTTTTACTTTTAAGATAAAAACGGACATTTAATGAAAAATCATTGGTTTTGAAGAAAATAATTTTCAAACCTAAATAAAAATTACAATGGTATTCATAATAATTATATGGTCATTTATATTTAATAAAAATTAAGTTAGTAATAATATTTAACTAAAAAATTATTTTATTCAAAAATACATTAATCCATCAAAATAAATTTCATAATTAACTAGAAATTCTATTTTATCCTTAAAAACTATTTAAAAAGTAAAAATAATAAAATGAATTTATATTATCTATAGAACAAATATTGTACATAATCATAGGACTAGGGTCTCATTACATAACCCCTTATAACACCCGTGTATTACTAAAGGGTAAGGTGTGCAATGGTGATAGACTCTTGGGGTGGCTCAGATAACATCACTCAGTTGGTAATCTTTATAACTTCCACTTCTCTCATAGGTGGTTCCGTTCGAGATAAATGTGTTGAAGCTCGTCTAGGTCTTGGTCAAGAGATAATCCCAATAATTCCACCTCCTTTCAGAGCTCTGAAAAATGGGCTTTGTACCGGGCAAGTCTACTGGATGAGGCCATTACATCCTTTGTATGAGTAAATTAGATTTGTTAAAGCCCTATATTTATATTAATCAGGTGATCACTATTCAATGACTACATTAGAAATGGTAACAATTCATAAAATTATTTTGAAATCACAAAAAATAAATCCCCAGGAGGTTCATATTTAATATAACCATTTTACATAATGATACATTTAATTAGATCAAGACGAATTTACATTAATAAAATTTTGGGTCGTTACAATCTTTCCCCCTTAAGATATTTCACCGTCAAAATTTCCTTTTTCCACAATAAAACAAATGTGGTTAACACTACTTCATCACTTCCTCTAATTCCCACATTTCTTCTTCAAACATGAGGTTTCTCCATAACACCTTGATGAGGGGCACTGTCTTGTTTTGTAGAAATATTTCTCTATGATATAATATTTTCACTGGTTTCTCCACATAGGAATGACCATCCTCTTACTGTATGACCTTTGAAGGGTCTACATGTGAAGGGTATGATATTTACATCATTAAGAGGGATTCATGAATGAAATCATGTATTTTTTTCCATGGTGGGTGGAATTGGTAGTTGATAAGCCACAACCTTGACACGATCAAGAATCTTGAAGGGAACGATGTACCTAGAACATAACTTCCATTTCATTCAAAACCTCATGACCTTCTTCCACGGAGATATGCATAGAAATATCATGTCACTAAATTTGAATTCAAAATCTCATCGATGGTTATCTACATAACTCTTCTGTCGACTTTGGGATGCATTTATATGCTGATGAATGATTTTCAACTTCTCCCCCATTTCATCATCCATTTTAGGTCCAAGAAAATTATTCTCACCAACTTTATCCCTACATGTCTGTGTTCTGCACCTTTTCCCATAATTGGCTTCATATGGTGCCATTCAGATGCTCAGGGGGAAACTGTTGTTGTATGAGAACTCAATAAGAGAGAGATTTGGATCCCATCATCCTTTGAAGTCCATTGAGCACACTCTCAACATTTCCTCAAGTGGTTGGATAGTCCGCTTAGATTGTGCATCATTTTGAGTGGGATACGCCTCACTAAAGTTCATCTTAGTATCAAGAGAAAGATGAAGGATCTCCGAAAACATAGAGGTGAATCTTGGATCTTCATTTTATACATTAGATAATGGTATACCATGCATCTTTACCACGTCTATGATGTATATTTGTGCCAGTTGATCAGGTGATAAATCCTATCAAAAACAAATTAAGTGTATAGTCTTTGTAAGACTCTCCATAACAACCTAGACAGAATTTTTTCACTTCGATATCGTTGGATGTCCAGTGACAAAGTCTATGGTGATGTTCTCCCATTTCCATGCTGGTATTGGTAATTATTGCATCATCCCTGTAGACTTCTGCCTCTAAACCTTCACTTTCTAACACACTAGGTACCTTGATTTATACTCGTCAATATCCTTCTTCATGTTATCCAACCAATAATGCTCTCTAATATCTCGATAAATCTTTGGGTTTTCTGGGTTAATGGAAAAATATGAACTATGTGAATCATCCAAAAATTTCTTATTTGACTCTGAATTCGATGGAACACATGGTCTTGGCCCAAATCTCCCAATTTCTTTTTCATTCCCATTGAACTCTAAGGATTTTCTTTTCCTGATAGTTTCAAACTTCTTCTGAATTCCCACATCATCCTTTTGAGCATCCATTATCCTTTCTAAAAGAGATGGTTGAGCAATAATTCGTTAAAGTATTGATGATGTTTCCTACTTTATGATTATCATTTCCATCTTCATCATGTTTAAGAAGATTAGATCCCTTTCAATTCTCATAAATGATAGAATTGTTGGGTCTATTCTACTTAGAGAATCCTCTACCTTGTTTTCTTTCATAAGGAAGTAATGTATTGCGCATTTATAGTCTTTTATTATCTCTAACCATCTTTATTGGTGCATATTAAACTCTTTTTGTGTGAATATATACTTGAGTCTTCTGTGGTCTGTATATATTTCAGACTTCTCCCCAAAGAGGTAATGCCAAAAAAAATTAAAGCGAATATCCCTACAGCCAAATCCAGATCAAGTAATGTATAATATTTCCCATAAATTTTCAATTAACATGATGCATAGGAAATGAATTTTTCATTCTACATCAACACACAACCCAATCCCTTCTTCTAATCACCACTAAATACCACAAAAAGTTATCCACTTCTGAGTAATGTGAGCATGGGCACAGTGATAAGCCTCCTTTTTAACTCCTTAAAGCTCTCTTCACATTTATCACTCTAAGAAAACATGTCTCCCTTCCAATTTATCTTGGTAAGAGGGTTTGAAAATTTTGAGAAATTTCTCACAAATCAATGATAATATCCTGCTAACCCCAGAACGTTTTGGATTTCTGTTAGCAATGTTGTCATTGAATCATCCCTCAATTGCAGTTGTATAGGAGGGATCCATGGATATCCAATTGCGTATGATGATATGTCCCAATAATGTAACTGCCTTCAACCAAAACTCACACATTTTGTAATTTGTATAAAGATTCTCCTTTTCCAAGGCCTCTAGTATAGTTCTTAGATTCCCCCTATTATTCTACTTGGTTTTGGAGAATATTAAAATATCGTCAATAAAGACTACAACAAATTTTTCAAGGAAATATATAAAGACTCCATTCATCAAGTCCATGATGATTTATGAATAATTTTTTATTGTAAAAGGAATTAAAATGAATACATAGTGCCAGTACATTGAATGAAAAGCAGTCTTGGGGATATCCTCCTTCTTCTCCCTTGATCGGTAATATCCTGACTAAAAATCATCCTTGGAGAAGTATCGTGATCCACATACTTGATCGAACAATTCATTAATTCATGGCATCAGATACTTGTTCTTTATCATGATTTTTTTGAGTTCATGATAATCAATGCAAAGGTTCATAGACCCGTCCTACTTTTTGACGAAGAGGATAGGTGCACCCCATGTTGAAGCACTTGGGCGTATAAACCCTTTATTCAGATTCTCCTGTAGTTGTTTCTTTAACTCCTCAAGCTACAAAACACCCATTCTATACAAATTCTTGTATAGTAGAAATTCCCTATGTATGATGTCAATTGAGAATTCAAAATCTATTCTCGGAGGAAGACCATGAAATTCGTTGGGAAACACTTCTATAGATTCCCTCACAACATGTATGTCTTCAAGGATGGTTACTTCCTTAGACTCAATCATCTGAGCCAGATATATGTGCTCACAGGGTAGTAATATCCACACATGAGATGATGGTGTTAAAAAATATTCATCTTCCTCCTTGAACTTGTATAGAATCAGGGGTCAATTATCCATATATAGTGTGACTGCCCTCTAACGACAATTTATGTTGGCTCTATATAAGGAAATCCAATCCATTCCATGAATTGCATCAAATTATACTAGAGGGAGTATGATGAGGTTTGATAGGAAGTCAAATCAACAACTTATAACATGGGAGGAGATATATTCATGGGATGCAATGATTACCCTATTTTCTGTACTCACTGACATCTTTACTTCCATGATTTTTAGTGTTATTGGGATTGTTCTAGTAAAATTTTTATGATATAAAAGAATGCATAGAACCATGAACTATACCCCTACCTTTTACTTTTTGATTCTGGTTCTAATTATTTACTTCATACAAAAAAACTTAGGGATTATAACTAATAAACATATAAAATTTAATCCAAGGAAAAAATGGATAACATATAAATAACTTTTATTTCATTAACTTAAGAATCAATAGGCTTCAATCTATGTTATCCATGATCTACATTCTAAAAAATATTCTTAGGGGTATTTTTTTTACCTCCTAAATAATGGTTGATACTAATCCTGTGAATTTACCAGAGCATATCCCCCAGGAGTGTCATAACCAATAGTGTAGCATGGCCTATTGACGTGTACCAGGATACCTCGGGTCAAGCCTCAAACTCCTTGTCAGATTTTTGACTCCTATGTACATATGTGCCAGAGCCACCTCTACCTGCTCGTATCCAGTAAAAGATGTATTTTCTTGATAAACCACTTACTCAATAACCACCAAAATTTAGGGATGTTCTTATTATACTTATTCTTATCCCCAAGGATTTCACTGTGGTTTTCTAATCTTAATCCCAAAAATAACTTAACCTATCCATTGATACCAACTATAACAACTCTGCTCTTTATTACACTCTTAAACGCGGTTTATTACATATAATTTCACGTAATACAAATCTGATGATCGATAAGCCTCGTGTCTTGGGAAATTAGGAAGATTGCAAAAAAACTTATAATATAAAAAAAACATATTTATTGAAAAAATTCTTTACATGACCACTACATTTCCACGTACTTAGCATTGCATGGGATATTCTAAGGACCTGCATAAGAGAAGGGTGAGATATAATGCTTAGTAATGGATTAAAAAGAGCATAACATGAAGAATATAATACATGTTAGGCATTAGGCTTATCAATGTAGTATAAAAGAAACATGAACAGAAAGTCAAGATATATCAAGATTATCACAACATGGAAATGTGGTAACAACACTTAACATGGTATTAGTAAGACCCAGGAATAATTGTACTTGGATCCTGAGTAAAACCTCATTTCACTTGAATTATAATGAGTAAACCCTCATTTCACATGATGTATCGTGATACTAATCTTTACCCAATGCATTGGAGTGCTATCAGGGTGATCCTTTCTTAAACATTTCATTTCAGGCATAAGTGTGCCACAAGATCATACAACATAGATTCATTAAAAATAATAATTTATTCCACTGTAAAAGAATGTGGAATTAATACGTGAAACTCCTCCATAAATAAGTAAATGTACATAAAGGTTTATACCGTTGATAGAGAAATGGGCATGGTATTCACTACACAATGATTTTGGCTTGGAAAATGGAGGTGACATTTTAGCAGCATAACAACATGACATAAGACTTCATAAAAAAGTTTTATGAGAGATAAAATGGTGTCTAATCATATGTTCATGAAATGGACAACAAGGAGGTCATATAGATACATGAACCAATATATGTAATGATATTTTGTTTAAAAATAATAATTTCTTAAATGTAAATGAGAAGAGAGAAATTTCTTATGGAATTTCTACATGGTTACTGGTGTACATGGGAGGTATTAATGAGAGGTAAAAGTGGTATCTCAACATTCAAACATAAAGAGGGAAGTATGGGCGAGGTTTGAAATCATACCCAAACATTTATAATTGAAAATAAAAGGGAATAAAAATATTGTGAAACTTAGATAAAATGAGAAAGGAAGGAATCCATTACATGGAAGTTTGATCCCAATGTCTTGGGAGAGGCTTGAGAGAGGATTATTGAGATGTCAGGGCACCTTGGAAGGATTATAGAGAGAGGAGGGAAGAGGTTGGACGAACTCCAAAGGCTTTTAGTGAAGAGAATGTGCGAGAAAATCACAAACCGGGCTGGGTCTCTATCCGGCCCGGTGCCTGACCCGATCCGCAACATGGCCCGAAGGGCGTTCTCGATCCCCATGGGCTGGCACAAGTGATCATGTATCGAAATAGTACGTGGGAACAATTTACCTAAAATTGGAGACAGAAAAACAACAAACAAGATAAATAAACTCAAACTAGAAACAGACTACCAAACACACTTATAAATTATAAATAGGTTTATGCCTACAATTCAACTAAAAACCCAAAGCGAACAACAACTAGGATAGAGAACTAAACTCCAATACCAACCTCAAGTGACATGAGAAGATGCATCTCCAAGATACCAACACCAACCTGTACATGAAGACCAATAGTATCCAGAACCACCATCACTAAGAATAATGCCCCAACCTGGAATACACAACAGACAAGATCAACATACACCCAAAGGTGTATGTAGGTTGTGAGCCAAATGCCCAGTAGGATACCACCCAATAAAAAGGTTACATGCCACACCATCAAAATTACAATTTAATATGTTTATTTAAAATCGTACTTTTAAAACAATTTTAAGGAAAAAAATTTAAAAACTAAAATTGAAAAGAAAAGAGTACTGAATGAAAAACCATTTCATAATACTATTTTAAAAAGGAAGATAAAAAAAATCATTAACGGAACATACACCCACATATTCACGCATGAAGACACACACAATTGATCCACCATATGACGACGGATGGTAGCATGTCATTGATGGTAGAGCACTATGTGTAAATCCCCTACAGTTCTTTTAGCGCGAGTGGGACCCTAGAACCTTGTGTCTTTGTGAAAAGTGGAATAGAAACCACGACCCTAAGAAAATGTGTCTTAGAAGACCACGACCCTCAAAAAACGTGTCTTAGAAGACCACGACCCTCAAAATTCATATGTTTAGTTAGTGTTGCAATCATCAATCCAGCTAAGTGAAACAAGGGTGATACCACTCTAGATCACTGGCGCACTAGTTCTTTTCCTCCCACCTAGATACCTGGGGCTTTCCCTTATGTCCAGTCTGGTTTGACATTCCCATAGTATATTGCTTCCTCGTATAACAGACCAAACAAGACATTATACAGAAAGGTCACCATTTTCATACCCAGACAACAATTCAAAAACTCATCCACACCAAAATACTTTTCCAAAATATATTTTTTGTTACCTAATCATTTCTCAAATCACCATTTGGAAACACTCAAAGAAGAACATAATCAATTCATACAATATAGAGAGAAATATTTAAAAAACGCAATAAGGGCCGACACAAATAAAACACCAAATTACAAATAGGAGAGTCATTCAAACAACTTTCTTAATAAATTTCCCTTAAAACTAGTTTTCCACCAAATACACAACTAACTGAACTGTTTGCACCACTTATATAAAAACATGCTTCTTTAAATACAAACACATATTCAACATTTCCCAAATACTACTTTCTCACAATATCACTAAATCAATAAATCATTTAAACTATTTGTTAAATCATTTCTACATAAACAATGAATACATTACACCAAAAACAACTTTATCACATATGGAGATGTCACATTAAAACCAAATACTCAATGTAACAATATAAAAACATGTTTTCATTCCTTAAACAGTTTGCGATTTAATTTGAAGTCTTCACAAAAAGACTACAAACCCAAAATGACTCATTTTCCTTTGAAAACCTCCATTTAAATATACAAACGTCTCAAAGAACTTGAAAACACATTTTTCACCAACCCAACAACCTCGAAAACATTCCCAACCATGTATAGAATCTCAATAGCCACTTAAACATGGTCGTTGGGTCCTGGCCCACCAGGTTCCACCACTGGCCCCACAGATACGGCATCCCACCCTGGGACCCACCCCCATGCCTGAATAGGTTATCTAACTAATGATATTCCACATAGGCCAAAACATGTCCTTTCCAGTGTGTTTTTTCCTTACTTAGAGACCCCCAACAAAACTTCCTAGAAGGTCACCCATCCTGAACACCAATCCAAGGAAAGCACGGTTAACTATGAAGTTCTAATCTGATAGACTGCCGAAAAGGAAGTTACACCTTGTTGACATGAGTAATATCATTTATTTATTTAACCCTTTATCATTCGGGGATGTTACACTCAACCCCCCCCCCCCCCCCCTTAAAACCAAATACTCAAGGTAACAATATCAAAACATGGTTTTCATTCATTAAACAATTTGAAATTTAATTTTATGTCTACCCAACAAGACCGCACACCCAAAATGACACATTTTTCTTTGAAAACATATATTTAAATATACACACACCTCAATGAACTTGAAAACACATTTCGCACCTACCAAAAAACCCCAAAACCTTACCAACCATGTTTTGAATCTCAATTTCCCCACAAACATGGTCTTCGGGTCCTGGACCACAATGTACCACCAATTTCCCCATAGACACGTGGTCCCCACCCTGGGGCCCACCCATGTGCCTGAACATGTCATCTAACTAATTATATTCCCCATAGGCCAACACATATCCTTTCCAGTGTGTTTTGTCCTCACTCGCACACACCCTGGGGAACTTCCCAGAAGGTCACCCATACTGATCACTACTCCAAATCAAGCACACTTAACAATGGAGTTATAATCATATAGGCTCTCGAAAAGGATGTTTCACCTTGTTGACATGAGTAATATCATATAGTCATTTAACATTTTATCATTCGGGGATGTTACAATCACCCCTACCCCCCTTTAGAGCACAATGTCCTCATTGTGGGCGCTACACCTCTACCCGGGTAGTCCACCGCACATAATGCTGGGTTCCTCCTCTGATACCAAATGTAACAACTAGGCCCCGGTGAAAGCATAGACACCCCGCTTTAACATGGTGGTCGGGTCCAGGCCCACCATATTCCACCAGTTTCTCCACAGACACGTGGTACCCACCCTCGATCCCACCCACATGTCTGAAGAGGTCATCTAACTAATAATAGTACCCACAGGCCAACACATGTCCTTTCTAGTGTGTTTTGTCCTCACTCGCACACACCCTGGGAAACATTCTAGAAGGTCACCCATCCTGATCTCTACTCCAAGACAAGAACCCTTAACTATGAAGTTCTAATCAGGTAGTCTTCCGAAAATGAAGGTGTAGCTGGTTGACATGATTAATATCATTTTGTCATTAAACCCTTTATCATTCATGGGTGTTACAGATCATGGGTGGGTTTTTATAATAAAGGATTGAGAATTCATTATTATTTTGGTTTGGGATACCACCCATTAAAATAATCAAAACCACAAACCAGCCCAAGGTTTTTGCCTAATGTTTTTTTCCATAGGCGAGTAGAAAAAATTATTTTAAATGGCCAATGTATGAACATCTTAAAATATTATTCTTTCTTATGTGGTGGTGAGTGACACTCTCAAAGAAATCATTTTTAAATGACAATATGTTTTATAAGTCATGGAGGGTACACTAAATCTTTGTAAAAAAAATCAAACAAACCTAATATCAACTATTTTTAATGTTAAAAATATATATACCGAATGTAATTTTTTTATTATTTTATTACATCACTATTTGGTCATTATGAAGTTACTAAAAACATTATATAGTTAAACGATATTTAATTTTTACCCAAAAATTCCATTGTCTCAGAAAATTATGAAAAATTCACCATTGGATAATTTTTACATGTTGGATAAAAAAATAATATTCATTTTATATAAATAATTTTCAAAATATTAGAATTTTACCTTTTAAAATAAAAACCAACAATTATTGAAAATGCATGGGTTTTATCAAAAATTGATTTCAAACCTCAATAAAAATGACAATGGTATTTCTAAAAATTATAAGTTCATTTGTATTTAATAAAAAGTAATTTAAAAATTATATTTAACTAAAATATTATTTAATTCAAAAATACATTAATTCATCCAAATAGATTTCTTAATTAACTAAAAATCTATTTTTTCTTTAAAAACAATTTACAAAGTAACAATAATAAAATGAATGTATATTCTCTATTAAAAAATTATGTACATATTCATATTACTAGGGTATCATTACATAACCCCTTATAACACCTGTGTACGACCGAATGGGTAAAGTGTTCGATGGTGACGAACTCTTGGGCTGGCTCAGATAACATCACCTGGGTGGTAATATCGATCAAATTACACTTCTCCTATATGCATTTCCAATCATCCTTAATGTGTTGATTCTCGGCTTGGGATTGGTCAAGATCGAATCCCAATGACACCACCCCCTCTCCGAGATCTAATAAATGGGCTTCGTGTGGGGAAAGACTACTGGATGAGGTTATCGCTTCATTTGTATGAGTAAATTGGATTTGTTAATGCCCTATATATATACTAATCATGGGACCACTATTCAAGGGCTATATTAGCAATGGTCACAATTCATAAAGGTATGTTAAAAACCAGAAACATAAAACCAAGGAAGTTCATATTTTATATAACAATTTTAAATAATTAGACATTTAATTAGATCAAGTGTAATTTCCATTTATAAATGTGGGGGTCGTTACATGGCTCCCTATGATCATTCTTATACTTTAATTTTATGTATTATATATATTATTTTTTTACCTGGATAATTTTTAATTTTTTATAATTTTTACACGGTTTATTTTTCATCATAAGTTATTTCATGTAATCGTATCATCACTTTTGGGAAACTCTTATTATTTCAAAGTGTTTTATATAAGAGATTTCTCCACCAGTCACACATTATAATATTATTATGATATAAACCATGAATAAATAATTATGTTTTCTTCCATTAATGAGAATAATATGTCACCACTTACTTATGTATCCACTCCCTCTATTTTAAATATGACTATTACATATGACATTTCTAGAAGAGCATATTATGTCTCTTAATTATAAGTAAATGTTAAAAAATGATTTTAAATGAGTTTCATAAGTAGGTATCTCTAAATTAAGATACTAATTATATTATATATATTTTTATATTATTTGGAATATTTAATATTATTCTTATATAAATGTTCAAATAAATGATTGGATCATCACAATTTATAAAAATGTCATTATTATTGATTTTTTAGCACCTGATACTAAATTTTGGGTCTATGGAATCTCAATTATTTTTATAGAATGGATAAATTAATTTTATATTTTAATTGAAATATTTTTTTAATTATGATGAAAAAATTAGACAAAAAAATTAAGTGTGAGACTAAGTGTAGGATAACATAATAGAATCTTAAAACAATTTTCAGTTTATGTCTTTCCTATAAATTACATCCCCATATGGATAAAATCAAGAGGATACAAATATAGATTATATGAACCTAGGGGTAGTCACCCTAAATAAGGTTGGGAGAGTATTAAAAAAATCATTAATCATTGTACAATGATGGACCTATTATTGGGAACCTATATAGACACTCATAGTTGATATGATTTTGTTCATAAAATATTATTTATGAACAATTATGAAGTATTTAGTACATATTTTTTAGATTTATAGATGAACTTATAAAAGATATAAATTAATATCATAGATGAAAAATTATAAATTTTTGGGTTGGGTAATATATTGAATTTATTATTTATTAATTTTTATATTAATATATGTACTATTATATTATATTATTTAATTTATTACACTTTCTATAGATTATTTATTCAAATAGTGTTTAGAACTTGGGTTAAGCATGATAATAATGTATATCATTCAAAATTAGTTAGTGGTTCTAAATTGAAAAAACATGGATAGATTATAATGTTGATAATAATATGGGTTTCCACCAAACAATCATGAGTTATGATTAATAACATGAATCTCTCTGAACACGTGAACATAATATGAAATGGAAGTAAAGGATGTTTTGGTGAGGAAAATAATAAAGGATAAATATTTAATTTCCATTTTATAAAAAAAGAATTAAGAACCACCAAATAGAATTTATAAAAAACATGAAAATATATTATATATGAATGTTCTAGACATTAAGCTCATGTAATTAAAAATGAGATTAATTTGATGGCCAATAAAATAGTGTGTATTAAAATCCCATTGAATACATCATCCACACATCAATTATTTATGTAAAAACATTTTTAGAATTATGTAAATTGAGGAACCATTCCAAGGATTATAAATTATTACATGTATAATGAACCTTATAAACCATATGAGTATGAGATAAACTATAAAATCTGACCTACTAAAATTGATCATGATATTGATAGAAAACTTATCCTACACGTTATTTATGTGGATGACTTATTAGATGTTCATCTAGTGTATCTAGGATGGTTTTTAGGGGTATTAAATCCCATCATGTTGAATTTATTATCATACAAAACATCTTACCACATTGAATCCCAAGTTGATGTTTTTTCAAATATTCCTTGTGAATATATTATTATAATTCAATTATATTCATAATCTAGATTCATAAATAAATTGGTACTCTTTACATTGAGGGAAAATTAGATGGAATAAGAAATTAACATTTCATGTCAACATATAATAGTCTATTGATGTATGGATGATTATGAAAAACCATTAGAAAAAAACTATGTAATGGGGATCATGATACTATGTTACAATTAACTCTAGTCTCAACTAGTATAGGGAAAACCCAATGTCTGGGATAAGGATTTCATGTAGGGTAATATATTCTTTCGGTGATTGTAAAGTAGAAAACTCTCTTGAAATTGTATCATGATTATTTTATACATCTCAGATACCATTATATATTTTCATTAGTGAGTATTACTTGAAATTAAGTGGTTCAAATTTAAATAATGAAAGGGGAGAATGTTAAACCCTAAATATTTTGGAATATATATTTAATACAATTAATTCAATGTTTCATCTTTAAACTATCCCATCATTAATGGTTCCATCCCTAAAATCACATGTATATCCTGATGCTTCTCCCTATCACATGAATCAATTTTTTCCACACCATCCAAACCTCTCCACACACATATCAAATCAACTATCCCATGATCATATCACATAAATCATCCTAGATTATCTATCTTGGGATCATATGACATCCAAGCCTCCCTGCCCTATATCTCATCGTATAATGAATCTCAAATTTAGATATGATCACAAAAGTAGTAGGAACTAAATCATAAATAAGAGGTATATATAGGCCTTAAAATTAATAATCATGCCTTTATAAATAAACCATCTCTCATAGGCCCAAAATCAATGAACTCAGATTTCTCATGAATACATGAAACTAATTACCTAAAAATTAACTTTATAACATAAACGATTTTTATTCTTTCTTGAATTAACAGATTAATTATTCACATGTGCCAATTATGGGTATCCTAAGACATCAAACTATAACAAGATACATAATTAATTAAACAAATAATTTACAGATTCTTATAAGAATCCTACCATTACAATTTATCATTCCTTTTCAATAATTATGAACAAAAATAATAAATATTCTTCAAATTATTTATCAATTTCTTTAATCACATGGAATATAACTTTTAATTAAACATGAATATTCACATCAATTTTAGTATCATAAAAATACAATAGGCATGGGATTAAAACCATTCCTATTATTATATATGGAAATAATTATCAATTAATTCTAGATTTATGTCCATTTCCAATTTAACTTTGATATTAAAATTATGAAAAGATATAAAAAATCGAAGAATGGAAACGACTGTATCTATAAAATCAAGTGGAAAAATTTTATCATGGTACATATAATGTCGACATGAGATTGCTAATGAATTTTTTATTAAATTGTTTCGATAATTACTAGGTTGACTAAATTTCAATAAAAAGATATAGAACATGATCAATTTTCAATTTCATGTAAATATTTGGACATTCTTTGAATCCTCTACCTCAAAGGAATCTACATTATTTCAAGGTAAATAGACCAATGTTTCAGATCCAGATCAACTCTCCCAGAAGAACCTGCATCCCTCTAAGGATTCAATGATACAAAAAATCCAAAATGAAATGTAAATTTGATTTTGAAACATGGAGACGAACAATCATAGAATGTAAAGAAGAAATGGGGGAAATATATCACATAATTGTAAGAAGTTATTAATAATGTACCTAAGATCACTAAGGATTAAATATGAAGTACATGATCGAACCCTACTGATGAGATCCCAAAACAATATGAAATATGGTCACCATCCACAAAGAAATCACTTGAAGCCCCAGTGTTTGAGGAAAACCAGAGATGTTGTAACATTTATAGGTGCACTGTACATGGAATTTACATGGTGTGTAACCATTTACATGTCATGTAAATGTATTGATTTAATTATCATTGAAAATCATATCTCTTTGAACCATTCAATCCCTAATAAATACTCGTTGTGAAGAACCCCTAAAATTTCCTCAACAAGAAATGAACCTATTATAGGATGTGAACTATCCTTAAAATATATTGGATCTGATAATACATTATGTGAACTATTTATGTTCCATTAATTCTCCTTATATATATATTTTTAGAATATAAACCCCTCTAGAAATAGTACATACATTCTAAGAGAACCACAAGCTTAAATAATATATAAAAAATAAAATATTATTGATTTGGGACCATACATTACATACCACTAAAACAATTATTGACCTCAAGAATCTAAAACTAACTGATAGAGAAAACAAAAATGGGTCATTCTAACATGCACCCCATAAGATACCTCTCAAAAGATCTGACTATCATATGATCTCTACCACATCATTAGAGGAATAGTACAAAACCACATAATAGAAAAAATGACTCTAATAACACTAGTGGGGAGTTACCTATCAAATTAGAGTAAATCCACAACATGAACAAGTTAAAACCATTTCATAAACTAGATTTGTAAATATTGTAATAGTGGAAATTCTATAAGAGAAGAGATAAATATAAAATAGATCTAGGTATTGATTGCTCATATTTTAATCACATTCTTAGGTACTCTTTTTAAATAGATAGTGCCTCCACATTATACAAATGGAGGGAATAACACAACTCCACCACACCTAATTCTGGAGTTTCAGAATCTATACATTACTTTCCTCAAAGTCCACATCATAATAAACATCAATTATCACCATAGTAGAAGACATGAGAGTCATCATAAAGATAATGATAGAGATACAACATGTGAAAAGGATATGTTAGTCTACTTACCTTCAAGGGAAGTTCTATATGATATTCCACACCAACAATATGACCCATGTAACAGCCCAAGATTTTATGAAAAATATTCTTTTTAATTTCCCTAATGTCTTGTGTTGTACGCTACACCAAAAGGATCTTGCACAACACGCATCCTTGACTTGCCTTGTATTGCACGCAATCGCGACCTTCCTCGATAGCGTGTGTAGTACGCAATACCGAGTTTCACTAAACAATGATATGCTATTAAAATATTATTAAAACTAGCCGTTATGAATAGTAATAACCACTTTTTTAAATTTTGTAAATTTTATTTTTCAAAATGGACTTTATCTTTGGATTCGTAATATCGAAATTAGCTTAGGGTGAAATTTTGGTACTTTTCGGATAACATTCATTTTCTGATGAATAGTGAAAATTACTAAATTTTAGTTAAAAACAACTTTTTCAATCAAAATAATTAATAGTTATAAATTATTAATTTAAGTGGTTTTAAAGTATATTTAGAATATATTTTTACAATTTAATACAATTTTGGTCATTGGATGTAATTTCACATTTAAACCAGACATAAACAAGTGTCAATCTTTTGATAGATATTGTTTCTTAAAAACATGCTATTTGTTTTAACAGCGGGATTTCATTATAAAATTAATTAATGCAACTTCTATGTTATGAATTTGGTAAAATAGACTTCAGTTTTGAATTCTGAATATGAAATATAGCTTAGGATGAAATTTTGGCATTGTTCTGAAAAACATAAATTTTTGATGAATAGTGAAACTACTAAGTGGTAGTTAAAAAAAATTGAATTTTTAATAAAACTTAATTTTACCGCTTTTGTGAATGGAATTTCAAAAATCCGAGAGACACTGTTGATGTCAGTAAATAAAATGTGGTTCAATGAGATTAAAATAATTTTTGGTGAATAGTAACTTTTTACTTTTATTTACAACGGTTAAAAGTAAATAGGGTAATTAAGGGTAAAAATGATATTAATATTACCCTAACACATGTCCTAATTCTATTGGAAAAGTGCATCTCGACCAAAAACAACCTTAAGTTTATAATATTATCATTTAGGCCCACTTGGATTAGATTAGGACATTTATTATTATTTAATTCAAAGAAGAGTTAAAAGAGTTAAAATCAAAGTATATTTACTAAACCATTTTTAATATAGGGTTATACATAAGATAAATTCGACTATAAATATTCATTAGAAATATAAAAATATTTCCTACATAATGGTATTTTATTTTTAATTTTTAGACTTTAAATAATTTAATTTATTTATGACACAACAATGATGCAGTAATTACCTTTTTAAGAAAATATTAACATAATTGATGTTATATATGACCAAATAAATGTAATTTGAGACTTTTTATGACTTAAACTAATTTTCTAGGTTAATATGACATGTTATTGTTGATTTAAGTAACTTGGTTCTAACTTATCATTCTGTTAAAAATTTCATAAAAATCATGTACCAAATAGTGTCAAAATTGGCATAAATTAGTTTTTAAAAAAAATATTATATTATCAATTGTTATTTAGTTCTTAAAAATCTAAGGTTTGGCCAAATGACTTAGGTAAGGGTATATATATATATAATAAAAAACTTGGGATTCGTTTGGCTTGTTATGGTAAGTTTATTAACCATATAGTGTAAGAAAACAAAAAGACACGGTAAAAGTTAAATTATTTAAGTTAGAGTTAAATCTAATTGATAAGGTTAAAATAATAACCTAAACTTGTCTAAATCCTATTGTATGAGAGGAATATGTCCCCTCCCCACCTTAGCCCCGACATAAATCAATTCGGAGCTATTTAAAACCGAGCTTGACTTTATAATAAAATAATATTTTTAGTTATTCCAAAGGTGCCCCTCTCCTCCCTTATAAATGGGTACCTCCTCCCTCTCTTCCTCACACAACTTTGAGGCTTCAATATCGGCCAAACCCGGCCATTTTCTCCTCTACAATTCACTAGAGACATCCTAGAGGTTCTGGTCTTCTTCAAATACCAATTGTAGTTCCCTAAAAGGAGGTCTCAAAGAAGCACTTCAAAAAAGAGGTAATATCCATTACTGATCTTTTTCAATTTCATTATTCTTCAACTTCTTCTTCTTTAGTTGTTTCATGATAAAGTAATAACATCAGTATTTATTATATACTGATATGTTATTATAAATATGAAACAACTCTAATTAACCTTCTATCCATCCAACGGAAAAATGAAATCATCGCGTGTGCATACGTACAGAATACCGTCTCCACACCGTGGTGTAATCTATTTTCCTCCACCACCTTAATTGGATGGGTATAATGGTGTAATGAGTAACTATATATGATTATTATAAAGTGATATTGATACTGAATTAGTATACATACACTTCAACACAATTCCACGACCATGGGATTGATATCATCGCTCGTGCGTACGTACGGACTATCATCACCACGACGCGATGAGATTCATTCTCCACATTAAACATTCATGAATGATTATAAAGTATATATAATAAGTACTAATGAAATATATTACATAATAATGATACTGTATTTATGTATATTTATATGTATGTCATCTACTTAATTCCATTCAATTCAATAAGGAAACGAAAACAGCGTTCATGCGTACGTACGGACTACCGTCTCCATGAACGGTGTATTTCATTCCATTTATCGATATATTATATATATATATATATATTCTGAATATATATTATATATAAATCATTTTTTACATTCTGGATATAAGTAATCATTATCCAAGTAATCATATTAATAATTACAAGTTAAAAATACGAACGACCAATGAGACGATTTTACCCAAAACGCTACTTTAACATGAATTTACAAAAGAATGGGTAATATAAAGTCATAAGTGAACAATATATGATATAATAACAATGAATATGATTCTGTAATAAGTCAATAACGTGATTTAAATCATTATACAGGAGGTTCGGACACTTACAAAGCAAGTCGGGCCTAAGGTAAGGGAAAATATCACAATCTCATTTTTTTTCCCGAGATTGTTTTTACTTTTGCATTTACTGGGGTGTATTTTATCATCCACATCCATGTTACCTAAATATGTAATATTGTTTCCATCCACTTACAATAGTTTAAATCCAATTTTACCCTTCGGTGAGTTTTTAGTAAAGAATATGAAAGGAATCTTTTGTCGTTTTTCCTACGAGGTACTTTTTGACTTTTCCGACAAAAGTACGAAGAATGTTTTTTTAACTTATACGGCATGAATGGATTTTTAAAACATTAATTCCATAGAGTTTCCTTTATAAGTTTTCAAGTTTATTTTTAATCAACTTCTTTTAGTTTAAAGTTGTATGACATGTTAAGAAAGGAAAAAACGTTTTTGAAGAAGAAAGGATATTTTCCTCAAGAATGGAGTTCAAGTGTTTTATCAAAATTATTTTCCATCTAAGATAATAAAGGGTTCTGTTTTTTTATCCCTATTATTACATGGATTTGATTATGTTGTGATGGAAATATTTTTATGAATTCCTTTATCTTATATTAATTGTTTTATGATGTCATGTTGTTTAAGAATCTCATTTTTATTACATGGGTTATGCTATGATGTATGGTTTATGATTTTGTGGCACACATAAGAATGGTATCATTAAGAGATGGGTGGGACCTATATCTCCCTCCAATTCACTGGGTGAAGATTTTATATCTCATGATATAGACATGGCTGGAACGGTAGGTTATACCGGTTCAGTGAAACAAGACTGGAACGAGGGTGACTCGGTTCAGAAAGGGACTTTGTCCACTAAGATAGTCTTGGCAATGAGTCTTGACTAACAAGAAATGATTCTCTATGATTATGTGTGTATGCCACAAAGTTTCATGTTTTAAGTTATAATTATTGTGATTACATTTCACTGCTATGATTTATCCCATGTTATGAAATTATGATCTCTTTTGCAGGTTAAGATTTCCAAAAGTTATGTGCTTGTGTATACGATGTGATTGATATTTCTTTTTTTTACCCTTACTGAGCATTTGAGATCACCCTCTTATGTTTTCTTTTCCCCAGGATATAAATAAAGGTTTTAGGTATATAAAAAAGGAAGATCATTATGGGAGATGTTGAAGATCGTTCACCAGGATTAGAAGATTATATTCTGAGTTTCCAAAGACACTAAACTATTACGATCCTTGTGTGTGTGTTTTTGTTATGTACTAAGAATTCCGCAAATGAAATGTAATGTTCATGTAAGTTAGGCTTCGGGTCTCTACAGTTGGAATCAGAGTAAAAGGACGTAGGAATGTATCTGATCCTTGGGAACTCTCACATGTGAGCGTTGGACGAAGCATGGCTCTCCGCCCAAGGGCTTCATGAGGAAATGGATGCCACTGGGGATGGTGGTGTGTCCCGCCCAGGGGGTGTAGCCGCCCATGGAGTGCCTTGATAGGTATCAACTATAGTCCACTGGAAGTAATTCCAGACCGCTACAGTTGTTATCAGAGGAAAGGTTTAGTCAACCTTTGGAAACTAGGATGCGAAAATGTTAGTGAGATCCCTAGATATATTTCTAAGGTATGTCTAGGGATGTCCCTAAGGTTAAGTATACGTATAGGTTATAGTACTAGAATTACGCTAATGATCATAGAATTAAACCTAAGTTGTTAGATGTTGAAGGTACTCCCCCTTTATTATGTTGTTTTCCCTAGCATGATTTTTGCCTCTCACACTATTCTTTTTGGGTTTTAGACGATGGCTGGAACCCGAAGGAACCATGTTGATCAATGCAATGGAAATTAAAATGATTTTCCTCCTGAACAAACAAATGTTATAGGAGATGGAGTGCAAAATCTTATTGCTATACTTACACAAGCTATGAATCATTCTGGACTTCCAAATGAGCAGAGAAGGGAACAATATTCTATTGAGTCCTTCATGAGGCAACGTCCACCTTCTTTCAGTGGGTCTTCTGATCCACTTGTTGATGAACAATGGATCAGTACCACTGAAAAGATATTTTCAGTTCTTCAATGTTCTGAACGTGATAAAGTCATATTAGCAGTATATCGTTTGGAAGGTGAAGCTGATCAATGGTGGAATCTTATCAAGAATATGAGGCAAAGAGATGAAATTGAGTTCATGGAATGGGACGAGTTCAAGAACATATTTTTCAATAAGTACTTCCCTCATATTCTTCGAACAAATATGGAGAAGGAGTTTCTTGAACTAAAGAAAAATAATGATGAATCTGTTGGTATATACGAAGTGAATTTTACAAGACTTTCAAGGTATGCATCTGGCATTATCATCCAACCTGAAAGTAAAGTTGATCGATTATTCAGTGGCTTAAAACCAAGTCATCGAAGGGCATTATCTATAAGAGACTTTAGTAGCTATGAAGAAATTGTGCGTTGTGCTATCACGGTAGAAATGGAAGTTGGTGTTACATATCAATCTCATGGTTTTGACAAGAAACGAAAGATGGAGTTCAAGGAGAAATCTCGGAATAATGGTGAAAAGGAGATGAATGTTTCCTTATGCACAAAGTGTGGAAAGAAGCATGGTGGAGATTGTCTTAAAGGGACTAGAAAATATTTTAAGTGTGGAAAAGAAGGTCATTGAGAAGCCGAGTGTCGAAGTAATGGAAAAAGGGATTCTAATGATGTGAATAAAGAAAACACTGCATAGAACGCACCACGAACACTTCAATGCTTCAAGTGCAAGGAAATGGGGCATTATGCTAATAAATGCTCTAATCCAAGGGTTAGTGATGATCAACATGAGCAACCACTGAAGGGAAAGGACAAAGGGAAGTCACATGCGATCACTATTGGCAATGTTGAATATGACAACGATGTGGTGGAATGATTAAGTGTTTATGTAATGGGATTCCAAAATAATGTGGTATCATAAAGTATTGGAATATTTATGTGTTGGTCTACTGTGGTATTCAAAGTGATTGAGATATTTTTTTTAAATAAGATGATATGCGCATAATTAATGGAAAACGAGAAAATGAAATGTTTAACAGTATTCATGAGTTCATGATTGATATAAGGACTAAGTGATATCATGGTTTGAGTATATATATTTTTGAGGATTTTGGTATGTGGAAGGTGTTAACTTTTAACTTAATTCATGTTTTCACTAAGGTATTCAAGAGAATACATGATTAAGGACTTTGAATGTTTGGAATGTGACCAAAAAAACATATCTTATGATATATGAGAATCAACGATGCTGTTAAATCTCTGGTAATCATTTTCACTATGTTATGAGAGTGGACTGCAGTATTATGGATAAGCCTAAAGATTGGAATGGATTATGTTGGACATAAGTTAGTATTGTTTAAGGATAGAAGTTTTGCAATATTATTGATGGGATGTTATAGTAATATAGTTTTAGAAAAAGGATAACCTGCAGGACGGGCGACAGCCCATCGCGTCGGACAAGGATGTGGGAATCGAACCCACAACTGAAGTGCGACTGGCCTTTATCGCCTACCACTGGCCTACAGGAAGTCCCTGTTTAGAAGAAACTAGTTTTATTTTATTAAGCAGTACGATATATGAAGTATAAGTCCATTTTAGGTACCATATATGATTAATCTCACTATAGAATGACTTATGTATATTTAATAACTTTTGCTAACCTTTTTTTTGAGACAGATGGAATGACCAGTCATTCTATCACATGATCTGCTAACACATCACGAATAACAAATTCAACTTCATTTATTTAAGAGATGAAGTGGAAATTGTTCAAGGCACGAAAAATAGTGAGATTGTACCAAAATAAAGTAAGTATTTATTCTAATTCAAATTTTTCAACTTTAGGGAAATGATCTTGAAAACCAAAAATGTTGTCCTAGTGATCTTATATTTGATGAATCAGATGGTACCTTAGATCGTCACAAATTTATGGCTTTGTGATTGCTAGCTTTTCAATAGCCATGTTCTCTACCACTCTTCATCAGAACATGATGGTTAGATTTTTCTTCCATATCCATATTTTCACCTATGTGGAAACCCAGTGATTAGTTTATTTGGGTAACCGTTACGTTTCATACTTTCGTTTTTAAAGATTGGTTTTGGTATTCCTTTTTACGATGTGGGTTTCTATTAAAGAAACTTTTGAATAGCAAACCATTTATAACCCCGACGAATTTCGAGGGCGAAATTCATTTTAAGGGGGGTAGAATGTAACAACCCAAGATTTTATGAAAAATATTCTTTTTAATTTCACTAATGTCTTGTGTTGTATGCTACACCAAAAGGAGCTTGCACAACACGCATCCTTGACTTTCCTTGTATTACACGCAATCGCGACCTTCCTCGATAGCGTGTGTAGTACGCAATACCGAGTTTCACTAAACAACGATATGCTATTAAAATATTATTAAAACTAGCCGTTATGAATAGTAATAACAACTTTTTGAAATTTTTTAAATTTTATTTTTCAAAATGGACTTTATCTTTGGATTCGTAATATCAAAATTATCTTAGGGTGAAATTTTGGTACTTTTCGGATAACTTTCATTTTCTGATGAATAGTGAAAATTACTAAATTTTAGTTAAAAACAACTTTTTCAATCGAAATAATTAACTGTTATAAATTATTAATTTAAGTGGTTTTAAAGTATATTTAGAATATATTTTTACAATTTAATACAATGTTGGTCATTGGATGTAATTTCACATTTAATCCAGACTTAAACAAGTGTCAATCTTTTGATAGATATTGTTTCTTAAAAACACGCTATTTGTTTTAACAGCAGGATTTAATTATAAAATTAATTAATGCAACTTCTATGTTATTAATTTGGTAAAATAGACTTCATTTTTTAATTCTGAATATGAAATATAGCTTAGGATGAAATTTTGGCATTCATCTGAAAAACATCAATTTTTGATGAATAGTGAAACTACTAAGTGGTAGTTAAAAAAACTGAATTTTTCATAAAACTTAATTTTACCACTTATGTGAATGGAATTTCAAAAATCCGAGAGACACGGTTGATTTCATTAAGTAAAATGTTGTTCAATGAGATGAAAATAATTTTTGGTGAATAGTAACTTTTTACTTTTATTTACCACGGTTAAAAGTAAATAGGGTAATTAAGGGTAAAAATGATATTAATATTACCCTAACACATATCCTAATTCTATTGGAAAAGTGTATCTCGACCAAAAAAACCTTAAGTGTAAAATATTATCATTTAGGCCCACTTGGATTAGATTAGGACATTTATTATTATTTAATTCAAAGAAGAGTTAAAAGAGTTAAAATCAAAGTTTATTTACTAAAACATTTTTAATATAGTGTTATACATAAGATAAATTCGACTATAAATATTCATTATAAATCTAACAAGATTTAATAAATAATGGTATTTTATTTTTAATTTTTAGACTTTAAATAATTTAATTTATTTATGACACAAAAATAATGCAGTAATTACATTTTTAAGAAAATATTAACATAATTGATGTTATATATTCCCAAATAAATGTAATTTGAGACTTTTTATGACTTAAACTAATTTTCTAGGTTAATATGACATGTTATGGTTGATTTAAGTAACTTGGTTCGAACTTATCATTCTGTTAGAAATTTCATAAAAATCATGTACCAAATAGTGTCAAAATTGACATAAATTAGTTTTTAAAACAAATATTATATTATCAATGGTTATTTAATTACTAAAAATCTAAGGTTCGGCCAAATGACTTAAATAAGGATATATATATTAATAATAAACAACTTGGGGTTATTTTGGCTTGTTATGGTAAGTTTATTAACCATATAGTGTAAGAAAACAAAAAGACACGGTAAAAGTAAAATTATTTAACTTAGAGTTAAATTTAATTGATAAGGTTAAAATAATAAACTAAACTTGTCTAAATCCTATTGTATGAGATTATTTCGACCCATCCCCACCTTATCCTAGAAATAAATCAATTTGGAGCTATTTAAAACCGAAATTGACTTTATAATAAAATAATATTTTTAGTTATTCCAAAGGTTCCCCTCTCCTCCCTTATAAAAGGGCACCTCCTCCCTCTCTTCCTCACACAACTTTGAGCCTTCAATCTCGGAAAAACCCAGACATTTTCTCCTCTCCACTTCCCTAGAGACATCCTATAGGTCCTGGTCTTCTTCAAAGACCAATTGTAGTTCCCTAAAAGGAGGTCTCAAAGAAACACTTCAAAAAACAGGTAATATCCATTACCGATCTTTTTCAATTTCTTTCTTCTTAAACTTCTTCTTCTTTCGTTGTTTCATGATAAAGTAATAACATAAGTATTTATTATATACTGATATGTTATTATAAATATGAATCAACTCTAATTAACCTTCTATCCATCCAACGGAAAAAGGAAATCACCGCGCGTGCATACGTACGGAATACCGTCTCCACGACGTGGTGTAATCTATTTTCCGCCACAACCTTAATTGGATGGGTATAATGGTGTAATGAGTAACTATATATGATTATTATAAATTTATATTGATACTGAAATATTATACATACACTTCAACACAATTCCACGACCATGGGAACAATATCATCGCTCGTGCGTACATACGGACTACCGTCTCCATGACGCGATGAGATTCATTCTCCACATTAACCATTCATGAATGATTATAAAGTATATATAATAATTACTAATGAAATATATGACATAATAATGATACTGGATTTATTTATATTTTTGTGTATGTCATCTACTTAGTTCCATTCAATTCAATAAGGAAACGAAAACAGCGTTCATGCGTACGTACGGACTACCGTCTCCATGAACGGTGTATTTCATTCCATTTATCAAAATATAATATATATATATATATTATTAATATATATTATATATAAATCATGTTTTACATTATGGATATAAGTAATCATTATCCAAGTAATCATATTAATAATTACAAGTTAAAAACACGAACGACCAATGAGACGATTTTACCCAAAACGCTACTTTAACATGAATTTACAAAAGAACGGGTAATATAAAGTCATAAGTGAACCATATATGATATAATAACAATGAATATGATTCTGGAATAAGTCAATAACATGATTTAAATCCTTATACAGGAGGTTCAGACACTTACAAAGCAAGTCGGACCTAAGGTGAGGGAAAATATCACAATCTCATTTTTATCCGAGATTGTTTTTACTTTGGAATTTACTGGGGTGTATTTTATCATCCACATCCATGTTCCATAAATATGTAATATTTTTTCCATCCACTTACAATAGTTTAAATCCAATTTTACCCTTCGGTAAGTTTTTAGTAAAGAATATGAAAGGAATCTTTTGTCGTTTTTCGTACGAGGTACTTTTTGACTTTTCCGAAAAAAGTACGAAGAATGTTTTTTTAAAACTTATACGGCATGAATGGATTTTTAAAACATTATTTCCATAAAGTATCCTTTAGAAGTTTTCAAGTTTATTTTTAATCAACTTCTTTTAGTTTAAAGTTTAATGACATGTTAAGAAAGGAAAAAACTTTTTTGAATAAGAAAGGATATTTTCCTCAAGAATGGAGTTCAAGTGTTTTATCAAAATTATTTTCCATCTAAGATAATAAAGGGTTCTGTTTTTTATCCCTATTATTACATGGATTTGATTATGTTGTGATGGAAATATTTTTATGAATTCCTTTCTCTTATATGAATTTTTTTATGATGTCATGTTGTTTAAGAATCCCATTTTTATTACATGGGTTATGCTATGATGTATGGTTTATGATTTTGTGGAACACATAAGAATGGTATCATTAAGAGATGGGTGGGACCTATATCTTCCTCCAATGCATTGGGTAAAGATTTTATATCTCATGAGATAGACATGTCTGGAATGGTAGGTTATACCGGTTCAGTGAAACAGGACTGGAACGAGGGTGACTCGGTTCAGAAAGGGACTTTGTCCACTAAGATAGTCTTGGAAATGAGTCTTGACTAACAAGAAATGATTCTCTATGATTATGTGTGTATGACACAAAGTTTCATGTTTTATGTTATGATTATTGTGATTACATTTCACTTCCATGATTTATCCCATGTTATGAAATTATGATCTCTTTTGCAGGTTAAGATTTCCAAAAGTTATGTGCTTGCGTATACGATGTGAATGATATTTATTTTTATTTTTTTTACCATTACTAAGCATTTGAGCTCACCCTCTTATGTTTTCTTTTCCCCAGGATATAAATAAAGGTTTTAGGTATATAAAAAAAGGAAGATCTTTATGGGAGATGTTGAAGATCTTTCACCAGGATTAGAAGATTATGTTCCGAGTTTCCAAAGACACTAAACTATTACGATCCTTGTGTGTGTGTTTTTGTTATGTACTAAGTATTCCGCAAATGTAATGTAATGTCCATGTAAGTCATTCTTCGGGTCTCTACAACCCATCACCTCACAAATCCCAAAAAAAGTAGTGTGAAATATTGCTCCCATGAACAATACTTCAATTACCATGATGATAAGTCACCATTGTGAAAACATAAAATCCAATGTAAAACTCTATGGGCCTCATCCTATGATTGTAATATGATTTTTAATGAACTTATCCTACCTTCATCCACTCAAAAATTATATTTACCTACTCTAATATATTTTACAAATTCTTGCCCATAAATTTATGTTGTTCTAACCCTAATCTAAAATAATGGACAATGTCAATGTTGTCCATAAAACTATTTAATTGGATCCAAAATAACAGTGGAGTGGAATTTATTACTTTAAAAAAATATAAGAAAAGAAGATTTGTCATCCATGAACCTCCAAAATCTTGGACACAAGAACACAAAATGTATTCAAGAGTCTAGATGGTCTTATCTGTTTGAACGTCCTTATATAGTTGAAAAGTAGTTCTAAAGATTAATTGAGAGAAAAAAGGATGTGATAGAACTCTCAATAAAATTGTGGTAAAATTAGGATCCTAATTAAATTTGATTTTCCTTATGAATACTTGGAGTCTCACTACATCTTTGAGATATTTACTCAGTAAAACCTCCATTGATCCAGGCTCTCTATTAATGAAAAAGTGGAATTATTTCATAAAATGATCAAATATTTCCAATATAACATCATACCCCCCATAATATCAAGTTTAACTGGTAACAATGTCCATGAATATTTCATCCCAATTCTATTGGGGAACATATAATGGATGAGGAAACCCCCCAAGAACATAGTACTCATCCCTCCCCATCTGTTGGGAAAAACATTGAGAGGGAATCTCTGAGACTACATTCTTTGACCTAGGACACAAAAATTATCCTCTCGAGGTTTGGTAAATCATTTCAATTGTTTGGTAATCCATTTCCATAGAGAGATCCCATATATTGATAACCTAGATGCAACCACCATATATAGATTGAAGTATCAGGTATCCTTAATCACATTAGTATTGACTGTCGACATTTCCTTTGTCAACACAAGACAAGATACGTGGGGGAAAATCCCATGTAGGGTTGAGTACATAAATACAATTTATGACACCCAAATAGATTAATTGGGGGTAATATGATCTTAAATAGGAAATCAAAGATTGTAGATTGTAAATAATATGTAGCTTAACCCCAACCAAGAGAGTGTAACCTCATCGAAACAAAAGGGGATCAACACGGTTTGTATATGAACTGCATATTGAGTCTCTTGCATCTATAATAGGAGAGCAGACTCATCCAACCATGAGAATATAGAAATATAAATCATGTGAAATACATTGTGTCTTCACATTTTATGGAAAGAGTGTAACCAAATCCATTGTGTAGATGTAGATGTATTTATTTTCTCAGTCAATGAAGATTAAATTTTAGAGTAAGGGGACCTCTATCTAAAAAATATTCCCTAGAAGAAGATATACAAAATATTCCAAAAGAGCATAAACAATGCCCCGTATCTCATATGTCTAACCATAAGTAACCATTAAAGAATACCACACATTGAAACTATACCACATAGTTGAGGGTGAAAATATCCATGTAGAGTACCTGAGCCCTATTTCCTTAGGGGGTTACACTCTATATGTATCTATATAGGAAATACACCCTTTCTTATGGGTTTATACTCTAGTTTCATGAGGAACCACACCATATATTATATGGGTTTTACCTCGGTAAGGTAGAGGATTTTCACCTGTACTGATGGGGGTAACACTATATAGGGTGAGGAACTATTCCCTAGTGTGATAGGGGGTTCCAATTTTGTCATTAATGTTATGTATCCTTTTGGATATGGGGTTACACTCGTTTGGTAGAGGACCCACACCCAATATTATGGGGGGTTCCACTCTATAGATCTATGACATGCACCCTAGTGTGATAAGGGGGTTTAACTCTAGTCATCAACGACCTTCTCCCTATACAAGAGGGGGTTTCACTAGGTATGTAGTTATATCGGAACCATTTCCATACTAATGGGGTGGGGGGTTCCTCTCTATATGAATCGTTTTGTGATCTCTCCCAATCATTAACATCATCAAGGATCACCTAAAACATGCTCCTTGCTAGAAAATTTAACACCTTATCATGGAATCCACAACTGAGGGAACCATCATGTTATACGTGAAAAAACGCTCATGGTATTCTACTCATATAAGAAAATCATAGTTCAAACAAAAGTGATATGGATTATCGAGGCTTCCTCAAAATGATCCATGTAGTACTCTGTGTGTGCAGGGACCCAGATAGCTTGTGGTTCCTCTCCACCTCATGGACATGTCCCTAAATAGCACATGAAACCCAATCTATGTTGAAGTAAATTCAATATAGGTGGACTACACAACATGTCCAAACTATCTGGGACCTGGTCGTGTCCTTCTGGTTAGGTTCGTATACTCATGATGTGTTTTTGTGCATTGGTACATGGTTTGACACATCACATGGGCTACCTCTCATGTTCTCTCGTAGGGTCCATGTACTCGAGAACATGCATTGTGCACAGCCATGTAGTCTGTTTCATGATTTATCCATATGGGGAAGGTAGAACACATTATTTAAGAGGTCTATAAGTTGATCCATTATTATATATTTCTAAAAACCTAGTTTTCTCACCCAACGGTCTACAAGCTATGTGTTCGTAATGGTACATTATGTGTAGTCAAAGTTTTCACATAATATCATATCCACTCTTCTTATGGTAGATATGTCATAAATAATTAATATATAGCTTCTTTTTCACCCTAAATCAATGGATATAATCACTATTCATCAATTCCAGCCATCTGGAGGACAGTAATCCAAGCCTATTGTTCATTAGATGTCCATCGCACACCCTGCACAACACTAATCCTTCCACCATCAATGATTTAGTCTCCAATAATAAAAACAATCACCCACATATGATAATAGTTCCATCTATATTCCTAATAAATTTATCCATATCTCACATGAAAATATATTGTGATTATGGTGGTCCAATAAGGCTCGGTACCACCTAGTGACATTGAACCGGGACTATAGGGTCCAACTGGTTAAAAAAATTAGGAAATTTAAGGATAAATGAAAAATAAAAAATGTGTAATGATCATTCCCAAGATTTAAGGTCCAATTATCAAGAACATGTATAGACATGTTTATATATCTAATGAAAAAATCAAATTAATCAAAAACACAGATGCATGAAATGGTTGCAATAGGTGTTGATGATAAGGATTTGTATGTTCAACCAATTCAATAAAAATGGATTAAAACAAAAATTCAAAATTATAAGCCTGGATATCGGATCACTCTTCATCAAATAACATGATCACTAATGATTTAAGGATTTTGTTGCATTTTTTAAGTCCTCATCTACTCTGATCTGATGATTCTTAATCATCCAATACAATTCATCACTGTAAGGAGGAAGGAGAAGTTATTGTTGATCCTTGGATTTTGAGCCCAACCCTGGGAAATTCTACATGATTAGAACTTTAATGTAAAACCATTTATTTCAAATTAATTAATTAATTAATTAATCCATTGAACCGACCAATAATGGTCATTTTATCTATACTCCCTAAGACAACCTATTTTAGGTCACACCTAGGATAAATGCTACATTATGGGATCAACCATGGTCTCATATTTCATATATAAGATATCTATTAATATTTATCCTATTTTAGTTAAGAAACCACATGCACCGAATATAAAATATTTTTTAATATTTTTATAAAATTTATTCTGGGAACACTAGGCCTCAGAATCACACTCTATCTCAGCACGCAACTCTGTAAATATATATTGAAATATTTAAAATTATTAAAAGGAAAAAAACTATCTACATCACTCCCCCATTCAATATTTTCATCTCTCCTAATAAAAACAATACAAAAACTCATAATATTGAGCTGACACTGGGCTCTGCTACTCCCAAAATATCTCCGGAAACATTCTCATGCTACAACAATATTCAAACCAAGGGGTTGGTCCACCATTGTTGGGTCCTCTCCAATCGATCCTCGATCACTACATGGTTCTCCACAAAGGGGTACCCATAATTGAATTCTATATCTCCCAAATCAATGAAATGCATGAGGTTGTGCTCATATCTCCTTAGTTGTGACATATTGAAAACATCATACACCAGATCTCACTATGGGGGTAGGGTGAGGCAGTAAGCAACCAATATTTCCCTCTCTACAATCCTGAATGGACCAATTAACCATGGGGATAAAATTACTTCACTAAAGAACAGTTGTAATCCTCTTTATGTGGAGATTCTAAGAAAAAATAGTCTCTATGCTTGAACTCCAAGGGTATATGATGATGATCTAAATATGATTTAAGGCTTCTATGAGCCTTCCTCATCCTCTGATAGATGACATGAACTATCATTGTCATGGTCTGCAAAGACTCTAAAACCACAATATATTTTTTCATGAATATTTTTGTAGCACAAGGGTGACTTACAGTGTCTCCAATATAGGCCCTAAAATGGTTCCCTGCCAATAGTATAATGTAGCTATTGTTTTTTCACAAAACACATCTAATGGAAAGTGAACCTCCAAGATCTGGACAAATTATAACATGGACCTCATCGTATCCTTGAATTCCTTGATATATCACATGGTCTACCCATAGGTATCATCCATTAATTCAATTATCATCCTCATTAGGGTCCCAAATTCCACCTGTATGTCTCTCCAAAACGGTGACATAATCTAGAAATCAAGATTAGATACAATCATCGAGGACACCCCATAAAGGTGAATGATATCTTCTATGTAAATCTACCCAAAACCATCTACCATAAATTTCTCCCTTTTCCCAAGTAATTAGGTCGACTTCTTAATTCGATCAAATATCACTGAGATAGATTCATGTCCCTTCATTTTACATGGAAACCTTGTCACAAATTCGTTGAATATGCTATCCCACAACCACTCTACTATCCCAAGGGGATGAAACCAAAATGTCAGAACATAGTGTTAAACCTTTACCAAATAAGAGGTGTGTCACAAAGTTATGAACTCAGATACACTTTTCCTTATGCTGGATCATAAAATATACCACATAAGGTCTCCATACATCTTTCCCACACCGGTATGTATAATTAAGGGATTTTTGTGAAAATCTAACATCATTTCCTCTCGTATTGTGACTGGAACTAAAATCCTCCTTGAAAAAAGATGATGTGATTACCTCTTTTATAATGTGTATCTTTTGAGCATCCCATTGTTATATGGTCAGGTAAGACCTCAGAGTTTATGTCTCCCAATTTGGACTCTCTCACATTCTTAAAAATTAGAGGAGTCAAAAACATCAACTCTAAAAAAGATGTAGCCTCCTACTCCACCAGGGTCAGCTACAAGGAATAAAACTGATCTTTAGCCACCTACACCATGTGATTATGGGAAATTATAATATGAGAATCTACTTATAATTTTATCTAATATATAGTACATAATATAATTAATTTGTAGTCTTGCAGGAACTACAACAAGTGTCACTTTTTTAGGTTCATGTATCTCTATGTGAAGACATACCTGAGACTCTGATGGTCTGATTTAACCACAATGCACTCCCCTCAAAGATAGTGCCTCCAGATGATCCCAGAAAAGACTACTGCTTCCAACCCCATGTCATGTGTTGCATATCACTTCTTATAGGGTCTCAACTTCCTCATCCTGTATAGGGTATCTTCCATCCATATCATCAGCACACAGCTGAGACCAACTCTTGGGGAATCAGAATACACTACACCCCTAACACCTTTATTTAGTAGTATCAATAAAAGAGCACTCATCAGCCTCCATCTAAACTCTTCAAAGGCCGCATGGCATTGGCTGGTCTAGATAAAAGAGTTCCCTTTCCATTTAAGATTCGTCATAAGGGCTGTGATTTTGGATAATTCTTCCAAAAACCTCAAGTAGTACCCCACCAAGCCAATAATTCATCACAACTATGACATTTTCTTTAGTGTCTCCCAAGAAATCACTACATTTATTTTCAATGGGTCCACTTCTAAACTATTATAATTAATTAATTTCCCCAAAACGTGAACCCCATGAATCCAAATTTGGCACCTTGAGAGGTTCCCATAAGGCTGGTGTGACCAATGTAAATCTAGAACCATTATCAAGGGCATTAAATTTTCCTCCCTCTATAATGAGTATATGAGTTTTTTTTATGAAGAAAAACTTAAATGGTGAATGTATAGTTGGAAAACCTAGTTTATCAAGGCTAGAAACATTGTGGGGAATGTCTCACACCAACTGGCATTAATAAGAACTCATTGTTTCCATAGAGACATTAGAAGGCCAAAATTATAATATAATTCTTCTAAACCCTAAATTGGTGATGTCTAGACCAAATAGTGATCTTTGAGAACCATATCATGGCCCATAACTGGTAAAATATTTTTTCAATCCTCGACAAGGGGTATTTAATCTTTATCGTTTCATAGTTCAGATGATGATAATATATGCAATGATGAAAGATCCCATATTCCTTTTTCATGAACAAAACTAGGGTTTCCCAAGTGAATGTCTGAGCCTTATAAATCCCAATCTCTATAGACATTCCAACAACACTGCAAGATCTCATGGCCACATAGGTCGTCTGATGTGCTAGTGTAAACTTCATTTCATTACTAGTGCATGTCTAAATAGAGGCCTATATCCTGGCGGGGAGGTAACCGGGCGTGTCCTCTAATACCACCATCATTGGTGGTTGAAAATATCTCACAACATCCATTATTTCATGGGTAATACTTGAAAAGTGATAAATCAGATGCAACCTCATGAGAATGAGCTCATCCTATTCTATCTGGGGAGTACTTCTTATCAAAGAGGAAAACTGCATCCCACAACCTAGAAGCACTGATACTCCATGGTCGCTAAAATTTGGGCCTGGATGGTTAATAAAAAATATATATTGTTGAAAATAGGGTCTCACTACTACAAAAGAAATATCTATTTTGATGATCTCTCTCTCCTCGCATTTTATGGTCACCTCATCGATGTGGATATATGACCACTAAAACTCTCTGTAGGGGACTCCAACACAAAGGTTGAGAAAAGGGTATCCTCTAGTATATCAAGGTGTCAAATAGGGGACAAATATAGGTAAATGTGGATTTGGAATTTTTGCTAACAACTATAGCTGAAGCAGTACTGAATTAGGTCATTCCCTAAACTACACTTGAGCCTCCCCACCGGAATCCCCATCTACCTTGAGATCATCATTTCTGTTTCCTTTATGATCTTTTAAACTATATAATTATTTGACACCCCCATTATATCTACACATCCCAATCATGAAAGCCAAAGGAACTCCTCCACTGTAACTTGATGCTATCATATTTGGGATGACACTGACACCCCTATGGAGTTTTATATCACATCTCTATGACACTTATCGATAGGGGGTCTGTCCATCTACCATTTGTTTCTGATGGCATGCTAAAATAACTACATCACATAACTCCACCAACATGCAATGTAATCTTGGAGAGTTCACTCCATAAAGATAACCATTGAAATCGATCCTAACCATGCATGATATCCAAACCACATGACTAGATCTTTCCACAAACACTAGAGAAGGGATTCTGTATCTACAAGAAACTTGTGTTGTCCCTATCTTTGGTACCTACAATGCACACCCATCATAGGTATTTCATCTTCTAGTTCCACAAGAAAAAACTGATTCTCTACGAAGATCACTTCATTCAGGTGAAATTATCCCATTGGTTGGGATCAACACAAGTTTGAAAACTCATAAAATTGACTAAATACAGAACCTTGATTCCTAGGGGACAAGCTCATTGTGGAATCTCAATGGTCTCTAATGATAGAACATATGGGGTGAAATAATTCTATGTGGATCCTTATACTTGTCCACTTGGATGATCTATTTCTCTACATGTGGTGGTGCTTATAACTACTCTCTTGTAGGGTTAGGCTCCCAACATGGACCCTAAATTGAGGGCTCATCAGTCATTGGATCTTCATCATGATCTTTAACTGGAATCCTGGCTAGATGTCATTGTATAAGAAATTGAATGATTAATTCAAGATGTAACACAATCATATGATAATATATATATATATATATATATATATAAATGTGTAGATGAATCAAGAAGGAAAATCAAAGACTCAATCTCATATGATTCAGGTACCATTGATCTCTATAACCAAGGTCTAGGTATGATGAGTCCACAAGAAGGTATTCAAGGTCATGGTGAATGGACATGTTAGTAGCCATCACCATCACTGGATTTCTATATATAAGAGCTATAATTAAGACACTCTAACACTATTTCTCTAATCCTAACCAAATAATCTTAATTGGACTACTCCAAACACCTTCCCAAGGATCGAAACATCACTAATACAGATCTGTCACAACCAGAAATGGGCCGAGTCTCGATCCAAAACTACCCCAAGCCCATTTCTATAGGCCAAGCACTCATGATCAGAACTAAAAGCATAACTTACATTGGGAGTCCTTTTATTCAGAATCTATATGCAGACATAGAACCATCACTATGAAGATGATCAGATTAGAAGATTGAAATATAAAAAAACTATGGAAACAACCATGAATGTAAAACCTCTAGAGAACACAATATTATAGTAGATTAAACTGAAAATAATGATGTAAAATAAAAACCCAACCAAAAAGATTTCCCAATGTGAATGAAAATGAATGTAAAATTATGAGAGATCCTAGGTCATAATCTCTAAGACGTGACAACCATATATTTCCCAAAGTACCATGTATCCCAAAGATCATCTATAGTCATCACCAAAATTATTATCATCAACATAAGATATGATAACTACTATAAAATCTCATGCATGGGTTTGTATATACATACATATGAGGATACATTAAATGCGAAAGGGGGAGATGTAAGAGACTCAATAAGAAAGGAAATACTTTAGATAGTCAATATGATTCAACTCAACCCAAACTAATAGAGAGTATCCTTATCAAAACACAAGGGTATCAATACATTATTTATATGAACTTCACATCGAGCGTTTTCTACGTATAGTAGGAGGGTAGACTAATCTAACCATAAGAATATAGACACAAAAATCACATGAAATACCCAACGCATCTTCACGTCTCATGAATAGAGTGTAACCAAATCCAATGTATGGATATATAAAACTATATATTCTCGGTCAATGAATCCCAAACGAGTGAGTAAGGGGATCTTCATCTCAGAGCTCAGCCCAAGATGTAGAGTCTCCAATAGTTCAAAAATTCCATCAATAATTCCCAAAATTCAATATGCATACCCTAATGTAACCAACCAAGTAAAACCATGACTTAACATTGTGGCACCCTATTGAGGGGGAACAACTCCAAGTAGGGGACACGCTGCCAAGTGAATTAGGGGGGTTACAGTATATATGTATCCATAGAGGACTGATGACCATACTATTGGTGGGGGTACCACTCTTCTATCATGAGGACACGTTCCCTTACTGATAGATGATGACAATCTATAGTTTGAGAACCCATACAATGGGGTGATAGGGGGTTCAACTCTAGTCATCGTGGGACCACACCCTATTTGGTATGGGTGTTCCAGTTGGTAGGTAGAGGACATGTGCACAAGATAATGAGGGGTTACACTCTAAAGGTTAAGGACCCTCTCCCTAGTGTTAGAGGTGGTTCCACTCTGGTGAATGAGGACTTTTTCCATATCTGATAATAGGGTCTACTGATAAAGTAGAGGATTCAACTTCAAGTTGAATGGGGGTTCACTATATAGGTCGAAAACTCGCACCCTAGTGTGACAGGGGGTTCCACTGTAGTAATTTAAAACCCACACCCAATATGATAGTGGTTCCACTTAGTATGTGGCTATAGAATATCTACTCACTTACCCATTAGGGGTTTAACTCTATAAGAACCCGATAATGATCCTGGCTGATCACTACCATCCTTTACCATCACCTCAAATAAATTCCATGATTAAAACATTTCAAAACATATCATAGAATCTACTGCCTAGGGAACCATCATTTTCTAAGTGAAAAAATCTAGGATATTCAAATAGGAGTACAAAATATGTGTCCATCCAAAAAAATATGGAAGATCAAAATTTCATAAAAAGGTACCTAGTAGTACATGGAATTTGAATGGAGCCACATGATGTGTGATCCCCCTCCATCACCTAGACTAGTCATTGGACATAACAAGGATCCCAATCCATTTAGAATTACATTCCATGTAAGTGGAATAAACATATTGTGATAACTATCTGAGACTTTATTGTTTCATTCTAGCCATGTCTATGCACTCTAACTATGTCTGTGAACATTGGTACATGACATACCTCATCAAACGGGTTTCTTACCTTATACTTTAGACATGCCTATGTACTTGAGAACATGGTGTGTGCCTATATGTGGGCTCAATCACATAGTTTATCCACATGTGGATGGTCATACATGGCATGTAGGGGGTCTACACAGAAATCTATCATTTTAATTTTCTAAAACCCTTGCCACCATAGCTAATGGTCTACATGTCATGTGTTCAACATGGCACAGAGTGTGAAGTCGGGGTTTTAATAAAATCTCAGATCTTTTCTCTGCATGGTACTTATATTATTTTTCATTCAAATTCATCTTCTTTTTCACTCAAAATAGATGAATCTGGACACCGCTGATCATTTGCATCCATCCAGTGTCCAAAAATACAATTGTTTAGTTTATCATAGGACCATTGCACATAATACACCACCCCAGTCATTCATCCATTGATGATCTGTATACCAATCATAAAAAATAATAAAAACCAATTAAAATAACATATATATACTTGATTCATATATCTTTCCACTACTCATCAATCCTTTGTGATTCGGAGGGTTTGATCGGGATCGGTATTTCCCGAAAACAACTTATCTATACTGCATGGTCCAACTAATGGTGAATGTAATAAAATCAAGGAAGAAAGGATCATGAAAATAAGGTTTAATGATATTTAATAAGAGTTAGTGGTTAATGAATGAAGGATGTCATTTCATTTTCTACGTCCCGAAATGGTTCCATCTGATGTTTCATCGTCATTTGATGTTATTTTCCAATAAAAGGAGGAAGGGGATTCTCTCAGTGATCCTGGGATAATGAGTCTATCCTAGGTAAATTTTCCTCGATTATACATTTAATTGAAACATATATAGTTCAAAGTAATTAATTAAAAAATAAATTGAATGGACTACCCATGATCATTTTAGACGAATGCCTGGTGCCAACCAATTTTAAGTCATACATAGAGTAAAAGACAAATTACAAACTCAAAATTGTTCTCCTATTTTTGATAAACCTTCCAATTATGTGTTATTCAATTTTATTTTAAAAAACTATTATAGAATAATAGAAATTTTATTTAAAATTTATAAAAAATTAATTCCGGCCGCACTGGTCCTCAAAATCGTACTTCGTATCAGCACCTAGCTCTGGAAACATATATAAATATTTCAATGTATTATATAAAAAAATAGGTTATATAAATTATTTACCATTATAAAATTAATATGACCAAAAAACCTAACCAATAAAGAGAAACACAAAAAGAAAAGCAGTAACTACACGAAACTGGATCTTAAAAAAATATTTTAGTAAATGTCTATTACATGTAATATGTAAATAATATATGGAGTGATTATGAATAATTTTGTTATCTAATATAATTATAATAAATATATATTATTATATTCAATGTTTGAATGTTTTTTAATGAATTTAATAGATAAGGAAAGGTATTTCTTTTCTCATATTCAATTATGGGTAACATATTCCAACTAGTAGTTTGTTTCTTTTTGGGAGGGGTGTATATTGACTCTTATACATGTTATATAATCATTCAACATATTTTAATATAATAAAATATTTTATTTAATGTTATTCATTATTTATAATTATGATTCAAAATATTACTAAAGTGACAAGGAATTTCTTGTTGGATTTTATTTTTCTATGAGACACATGCCATATTCACCTTGCGTTTCTTTTATTTGGGGCATATAATTCCTAGGAAATTATATTATTATTATTATCCTTAATTTTTTTCGTTTTTCATATCCATATTTTGATATCTCTTCCACGGTGTTTATGATTCAAAATCCACAAATGAGTTAAAGTAATTTTTTATTAAATTTCCTTCTTTTGGACATGGGTTATGTTATGCAAATATATTTTTCTATGAGGTGTATATACTAACAAATAGATATGTTATATCCTAAATATCAATATTTTCATGATATTTTATGTTTCATTTAATGATTTTATTTCACTGGTATTATGATTCATATTTAACAAATTGGTGAGGGTTTTAAATTGCAATCTGATCATTTATCATGATTGCTCAGAATTATCATTCCAATGATGAAATATTATGATATAACTATAAAGAAACTATTTTATATTCTTATCCTATATAAATTTCTATAGAATATATTTTTTTAATTTCATTCTTCTCTCTTTATGTACTCAAGATTACAAAATAATATGTTTAAGAAAAATCATCTTTATTTCATTATTCTACTTAAAACAGCTTTTTCTTAAAAAATAATGATTTCTAAAGGTGTTGTCAAAATTTGATTTAATTTTCTTTTAAGATTATCTGAATTAATTTTTATATAAATTTTTACCAGTGAATTAATTTTAAATTTTTCTAAAGGAAAATTCGTTTCATTTTCCATACTATTCAAATTTTTATTTTACTGAAAATTTAAAATAAATCATTGTTTTAATTAGTAGTTCATAAAAAAAATTTCCAATATCATGAATATTATTTGTTTGGAATGTTACATTATTATATTTCATCTATAAATATTAATAAAAGTATTTTGAAAAAAACTATTTCTTTAAAAAGTGTTTTTCAGTGAATAAATAATATTTTTCTTAATACATGTTTTAAAAGATTTATAAGGATTCCGTTTTGTGTTTTAATATGTATATTCAATGAAATGGAATTAAAAATTCATTATGAATTTTTAATTTTAAAATTTTATTTTCAAAGTATAGTCAGTTTCATCAATAAAATTTTTAAATCATATTTAAAAACCAATTTCATATAAGATAATATTTTTTTGATGTTAACTATGATTTAATAGGGATATGATTCAAGAATACAATTATTTATTTATTATAATATTTTTAGTTTATGATGGTGGGATTTTAATGAAAACCTATTTCAATTCCACAAGTTATAAGATGAGGTAACTTGAATGAAACATGATTCTTTTCATAGTTAATTTTGTGATGAAATAATGAAATGATTATGAAACCTGTATCACTTCTATAGGTTATGATAAGTGAAATGTTTAATAAAACCATTTTCATTTCCTAGGTTACGATATGAGGCATTTATTTTGATATTATTTCATACAAGAATATCGTTTTCATTATATTATGGGTCCAAACTCTATCACCCTCTAATACAATAGGTAATGATTTATTTATCATGAGATAGGCTCGACCATAATAGGGTGTGAACCTGATTCAGTAATGAAATTTGTCTTCCATTATGGTATTGGGAGTGAACATTTTCTACTATGATGGTTTGGGGATTGAACCCAGTCTACTATGATTCCACAATAATGATTCATGACTACTATAGAAATTATTTTATTTTCTTATATGAATGGTTCAATTTCAAGTATTTAGTTAATGTTATTTATTCATGGATCATGTTATTTTATTAACATATAATTAATGTATTATTAAATGAAAATAATTATGGATTGACTAAAAATTTTGATATTTTATATCAAGGGTATGGTTTTCATATTTTATTCTCATGTTATTATACCCTTCTCTAGTTATGTTTAGATATTTTACCTTGTTTAAAATTATTGGGCATCTAAGATCACCCTTTATTATCTTTTATATCCCATGGATATAAAAAAAGGTAATAATTAGGGTAATCCTATGAAGAGTATTAAATGAGAAGTTATTTGTGTAAAAAATTGAAGTTAAGTAAATAAAAATGTATATGTTTTTACATATTCTGAAAAATTAATTTACTAATATAATATTCAATCATGATCTTATTTAATGTACAAAATATTCATCTAAAAAGATGTAATATCTATATATGATAATCCTGATTTAATATAGTTGTTATGAGAGGAAAGGGTTGGTTATCCGTTGGAATCTAGGATAAGACAAATTTGGTGCAATACTTGGGGATATTTCTTAGGATATGTTTGGGAATTTCTATAGGGATAATTCAAAGGAGGATTCAATGTATATGAAAATGATCGGGAATTGTCATAAATGATAGTGAAAAAGGTTTACAATAAATTACATCCCTATATGGATACTAGAATTATATGTGGTATTGCCACAGTGGTACATAGGGGTAATAATTGTAAAATGGATGCATTGATATGGACTCTATTTTCACACGATGCATCGAAATAAGGCATGTTCACATTTGTTTTGACACACATGGGGTATATGATTTCGAAAATTCAAAAGCTCATTATAAATCATCAGGAAATATTAAAATAATGACCATGAATAACCATAGAGAAACCTATGGTTTCATATATTAATTTGTTTTCATGATTTTGACATCCTATAAGTGATTTTTATTTATTATGTTTTTACCCACTATTATAATGTTTATAACACTGTGATTTTTTATTGTCAATGGTGGGAACTATAAAGAAATGGATCAATAAGGAATGTGATAAGAAATGAGTTGATGTGAATGAAAATGAGTTGAAAAATGGTGTGCAGGATATTATGATTACAAACAATTAGTTATCATGATATATAACTAATAAAACAAACCTTAACCAAATCACATACACAATAGAGAATATAAGGACAAATTTAGTTAAGACTCCCAGTGGTGGAGACCGTAGGGGAAAAAAGATTCAATTTCCAATATGTTAAGAATGTGTCAAGAAGCCCTGTAATGGATATATTAGAAGAATGATATTATTTTTTACTATGTAAAAGTGAGACATAATGTATGTAAGGAAAAATGAAATACAATATAAACAAAATGGATTAGAATTAATTTTTTCCTATGACATCATTTATGATTGAATGTTTCAAATGTCGAATTTATTGGAATTATGAAAATCGATGTTATAAGGTGAAAGATCAGAAAGAGAATCAATAAGGTGGTATAATTGATGGATATACTAATGAATATGAGAATATTAAAAATGAAATATTAAAGGTATCAGTTTTTCTAATAGTATATTTAATACTAAACATGTGAAGCGGGATTAAATTGAGGTTGGAGAATTTTAATACACGATTCATATTTCATATTTTAGGACATATTCAATATAGAATAGGATATTAAATCCTATTTAATGGTTTGTAAAGGATGCGGGGTGATTGAAGGTTATATATATTAGAATTCAAGAATTATGTAATATATATAATGAAATATATAAGGACTTTTTAGTAAACATTTTTCTTTAAATATTGTAAAAAAATGGTTAGTAGTGATTATGACCTAGAAATGTGATTTAATTAATGTTTAATATTTTTATTAAAGGAAAATATCCATTAATATGTTCCTTAAGTTGATAAAATTGTGTTTAGTTTAGATAAATAAATTATTAAAATGAATAAATTAAATTGGATAGTCTTGAAGACCATGAAACTGAATTATGTTTTTAGAAAAAGTTGTTTATGTATTCATTGATGGAGTTTATATTATTACTAGATGTGTTTAAAATATTCAATAATATGTGGTTTAATTCATGTAATGAGGAATCAAGTATGTTTTCATTATGATTTTATGGTAAATATGGTTATTACCATGAATAATGAAAATATATTTCTAAGGTCTTCACATATTTTTTAGGTGAAAATAAAGATATAATTTATTATATTTGGGGTCTTAATGTTAGGTTGATTTGGAGATATTCAGTGTCATTATTTATGAGCTTTTATTTTTGGATAGTTTGTATGGTTAACCATTTATAGAATGGATTATGTAGAATATTGGATGAGGTTTTATATATTAATTTATTATTTCAAGAAAAAAAAAATTAGGCATAAATTATTCACACAATTTTGATTTATAATATTAAATAATAATATAATTATTTTATGGATATTATCTAGTGATTCAAACATGAAAAATTCAACTCTTAGATTAATAAATGAAGTGTAAATTCATCAAGGAACAACAAATGTATGAGATTCATATTATGAAATGGAATGAAATATTGTAATTATATATTCTCATGATAATGAACCATCATTATGAAAAGGATCCTGGAATATTTTTCCCCTATTATCATCATTTTTTATATTATAAATGTCATTTTCACTCCAATTTTGTTTATGGATTTATGGTTGTTAAATTTTTTCTGACCATGTTCTCTATCACTATCTGTCTGTATTTGGGGGTTATTTTCTTTATTCAATTTCATTTTTTTTCACTTTCCACATATTTAATTTTATTCTGAAACCTAGTAAGTGTTTTTAATGATTATATTTTACATACCTTTCTCTATTATCTAGTGGAAGTTTGATTAACCTTTTTATGATGTGGGTTTCCAACAAAGGGATTTTCAAATGATGACCCCTAATTTACCATGAACAAGTTTAAATTTCAAGTAAGAAATGTATTTAAGGAATTGAATGCAATATACCTAGGTTTTGTGAAATACTTTTTAAAAATAATTTATTTATTTTGATATATTATTTTATAGGTTACATCAGGTGTATCTTTTAGTACACATAAAATGGAGTTTATAGGAAACAAGATATAATTTTAAAATATTATTATATAATCTCACAGTTATCACCAAGCCATTATAATGGAGAGTATGAATATTATTAACAAAATTATGAAATTATATGGTTTAAAATTTTATATTTATTGATTTATTTTTTGAATAATTTAAAAGAACTGAAAAAAAATCTATTTAAAAATAAATTAAATCTTTTTCGGAAAAAATATTTGTATGCACACAAATCCTTTTAACCTCAATAAAATAAATAAATCACTTTTTTCAATGATTTTAATTACAATTATATATATTATATATTCAATAAAACCTTAGATTTCATCTTATGTGTTTTCTTGAAAACACATAATAATAGATCCAATTTACACATAAAATCTATTTTTTTCTAAAAAACGGTTATATTGCCTATTGCACAATTATTTTCAAACTAATTTTTTTATTGCCTTATAATTTTTTTTGAAAAATTTTATTTTATTTTTCAAATCATCATCTGAAAAATATATTAGGGAGAAATGTTATGATTTTTCTGAAAGGATTAATTTTTTATGATTAATAGTGAAAAAACATGATTTGTTAAGAATTTCCAATTTTTTAATGATTATAAAAAATTAAAAAAAATTCCAATGTGGTTTTATAAGAAATTTTAGTTCAAATATAAATCTATTAATCCAATTTATGTCATTTTAATAATTTTCATGTTGAATTTGGATGTAAATAATTATGAATCCTTTGAATACATTTTCATTGAAAATGAGTTTTCTCATCACATCTGCAAGAATACGTTTATATTAAATATCTCCAATTATATTAGTAAAACATTAAAATGTGGATTAATTATATTTAATAAGAAAACTATATATTACATAATAAGGAAAAATTAATATTTTATGATATTTCACAAGAAAATCATTGAAAAATAAGTATTTTGGTTAAGGTAAAAATTGGTTTACTAATGATTAAAATAAAATGGAAAGGGTATAAAATGACCAAAAGCATTTCCAAAAATAATTTTATGGAAGTATTTAGACTATATATCTTATATTTTTAATATTTTTTATTTTGGATTCTTGGGTTATGTGAAACACATAGGAACACATGTTTTTCAAAAATTATAAGTGTTCCACACACCTCACTTATAAAAGGTCACCCCTCACCTCTCCTCATCACACATTGAAAATAAATTTTAGTTTCCAAGGCATTAAAAAATAAAATACTTACATACCTAATATCATCATATATTCCTTAGTTTCTTCATAAATTCATCCAATGAAGGATTTTGGTGTAAACCAAAAGTAGTTGTCTGAAATAGAGGTATCAACCCTAACTTAAAAGATTATTTTATTTACTCAACCACTTCCTTCAATTATTATTGAAATATAATTAAATAAAAACCTCAATATATTATATATATTATGATTTTTTATTTTAATTTCAAAACAAAAATCATTATCCTCTTCCATCAAATGGGTTGCAAAATCATTATTTGTGTGTATAGTGGACTGCCACATTACGAACCGATGTTATTCATTTTCTATCACTACATCCAACCGATGGATATAAGGATGGATTTATTATTTATATATTTTAATTATGATATAATTAAAAAAACTAGTTAAGATATCACATATAACGTCTTACATTCCATTTCAAGGGGGTCTGATAACATTGTTTGTGCGTATATCGGGCCACCACCTCACGAAGCGATCTGATTCATTTTTCACATTCACTTTACAAGGATGGTAATAAGTATAGGATTAAATCAAATATGTTATATATATGATATAAAAAAAATTATTAATGTTAATATATCATTTACCTTTATTTATTTATTTTCTTTTTGAATATAGAATCATAATTCATGTCTATATACGACTTAATGTCTCCATGAACAGGGTATTTCATTTTATTTATCTAATATATTGTGGATTTTTAAAAATACATATATAAATTATATTTATGATTTTTATGTTATTTTTATAATTATTTATATTATGTAACTATGATTAAAGTATGAGGTCCATAAAAATAAATAATCTTAACTTATATGAAAAAAGAGCATTTATTAACCGAAACATGATTTTAATATGGAATTATTGATAAAATGGTAATAAATGGCCCTAACTAAATCATATATGGTATGATTAATATATTTTTAGTTATTTAATAGATTTATAATGAAAATAAATATATTATATATTATTTTCAAACATGTTTGAAGGAAGTTGAGACTTAATGTATGAGATTTACAGTATCTATTTCATTTCTAAGCAATAGATGCAATTCACCACTAATTTTATTTGTGTAGTGTAACTAATTTTCCTTTTAAATGTAATATAATTAATACATATATATATATATGTTCATGATATTTTATGATTCGTTTCATGTTATTATTCATTAGGTATTATGATTCCATAGATTATTAAAGGGGGGAGGGATTTATGTCTCCATCTTATTTTTAGTGAGACACATGTTATTCAACTTGTGTTTATTTAATGTGTTTTATTTACTTCAAATGGATTTATTTTATTATTCTTATGAATAATGATTTATATATTTCCTTATCCATTTTATCATCTCTCTTTCACATGGTTTATGTTTCAAATCATACCAATGTGGTAGGGGGTTTTTTGTCTCCAATTGCCTTGTTTGATAAATAAGTTATGTTGTGCACCAATATTCTTATAATAGTTTTATATTAATACCCCTATACATGTTGCATAATTTTAAAAATTATTTTTATGATGTTATATTTTTTATTTCACATAACTCATTCATGGGTATTATGACTCATTGTTACCAAAGTTGTCAAGTTTTATATTACAATCTCACCGTTTATCAGGATTTCTCTAGATTATGATTATAATTAATAAATATTATGATATATATCTTAGGTAACACATTTATTTTCCTGTAGTATTTTAATTTAGGAATAATATTTGTTTTTATTTCACTTAATTTCTTTATGTATCCAAGATTTCAAAATGATGTTTTCATGAAAAAATAAACTTTATTTCCCTCTTCAGTTGAATACACATTTTCTTCCAAAACCATGTTTTATAACAATTATTTAAATAAATGTTTTTGTGAAATTATTTAGATGAATTATTATAGATATTTTTAAACATGTTTTACATATTAATTTTTTTTAAAAGGAATCTTCAGGTTTTATCTGAAAAAATGACTTTTGGACTATTTATAAAATTTTGAACGGAATATTTTTTTAACATGTCTCGAATGAAAATAATTTCCCATCAAGAAAAATATTTTATTTTAATATTAATTTAGAATACTTCAAGTTTATTTTCTATTAAAATTATATTAAATTTATTTTATATTTTGAATTGTTTCATTCAAAGGGGAAATGTTGTTTTCCTCAAAAAAATGTGTTAAGTGACATTAAACATTCATTTATATGTTTTAATGATGATTTTATGAAAAATGAATTCAAATATAGTATATAAAATATTAGTTTTAATAATTTCTTTTCAAAGAAAATATATTTTCATCAAGAAATGTTTGAAATGAAATTTTAAAATAAATTTACATTTAAGATGACTTCTCTTGATGTTAGCTATGAACATTTGGGGATATGATCCTAGGATAACATTCTTATTGATTCTATAAATGGTTTTTGTTTATGATAGGATAATTTTTATAAAACATTTTTATCATCCAAAAGTTACATGATGATGAAATTTTTAGGAAATCCTCTTATTTGCATGGGTTATAGTATGATGAAATGATGTAATGATTATCAATCAAGTCTCTTTTCCACATGTTATTATAGGATGAAATGTTTATGAAACCCATTTCATGTTGTATATTATTATATGATAAATGTTTTTTTATCTTTTGAAATGCATAGACATGATTTACATAATGTGATGTTTGAGACATATATGTCCCTTCAATGCATTTGGTAAAGATTTATATCTCATGAGATAGAAGTGAATGGAATATAGAGTGAACCCAGTTCAGTAAGGTACTTTTCCACTACGATGGTCTTGGGAGTGATCCTTTACTATTATGATAGTTTGCGGAGTGAACCCATTGTACTATTATAGACTTGGAAGTGAGACAATTCTAAAATTGAAATTATTTTATATTCATACATATGATACAATTCTATATATTACTTCAATTTTATGTTTTCACCACCGATTTTATTTGATTTACTTATGATTAATGTATTATGATATTCCCACATTTATGGATTAAATAATGATTTTGATATTTTATATGTAGGTTATTGTTTTCAAATGTGATGATCATATTCTCATACCATTATGATCACATTATTTTTACATATTTTTAATTTTTTACCTTTAATGAGAATCTAAACTCACCCATTCTTATGTTTCTTCTCCCTCTGTTATAAAGAATGGTTTTAGTTAAGGTATGTATATGAAGATTACTAAATAGTAAATTCTTTTTTGGAAACATTTAAAATAACTAACGAAAAATATTTAAAATATATATTGATCATAAAATAATTATGTATATATTTTTAGAGAAATTTTTACCAATTAATTAGTGGAGATGTATTTAATTGATTAATATATACGAAAAATCAATACGTTAACAACACATTAAATGGAGGAAGGTGGATGATGCTTTAATATTAAAGGATGATGAATTTATTTTCATGATGAGGATTGAAATATATTTTGAAATTATGGATTTTTAGTGGATGGATATTAAAATCATGAATAAGGGAGAATGAACTTATAATTTTTAGTTGAATTTTAAACCATCATTTCATATGATAATTAAAGAGGACCAAAATGGTAATAAAAACCTATTTAATAAAGTGATGAATTTTATTAAGATAATCGATTACTGTGATAAAATGTTATGGTTCACAAACTAATGGTATGACCATTTAGTACTAGAAATGAAGATTTTACACTATGATAATGATCCTAGTATATTAGTATATATTCTTCCATGAATTTTGAATATGTGTAAATGGGTACAAGAGTAAAGTAGGTATGACAAAAAGGAATGGAATATTGTATATTATACAATATCATTCCTAGTATGTCAATAAGTTAAGGTGGAGAGAATGATTCCCTTGGTGATAGTACAAAAATTACCTATACTAGAATGTAAATGGATAAAAATCAATATGAATTTTACAATTGGACTCCTAGAAACATATAATGGGAATAATGAAATTTGGGGTGAAATTGTTTTACATAAAAAATATCATAATTCATTAATAGAGGAGAAGATTTAACTCTTGATTAGATTTTATTGACATACATTATGTAAATTGTATGGTCATATAGAGTTCCATGTTCTATTACATATGTGCGAGATTTGAGATTTACCTTGATGATGTTTAGAATTATTTAACATCAATGGAATATATCATCAAAAACTAGAAAAACATATAATCTTTATATAGATGGTTAGTCCAACATTACTATTATGACCCTAACATTTATTTTGAGAGGTTATTCCATTTATTTGAATTTTTTTAGAAATCAAAATGTCCATCTAGTCAATTATTCATATATAAAATAATTTCACTTATATATTTAGTTTGATCCTTATGAAAAACTCTAAGATAATAACGTTTGAACACTGATATTATGGGATGATTCTGAAGAAAAAAATTAATTTGGATTTGAGTTACTGAATGAAATATTATAGATTGTCAGATGGATTTTGTATTACATCAAAGAATAATAGTTTTTCCATAAAAGATATGATGAAAAATATCTTAGAGATGTAAAGCAATGATTTATTTTATATTTATTCCTTTTGAAATTTTATTGGAATACAAGTATGATATTAATAAATAATGGAAGCCCAGTTCATTCATATATTTGTAACTTCTTGATTACAAATTGTATTAGGACACAATATTTATGATTTTTTCTTCCACTAAACCACCATAGATTTCATGATAGGTTACAAGTATGTTTATTTATGGAGAACATACCTAATAATTTGTTTATACTAAACTCAAATGTTGTATTATTGAAGTATGAAAACTATTATTATGAATAACAAGTTGATATCTTGGATCATGGAGAAAACATTATATTAAACATGATTACATAACTATTATATTTTCATTAAAGGAATAATAAATTAATTGAATATTATTAGGATCCTGAGGATTTAATTTCAAATAAGTACCCATATTTTTTGGTATGGTTGTGAAGAAATATTGGGGTGTATTATTATAATGAAGGTTGAATTTGACAACTTTTGATTTTACTGTATATTTTATCTATTATATTTTATGTGTCTAGTATCCTATAATACAAACATAACTAAAACAACGTGAATAATAATTATAAAAGATAAAATATATAACATTATATATTATTAAAATTAAATTTTAATATAAAAAATAGTTTCAAATTCAATTAAGAAATACTATGAATCCTAATAAATAGAAATGAAATATTTTTTTATGAGAATTATATTATCATGTAAATTTAATTTAATTTAAAATTTATTTGAAAAAGAATTATTTATAATATTAATCATATAATATATATATTTTATATATTTCTAAAAATAAAAAAAAATTATCGTTTTCATGGTAATATAAGTTAAATAAATCAAAACCAAAAAGTGATGATTTTTATAAAAAGAACATTTTTTACACAATGTGTTTGTACCTTAATAAATTAATGTAATCCCTATTGAAGAATGGTTTTAATTAAATAAATAGATCATATATTAATATAAAAAATTAAAATACATCTTCTCATTTATTTACATATAATAGAATAATTATAAATCCATTTTTACAATTAATACATATTTGTCTAATTATTGTTCATTTTTCTTTGGATACTAATTTTAATTGATATTATTCTATATATTATAATTTAATATGTTAAAATAAATTAATTTTTTTTAATCATCATGTAATTTATTCTTAAGGAGGCAAATTCCATTTTCAACCATAATTAATAAAGAAAATATTAAAAATTTGTTACCAAAGAATGTCTTAAATGGGTCTACCGAGGGGTTATACAAAACGATAAAGGTAAAAATGACTCATAAAAGTTCATAAATATTATTGTTTGAAGTTTTTTTGATATTATCGTATCATTAATTCTAATTCATGGAAAATTTTAAAACATTTACATGAAAGTAAAATATATTAATTAAATATTTTATGTGATTCAATATATGGCCATGAAATCACTTATTAAAGAGAAAATATTTTACTTCCTTATTCACAAAATTTGATCCATCTATTTAAGACAAGACAATCCCAAAATAATTCTAAATTACATTAATTTTTTAATATACTTGTAATATTACCCTAAGACCATCTTTTAATGGATTATGGTCTAAGATAAATGTATTCACTTATAAAAATGTTAATTACCTTACCAGAATCATTCAATAATTATTTTTATTCAACACCATGTATATTAATAGTGACCATATAATCATAAAGACTATAGTATTATAGAATTAAATTTATATAATTTTAATATTTTATCAACCTTATTACTTTTCTATTGGGATTGGAAATGTTAATGTCACTCCTACATAATTATGGACAGCCACCCCCACAAAGTGACCTCTTTTAATTTTAATTTGCTATTAAAATTATTATTATTAAGGATATATTTAATTAAAAACTATGATATATATTTTATAAGAGTTGTTTTGAACATTTTAATTTTTCTTTTACTTTTTTCCATTCCAACCATTTAAATGTAGAACCATCAATCATGTGTCTGTATGAACATCCTTCTCCATGAAGGGATATAATTCATTTTTTATCTTTCATTATTTAAACATAAATAAAACTACATATATTGAATATATTTGATAATTATATAATATTTTTTATTCTAGTGTATTTTGAACCATTATCGATGTTCAAGGCCCATTATTGATGAATTAAGATACATATAAAATATAAATATGTTAACACTCATAATTGTGATGATTATAAAAGGTTGATAATGAACAAATGATACGATATTAAAATATAAACATTGATAAAATTATAATATTTAAAATGGGATTGGATAATATATATGTATATTTATTTATTAGATTTTTATTATATAAGATATTTTAACATGTATGATGTAAGATGGAATTTGAGGAATCATTTTAGGTTACAATGCCACTTCTTTTATGGTTTTCTAAGATAAAATTTAATTTATAGAAATATTATGAATATTAACATTTAAAACCGAAATATTTTATTTTTTTCTTGTTAATTATTTAATATTAATGTAATAATTCGATTTTATGATCATTTTTACATAAAATAGTCAATGAATAATTTTTAATAAAAACTAACTTTATTTCTTCACTTTTCAACAAACATTTTCTTCAAAGCCTATGTTTATAAAAATATTTTCTAGAATGTTATTATATATGATCAAATAGTTTATTAATTTCATTTTAATTTTTTTTTGTTTTATATTTAATTTTTCTTAAAACAAATTTATAATAAATTCAAAACTGTTCTTTAATGAATTTTTATAAGAACTATCAATGAAATAAATATATCAACATTTACCACAAGAGGAGATTTTCCAATAGTTATGATCATTAAATTCTATAAATAATATATCTTTTGTTTCCATATTTAAATTCTATGAAAATGATTTTATCAATTATTCTAGAATTTTTTATTTTGAATGATATTAGAAGAAATTGATATTTTCTATATTTTAAACTGAATTTTCAAATGCTCTTCTAAATGTATTTTTGTGCTATGTAAACATCTTTTTTAGATTGTTATACTTCAATGAGGAAAGGATATATGATCCCAAACCCTAGAGGAGGTAGTCAATTGTATATATTTTCAATAAATCCATTATTATGTTTAAATTAAATGCTTCAAAAGAATAAAAGGGGACACTTGGGCATATGGTTTGGTCGGGACATAAAAAAGGATAAAAAGAGTTTATAATGGGAAGGGAGCTCGGTTAGTGTTGGGATTGTACTCATCATGGGGCATAGCTTTCCATCTTATAGGTAGGGGGTGAATGGTTCCAAAACCATGTATGTGTATCATGGAAACCAACCATTTTTTAGAATTAGACAAACCCATAGACGTCACATTGTTTGGAAAACCGTGTCTTCTCAACAGGAGATCATACGTTCCCATCCTCATCTAGGGTAGAATATAGAACATGTTTTCTTCATTTTTTATCCAATCATGTGGGAAAAAAATCTTCATTAAAAGGAGAAGTTTTCCCTTTTTTCCCTCCAGAATTATGGGTTGATAATTAATTTTATTTTTATCTACATATCCATAATCTTGGATCATTTAAAAGGATATGCCACTCCTTCCATGTAACTTCTACTCTTCCTTATGAGTTATCTGATGTTCATTGAGTGAGAATCAAATCTCAGGATGAGTCGATCACTTCTATTTAATAAAATTTCTAGATAAGGTTTGGTTTTATTGATTTTATCTTTCTGAAAATTGTAAACCATTGTTTTATGAAAACTTATAAGCATGGGAAATGATTTTTTTTATGTTTGAATGAAGGGAAAAGGATAAGTGAGTATTCATATACAGACATGAGTTAGGGGCTCTAAACTTTATTTCCCATAGTTTTATTTTTATTTTTGTTTATACAAGTTTTAATTTGATCCATTATCTTCAGAATATTAATCCCTGATAATAAATGATAAATTAGGTGTGTAAATGGAGTGTTTAACCCCTCACGATACATATTAGATTCATTAATATAGATTGGACTGGGCTATATCCACCCAAGGGTATGATACTACTTTGATCATGGGAACTATTCTATTAAATGATGAATTGATATTATTTTTAGAAAAAACCAATTTTAATTGTGTTAATAATGATTTAATGGAATAAAAGGTTATTTTTCATAACTCAAACCAGATAAAGGAGTTTTGGATTTTAAATGGGTAAATGTGAAAACTGATTAATGGGGTTTTCCCATAGAGTAAATTGGATTAAAATTGGTGATATATGACTGTAATGGTGTGTTAAGGATGAAATTTCCAAACTATTTGAAATGTGAATATCTTGAATGTAATGAACTATGATTTTGTGATAAATAAAATGGTGTACATGTGTTATATTTGTTTGATTAAAAGGTTAATGATGATGATACTTTGATAATGTGAAATAATGGTTATGGGATGTTGGATTGATTCTCCATTCCCTTTATAGGTCCATAATAATTATTATGAAACCCCTATGCACATTAATTTTCATATAAATTTCTAATTCTCAAAACGCATAGTTTATGGACATGGACTTCCGTATCCTGGTTGGGATGGTCTGACATGGGGATTAAAAACTCGGTTGGATAATTGAAATGATGATCCTTTTTTTAAAACTTATAATCCATTTAACACATGTTTTAGATGAACAAAATGGGTTGAATCAATATTTAGGAATATGGGTAAAACATAGTACCAAAAATAAAATTTATTTATTTAAATACTGTAAATTAATAAAAGATATTTCATTTCGTTGTCCAAATTTTTTAACTTACTGCATCAAACATTGTATTATACGTGATATTGTTGTATAAATCAGGGGTGGAGGCCAACAGAGATGTACTCACACCTTTCTTGGGCTGTCATTGGGATCCCATGAAGACATCATGATTTCATGTCTGTATAAGGGAAAAGTCCTTATACTGGATGGTTGATTTTGTTTTTAGGATGGGGCATGGATAAGAGAAACAAACATGATTTCAAGACCCATTATTTAGAAATTTCTATCTTGTATTATTATTATTTGGGCCACCTAAAACAAGATTCATGTAATATTCTAATATATTTTTTTGTGATTACATCTTTAATTTTAGAATGTAGTATGTACTATTTTTAGAATTTATTATTAATATATTTCAATGTTTATTTTGATTTATGATATTGTTTCACTTTGGTAAAGAGGTTATATCCCCAAATAAAATCAATTAGAACCTCTCTTATAGTAGGTATAGTTTAGGGTATGTGGATTCATTCTTTAGATTTTTTGGAGAACCAATTGAGAAACCAAATATAGAGAGACCCATGTCGGGACCTTATAAATTGGCATTAGAGGGGTTTTCTTATCAATTGAATTATTATTTGGGAATGTCAAAATGGATATTAGGATGTTTTATTCCTTGGTAATAAGATCACTCTTAAGAGTTTAAATTCCATGTGTCATGGAAAACCCAAGTACCTAGGGTGGTATCGTTGTTCTTATTATTTTTTATTACAGTTGGATGTTTTTTCACATTAAGTGATGGAATTTTTGTGTGATGTTATTATTTTCCAAAAAAAATCACAGATCATCATGGAATTATATTTGTTTACACACTCATCATTTTAGTTAAATAATTATATATGTTAATTACATCATGTTAGTCCCACCTCGAATATTGGTTATAGTTGGTTTATTGGATTTTAAAAAGAATTTTGATTTTATTGGGGTTTTAAGGAATAGTTCTCTAATGAAATTTGTTTAAGTGTTTAAATTTAAAAAGTGTTAAATTGGATTTGGATAAAGAATATTTTTTAATAATGTGTTGTAAGTTGTTTTAATTGGGATGTGTTGAACGAGAATGAAAAAAATGGTTCTTAAATGAGAATGTTTTAAGTTTTAGAAATGGAAATGGTAAAAAGGGTGTCAATAGAATGGTTCATGATTATGGAAAACAATTTACACCATGTAGACCATGGAATAGAATATGGATTTATTATGGTTGTAATGGTGTAGTGTTTTTACCCATTAGTGGAATGTATGTTTGGTAATTTGTTATAAGTAGACGTGAGTCAAATATGTTTAATGTAGGGATCTTATGTTATATACATTGATACATTCATTTAGAATTTCAGAGTGATTCTTCCATGAAAGAACATACTAGTTGGGTGATTGGAGGACATCATTGAAAATTCACATCCAATTGTGGTGTGTGAGAGCTTTATTTTTCTACATAGTAGTGAGTAAGAACTATTTCATGTGAAAATCTATTTTTCTGATGTTTATGGATTAATATATATGACCATAAATGGAATGTATGTCAGAGATGAATATGGAGTTTTAGCTATAGAACCCTTTATCGTTTGTCAATGAAGGTGGACTAGAGGAATCCATGTTCAAGATTTAATCCATCCAGATGATTTTAGGTCACTTGGGGAACCCTCCCAAAAAAATTCATGCTCTAAAAATATATTTTATGAGGATTAATGATTCTATCTTGGGATATAAAGTCTTGTTATGAGTAGGTGGAGGGAATTTCATGGAAGGAAATATGCCACTTTACACTAAGTCCTAGAGGAAAAGTAAATATGATGATTTTATGTGCATGACGTAGGGATTTATGATAGTGGTTGACTATTTTGAAATCATCAAATATTGTTAGTGTTTTTCTATAACAATTACTTGATATGAGTTGGTAACATCCAGGAATTTTTAGGATGAACATCCATGGGATATCAAATGATAAGAAAATATATGTTATTTGAAGAGGGTCTTTGAAGGTATTCTATTAAGATCAAATATGATAGGATTTTGTATTAATCTTATAGTGGTTGATAAAAAAATTTAGTATGACAATCTAGTGGTTCATATTTTAATAGTAAGAATATCCATTATGTGATTTTCCCAATGAACTATGGGGGTAAAAGTAAATCGGGATTGAGAACAATCTCTCAGGGACATTCAAGGTTTGTGTCATATACCACCAGAGGAATGATGAGCATACATTTGGGTAGGACATTTATATAGGTTCTATATGAACCCAAAATATGTGGGAATTATTGGAGGATCTTGGCAGTATTGAGGGTAGAAAGGGGGTCTGCTACCCCATATCAGTCCAGATGTTTGGGTTCCAGTAGCCATGCCAGTATGGGTGGGGGATGTGTTAATTATAGAAAGGAATGTCCATATCAGTATGGTATTGTAGAACTAGAAACAGTGACTGAAGACTAAGGTACATGGTTAGGTTAGATTCATTTTTTCACCCTATAACTAGAGGTGGACATGTTGGACCATAAACTATTTAATGTAAAGGTATTTTAACTTCTATTCTTTCAAGATATTTTTCTGATATAGCGATCATGCATACTATTATATCTTCTCATTTTGGAAATGTTTTGGGTATACCGGTTGAATATATGTGTGGTGTTATATCGATTGACACACTAATATGAGTATATAATGATTGAATATGAAAATATAGGGAGTGTTCCCCCAATGTTGGTGGGTACCATCAACATTTGGAATTGTACATTCCTGATATATAAGCTATTGATAAAATAAATGAGACGATATGGTCAGTCATAGACATATATCATAATGATTGTTACCATTAGAGGGTGAGTTTTACAACTCTTGAGGGATACACGTATGTCCATCATTGAGAATGGAATATTTTAGTAGGCCATTGAGAGACATTTCCTCATTAACATTGGGATTTTAAAAACTATATTGAAATTATTTCCCTAGTAAAGGAGGATTTGAGTATAATTTAATTCCTCTTATGTTGGGTTAGATTTATTTTTTATTTTCTGAGGAATTCTCAAGGCTGATACATGAGAGAGTGGTTGATTTATCGATTGAGATGATTCCATCAGCTGACCCAGTTTCTATTATACAATATAGGATTGCACCAAAATTGCATCAATAACATAAAAATAAACTAGAATAATTAGAGTGTAAAGGATATACTCATCCAAGTATGTCAAAATGGGATATCAAGTCTTTTTTGATGAGAAGGATGATAGAGGTTTGAAGTTGGGTATCGATTGTCTGATATTGAATTGGATGAAAATTATGACCTGATAACCTCTTCTGTCCGTCAATGATCTTTTTTAACAGCAAAATAGTGCTTATATATTTTTAATAATTGAACTATGGTCTAGGTATCACCAGCTGAGGGTGATAGCATCTAATATACCACAAACTACGTTTAGGAGAATTTATAGTTTGAATGAGTTCATATAATGACATTTACTTTGATAAATTCCCCTATAGTTTTTATGGCCTTAATGAACTAAATATATCATCCATATCTAGATAATTTTGTGGTTGTTTTTGTTGATTATATCTTCTTGTGATTCAAGACTCATGATAATCATTCCACACATCTTGAAATCATCCTAATTATATGGAGTGATCATCATCTAAATTACAAGATATCTAAGATTTATTTCCATATAGATATGTTAAATGTTAGGTGTCATATCATATTGGAGGGATGATTTTTATTGGACGTAGTTAAGGTTCAAGAATTTGAATCTTTGGAGAATCACACGAATGTTTTTTGATATTTGAATTATTGTGTGTTTGGTGGGTTATTACTGAATGTTCATCCAAGAATTATCTCACATTATAGGTCAACTATCAAGCTTAAACAATAAGGTAAAAAAGGTATTAGTGATTTTAATCTTGTTAGAATACTTTAAAAGAGTTTAAGAAATTATTTACCACTACACTGATCTTTATATTACATGATTTGGTTATGGAGTATACTTCATTTTGTGATATATATGGGATTGAACATTAGATCATGCAGATATCGGTAGATTGATTCATGAAATATGGATCGCGATATTTGAAGCCACATTAATGGATCTATCATACATATGACCTCAAATTGGATGATATGGTTTGTTCCAGGAAATATTGGAATCATTATATTTATATAGATATATTTTTTTTACCGACCATAAAATTCTTAAGTGCATATTTTCAGTGTAAGATTAGGTAATTAAACATTGGATATAGGTTGAGTATATGTAATATATTGATTTTCACCACTAGAAAAATGGGCAATTTCCACAGTTCAAAATTGTGGTAATAGGACCTAAAACCGTGGTCGTAGGCTATGGCCATGTTTTTTCCAACTGTGGGTGGTATCACCATGGCAGTAGGGTCAGACCTATGGTCGCAGTTTTAATTGTTGAAATAGGTGGTTGATTTCCATAGTTCTAAAAATCGTGTCCATAGGTGTCTCTGTTGTCAACCTTGGTAGTTAACCTAAAGGCATATTTTTAACCGTGACAATAGGTTACTTATTTACATGGTTTTAACCATGGTAATAGCCCTAGAAAACTGTGGCAATATGGGGCTTATTTCCACAGTTTTAACCATGGCTATAACCCTAAAAAATTGTAGCAGTATTCTAAAAATAATGTGTGCCTAGCCAGATTTTATCCTTGCACCTTCTGTTCATGTTTTAGTGACCTAACCACTACACCACCATGGATTTTTTATATTTATATATATAATATGTATTATGTATTATTAAAAACTATGCAAGTATCCTAGAAAACATGGGAATAGTTCTTCCTTCCATTTTTTGGTGGGAAAGTTTTTCTCCCACACAAGGGTGGGAGAACTATAGCCACAGTCTTCAAAACTGTGGCTATTGCCCTTTGAGAAAAATTCCCATGGCCATGGTTTTGAAAACTATGGCTATAGGCCATGAAAAAAGACCAATAGCCATGGTTTTAAAACTATGGCTATAAGGAACATAACTGTGGTCGTAGCCACCTATAACCACAGTTTTAAAACCATGGATATTGGTCCATGATCGTAGCCAATTTTTCTAGGAGTTTTTGAATTATCATATTCATTTGTGAATGGAAACAGTGCTACAAATTCATTAAGGACCAATACACAGACTCATGTAGGTAGGGAATCTAGTTTTGAGTAGGTGATGATGGATTTGTTTACTGAGATGAATTTATGTGTCTATGAGGAGAATGAGATGATGGAAATCATGTAATTTTCTATTGGGTACACATTTAAAAAACATGTTGTGAGTTGGAAATATGAGTAATTAGAACGATTGGTTTTCAAAGTTAGTTTTTAAGGAAGTAAACCAACTTATGATTGGATGGTTGATGAGGAAAATATAACTTACATCCATGGAAGTGTTATTGTGCCTACTTGTACATATGACGAGATTATTTGTGAGTTACATCCATTAAATTTTTATGTGCACCCTATTTTGACCAAGATTTATAGTGAGGGTCTTTTATCGTATTATTGGTTCGGTATGGGAAAGGAAATTGCATATTTTGTGACTTGATGCTACACCTAACAGTAGGTGAAAAATTAGAATCAATGGCCTTTTGGATTGGTACAACCATTTTTATACCAAAATGAATGTAGATTGTTATTACATTTTTATTTTATCATAGATATCTGAAAGGAGCATTTTTGAATGGCGCAACATAGATATTTGTGAATTAATTAACTATATTAGTGCATTACATGCCGATTTGAGAAACATTCCCTGTGGTCCAGTAGGGTGAATTTTATGTCTTAGACATAGTACATTTTCCCAGGGTAACACATACAATAGTTTAATATTAGGATTCATATTTTAATTATCTCTCTTTTAAAGGGATAAAAAAGGAACTAAATACTCAGGTATTTATGATTATGACTTCTCTCCAGTAGGAAAATGGAAAATCAGAACGTACTCTTTAGGTGATAGAGGAAATATTGAGGGTGTGTGTTTCAGAATTTGGAGGATATTGGGAGAAGGACATAGTGCTCATTGAGTTAACAAAAAAAATAGTTATTATTAGACTTTTTAGATGGAACCATATGAGGTTCTCTATGGTAGTCCATGCATATCTCTTTTATATCAGACTGAACTATGGGAATCAGAATTATTATGGTCTAATCTCATCTAAAAGAAAAAAAGAAAATGTTTTGTTGATTTTGAAGAATTTTAAAATGAATATGAATAGAAAAAATTCATATGTTGGTAGATATAATTGAAATATTTAGTTTATAGTGGGTGATTAAGTCTTCCTTTGGGTGTCACCAAGATTGTGTCACTTTTGGAATACGAAAAAATGAAATTATTCACCTAGGTATGTGGTTATGTTTGAGATTATAATGTTGGTCGGACTAGTGGGGTACCTATTGGCTTCTCTATAGTGTTATAGTTGAATGAACTATGTTTTAATGTCTGATAGAAACAATAATATAACTATAAACCTTCTTATATCATAAATTTTGATGAAGTAGAGCTTCATATTGGTTTGTTCTATGAAGAGTGAATTGTTTTTATTAGGGAATGCAGTGTGAACATTTTTCTAGGGAAGATTGCACCCTTTTTTCAATTTTTATGGAATCATGGAAACATTCATGAGAAAAATTGGGAGGGGTAGGAGGATTTTAGGGACTAATATCCCTACCTTTTTACCTTGGATTCTAAGATATTATTATGAGTGTTTCTATGGGACCAGCTAATATATTGTGTGGAGGTTGTAATATCTTGACCTTTTGAGGAGGTTCAGCCTTTTTTAAATTTTTAATAACTCCCATTTTAGGGGTTAATGAATTGTTTCCCGAGAGTATGAGGGGACTCAAGCGAGTACCATGGGATAGATAATTATAAAATGACAAAAAAAGAGTCTATATTATGAAGGAAACATTGTTGGAAAACAGTAATTACTATCCACACTCTGTAACCATAGAGATTATAGGGGGAGGGTACACAGGTGACGAACTATGAAAATTTATCCAAGAAACTATGCTATTTTGGATAATGACTAACACATAGACTCCAAAATATTTGGAAAACCAAGTTGGATCCCCAAAATATCATGAAACCCAAGACTTGTCTTGGACAGAGGATGACACATAGTTGGAGAATGGTTTAGATAATTATCCAGTCAATCCATGAACCTCATTAAAGGAGGTAATTTAAAATTTGTCCCCTCAGGATTAAACTTTTATTATTTAATCCCCACCCCTCAATATCCAGCTACATCGATGATGAACTAGAAGCTTCATCCTCTTTGAAATATTATTCTACATCGATTTTCAGTGATTCAAATCACTGTAAATATAGATCGATTCTCCATGTCATTTTATCACTCTTATAACCACTAAATTATTCAACGGGCCTTATATAAATGTTATCTTCTTCATTAGACTCTAATCCATTTTATTCCTACATATTATATGTTTTAAATTTCAAGGTTTTTTATTTGAAATGATGGGAGATATTTAAGAAATTGGTCTTATAAAAACATGAGGTATGGGATCTACATGTCACATTCACCAATATTTATGTTTAACTTATTTGGATGTGGTTCTACCTTTGGGATTTTTTACTTTGTATTTGAAACCATGGTATGTAATGATAAATTAGTTGTGTAAATGGTCTTCTTTACCCTTAATGATTCCCTTTGGACCCATTGGTGTTGATTGGACAGGGCCAATGGTCACCTAGGGGGTCTGCCACTCCCTTGAACATGATAACTATTTTTTTAAAGTGATAAATTGAATGGATTATTAGATTAATACAATAATTATTTTGGTAAGAACATTGGAATAGAATACAGAATTTTTTTATGACATGAATAAGTTAAATGATTTATGGTTTGTAAATGGTTAAATGTAAAAAATGAAAAATGGGTTTTCCATAAGGATAACTTGCTTGAAAGGGGTGATAAATGGTTATAACATTGACTAATATATGAAATATCCTAACTAATTAAAATATGGATATCTCTAATGTAATGCATTATAGAATTGAGATAAATGAAATAGTGCACATATGTAGTCATTGTTTGATGAAATGATTACTAATGATGAGCCTTCATTAATGTGAAATTATGTTTATTGGGATGTTAGACTGATGATCCTCTTCAATAGGCTATCCAAAAATAAACTCCAGGTTCCCCAATTCATAATAGTGTTTAGAGAGAGGACTCATTCTCCTAACTCTAAGGGTATGTATATGGCATTCCATATCATGGGTTGGAAGGCCATAAATGGAATTTTAAATCTCAGTTCAATACATTGATTGAGAATCATTGTTTTCCAATCCATAACCCCATTGGCACAGGGTTCTAATGACCATAATGGGATAACGTATATTTTTTAATATTAAAAAACATATTACTAAGAAAATGTGATAGATTTAAATATTCTAAAATGATGGAACATTTTTATTTTCATGTTATTGTGATTTACTATACTCTTTCACACAATGTATTAGAATTGACATTGTTTCAGAATCCATTTTTGGTGGTCCACTAAGTTAAACTCAAACCTTTATCAGACTTTTATTTATTAAACAGGTATACTTCATGAATTAATGTCAACATAATGGAAATGTTCCTATGCTAGATGGTTGATTTGGGTTCTGATATAGAGCATTGATGAGGGATATGGACTTTATTCCTGGATTATTTGGGTTTTAACCATGTATTTTTTTATTCTTGTGGTACTTTACACAAGTAAAATTTCATATTTTACTGTATCAGTTTTGGGTTCATTATAATGTCCCAAACATTTATAAATAAAATTATCTTTATGTTTGAATTTAATGCATTATTATATATAATGGATTTATATATAACATTCAGATATTTGATTTTAATATATTCTATTGGATTTAAAGTCATTTTTGTATCATGGTTTTTGATAAAAAAATGTTTTTTATTAGGGAACATATGATTATTATAAATATTGGTTTTTGAAAAATCTAATAGACATAGAAAAAAGGTGATGATCTCAACTAATAGGATCGAACTTCATAAATCCATTTTATCAGAGTTTTCAAGGGAGGTAACATCATTTGGATTTACCCTAGAAATTTCTAAAGATAATATTCAAGAATTAATTTCCAAGGGAAACCATTTATGAAAGAAAATTATTCAGAAAAAATTTATATTTTACTTGGAATCAGAACATCAAAATTATCCAATAGTGAATTTTTTATTATTTTAGGTGATAGTTGAATTTTATGGAAAAAACTAAATACTATATAAATATTCAATGTGAATTACGACATCATAATACACCAAAAGTGATGTAATAATTATGATAAATTGAATCCACATACAAATATATATTTTCCCTTTAAATTTATGTTATTTTATGTTTTGTGTATTAATTTTATAAATCCTTTATCAATCCTCCAAACCCAACATAATATTTTATGATTTTAAAATCATTTATTTAAGGACAGGACTCACTTACACATCAGCAATAGTAATATATTCATAATTTTGACCCACAACCTTATAAAATAATGAAAACCAACCCTCTTTGGATGAAACCATGGGAAAACCCATATGATGTTTTGTGTTTTTTATTAATTTATTATATAGATCCCAAAACCTATGTTTGAGAAATAATAAAGAACTCCCCAATATTTTCCTATATAAACCCACCAAATATTCCAATTAACATTACTAAAAACCTTGTAGCATGGTATTACTCCACAATAACCTCTATATATTCTTCCAATGGTGACCCCCAAGATCTTATGAAGCTTCTCCCCAACATTTGGAACAACCTTCTCAAGGTAAAATATCCACTTCTCCTCTATATTCAAGTATCTTCTACATCTTATGTATTTTATATCCATTTCCTATTATTGGGATATGTTCTTACATATACCAATTACTTCCCATTTTATATCTAAATTATTATATTCCCATTTAACTATCAGCAATCACTTCTGTGAACATTTACACTACCCCATTATGCTGTTGAAATTTCACCTCGATTTTCCATACCAAACAATTATGATGTGAATACTCATACACATTTCCTATAAATATCATTCATATTTATTAACATATACTTGTTTTTTGGGTTAATTACATGTATCTATCCCCAAATTCATTATTTTATAAAAAAAATTGATGACAAATGATTCCATGTTGTACAAACTATATGGCACAAATAAGCATGAAAATGAAATGAAAGATATTGGTGTGCCCCAAATTAAATCATGCTCCAATGTATAGAGTTATATTTTAGTCTCATGGGATGTAATGAAATAGATTATAGAGTGAACCTAATCCACCATGGGATTTTGTTTATCAGGCTGAATTGGTATTTATCTTTGACATGTGTTTAGGATGCAATGTTTAATGTTGTTTCCACATATCCCATGTATCCTTTATGATTATAATTCTATTTCATGACTCATTGTTCATGATAATTATTGTAACACCTTTTATATTTCAATGTTATTCCTATAGTTTATCATTTATTAATTTATTTATGTTATTTATTGTTTATTCCCTTATTGGGATTTATATATCACCCCTTAATTATGTATGTCCCCAGGTTATCCCATGCATTTTCATGATTGAAGGAATATTATGATAATGTCAAGGAGTTTTTCAATAATAGACATATATTCCCTATTTTTAAGTTTTTATATAATATACCAAATTTTCAAAGACACAATATTTATTAATGTTTTGAGATTTATTATGTGCAATATTAGACAATTAATAATAAACTAATGTGTAATAAAGAACAAGGATTTAAATGTTTTTATGAATGTAAATGTTTAGTAATTTTTTTGTTTAGGATTATAAAACTCTAGAGAAAGACTTAAGTATTAATATAAGTATAATAAAACATACCCAAATTTCATTAATGTATATAGTAAGTGGTTTATCACGAAAATTCATATTTATTTGGATAGTACAAGAGGATGTGGCTCTAGAATAGATGTAAATAGGGGTAAAACATGAAAACACAATGATGAGATTGACTTGATTAATAATTAGTGAAAGAAAATAGAAATTTCTATACATTTGGTTTGACACTCCCATGAGATATGATTTTTTAAATTAATAATATCAGTACAAAACATTATTATGGGGAATCAAAATACCATAAGAGTATATGTTATGAAATAGATCACATCTAACATAGATTGAGGATTATAAATTAGTAAGTTAAAAATAAATGTCATTTATATTTTATCACTTTAATTCTATTGGATTCATATTTAGGTTTTTAATGGTTTAATGTTTCTCATCCCAGGTTTCCCTTTATTATAACCAATGTTTAGAAATATGAGGAATTAGTAAAATAAATAATGTAAAGGTAAATGTGATGATTGAACCAATGATATGTTGAACCCAATTGGAGTATGAATCACAAAAATTGTAAAGACACTCTCCCAAATGACTATGGTTCTTAATAAAAATCAGAATCACGAGGAGAAACCATACCCCCGCCCCCCAAGAAAGAACAAACTAAAATTGAGGACTTTATACAATAAAGTCCTATGAATTTCAATTGATCATACAGTTCCTTAATCATGGGATAATGGATCAATTATATTTATAATATCCTCTCCAACCTTAAATGTTTTGAGAAAGAGACGGTTCTACTAGCTATTTATCAAAAGATGGGAGAAGATGATTAGTTTTGGAGATCGATCAAGAATAAAATGCCTAAGGAATTAATCAAAGAGATGGGGTGTAATGAATTATTGTAAATTATTTTTGATAAACATATGTTCCTCTAAATAATCAAATTAAAATGGAAAGTGTCTTCCCTTCCCTCAAGAAAAATGAATAATAATATTTTAAGGTGCATGAGGAAAATATCACAAGAAATTGAGCATAAACGTCTATACTTTCCCTTACTCAATAATTCATGTTCTACCACTTCATTGTTTTGATAAAACCATTAAATTAATAGCCCTATAAATCTAATACTTTGATAGATGTGAGGAAATTTTCTGATGTTCCTTTAATGTATAAATTGAGATTAATAGATGTTATGGGTACAACTGTTATATGAACTGTAATGTAGTGTTTACATCTAGTGGTGTGATGTATAAATCTTTTGTTGTAATTTAATTTAAACATCCATCTTATCAATGGTGAGAAAAGAAGAACCCTGGAATTTTTCTAATGGGGAAGAATAATTTATTTAGGTGTGTGATGGAAGCACAATTAGCTAGGGATTACCTACAATAGAACCCCAATAATGTGAAGAAGGAATGTAAAGATCTAATAAACCACATTGAATTGTTCATGGATTATACTGTTATGAATGAGGTAAATTTGAAAATCCATTCATTAATCCTATGGTTTTCATAGTCAACTTAGAACCTCCAAAGAAAAAACAAGGAGGTTCTTACATGATAACTATAGAGGTGGACCCTATCCATGATGTGGTGATATGAACAGTAGTTTTTCATTTAAGAATAGTGAACATAATTTTTTATTCTATTTATACACATTCCTTCATATAATGTATGTTTAGTAGAACTATTGAAACCCCACACAAATCATGGAAGAAATATTGTTGGTAAAACTGAAAAATAGAAAAAAAAAATTGATTCCCATGTATATAAATTATTCTATGTAAAATTTTGCGGGTTGAGATTCCCTGAGAACATTATGGTACTACATTTAGTTTAATTTTATTCAATTTTGTGTTTGGATTGTCTTTCCCTATGTGGATCCATTATAAATTGTTGTATTAAAGAATTCACTCTTGGTATAGTGAATTGAACCACAGTTCTGTTCAAGTGAATGAATGAGGAACATTCTTCTTTAGCAACAAAATATATGGAATTTATATTATTTCACTATAATAAAGAATATCTATCTCATATAAATTATTATAAGGAATGTATCATCCTTAAATACCTGACCATTGCGAGGGAATACACTGATTTATTTCTTGATGAATTCCTTCATCTTCCACCAAGTTGAGAAGTTGAATTTTTTAATCGATCTTATACCTAGGGAATTTCTATTTTCCTAGAATCCATATAGGGTTTCTATTTTGGAACATGATGAGATAAAGAAATAACTATAGGAGAATCTCAATAATGGATTCATATAGCCAAGCTCTTTATCATGGGGTGCACCAATCATATTCATCAAGAAGAAAGATGGGTCAATGACCCTTTGTATTGATTATCAAGAGATCAACTAGATCATGATAAAAAAAATACCATATATCATAGATTGATTACATGTTCGATAGGATCCATGGAGCACAATACTTATCCATGGTAGATCATCATTTGGGATATTATTAGCTAACACTAATGGAGTATGATGTCCCCATGAATACATTCTGAACCAGTTATGTGCACTATGAGTTCATACTAATTCCATTCATAATCACTAATGATATATAAATGTTTTTGGACATGATGAATAGAGTGTTTAGATATTACCTTGACAATGTTTTGGTAGTTTTTATATATTATATTCTAATAAACTCCAATATAAAGTCTGAGTGTGAGGAGTATCTAAGTACTGTGGTGAAGACCATATAAAGGGAGAAGGTTTATTAAAATTACATAAATTTTGAGTTATTGTTGAAGGAAATATCATTCATGGGTAAAATGTTCACAATAAATAGGATATATATGAACCCGTTAAAAACAAATGGAATGACTGTTGATCCTAATGTGTGTGATATATTTCCATAGTTTCCCTTTTTTAAATGGGTTCTATCATTGATTATTGAGAAAATTATAATTATTATCAATAAATAAAACCATGATAACTCCTAAGTGAGTCATATTTTATTGGAATAATGAATTTTAATTGATATTTAAATAGTAGAAAAAGAGTCTTATCCCTATATGTATATTATCCCTACCCATAGTTGGAGGTCTTCTCATGGTATTCAGTGATGCTTCAAAGAAAGGATTAGGTAGTGTGTCAATGTTAAATGACAATGTAATTACCTATTCCTTAATTAAACGGAATTTTAATGAATAATACTACCCAACACATGATCTTGATTTGGATACAGAGATCTTATCATTGAAAATCTTATGGCATTATCTCTTTTGGGAGAAGTGTGAAATATATAAAAATCGTAAGAGCTTAAAATATTCACACATACATAAAGAGTTTAATATGAATCAATGATGATTGATAGAGATGATCAAGGATTGTGACTACTCAATACACTGCCATCATTGGAATGAAAATAAAGTGGAAGACATTATATGTATAAATGATCCATCAATTTTATCATTGATGATAATTGAGAAGGCTTAGATCTTTTTATTCATTAAAAGGATTTACATTGGAATCATAATGGAAAGATCATCATAAAATCCTTTCACTATATATTAATCAACCATACCTTCTGGAGAGGCTAAATGGTTCCCAAAAAAATTATATGGTAATTCAAAAGAAAATAGAAACTATACGAAATGGGAAATCCTTGGATATCAATATTATTGAATAAGGAGTCATAATATATGGTTCATGATAATGTATACCATCAAATACAAAATTAAATGAGTTGTTGGATGATATGTAGTGTTATACCTTCTTTGTCCATTCGGAAAGAAAATTGATGTATCAATATTTCCAAGATAGCAATTTGTGGGACAATATGAATAATAATATTGTGTTGTATACATAATGATGTCTTGTATGTCAAAAAGCGAATGAGGAATGGAACAAATCCAGTGGGATGATGAAATATTTTCCTATACTAATATGGAAATGGTAAAACAACACCATTGATATTGTCACTAGTTTTATTATGAAATTAAAATTAAATAAATCTATATGGGTTGCGGTGGACCTTATTATAATACATCTCACATAATTGTAATTCGAGTGGACGTTACACTCGATCAACCAACTGGGATATACATTAGAAATATAGATAGGCTCCATGGAACACCAATATTGATTATATCTAATTTTAACCCAAGACTGACCTCCATGTTCTGGATGATCTTCCACCATACTATAAATACTTTGATGAACATAATCACAACTTATCACCCTCAATAGGATGGCCCATATGAGCACAATATTCAGATACTCGAGTACATGTAGAGAGCATGATAAATTGACATCAAAGGATAATGGGATCAATATTTTCCTCTAGAATAGTTCTCATACAACAATAGTTTCCACTAAAGAATCCAAATGTCTCCCTATTAATTAATTTATGATAGGAGGTACATAACATGTACATGTTGTGATGAATTTGGGGAACACAAACTACTAGTTCCTAAAATGGTTGAGGAAATGGTGGAAAAGGTCAAGACCCTTCTGCAGCACATCATGGTTACTCAGAGTCAAGAGAAGCGCTATGATGAAAATCATCATTGAGAACAATAAATTGAGTTTGGAGAAAAGGTATTCATATACCTATATACATTGAATAAAATCATGTGATTTGGGATGAAGGGAAAACTTAATCCAAGATACATCAGTTCCTTTGAGATTCTTGATGGCCTAATAGATGAGGAATATCGACTAGAACTCCCGCCTAATCGATCTCAAGTACATGACATATTCCATGTACCCCTCTTGAATATGTACATATCATACCCCTCAAATGTATGGAATCTAAATGCTATAAAGTTGGATAATAACCTTCCTTATAAATAGAATCCAGTTATGATATTTGATCATATAGATAAAGTTCAAAATAATATGACAATGCACTTGGTCAAAGGTTTGTAGAGAAACCATTTGTTTGAATAAGAAATGTGGGAACCAGAGGATGTGAGGGAATAAAGTTACAGTAATCTATTTTATTATGTGAAATGAAAATTTATAAGAGGAAATTTATGAATGAGGAATGATTTAAATGACCCAAACCATTTTAAATAAATTCACATTATGGTTTAATTAAATACATTATTATATATTTTAGATATATAATAAAATCAATTTTTTTAGATTTATTATATCATATAATATTTAAAAGACTTTTTAGTATCATTATCATTGATATTATATATGTTTAATAGAAATAATTTGTAAAGACCTGAAATACCCGAGGAATTTTTTTAAAATACATGGGATTTTTACAAGTCTGCAAAAATTTACAGCGCTTGATTTCGAGGCCTGGTGTGCCAGGAATCAATTTCTGATTTTTTGTTTGGGTACGTTCAGTAAACGTGCAAGCGGGATTTTATAACTTTTGAACTGGTGTATGGAACTGAAATCCAAGGGCACTATTGAACTCACATCACCAGTATTTGCTTAAGAAGACTTTCATCTCGATGGCAGTTGGTTGAGAATGAATGTTAGTTTTGGGAGTTTTTAAGAATAAAATTAAATAAAATAAGTGTGTAGTTTATTTTTTTTATTTGGTGGTTGAAACCTCCAAGAGGAGGTTAGGGGTGGGGGGCACCATACCATAACCTCCCATGAGAGGTTATGGTGGTGGGTCCCACCTGAGTTTTAAACACCTCTTGTCAATTAATGTGGTGGGTACCAACTAAGGATGAAACCCCTAAACTTTCCATTTATGGTGCTACCACCGATTAAACCTCTATAACTCCCTTAATTAATTTGTGCCCACACATAAGAATTAATTAAGTGGAGCCCCCTTTAATTAATTCTCCATTTGAATTCATGCCAACCACAAAAATAATGGATAATTTGTTATTAAATTTTGTTGGAAACATTATTTTGGTGGAACAGAGGAAGAGGAGAGCTAGGGAGAACCATCCTCCCAAGGAAGAACATGAAGAATGCCGGTGATGCTTCTTCCTCAGTCTTATACCCCAGACACTTTCCAATGCATGAGCTTGAAATTGGGAGTGCGTGACAAACGTGGCGAATGACGAATCGAAGTTTTCTTTCTCCAACATCGTCATCGAACAAAAATATGAGGTATGGCTTATTTTATGATTTGAGTTTGAAAATTTTCTGTTCTACATCATTCACTCATGGTTAATGTTTTTTCCATTTGATAACACCATAATGTGGAGGGCTTAGACCGCACAAAATCGGCCCGACCCTCCCCCTTCGTTTTCATCCTTTGTTGACATCTGTAGTGGAGCAACGGGGGCTGGTATCGGACCGTCCATGGAGAAACCGGTGGCGCAAGGCTGTTGGGTCGCCGGATGGGCGTGGCACCGTCGTGCCAGGTGGAAGAATGGGTCACGGCCCGGCCAGGACGTGGCGTCGTCACACCATGTGGAGGAGAAGGGGGTTGTGGCCAGGCCGGGCCGTAGTGGAATTGTACGGCGTCGTCGCGCCGCGTAGAGGAAGAGATTTGTGGCCAGGGCAGGCACAAAAGAGGAGTAGGGGCAGCCGACGTCAGGCCGACCACCGACGGTGCGGAGCGGCGGGCCACTCGGCCAGCCGGGAGGAGCAGGACCTCGCTGGGTCCCGCGTGAGCTGGATCAGCGCCACCTTGTTCCAGTTGGGACTCGACTCGAAAGGCACTATCGTTTGGGAGCCAGGGGCACACGCCATCCCCCTGGATGTGGCTGAGGCTAACACCCTCTCAAGCCGCGGGCCGGACCCCACGCGGGCTGGACCCAGCACGGTTCGGCATTCCCGTAGGTCGGGCCACCCCCTAGGGTCGGGCTGCCCACTCGGGTGGGGTTGGACCCGTGGAGCAGGTTGGACCCGCAGACCGGTTCAGACCCCTGTCCGGACTCGGGTCGGGCCGGGTCGGTCTGACGGGGTTGGACCGGACACGGACCCGCTATGGACTATTTTGACCTTTTTTCCCATAACTTGGGATACATGTGTCCGATCGACGAAACGTCTATGGTGAAGAAAATATTAGAGAAAGGTGGTTATTTTGAAATACCCCACTAGAGGTTTGGGCATAGTTGGGGTATGGTAGTGTTGATTTGAACCTAAAATCCAACCGGGGCCCTCGAACAGCAATGCCAATAACTCATAGACCGGGTGTCTGATTGATGCGCCGTCTGTTGGTATGAGACCCCTATGCCGAGGTGGAAGTTTGAGATACTATTTCGTGGAACTTCTTCACAGTTGGAGGATTTTCCAGTAGCTTGTGGAGTAGATCCTCCTAGAGACGAGCAAGTGGAGTATGGAAACCTAGTATTTGGATGATATATGACGACCGCTGATCTTTCGACAAGGAGTGTTTCGACTAGCCCAGTGGGAAGAATCTCTGTGGGATGTGGCAGAACAATGTTGGAGAGATCCTCTTTGTGATGTAGTAGACCCACGGTACACCACAGGAGAAGTACATTAGCAGGCTATGAGGGGGAGTGCATTTGTGTGACGCGGCAGACCCACAGTGGGGAGTACCTCTGTGTGACGCTGCAGGCCCACGGTACTCGACAGGAGGAGTACCACAGTAGTACAAGATAGTGGTAAGCACCTCTGTGTGATACAATATGCCCAAAGTACTCTATATTGGAGGAGAACACCAAGAGCCGATGTTTCAAAAGTTGGACTGGGCGTGTAACATGTTACCAACCCTAGAATAAAATCTTGGTTTTGGGTTGTGTCAATGACTTTTTTGTTTTCCTCGTGATTGAGATGGATTACTAGATAACTTAGATATATGTATGGGAATATACCTAAGCAATTGTTATCCGTTGATTTCATACTTTGTGGTTTATCCTTGTTGGATTTTGTGAGACCATGAGGGTCTCAGGGTCCCTACTAAGTATAGTTATACTCACCCCTACATGGGCTATGCCCGCACCTCGTTGTGTTGGTTTCAGATGATGGATATCGTTGGCTGAGGCAGAGAGTACCAAGACTGGATGGTACCCAAAGGTGTACCACTCAGTGTGACAGTACACAGAGCAGACAGACGGACGTGGAGTGCTGAGGAGGTCATATTTACCTACCCTTCAAGTAGGAACCCTAGAGGATGACCTAGTAGCTTTTTACTTTCCTTCAGTTGTACTTTCATTCAGTTGTATAGTTAATTTTCTATTTCCTTCTACTTTACTGTTGGGATTGTATTTCTGACCCACTATTACTTTCCATCACTCCTTTTTGTATACCGTTTTTACTTTGTGTTTGCTTACTATTGTACTCTAATTGTGTGTGTGTTCCAATTTATAAAGCCAATTCCTTCCCAGCTTAGGGATTTATGCCTGTGGTGCTAGTCACCAGCCCCTGGATTATAGAAGACAGGCTTGGGGTAGTCACGACATGGGCCCCGAGGACGCATTGTGACAAATTGGTATTAAAGGGGTCAGTTCTACCGCAGAACATAGAACATTGATCATTTATTTCTATGAAGCAATAATATTAAGGTTACTAAGTGTGGGTTTCAGTTCAGGGAGTACAATATTGGTGCGGGCGGTCGACGTATCCATACACCAGGACACTGACTACTGATTTCCATATTAGTGCATGAAAACACAGATTGCGTACGTATTTTTAAAAGTTTTCTTAAGTTAGATCAACCAAGTCAGATCATCAGGAATAATCTTTTGACCTTGTTTCATATGTTTCTTTCAGGATCCCTACCTATAGATCCCCTAGATTCATATGCTCTAACTTCCCACCGAGCGACGAGGCCTCGGTTCAGGTCCCTTTACTAGCGGAGGCACCAACGGTACCACTTCCTATTGGGCCACCGATGCCACTGTTCCCAGCAGCAGACGATGCACACCGCTTGAGCGTGTTGCTTGAGTTCCAGTGCCAGAGGCCACCCAGGTTTCAGGGAGAGATAGACCCACAGGCAGTTGAGGATTTGATAGAGGCTGTGGTGAGAGTCTCCATGCTAGTAGGACACCATCAAACTTCATGGTGATCCTTGTTTCCATCCTCTTTCATGCAGCAGTAGGCAGATGGTGGAGCCTGATGCTCCAGGTGCATGGCAAGGTAGAACTTATCTGGGTAGACTTCAAGATCCTATTCTGGGTGGAGTTTTTTCCAGTGAATCAACGAGCGGTGTGGATACAGGAGCTACTGCATCTATAGAAGGGTTGCATGATGGTATCTCAGTACTTAGGGAGGTTCACCGACCTCTCATGCTACTCCATAGCTATGGTACGAGACTCATTCTTCAGGGCCTGGACCTTCGACCAGGGGCTCAGGCTAGAGATCAAGGCATCTATGATCTCACTCTGCATCTCGTTGAAGGCAGAGGTGTTAGAGAGATCCCTCCTAGTAGAGAGTCTCCTTGCTGAGTAGTCACTAGTAGCGAGACCCACTACTAGTCGACATGCAGTAGTGTCTTCTGTAGCTAGAAGAATACATATGATGCAAAGGTCCATGAGGACCAGACCCACTAGTGGATGACCATAGAACTCAGGATATGTTGTGTGAGGAACCCAGGGTAGTGATTTACCTGATAGGAGCAAGCAGTGTTACTCATGCGGCGGGTAGGGTAAAATAGATCGTGACTGTCCGACCCATCGTTCAGATGATCATGAGACAGTTGAGGGACCTCCCAGGTATAGGCAAACAATCAATCAAGGCAGTTCGTAGGGCCCAGGTGGATGTGGCAGAGGAGCTAGTCGAACAGCTGGTGGTGAACGAAGTTACGAGGTGCTACCGCCACCCCCACTAGGAGGTCCACCCTGACCGCAGGGAGCAGGTGGACATGGGAGATCTCAGATTCAGGCAGCTGAGGCATATGACCTTGGCACTCTGGAGATGATTCAAGGTATGATCTGTGTCTACTCCACCTTAGTTGCAGTTCTTATAGACATAGGTTCCAATCACTCTTTCATTACCACTGCCCTCTTTCAGAGCATGGAGATTATGATGGAGTTGCTGGATTGATTTTGATGACTATAGATTCCTATGGGAGAAGACTGAATGATTACGCACTGGTTCTGACAGTGTGAGCTTACTCTAGTTGTAAATAGCTTTGGCTGGTATCTCCTCGTAGTGGCGTCGAGGCCTTACGATGTCATCTTGGGTATGGACTGGTTATCTATAATCCATGCTATGATTTACTGTATTAGGCGCAAAGTTTAGTATGTCTGCACAGATGGGAAAAGTTTCACCTTCACCGAAGAGAAGGGAACCTTTGTAGCACATGACAGACTTACTCGGAGGAGGGTGCAGCCGATCACTCACCTGTTGGATTTCCATAACCTTGGTGCAGTTGATGTGGAGAGTCCAACTTATCCTATATTGGTGGACCAGTACACGAATGTTTTCCCTTACGATGTTCTAGGACAACCTCCTCATAGAGAGGTAGACTTCTACATTGACCTATACCCCAGGACGACACTGATATCTTCTCCAGCATATCGGATGGCTCCTGCTGAGATTCGCGAGTTGTGGGTACAACTAGAGGACTTGAAAGGAAAGGGATTCATCTGGCCCAATTTTTCTCCCAGGGCAGCCTCGATTCTATTCACCAAGAAGGCGGATGGGAACTTGAGGATCTGTGTCAACTACCATCACCTGAACCAGGTGACCGTAAAGAACAAGTACCCACTCCTGAGGATTGATGAACTCTTTGACCAGTTGATAGGAGCACAATGGTTCTTGAAGATGGACCTCAGATCAAGCTATCACCCACTCATAGATCGAGACGAGGATGTATAGAAGAAGGCCTTTAGGTGTCGATATGGCCACTAAATGTTCTTGGTTATTCCCTTAGGCCTAACCAATGCTCCAGTAGTGTTCATGTGTCTCATGAACAGGATTTTCCAGCCTTACCTCGATTGCTATATCGTGGTCTTTATCAACAACATTATGATCTACTCGATTACTAAGGTGGAGCATTCCTACCATTTGTAGGTAGTGCAGGACACACTCCCGGTGCAGAAGCTTTATGGTAAGCTCTCGAAGTTCCAATTTTGTATTCATGAGGTTCACTTCTTGGAACATGTTATCTCGGAGGTTGGATTTGCAGTACATCTAGTGAAGATTGAGGTGGTAATTGCTTGGGAGCCACTGAAGAGTGTGACAGAGGTACAGAGTTTCCTGGGCTTGGATGGATACTATCGGAGATTCATTCCAGGATTCTCCAGAGTTGCATCACTACTATCATCCTTGACAAATAAGGGGAAACCCTTCATACTGCCAGAGAGATGAAAGCAGAGTTTCAGGAGCTGAGGCAGAGGTTGACTAGTGCCCCCATCATGAGGATTCTAGAGGAGGGTGTAGGGTACATATTTTACTACGATGCATCAGGGACCAGACTTGGGTGTGTCCTGATGCATGAGTGAGCAGTGATCGCATATGGTTCTCGGCAGCTGAGACAACACGAGCAGAACTTTTCTACCCATGACCTAGAGTTAGCAGTAGTGGTGTTTGCCTTGAATATGTGGAAACACTATTAGATGGGTGATAGTTTTACCATCTACTTTGATCACAAGAGTCTCAGGTATATCTTCTATCAGAAGGAGTTGAACCTGAGATAGTGGTGATGGCTTGAGTTCCTCCAGGACTATGACTTTGAGATAGTCTATACTCCTGGAAATGGGAATGTTGATGCATATTTGCTTAGCAGGAGGACCGGTATACAACTGCTAGGAGAGGTGACAGAGCAGCTACCTTCCATACAGATATCCTTTGTGGATAGTGATGGAGAAGCTTATCTACAATATCTTACAGTCACTCCCCCACTACTTCAATGATCCAGGGAGCCATAGCATGGGGAAACTGACTATGAGACAGGACATGCTCAGATATCCATAGGACAGGCACCTGATAGATTTTATGAAGGTGGGAGCACATCATTATATTCAGAGGATGTACCATGATACTAGTATCACTTCAAGAGGAAGTGTTGAGGGAGTTCTACACTTCCCCTCTAGAGGTACATCCTGGAGTGGCGAATATGTACCAGGACCTTAGACAACACTTGTGGCCAGGTATGAAGAAGTCAGTAGCTGAGTTTGTCTCATGATGCCTCACTTGTCAGCAAGTGAAGGTGGAGCACCAGGTACCAGCAGGCTTTGTACATCCATTAGAGGTCCCAGAGTGGAAGTGGGATGGAATATCCATGGACTTCGTGACGGTTCTTCCACGTACATCCAGGATTCACGACTCGATTTGGGTGATCGTTGACCGACTCACCAAGTCGGCCCACATCCTACCAATCAGAGATCAGGGGTCAGTTGAGAGCTTGAGACGCCTCTATTTACAAAAGATTGTGTTTTTTCATGGAGTACCTTCTTCTATTGTCTCCAATATTGATGCACGGTTTACTTCTAGGCTATGGAAGGGGTTGCGGGAGGCTTTCAGGACGTAACTACATCTGAGCACGACCTTCCATCCTCAAACAGATGGCTGGAAAGAGTGGACCATCCCAACCCTCGAGGACATGCTCTGCGCTTGTGTCCTTGTCTTTGGTCACAGCTTAGAGGATCACTTACCTTTGGTGGAGTTTTCCTACAACAACAGATATCACTCTATCATAGGGATGGAACCTTTCGAAGCATTGTACGGGTGACCTTGCAATTCACCTTTGTGCTGGACAGACCCTGGGGAGTCCACACTGGTGGGACCAGAGATGGTGCGAGCAACCACCAAGAAGGATTAGAGCATCCAGGAGTGTATGAATACTTCATAGAGTAGGCAGATGTCATATGCTAATAGGAAACGGAGGCCTTAGGAGATCGAGGATGGAGACCACGTCTTTCTACGGGTCTCACCTCATTGAGGTCTATGGAAATTGGTCGAGGCAGCAAGTTATCATCGTGATTCATCATACCTTTAGAGGTCCTCGGCTGAGTTGGCGAGGTGGCTTATCGCATAGCTCTTCCACCTTAGTTGCACCGGGTGCATGACATCTTCCACGTATCTCAGCTGAGGAGATATGTGCATGACCCATCCCACATCATCATCCATGGGGAGACGGACATCGATGATTGGGAGACATTCACGGATGTTCTAGTGGATATTGAGGATTGATAGGAGTGGGTCCTACGTGGACGATCGATACCTCTAGTGTGCATATGCTGGTAGCACGGGAACCTCCAGGAGAGAACATGGGAGTGGGAGGCTCAGATGCTTGCTCAGTACCCTCATTTTTTCCCCAAGTTTGATTTGTAGCTTACGGGGAAGTAAAGCACTGAGGTGGGGAGAATGAAAAGACTTGGAATTTCGGTGTAATTTTTTTTAAATACAACGGATTTTTGAGAGTCTGCAAAAATTTATGGCACTCTATTTCGAGGCCCGGCATGCCTCGAATCAATTTCTGAAGTTCAGTTCATGTATGTTCAGCAAACGTGCGAGCGGGATTTTATAACTTTTGAACTGGTGCTCAAAACTGAAATCTGAGGGCACATTTGACCTTGTAGCACCGATATTCACATTAGAAGAATTTTGTCTTGGTGGCAGTTGGTTGAGAATGAAAGTTATTTTTTGGAGTTTTTATGAATAAAATAAAATTAAATAAGTGTGTAGCTTATTTTTTTTATTTGGTGGTTGAAACCTCCAATAGGAGGTAAGAGGAGGGGGCCACCACACCATAACCTCCAATGAGAGGTTATTGTGGTGGGGCCCACCCGAGGTTTAAACACATATTGTCAATTAATGAGGTTGGGACCACCCGAGGATGAAACCCTAGAACTCCGCATTTATGGAGCTACCACCCATTAAACCACATGAACTCCCTTAATTAATTTGTGCCTACACACAAGAATAAATTAAGTGGAGCCCCCCCTTTAATTAATTTTCTATTTTAATTCATGACAAACATTAAAATAATGGATATCTATTATTCCATTTTGTTGGCAACATTCTTTTTGTGGAATGGAGGAAGAGGAGAGCTAGGGAGAACCATCCACCCAACAAAGAACGCGAAGAACACCGGCGATGATTCTTCCTAGGTCTTCTACCCGAGACACTTTCTGATGAATGAGCTTGAAATTGGGAGAGTGTGATGAACATGGTGAACGATGAATCGACTTTCGATTTCCACAACATTGTCAACAAACAACAATACGAGGTAGGGGTTTTTTTATGATTTTGATTTCGAAATTTTTCCATTCTATGTCATTCATTCATGGGTAATGTTTTTCCAATTGATATCACCATAACATGGAGGAATCGGACCACAAGAACTCATCCCGACCCTCCCCTTTCATTTTTCCTCGTTTGATGAGTACCATGGCGAAGCAACGACAGCCGGAATCGAACCGGCCACGGAGAAACTGGTGGCGCAAGGCCGCCAGGTCACCGGACGGAAGCGGCACCGTCGTGTCACGCGGAAGAAAGGGTCGCGACCCGGCTGGGCCGCGACGGATGGGCATCGCGCCATCGCACCGCGTGGAGGAGGAGAGTCACGGCCAGGGTGGGCCTCGACTGAGGAGCAGTGGTGGCCAGTGTCGGGTTGGCCATCGGTGGGGCAGAGCACCTGGCTGCTCGGCCATCCGGGAAGAGCACGACCTCGCTGAGTCCCGCATGAGCTGGACTGGTGCCACCTGGTGCCGTTTGGGACTCCACTAGAATGGCTCATCCATTCAGGAGCCAGGGGCACTGACATCCCCCCTGGACGCAGCTGAGGCAGACCCCCCCCCCCCCCCGCTGGCCGTCGGGCCTTCTGGCCACGGGCCGTCGGGCCGCTGGGCCAGTCCTCGCTCGGGTCGGGCTGCCCCCTCGGGCCGTGTCGGACCCGCAGACCGGGCCGGGCCCATGTACCGGGTCGGACCCCGTTCCGGACCTGGACCCACTATGGCATGTTTTCACCTTTTTTCCCATAACTTGGGCTATGGGTGTCTGATCGATGAACCGTCTATGGCGACAGAAATATTGGAGGGAGACGGTTCTCTTTGAATACCTCACTTATGGATTGAAAAAATTTGGGGTACGTTCGAGTTGGTTTGAACCTAAGATCCAACCAGGCCCCTAGAACAGAAATGCCAATAACTCACAAACCAAGCGTCCACCTGATGCATCGTATATTGCATTGAGAACCCTATGACGAGGAGGACCTTTGAGATATATTTGCATGGGACGTTATGACAATTGGTGGAAATTACAATAGCATGTGGATCAGATCCTCCTCGATACGAGCGAGCGGAGTACGGAAACCCTGTAGCTGGCTGAATCCAAACGACTACTGAACTTTCAACACAGAGTGTTTCGACTAGCCCAGTGGGGATCCCCTCTGTGTGATGCAGCAGACCCATAGTGGGGAGCACCTCTATGTGACACGTCAGACCCACGATACTCAATAGGAGGAGTACATCAGCAGGCTATGAGGGGGATCGACTCTGTGTGACGCGGTTGACCTACAGTGGGGATCGCCTCTGTGTGACACAGAAGCCCCATAATACTTGAAAGTAGTACTACAGTAGTCCAGGATAGTGAGAAGATCCTCTTTGTGATGCGGTAGGCCCACAGTACTCTATAGAGGAGGAGTGCACCAGCATCCGAGGATTCGAATGTTAAACTGGGAGTGTTACATGTTACCTCCCTTAGAATAAAATCCTTGTTTTTAGCTGAGTCAATGACTTTTGTGGTTTCCTCATGATTGAGATGGGATTCTAGATAAATTAGGTATATGTATGGGTATATAACCAATTAATGGTTATTCGTTGATTTCATACTTTGTGTTCTATCCATGTTGTATTTTGTGAGACCATGAGGTTCTCGAGGTCCCTACGGAGTATCATTATACTCACCCCTACCAGGGCTATGTCCACACCTCATTGTGTTGGTTACAGATGATAACAGCTTTGAATGAGGCAAAGAGTAGCAGGAATATATGGTACTTGAAGGTGGACCACTCGGCGTGATGTTACACGGAGAATACTGACAAATGTGGAGTGCTGAGGAGGTCATTTGTACCTACCCTTAAGGAAGGAACCCCGGAGGACAACCCAGTAGCTGCTTACTTTTCTTTAGTTGTACTTTCTATCAGTTCTAATGTTACTTTTCCGTTACCTTGTACTTTACTGTTGGGCTTGTATTTCTAGCCCCACTTTACTTTACAGCACTCCTTTTCATATATAGTTTTTACAGTGTTTGTTCCTATTGTACTCTGGTTTTGTGTGTATACTATTTTTAATGGCAATGCCTTCCCAGCTTAGGGATTTCTGCCTTTGGTGCTAGTAGCGAGCCCTTGGACTATGGAAGGCGGGCTTGGGGTAGTCACAGTATGGGACCCAAGGACAGGTCGTGACATGATTTGATTTGTATAAATATATGGTTTTTAAAAATCAAATTGACAATGAAAAAATTAGTGATTGAATTGACTAGTAGGATTTTACCCTATAAATCTAATTTATCATAGCTTCTATGGGAGATAAAAATATTGGTCTTTACCATTGACCAATCACAATCTGAGATTCAATAACTTAATCACAATTGAAACTCTTTATGGGATAATTTAAATTTTCTTTAGATCACAACCCAATCCATGTATGTCAAACCACTCCATAAAAGTATCATTATCATTGATAATATAAAAGTATCATCTTCACCATCACACATCTTACCCTTAGAGAATAAAAATGTATTTTGAGTGTTTTTTGGGTAATATTAACATTCAATTTTGGAATCTATTTTGATGAATTAAAATATTTTTGAGTTAAATATTATTGTATCAAAATATTATTATTAAACAATGTTTATTAAATATAAATGATCATATTTTTTTAATTCTAATCTAATATTTATATGGCTTTGAAAACTATTATTGTTAGAAAAGCCAACATTTCCTAATAAATGTAGATTATCATATTAAAAATGAAAAATAATATATATAGAAAATTAATTAGATAAAATAAATATAATTTATTGAATAATAATTTCAAAATTATCCAATGTTAAATTATCATTAATTTTTTGAGACAATTGATTATTTAGGTAAAAATTAATTACGATATAAATATATGTTGTGTATTATGACATAATTATTCACAAATGTGATGTTATAAATACAATAAATGGTATATATGAACCAATAAATGTTTACCATTTAAAATTATCAGATATTATGTTTATTTTGTTAATTTTGTAAAGCAGTTATGAATCCCCGAAAACCTATATTATCTTTTAAGGTTTTAAAATAATTTATTTAAGCACGTGAATGACTTATGCATCACTAAGGTTATTATTTGAATATAAATTGGACATATCCTTATAAATTAATTAATACCAATAATATTTAGATGAAACCATGTTAAAAACCCATGGGAATGTTTTTGTTTTTCATTACATTATTACATGGAGTACAAAACCTATGACTATGAAATAATAAAGAACTCCTCTCTCATTTCCTATATAAACACACTCAAACACTGATTTATATTCACTAAAAAAACATAGGGAACATAATTACTCTTACCTACCATTTTTATAGTACTCCAAAGGTTCTCCCAACAATTCATGAAGATTCTCCCAATAATTTTGAATCACCCTCTCAAGGTATGGGATCATCTTAGTATCCCCTTTATTCAAGTATCTTATTTATCTTACGTATTTTTATTCTATTCCATATTCATGGTATATATTATAACATATCAAATTATAGTAAATTTTATTTCTAAATTATTATATTCCCATTTTACACTCATCAAAACCTTCAAAAACCATCTATATAGCCCAATTATGTTGCAGAAATTGCATCGTGGTTTTCCTTGCAAAATAATTGTGTAGTGAATAACCATAACCATTTAATAACAAGGTTATTAACCATTATTAAATAATAATTATTTTATTTGGGGCATAAATGAATGGATTTAACACTCCATGATCTTGGAATAAATTCTTATGAAAAAAATACTCAATGTTTTAGGATCTATGTGGAACTCTTAAAAATGAGAATAAAATGAAAGTGACTGGTGAGACTGAATTATATAGCACTCCAATGCATTAGGTAAAGTTTTAGTCTCATGATATATTATGAAATTTATTAGTGAGTGAACCTAATTTATGATTGCAATTTTTATATCATTATTTTTAACAGTTATCCTTGACATATGCTTATGGTACACTCTCTTTGTTGTTGCCCAATTTCATATGTTGCCTTCCTGATTATCTTCCTGTATCATCACTTAATTTTAATTTTTATGATTATCTACCCTTTTATATCGAATTGGTATTCCTATTTTTGAAAAAATATTAAATTAGTCATTTTATTCAATTTTTATTACCTTACCATACTTTATAGATCATCCCTTTATTATGTATATCCCAAGGTTATCCCATAAAGTTTTATAGTCAATGAAATTTTTTGACCATGTTAAGGAATTTGTCAATAATGGTGATGTATTACATATTTTAATTTGTGATGTAATATATATAACTCAAAAATAAACTAGACTTGTCAATCTTCATTGTTGTAATTTGTGTAATATTATATAATAACTCTTTAATTAATTTATTACAGAGAGTAGGGTTGTTATATACTTTTATAGTTTGTGTATCTTTTATGTGATGTTAATGGTATTTAAAAGGGGGTTTCTATTTACAATGAACAATAATATAAAGCGTATTCTAGGGACTAGACCCCACAATTGGCTCCCCGTACCAAAACCCCCTCGCCACACAAGCCGCCTATGGGGGCAATGTTTATGGTATTAATTATTATTTCTTTTTTATGATTATTTTGATTTTACGATTTGTTTTACTCTAGTACCGAGGTTATTGTATCCCCACAATATCTGGTAGACCCTCACCACTTTTCAGAAGACTCTGCAGTATGGGGATTCATGCTTGTGGTCATGTGGTGAACCAGCTCGGGTAAAAAGATATCATCGAACCCAGGAATGGATGTTACTTATGATCATATTATTACATCCAACATCATTATCATGATAGATTATTATGATTAATATTTAAGGATGATTCTATGAAAACGGTTTCTTTCACATAGGTTCAATATATTATGATGAAATATTTAAGAAACTCATTTCTTTCCATTAATTATGATATAATAATGTGTTGTAATGTTTATAAATCCCATTTCCATCCATTGGTATATGAAATTATGAGTTTTTGAATGATTAATGATATTTTGAACACAAATGAATGCTTTAAATTATGTGACAAGTGGTCCTTGAATTATATTTCCCTGAATTTATTTGTAAAAAATTATATACCAAATGATAAAATGGAATACGATAGTGATTAAGCCAAGATAACAATGGGACATTATCCACTCTAATAGTTTAAGATTAAACCATGATTAATGAAATGATATACTGGGTATTGAACACAATCAATTATAGTATATTTATCATTGATCCTTGAAGAATAAAAAAAATTATACTTATGTGTTTTCTTAAAACTTATGACTTGTGTTAATGAAATTTTCTCGTGGAACATTATTTATTATTTGAGTCTCTACACTCTTATAAAAGGGGATATTATTATGTGAAATTATTATTAAATGATTAATTATTAACAATAATTTAATTCTTAGGTAAAAAATTATTCAATTTCAACCATGTTCTAAATCTAATAGGATTATTCTCACTTATGATCATTTATTTATATCTAGTTATCCACTTATTTATCATTTTAGCTCATAGATTCTTGAGTTTTAATTTATAATTGGAAATTAGTAATGGTATTTAGTATGAAATTTATAATGTATACTATAAGAGAATAATTTGGTGAGTTATATTGAATTTGGTTCAGGTGTTATATTGATGATGTATTTATAATGCAAATAAAAAAACCATTATGGTCATCATGAATATATTATTGAGAAACTTTTAGAATAAAAATATATAATGATGTATTATTTGGATATGTTATTATTGTGTCTCCTCACATTCACATGAAATGACACTATTTAATTAAATAATCATAAGAAAACATACTGTACAATAACATCCCCCATGAGGTATCAATTCTGAATAGTCATCCATTACTAGGGGCTAATAAAGGGAATCACACAGTTTAAAAAATAGTCTAAAATGGTCAAAGTGGGCATTTAAAGTATATGACTGGTAAACCATGATTTTTCACACCATTAGTAAATCAATTTAATTCAAATTGAAAATATCTATATTCCTAAGAATTAATTAAAATTCTAAAACATCTTATTTTGTTCAACATTCCTCAATAACGGACACCTTTATCATTCCACATACCAAAATAGTGTAAAATTATTAATATATTAAATTATTTTTGAAATAAGACTCATATTACTTTCTAAAAGCACATGAAATCTAAATAATTTTTGTGATAATGGAGAAACCCCATAACTAACCCTTCATTAAATTGTATTCCACCCTAAAACATTATGTAAATTTTAATATCTAACACATTTATATTTTTTTTTTAAAAAGTAATTAAAAGAATCAGTCAATCTTTTAGATGCAATTTAAAGCTAATTGAAAAAAACGAATTTCTATTAATCAAGCTGAATCATTATAAAACTATTTAAAACATATAACCAATTATTAATAACACAAAAATAAAAAATTTCACACTTCTCATAATATATACTATCAAATAACCCAATTTTAAACTAACCAAAAACCATATATGTGGATATTGATCCCCATTAGCATTCTTGGTAGACATCAAAACCATGGTAAAAGTATATGAGAGGGATTTTTATGTATTATTATGGGAAATAAAGATCAAGATAGAGATAAAAATCATGAAATTAGAGGAGGATATAATCAAAATTATAGGGGGAAGAGAGGTGGTTCTCCCCATCATAGACCATAGGTCAGTTGAGAAATTCAGATCGAATGAGGTTCCAAAAACATGAAACATAAGTAGAGAAAATAGTGTAATTTTGACCTTAAATTATATATGTATAGGATTAATATTTAGTTCATAATATTTCCCAATCCATGAAATAAATATCATGATAGAACTGTCATATATTCAGATTGTGGTATGCTTTCCTCCCATAGTTTGTCCCAATAACGTGTATGTTATATACCAAAACCTCAAGCCCTAGATAACTCAAATGATTTCCAATGAAACTAAAATGGTTTGATCTATATTTTATAGAACCCATGTATCAAAAACCATTATATTAAAAAATATATTATATAGGACCCTTATACCAGGAATTGAGAAGTTGTGCACTAGAATATATGGAAAATCCATGTAGTAGAAGAAACATTCTCAAATTTCTATAATAAGAAAATATATAAAAACAATTATTAACCAAAATTATGATAAAATAATATGAAATAATAAATAGATGTCACATATTTCTATCATAATTCTCCTAAAAAACCCACATTCTATTTTTATAATTTCATTAATAAATGATGAATCAAGATAAGACAAGAGACCTCAAAAACTTATAAAAGAGGTGTTAGGGTTGAGGAAAAACACATATGGATCATAAAAGTTGGAAACTACCTCACATTATCATTTCCTTTTTAGATGTAGGATTAATTTTAAAACAGTGAAGAACATCTCAAATAATGAATTAATTCATAATTTATAAACATATAGCTTTATAAAATAGTAGTCACACTCTAAAACTATCCACTATTTTGAAATCATCTAATGATTATTTGGAAAAATGAAAAACCTATTAAGAAAACAATAAAAATATTGTCTCATAAAGTAACTTTAGATTTTATAATTTCCTCCAATATTACCACAATGCACCATCAAACACATCCATGCTCAAATACATATATGAGTATACTATTAGAAATATAGAAATGATCACCAAAATATAGTTACATAAATTCATTACATACAATGTCAATAAAAATGAGGAAAAATTTTTGTAAACAAGCTAGAACAAGAAAATCACATGTGTTTATACCTTAGGAAAAACTAATAGGAGGGGAGATATTGGAGCTCATATCTAGGTCAAGATCACATGATAAAAGTAATAATTTCTAAACTTAATTAGGTAGTGCATAGTATCAACTGGTCCCTTGTCTATCCTTATCACAACAAACATACACACCCACGACTAATCGATATACTATTCATAAATAATGCACTATTAAAAGTAACACACAAAAACCTCACAACATAAAATAATGCATTGAGGAAAAAATACAAACATGAAAAAAAATCAACACATTAGGTAAAAGGATACAAAAGGTAATTTTGAAATACAACTATAAATGTCATCCTGATGACCCTAATCGACTCTGAAATTATGATCATTGATTCTAAAATAAAAAATAACCTTATTCTAGATATCACCAAAGATCGTTATAAAATTTAAAACTCACCAGTTTCTTAATGTTAATATTGACTCTTCAAAAACTCCAAAAAGTCCTAGTATAAAGTTAGAAAAGGGTGATAGTGAATTATGATGACCAAAAATAATAACGATTAAGGATCCACCAATATATTAATATTTTAGGAAAATCTAACCGATATAATAATCACACTCAAATAAGAAGAGGTTTCAACCAAATTCTTATCCTTATAAATTAAAATGTTATTTTATCTCTAGAAATTTTCAAGGAAGGGACAGTAAAATAAATTGATTTTTTTTAGAAAATTATTGTTTCTCAAAAAAACTGAAATATATGTATAAATACTATGAGGAAAAATCAATAAAAACAAACATCTTTGAAAAAAATCCATTTTATTCAATCATTCCTCCATTCTCAATGATTTTTAAATTAAAATTTTAATAATAAATAATTAGAGAATATAAACAAAATATATTTGCTATAACCTCAAAAATTCATTTATATTATTTTAAAATAATTCCACCAACACTAATTAAAAAAAAGGTCATAAATTAATCAATTTTAAATTATTTGAGTTGGTAAAACATAAATTTAATTAAAATTATAAAACTTAATGTTAAAAATGATGATACAATACTAAATAATCCTTTCTAATTAAAATGAAAAAATTAAAAATAAAATTGAATGGTGAATTGAAACATTATAAAAAAAATTCAAAATTAATCAAAATTCTTTTGTTTATTTCCCAAAACATTATTATGAATTCAAAGGATCAATTAATTATATATTTTAATTAGATTTTTCTTTCAAAACATTAATCAATTATTTTACAATAAAAATCACAAATAATAGTGAATATCATATTAATCAAATAATCAACCAGTAGTATAAATTTACCAAAACAATACTCAAAATCAACCGTAAACTAATGGTAGAAAAAATTAGGGTCCATTCAAATAGAATGGGTGGTAAAACATAAAATTCTAGGAAAAAATGATCTAGGAATTTGTTTGTGTTTTGGGTTATCCCACCATGATACAACCATGGATTATCCATTGCATTTGATATAGAACCATTTCTCTAGGGTCTATATGTTTCTCCAAATGATATGATAAAAACATAATCCTTTTATTATTTAACCATTTTCCCTGCAATTCTCTGTGTGAATCCAAAAATCACACATACTCTAAATGGGGATCAAAATATCAAAATAAAAACATCAATAATATTAATAAACATTAAATTAATGATCTATATTTGAACAACCCATGAAATCTTAATGATGTGGGGGAGAATGGGATCAAGATCTGATCTAGATATGAATCTTATGATTGGATACAAATTTTAATTAACTAACCTATAAGGAAATGAAAGGAAACCAACATAGTCTATCACATAGCTCGAAGTTAATTCTAAATCCCCATGGGTAGGAAAAAAGTTCATGGGTATTGGGAATAGTGGATATGGAATTATTTCACCCTCATATAAGTTTCAAACATGGACATGATCCTATATCAAAATTCATACTTTCCTATCCAAAATATTGATTTTTATACTATAAAATGAAAATATATAAAAAATTAATAAATTAGTTAGGTTAGTTCATAACACAATATTAATAATATAATAATTATTAGTGAAAATAAATATGTAAATTGAATAACATCATCTATCCATAAAATATATACATGAAATAATAAAATGGGATATCAGAGTCTACATGGATGATAAATAATTATTCCAAAATAAAAAATAAAAAATACATCAACACAAAAAAACCATATCCTTATAGCCCTTTATCAATCACCATATCTTGATATTGATTATTAGACATATAACCCAAATACAACTCTTTAAATTACCAGATTATAGAATCTGAGAGAAAACATACAAGTTTTATAAACTGAATGGTGTATATATAGTGTGTTAAAAATCACCTATTGGGATTTCACTGATTATTTTGTTCTATTTCCATTTAAAGGGACATTACCTTAATTCTAGTTTGAAAATAAAAATAAAATAGTAAATCTAGTTCTGATATAAACCTTTTATAAAAAATTAAAACACACCACAAATTATTTTTTATAATAAAATAACACTATTATAATAAGTTATGTTATTCCATACATATAAATGATTAGATAAGACAATTTTATGACATTTTTTGAACGTATGACTAATCCATTTTTTCTCTTCCCAAAAAATTTCAAATTAACTGTTTTTATAAAAAATAATCCACATTCATTTTAAAAATACATTCTAATTAAAAGTCTTATTTAATTTCAATTTGATAAAAAAAATAAAACTATAAATTTTAATAGACAAAAATTAATCTAATAAAACAATATTCACAACAAAGAATTCATATAAATAAATGATTAAATATAATAATCAATGGTTATGGGATACAAAATATGTGTCAAAAAGGTTCCCCAAAGCAATCCTAAATGGGATCTACCATCATTAAAAACACAGAGGGATCTAACTATAATTTCATTGGATGTGGAATCATAAAAAACACACTACCTATGGGAAACCTAATAAAACATGGAAAATAAAAATCATTGAGGATTTTTTTAAGGAAGCTATCCTCTAAGAACTAACATATAAGTGTTACATGTATTTGGTTCCTCTATTATCTACTTAGGTTACTGTGATATGAAAAATTGGGGGTCAAAAAGGGGAATGCACAATTATCATCATATTAAAATTTATATATAATAGTAAATAAATATCATATCCCACCTATAACTCCTTAACATGAAACAACACCTTTCAATAGATTAATTACCAGAAAATATATATCTCTATAAATAGCCCACATTTAATCTCAAACTATAATTTGAACCAAATAATCTAGATGAACTATGGGACTCAAAAATTTGAGACAAACTAGTTAAAAAATTCTAAATTGGACAATAAAAATATTATTAAGGTCAAAAAATGAATCAAACCATTTAAAACATCATTTCAAATATCATTTTCCATTCTATCGTATTTAATTTTATTTTTACATACTAAATATAAGCAAACCCACATAGATTATCATCCTATTATTTCCATAAGGCCATTTTTGTGTAAAAAAACAATATAATTTCAATTAAATTTAAAATATTCATAATTATAAATATTAAAACACAAATAATTTAAATCATAATATAGGACATAAAGGAAATCCAAAACCCCTATAATGAAAAGTGATACCACCTTGAAAATTTTACTGAAATTCTAACAACTAGAAAATATTAAATTAATTTCTCAAAATAAAGAATTAGAAACCCTCATTTAATTATTTACATGGATTTTAAATGAAAAATAAATAAATAAAACCCTTTAATCCAAAATAATCATTCATGAAATATTCTAAAATGTGTCTCATGTGGTAGAAAATTCTCAATCGCAAATGGAAAAACCCTCTATATTCCCTAGAATTGTAAAAGTGACTTTTAAAATGGCACCAAACCCTACCCATTAATGAAAAAAAATTAGTGTTCCCAAGATGCATTTATACCCCGAAAATATTTATTAATATGTAAGAGGATGGAAAACCAATGGAAAAAAATTCTTAACAAATAAGAAAATATTTTAATCATGGGATGAAGCTATCAAAATTGAATAATAAATAGAGGTCTCACATTGAGTTTGAATCATGTGTGCATCGAGTACATGTAGAGTAACTATTTAAAAAGTATCTACGGTAATATATTTTGAGTTTTGGTATAAGTATAAAATTCATTTTAAACTGTTTTTTCATTAAGGTTGTTTTGTTTTATTAACAAACCTAATGGGGAATATTATTGAACATAAATCACTGACTGTGTTATTTATTGGTTTATCAGTTATTGTGATTGTAGAAAATTTTTTCTGAAAGTTTTGTATCTTTTTTTTTCAAATTTGTTATTTGAGTGTTAGTGATGATTATCAGTGTTTTCCATTTTTTATGTATTATATATATAAGATATTATATTTTTAGATTTTTACTAGAAAAAAGACTTGGGTGGATTAACAGAACCCATATCATTGTTTTCTTTAATATATTATAGCACATTAAGATGTATGCAGTGACTATAGAGGGAGTGGATTGTAGGGAATTTGTAAGGAAAATTTATTTTTCACACAGAGATTTCATGAAATATAAAAAAAAATTGGATACGATGGAGGGGAAAAGATGTTATAACACTTATTTTATGGATTGGAGGTACTATTTTTTGTCACTTAAAATGGTATTTGATCAATGTGTAGCTCTGTATGAGTAATATTCATATTTGAGTTTTATGTTTTCTCTCTATTTATCGCATCAAGGTGGTGATTCAAGGGCCTTTTTTATGGAATTTGATATTATGTGGTTTATTTTGGATTATCAGTATTTTGTGATGTTTTTGAAAAGGGAATAAATAGATCTTATTGATTAGTATAGTTCAAAAATTTATTTTTAATATAAGGAAACATAATTATTTAACATAGAAGAGTTAAAAATTATTAGAAAAATATCATATAAATAAAATTTTGATAATTCATAATTTTATTTGCAATGTGAAAGGGAGGTTGCAAAAGTGGGAGTTCACAATATAGGTTTGGTTCATGAATTGTGGTGGAGTTTTCATAGGAAGTACATTCCATGAAGAATAAACAATAAGTTATTCACAAGTCGTTCATAATGAAAGATTAATTCACATGTAATGGGTAGTTTTTATGAGGTGTCATCTTCATAGTATTAATTCATGGTGTATAGTATTGTTCTATGAACATATATAATGGAGGAGAAAAATATCCATTGGATGTTTCATTGAATAAACCACTAAAACATAAAATGGATTTAATCAATCAAGTGAAAAAGTGCATCATGGAACTTTCAGATATTTCTAGGCGAATTCTTTCCTAATTATATATAAGTAAATATACTTCTATTAGAGTAGTTTATTCACATAATTTGAGAGAACATTGAGTTTTTGTCAGTTAGTGGTTAAAAACTAGGGTGATTTTGATTCCACTATAAACAATATAACAACATTATAATTTATATATTCTAAAAAATAGGAAAATTTATGTTTAATTCTTAATGGATTTTAAAAGGTTGGGTGAACCATAGGAAATTTTTCAATCATCTACATTCATTCATTTCTTATTGTTATTTATGATACAATGAAAATAGAGGTTTTTTCTTAATAATTTAGAAATAACCTAAAGGAATTTTTTTAGTTCCTCAAATTCAGATTTATTCCCCTTCTCTAGGTATTTTTCATAGTGGGGTCATAAACAGGGATGTTCAGGGAAACAACCACAAACACAAATTATTTTTGGTTAGTTAGGTGAAACGACTCCGTAGGGTTTTATCAAATCATATGGAAATATAATTATGAGAAAATTTTACACATGTTGAAGATAAATAGATCACAAAAAAGTAAAATTTCTTTAAAATTTATAAATTTTATAATATTAATTCAACATGATACCATCTTAAAAAATTAATATAGCATAAGACAACCCCTCCTTCAACATAAAAAAATCCAAGAAAAACATTAAAATTTTATTATTAAATGTCACCACATAACAATTTCTATATTTACTATTTTATTAACCAAAATAAAATAACTAGGTCATTCAATTCATTATATAATAAAAATCCTTTCCGTAGAAATTATTTTGTTATAAGACATCCACTACCCTTTCATTTGAATCAATGCTAATTAAAATATGTCTCACGGTTTATGTAATCAAATCCCACACCCACTATCATTTTAATCATTACCAAAAATAATTTATTAAAATGAAACTACAATACCATCCCTTTAAAATACCACCAACCATAACACACGATATCTCAAAAGAAATTACAATTTCCACCATTATAACTACAAAACCATAAAATTTTTACTCACATTAATCCCTAAAATAATATCCATTTCTTATAAATATCCATCAAATTTTCCATTTCAAAAACCATACATCAGAATGGTGTTCATTTAATACTATCCAAAAAATGAGTTTCATGAATCATTGAAACAACCCAAATCCTGGGAAACCAATACATCTCCCCAATCCCATTGACCACAAAGTTGGCACAATAATTCGATCAACTTAAATCAACTAATTATTGTAAGAACTAATATCTAAAAATCCTTTTTTATAATATATATTCATATTAAATATAATATTTTTTTCTTGTGTTATAACATAATATTTATATATCACCCGACATGTTATGTCCCATCATTATGTAATTATGAATTTTAAAAAGGTGATTCAAGGAGATAAATCGTATTAATGTAATGTATGGAACAAAATTAATAATAAATATAGTAAAAAATAACAAAAATCCACCCGTCAATAAATATATACCATTGAATCTTATAAATGAATTTGAATCACCCTTACAAATTTTATTTCATTACTCCAATGTGATATCATCATTATTTAAATTCATACCATCTAATAATGGAAATAAATAAATAAAAACCCTCTATTTTTTGCATAAAAAATACATAATTCTTGAATCATATACCATAATAAAAACTCAACAAATAGGTGTACTAGAAAAATTAATGGGATGATAACATATCCAATATAATTTGGGAGAATCGTCATATTACAATAACAAAACAATTCCCATTAACCACTAATCCCAAAAATTCTATTTCTAAACAACAACATAATTCATAGAAATCCATTAATGATGAGAAAGGTAGAAACCTGTAAAAGGGGTATAGAAACTCACATTATAATACAAATAGTTGATCTATGGAAGTCAAGGGCCAAAAGATGCAAAAGGGGACATTATGTTCTATATGGTTTAATCTCTAGAAAACTATACATTGGGGAAGATGAATAAAAATAGAATATTTTTAGGAATCTTTATTTATACTAAAAGTGAAATTTATGGAATCAAAAATAGACATATCATCGTCGCATAGTGAATAGGTATAAGTCAACTAATCCCCTTGATATATTTAAATAAATCTTTTATCACCACCAATATATTCACAACCCACCAATGTAATTAATATTGTTTAAGATATTACATGCCTCAAAAAAGTATCCATTATATGATGAAACCCCCAATTTAGAACCATGAAATTATCACCCAAGTGATTCTAACTACTAAATCGATGGTTATGACCCAATTTAAATTAAAGGGAAATTAAAATAGTAAATTTAAACTCACTAATATCATAACACCTTCATATATTTTGGTTGTATAAAATCTATAATTGTAATAATAAGAGTAATAAAACTCATTTATAAGTGTTATATCAAAATTGAATGGTTTCATACATTCCCAAAATTTTGATACAAAGACATTAAAATATGAACCTTCAGATCATGCCACAACCCAACTTTCCTCCTTGGAATAGAGAAAATTCTATTGATCATAGCGTACACAGTAGTTTCATGACACATCCATGTGCCACTATAATCCTCTCACCAAACCTTTGATTATGTGACACTTGCCTCTACACCATGATTCATCTTTGTTAGTAATAATATATTAAAAAACACCACCTTCCTTCCTCCAATATACTCAGGAAACCTTCAATACATGAAATAACAAATGTAATGGTCCAGGAAGGTCTGGTGAATTAATAATGAATTTTATCTATTTTGTCAGGTGATCAACTACAACACAGTTGGAAATATTTTATTTATAATTATCTTGATTTAAAATGAAAAATATATATATAAATGTTCTCTTATTTCAATACCGATATGGGTAATGGATCTATCATCTAGTAAGGATTATAGTATTCATCCTTAACATTTGCAGATCATGAATCGAGGTTCATATGTTGTAATCACCGTCTTCATGTTATTTCACCTGAAATGATTCTTGATATCTATATATATATATATATTCTTCAATGTTAAAGATAGAAAATGATCTATGTTCATCATATATCAAAATATTCATGAATTCTAGTGTTTATGGGACAAAAAATCATTTTCTAGATTATATCAATCCATCATTATAAATATTGAATAATATAATATTCATTACCTTTTTCTATAGATATATACCCTCATTATATGCCTATTTTATCATCAAATAGATTTATGGATGAGAATTTATTTGGGATATATATGATTTTTTAACTTATCATAGGATTCCTATGAGCATTTGTCAAAAATCATTAAGTATTGAGTCACATTTAATCCATATCACAATTAATTTGGTAAAATATTTAATTATAATTGCATTATCCATTGTTTATCTTCATAATTTTTTAATTTATTACATATTCATTTTCCTTAATCGACATAAATCAACTCAATTAGAAAATCTTTAACACTGTCTATGTGAAGGTATAAATGTTTTTATTGTGATCAGTAAATATTTTTTTACTTTTAATCATAGAGAAAATTCCATAATAACATTACAAAAAATATAATTATATCTAGTTTAAAAGGTTTCATAATGAAAATATTCTTAGGAAAACTAAATTGAGGTGTGGTATAGGCTTCTACTATTAAATATTTGTAGAATGAACCATCCATATTAATTTTTAAATATTTCAATATATATCAAAGATCCATCATTAATATATATGGTGGGAGATTATAGGTGTGGCGACAAAAATTCTTTTATGCTCCATGAAAATATAATGAAATTAATTTCTGAAAAGGAACATGGATCCATTATGAGTGAACATGGGTAGTGGACTTATCAACCATGATAATTTTTTCATAAATAATCAATAATAAAAATTCAATAATATAAAACTATTTATCATTTACAAAATCCTTATTTTAAGACAATCATTACTCACCTCTACCTATAAAGGATCTACATATGTACAATATCTAGTGATTACCTGAAAAAACATGATATATCTGGTATCAAAAATTCACACTTAAATATTTTGAATTTTGTTCATCCAATAAGAGTTTCATTAATATGATAATCAAATGAAATCTATTTTCTTCCATTAACTATTAATATATTATTATTTAGACATTAGTTAACACAAAAAATTATTAAGGTAATCCCTATTGAAACTATTCATTAAATTCATTAAGATAACATGGGAATTAGTATATTCAAATTTCAACGCTATGAATTTACTATTAAAACATATTGTATGAATTGTTGATTTAGATATGTTATCTATTTTTTCCCTTATATGATGATATTATGATAATGATCCCAATACACCCAAATATATAGGAGTGAATTAGTCATTTCACTTCATGCTATCTTCTACATTTTTATCATTTTAAAAATAACACATCAAGACAATCAATAATCAGGAAATCATAATATCTAGTTTCTAAAATTAAATATGTGTAAAAGGATATGTTCCTTGGTTATTGTTAAATGTATAATCAAAGGTGTATACTATCTTCAATTTTTGATACACGAGGGGATAAAAACTCACTATATATAGTTTAAATATTTTATAAACACACGCTTCTAATATTATTGGATCTCCTTTATCTTATCATTCTATAATAATATATAAAATAAGAAATATAAAAAAAACAGGACATCATTATCTCTCTATTATTCTTTAAAAATGATCAACACCATTAAATAAAAGGTGTTGTTTTTGTGATTTTTTTATTCCTTCTGTTTTTATATTTAATAAATCTTATCACAATATCCTATATGATCTTTTATTTTCAATTTAATTCATTTATATTTCTATTTTTCCTTCTTCTTATCGATCTTACCCAAAATGAATAATTCATCTCTCCAAATCATGCACCGTGATTTTTCAACTCATAAGCCAATGATTGGATTTTCCATAAGCCTATTAATCACTAATTATGTCATCCAATACAACAAAACCCAAATAAATCTTTCATTTATTGTGCTGAAAATTCTTTTTAAAAAAAACACTTTTCGGTTAAGTGAGAACCGAACAAGAAAAACAAGGTGAGACAGCATGTCCAAGGGGATCCATCATTGAAGATACTAACCAGTCAAAACCAAACAAACACAAACGAAAAACAGAGGTAGAAGCTTAACATCATTGGAGCCATCCAAGGAAGATGACCGATGGAGAGGGCTTCATCGATTGAACTCCGGAACGAGGGACCACGAGATGACTGACTACCATGAACAATGCCATCAAACAGAAGCACCTAAAGTGTTCTGCCTTAAAATCCACCAACACCATCCAAAACATCATGAAATCTAACATGGCCAAAATGGAGTCATGCGCACAAGAGCGTGACGCAATGGCAGTGGAAACCAAGAACATAAAAAACAATTAAGGGGAAGGAACCATGACAGCCTCCGGCACCACAAACTGAACCAGGGCGAACAACCGTCGTTCATGCATGCGCCTTTGAGCGATCAACACCGCGGTATCCCACGAAAGCAAGGCGTTGATCCTGTAAAACAGAGGGTGCCAAAAAGCGCCAAAGTGAGGGCGCAAAAGAGCATCATATAGAGAGATGTAGGCGTCCGGTAGTACATCGCCGGCAGAGAGCGAGAGGCTGCGAGGATGCTTCCTTCTGGTGACTACGAGCAAGCCGTCGACGTTAGCCGTCGACGCGGGGATCGGGAGGGCGATGTGGCATCGGACCCGGGAGGCCAACTCGCGGCGGCGGGATCCAGGACGTTGTCGGAAACCGGAGGGGCTCCTCACGGCTGCGGGATCAGGGAGGGCGACGAAGCTTCAGACCTGGGAGGGTGAAACGCGGCGGAAGGGAGTCACGCGGCGGCGGATCCGGAAGCTCGACGGCAGTCCGCGGACGGGAGGCGCAGGTCCGGCGAAGGGCAGGGATTAGAAGCGGCATTGGGAAAGGCGGTGCTGGGGAGGCAGAAACCCTAGGCCGCTGCTCCCATGCACTACATCGCGTGGAATCCAAACCCTTCATGTATTAAATCAAATGGTATTTGATAAATTTACCTTTATCATGGTCTGTCCTTATTTATCTATTTTTAATCATTTCTAGAAGCAGTCATATTTTTTATGATATCCTTCACTAGGGCATGACCCATTCCAACAAAACTATGCACACTGTCTTCCAAAAATTTTATTTAAATCACTAAAATATGAGGAAGGGGTGTCTAAAAATCATTGCAAGACTTTAAAACAAATATATTGTGGTCCACATCATTGTGGAATGAGTTATTTCTTCTTATAAAATCCATTATCAGTGAATTATTCATAGAAAAAACATCACTTGATATAGACACAATGTTATAGAGAGATCTTACTCTTCTCTTGATTGGATCAATCATGAACATTTTTCGCCATGTTTGCATCTATAAATAACTATTAATAAATAAATCTTCATAAGACACTTAACTGTGTGTATGATATTTCATACAATGATATATTGATTTAAATTTAATACAATGTATGAAAATATAATATAAATAAGGAAAAATATAATATGATCCAATTACCATATGTTTCAACCTATAAAAAAATACATGTGAACACTTCTTTCTATCTGAAACATCACACATTAAGTGATCCTTATGTTCACACCATCACATGATCCTAAAACTACCAAAACCATCATAGTATATCTCTATTCATCCCAAAAAAACTCCAAAATTTATCACACATAAAACAATAAAAACATAATTCAATTTAAAAAAATATTTGACATTATATCCCATAAATAAAACTTTCTACATAATTCCAACTATTCTATTAATACCCAATATGATAATTTAACAAATACATTGCCACATTCATATGAATATACCCCTAATGATAGTACCTACCTCATATAATGAAAATTAAACAACATTATCCATTACTAAATCTCGTTATGTAATAGAAAACGAAAACATTCAATTATCTAGAAATAATGATATATAATATCAAAAAATCACTAATCCTACATGATTCAATAATGGTTTTAGGATGTATGAGAAAAAAAATTTAAAATTTTATCCACATATTCAATTCAATCCATCAATAATTCTTTTATTTACAAATATGTTAATGAACCTACAATATTTTGAAAAATAAAAAAATATATACAATTTCAAAAACCAACAACATCAAATGAATCCTTATGTACATTAGGGAGTAGGGAGATTGAAAACCATATTTTGTTTAGGGTGGTCATTAAACAGCAAATTTCATGAGACTCATCTCAAAAAAAATTCTATAAATTTGTTTGGTGTTTATTTTAACATCATATTGATAAGTGCCCTTTATTAATTCTTCATCAGGGTTTCAACAAAGCTATCCTTAATGAAATGGTATTTTAACGCTCTATGATTCATTCCTGAATGATTTACTTTAATTTTTATCTACTCGATTTAAATATGATTCATAAAATGGACTATCATGACATCATCATAGTTTATTAAAAAAATTATAGTTTATATTTTATAAAAATAATGTGTGCACATTATACTATTAAGGAAATATAATATTCTTTAGTTATACTTATTGAAATCCTTTCTTATATATTGATAATTAATGTAATAAATTTTCTTCAAATATAATAGCCTTCTACACTCAAGTTGTTTCATTTTATAAGGTATTATTTCTTATATATAACTAAGTATTTAAAGAAATATATATCATTCACTATGTAATATACCAACCACCTTAACATGTTCTATGAATGTAAGTTATATTCTATTACACAACTAATCAGTTTTCTTCTAATGAAAATTGTTGAATGAGAACAAAACAACTTATTAAATAATATATTTTCTCTTGTTTTATTGGTATACAATAAGATTATAATCCTATTTAGTTAAAGTTTAGGATCCAATGATGTTTCTTCATTATATTTTATGATCTCGGTTCATAACAAAATTATTGAAGAACTGGGTTTTTTATCATGAAGCTCAATCATTTTATTATCACCATTACAAATTTTACTTGGGAAATAAATATTTATGACACCTTTTGACTAACATGTATCTTATGGGAAAATTTATGATTCGTGATCATCGATATTTTAATTTCCATGATCAATATCTATGAAAATACCTCTATCTATTTTTGTTTTATTCCTATAAATTTTGTTCACTCAGTATAGAATGTAACAATAAATTACTCATCCATGATCAATTTCAAATTATGGTTTTAACCAACTATCTCTCATCAACCATATTGTTTCTAATTGAGAAAAACATGGATGTGGTTCTTGTTTACAGTCATAGAAAGACATCATCATCCTATATCCCTTTAATTAAGCATCACTATTTATAAATCCCACATGATATTTCCATTAATACTAATTAATTGTGTATTTTATTGAAAATAACATCCTTTCATCTATCTTATTATTTAAAATTTGATCTAAATATCCACAAAAATAAATATTTTTATTCAAAAAAGTCAACAACCTAGGGTAAAGGATATATACACATAAATTCCTTTTAAATGATTGTATCCCTTTCAGAAAAAAATATAATTTATTTCAGATAAAAATTAAATGTGCATTATACTCATTTTTGAAAACCTATTTTATTCATATTTCATTATGATCTATTGGAATCTTACTAGCTACAATGCCTTGTTTTTTATCTCTTTAATATTACTCATAGTAAATGGCCTTAATCAAAGATTTTATATGTTGTGATTATTCAAATGACGATGCCTCTATATGAGACCACATATTATTATTCTATATATTTATCTCACTATGAGGTTGCGTCGATGTTTATTTATCCCTGATACTATATGGATCATTTATTCAAAAAAATTATACTTCTCTGTTGAGTCAATTGGTGACCCCTTTAAAACTTTCTACATCATCTTTGATATTCAATGAATTTTATATTAATGAATGAATGTGTTGGAAACCATTATTTGTATCAATTTATTCCCTATCAAAAAATATCTCACTCAAATATAATAATTATGATCATTTAACATCGTTTTCATTAAAAGTTATAAATAACTAATATATGTGATATTCATTATCCTCTTGTTGAATTACACATAGTTTATATTATATATGCAGTATCATAAAAATATATATTATTATGTTTCATCTCTATATTTATATTTATATTATTCCTTTTACACTATGTATCACAATCTACTACAAAATTTAACATACTTAAATATTTTCATTCATCCATGGCACATAACATTTGGATTCATATTCATTATACGTATTAGAAAATAATTATTTATTATGTAAAATACCACATTAATGACTTCTAAAAAATAATTATAAGATATGAATCTATGGAATTCCAATTTATTTTCATTTTTTTACCATTGTATTTCACCTATACCCCATAAATTTTATTGTAATGTTATATCATATGAGTTTTCAATCATAATTCTATATATGTCAAACAAAAAATTTACTTCAGTATATGTATAGTTAATTACATTATATGGCTATAAAAGATTGATTTTTCTCTCAATTTAATTATAATATATTATTACTTCTAGAAACTTGATAGAACACACTCATCTAAAATCATCCTAAAAATGTTGGATAAATTTCAATATTATGATAAAATAATTTTCATGTGGATTGATAAATTAGTTTGAATCAATTAAAGAATATTTATACTCCACATTTCATTTGCATGTAGGGATTTCTCCCCATTCCACCTCTCACACAAGCATCAGTGGTCTTCTCTCAATTTCAACACATATTTTGAATATTGATTGAATCATTAATGATTTAGAGAGCTTCCATTATTTGTTTGGTATATAATATCCAACCATCAATGGAAAAAGATATTTTCTTCCTCATGAATAATGATTCTTCTGTTATCTTCGAAATAAGAATTTTATAGATTGATGTTCATTAATATCCACTTACCAATGTGTTTCAGAATTTTCCATTGATAAAAAAACATAAAATTGACTGTGAAGTCAAGTAAAAAAGTTATAAGGTTGACTAATTATCAATACTATATATATATTACAATCCTCTTGAAATAATTTTTTAGTCCTTACCACATCTCAATGAATAACTGTATACCCACTACCATTTTTTATATATATTTCTTTGATAAATCGAACCATGTCAGTAAGAGGACCCTTCATATTCCTTAAGAGATTCATGATACTAACCTTGTGAGATGAAAAATAAATATCAAGCATCCATTTTATTTTATTTATTGGTTTCTTGAGTGAAATTTCATCTAAGATATCCTTCCCATTCATTGTATTTTTCTTTTAAAATACCCTAGTTTAGTTGAATTTAAATGCAGTCACTCACAGTTCACATTGACAAAGACTATAAGATCATATTATGTTAGATCCATTGAAAAACATTTAATGAAATATCATTTTGTTTTATAGAAAACACTAACTTTTAGTTTCAAATGGTGTTATTTGGAATCCTCCAGTTCATGTAATGTATGAATTTATGAGTAAATATACATTAAAGAAAATAATAACCATAGAAATAGATTTTTCAATGTGTTTTTTGGATATATTATCATAATATACTATTGATTTATATGAGAAAAACCTATATTGAATATATATACCTCCCTAACTAGGACATTATATATATATGATAGCTATAAATTTTTCATTGCATAATGATTAATTTTTTATCATTTATTCCCATATATTTAAATATAATTCTAGAGATTAGTTATTTTATTGATTATTCCATGGTGATATTTAGTTGTTAATATTTATTTCATTCTATTAATCATAAAAACAACTCCTCTTTCCATACATTCTTCAGAATAATGACTATAACAACCCTTTCCCACCACCCTAGACCTAATCTCACTTATGGTTTTCCCAATAGTTCATATATCTCTTCAACGACATTTTATTAGGTGTTTATTAGATAAAATGATTAATTGGTGATTGTTATATTCACCATAACCATTTTCTATCACCATATAATTCCTTGAAAAATATAAATCTTCCTTAATGAGATATTAAATCAAATTCATTATTTATTCTATATTAATAACAATATCAATAATGGTATTTTATTTCTCTATAATCTCAATATTGTAATCAATAAATTCTCCGAATTACGATAGAAAAAACTCTAGCTCATACACCACTAATTATAAAATAAAAATTTTAGAATTATATTAATCATTGAATTTTAATTATTCCTTTATTAAACCATAAATATTTTTTCTTAACTTTTACATTACACTCTTCATGTGTTCTTCCTCAGTATTAAAATTATAATATAATTTGGGTTAGTCTCTTAAACCAACTTTAGATTTATCTTTCACAATTATTTACTTTTTAAATTATTCCTTATCAAAAATATACTCTACCACACCATTCGCAATTTTACATACAAAATCATAAAAATCATGCATAAAAATAAAGCATTCAAGATGGAATCAATATCCACTTGTTTCTCTGATTGTGAATCTCATGTTATGGGAAAATCATTATTGTGTTCATAAAACAACATCATAAACTCCTCTTTAAAAAATAATTGACATATTACCAGGATATTCCAATCCTCTCAATAATTAATGAACTCCATTTGTAGTATAAATTCATACCACCATTGGCTTCACATTATCTTTCTCTATAACCAATGATGTAAACTAATCACAAATATCTATTGCATTACTTCTTGATTAATATATCTTGAGATTATATATGGAATTAAAGAATTATATTTTATTTTTTAGATTTATGTGCATTTCATATTCATATGAATTTCATATTAATATGATTTTCATTATTTTTTATTTTTTATATCATCTCCATGTAAAAAATCTTAATGATATAATACTTTAAGATCCAAAACATTAAGATTCTAAAGAGAATACAATCTTCTTAGATTATTCTTCAAAAATTTTATATATTTCATTTTGAAGTGTTTTTTTATAGATCCCTTGAAATCAATGAGATATATAAATAAATTATTAATATTTCATCCAGAAACATCTTTAAATAATAATATTTATTACACATCTCTTGTAATTTTTCATCTTTACATTATTGTATCATTCATAAATATTTTCCAATGTTTTCCAATGGAAACTCTTGATTTACTAATCATAACCATCTGATATATTTATTATGAAAAGTTATTGGATAATAATTTTTTTTAATATATAGTATTTTTATATCTTATTTGGTCATTGATATTTCTGTAACACCACTTATATGTATTATATGAACTGCAATTCAGAACTCATAAAGTATAGTATATCATAAGTGAGATCTCATTGAATTAATAAATATATATAAATCATAACCATAAAATAAATGACTTTCATTTTCCTTAACATTTTTCTATATATATGTATAATCATAATAATTGATTCATAACATAAGGACATTATGGATATAATATTATATATTTTCAATGATAAGCCTCATAAAACCAAATTAGAGTGTTTTGGAATTATGTTATTCAATTATATAAAACATTCCATGGATCTTGTTCTCATGTTATGAGCTACACCTCAATCCAATCAATTTCCAAGAAAACATAATATCTAGATGTTAAAATTCAAATATAAAGACACATGATTTTTTCTTGGTAAACCACAATGAGATGATTCGAAGTGTACACACTGATGTTTTGTTGATGCACATAGGGATAAAAATTATTATTATATCTATTAATTTTTTTATTAATCATAAACTATCTATACCTCATACAATACTAATTCTTTTCTCTATATGAATTTCCTTAAGAAATGGAATATTATTTATTTTCATAAGAAATTGAATATTATTAAATATTATATAAATATAGTTTCCAATTATACTTTACAAGGATTAAATAATAGAATAATAAGGGTATCACCAATATGAATTTGTCCCTCATTCAAATCCTAAACATTAGTATATTTTATCATAGTAGTCCCCATCTTCTGCGATCTCCCTGATTGGTCATTTATCATCCTTTTTCATTCTTATAGCATCTCCTCCACAAATGAATGATTCATATCCACAAAAATATTCTCCATGAATTTATAATATTTAATCTGTTGAATATGTATTTAAAAAATATATTAATAATTAATTATATATACTAAGTATTCTGTAACACCCAAAATATTGGACTGATTTCAACAATATTAATTTCATAGATTTAACTTCTTCATGATGTGTACCCATTTTAAATGGAATAATTATTATAATAAACTCTTAAAATATAAAATTATGTCTTTTATCACGGTATGATTCAAGTCAAAAAATTACTCACATTATACATACAAATATCTTCTTTAAATCAATGAAATATTGAACATGGTTCAACAAATATCATCTTCGAATATCGATCTAGTTGGGATGATATCTTCATATATATATTGTGATCTCATACTTCATATAAAATCTATCCTCTCAATAATTTTATAAGAATAAACCTCACAAATTTTAGTTTCATTTTCAAAGAAGAGGCATCCTTTTATGTTGATTTTTTGAAGAATAATCTATATAGTGAGAGAATCTATAATTATATAGAAAGCAACAAATATAAATACTCCACTTCATATAGGGGATAATATGTTGTTTTTGATATCGATTTCATATTTTTCTAAACTATTCCATTTATATATTCCTAGGGTAAATACTAAATGTGATCAAAATATATTTAGTAGCATCATGAAAAAACAATACATATATAAATATGATACTTTTATAAACCATATTTACATTATGGAACTTGTTCTATTATTTTGAACTATTTCCAGATATAACACAATCACCAATGTTTATAAATAAACTTATCAACTTGAATCCAAGCATCCCTACAATCTTATTGTACATTAAATGACTTGAAATAAAAAGTAAAAACCACCATTATATCTCTATGTTACAGATATGATATCAAGATCAAAGGTTAATCATAATAATGTATTGATCCCACCACATTAGATCAAAAAGGTCATCAATATAGTATAGAGGATAAGTAATGTAGGTGATGTTTAGGTTATGTTATAGATAATAAATTTTTATATGAAAGGATCATTATTTATTCTAAAAAATGGGACCATTGAAACACATGGTTTAGAACACATTTATATAATATAGTATCTCTAATATTTTTAGTAGTTTCATTATTAATTAGTCTATTTAAATCCATTCCACTATATAATGAGTCTTTGATATAGGCTTAACATAGGGTATGAGTTATATAGAAAAACTAATATAAAATTCCATCTGAATATAAATAAAATTTCCTGAAAACATCAATTTAATAATTAATTTTTTTTTATAATCTCAATATTGGTTTTCAGTCTATCCATTTTTCTAAAATAATTCTCATGATTGTTTTTTGAGACCCATATATATCAAGTAATTAACATGGATAATTAATTGTTATACCTTCCCCATAATATTATCATTTTTTTGATAAATGAAGTAATAATTCCCTTCACCAAAACCTACTATGGATTCTTTATAAATAGAGATAATGAATTCCTACAAAAATAAAATTTATATAAATAAAGATTAATAATATTTTAATAATAAATTTTTTTATGATCTTTTATAAGATAATTTTTAAAGTCATTATAAGTGGTAATTTTTACACTTTATGTTTTCTTAGAAAATTCAATATATAATCATGCTTGTAGTGATATCATGCATATAGATAACATGAATGGTATGAATTAATTTATATAAAATATACAAACAGAAATGTTAAATTATTTAGTTGGTAATGATAGTCGAATTAATAAAATTAATTTCTAACTCACTTTAACTGCTATTTTTTCAAATACATTTACATCCTCTATTATATTTAGTGGGTTTAATGTTTATTTTTATCATTATCTCATTAATTGGTAACTTTTTTGGCCTATTATAACATCAAAACATTTCTCAAAAGTTCATACCTTTGTTTTCGCATAATAATCATTATTTTTCCCCTAAAAATTATTCCTAATGAAGTCTTGAATATAACTATGTAAAATGCATGGTTGCATGGTTAGTAGAAACCATGCAGTCCAACCCATACAATTACTCAAACCGTGTTGCTTAATAATGTTCAGTTTGATGGGATGTATTGTTTATCTACAACTGTGTAACCCCAGGTGGACAATCATCCATGATTGTAGAATAGTTGGGAAAAGGGAATTATCTTGGTTAGAATATGGTTTGACCGACTGTGTGGCCAAACAATGGGCCCCCACCTGTGTAGGTGAATTTCCATTTTTTATATAAATCGGCGTTTTATTAAGACCTCGTCCTTCCTCCATCCTTTTATAAGGTAATATTTTTTATCTTTAATGCCCAAATATAATCCTCCACCTCTTATATGTTTTGAGGTATCTCCATTATCGGATCACAAAATATCTCACCAATAGAAGCAATGGAAATCTTGAGGTAAGATCTATAATTCCATTTGACATATTTTTTGTTTTTATCCTCCCTTGTTGTTCTATTTCAGTGCATGATGAATTTACCTATTTGTGGGTCATTCAAAGATTTTTATAATATCTATCATTATAGATCAAATAAATGTTCAAAGAAAGATGAGGGAAGCACTGTAGGATTAAGGTAGGTGGTCTATTACATTGTCAAAAGTATCATTGGATTTTAAAAACATCTATATTGATGCACTTTCCCAACTCTTCCAGAATCACCTGTAATTTGTTAAATAAATTCATTTTATTCATTTAAATGTTTATCATGAACCTAAATAATGGAGAGTCACCACTAATGTGGTTCCACTTGATGTAAACCACCCCAATCGAAGAGTTCAACATTAGTTTCCCTTTTATCCTTTGTTACAAATTGTCTAAAAACCCCTTGATCTATGTTTCGTCATAATGAATACCCTGTATTAATTAACTAGGGTTAATTTATTGATGATCCATGAGTTAGAACCCTACCTTCAGGGCATAAATGGAATTTTTTAAGTAAATGAATTAGAGAATTGGTTAGGTTATGTTCTTTATGCATCATTCAATACAAGGATGTCCTAAGGGATTTCCATGAAAACAGGACATCCATGTTAAATTCTATCTTTGACTATGGAATTAATTTTTTGACTGAAAAAATCCAATTTCTTAGTGCATGGGGAGATATAATGGGTTCCTAAATTAAGGACCACAGGTATAGGCTTATCATGCCATACAGTTAGAACTGGTTAATGAATTGTAAATATATGGGGTCCGCCTATAGATATGTTTTTAATGGGTTCACTGTGTATTTAATTTTACCTCTAGATAAGTGACATTAGTTCCCTAGGGGGGACCCAGTGGATGGGATCAGTAGCACGATGGTCGTACCAAGACATGAGATATACTCAGACCTCAACTTGTGATACCAGTGATTGACTCGTAGGTTTGTTCATCATGTTATCACACCATCCTAGAAGTAACACATAATATTTCATACATGGTTTGTCTTTGATGTAATCATATGGAATTGTTCATATACACGGCCCCATGTAAAATACGTAGGGTCCCACCTGGACCTCCTCGTATGGGATCAAGTTACACATACTAAAACTCAATTATTCACCATTATTATAAAATAGCACCATGAAATTCTATATTTAGGGACATGTACACCAAGATAAATCAATAGAATGTGGATAGATCATTTGATTATATATTATTCCACTCACATTACATGTACCTAATCCCTTGGTTCAGGCCCACCGATCATGGATGAAGTATGTAGAGTTAGATGGGTGTTCCAAGTGTAACCCAATATGATGTATTTTTTTATTTATTTCATTCTTTCATTCATTCATATTAATTAAACATAGTTTTTTTTGAACGAAATGGATATATCAATACCTTGTTAGTGGTGGAAAACTAGGACTATATCTTACACCCTTATTGGGCCTCCATTAGTTCACAAGAAGACTTTATGGTAGTAGTTACAGATAAAGGGAAGTGTCTAGATTTTGATTCTTGATTGAATTTCCTAGGAAATATTATGGGAGAAAGGGGCCAATCCTATTCTTTTGATTCAATATGTAGCTACTTTTTGTCCTCTAATCTATTTTTTATAGAATGTGGTATATGAATGTATCCGCCATTTTCCACATACTCATTTTTTATAGCTACTTGAGAAAACTACACACATATTATTAGTTTTAATATTTATATTACACTTATAATTTAATTATCTTACAAGATATATTATTAATATTTCACCATAGTATTTCTGTTGATACTTCTTCCATTATGGTGGGTAACTGGTGTGACAATTTATTTTCTTCTTCTAATGCATCTTATATATAAATATATATATATATATATATATATTTATGTCAAAGACTCTAATCAATTGGAGAATAGTCTCCCCACAGAAACACCATAGTCCTTTAATCCTAGTCAGCAGTCTCTACTGTTTGGGGAAAAGCACATAAGGCCTCGTGGGAACTGCTTGGACGAACCATTAAGTGGAATCCATGGTAGGATACCATAAAGTAGAATCATATTTATTTCCATTTTTTTCTTACCATTAAGGTATTAGACAAGAGACTAGGATATTGCAATTTGTTAGTGATCCAGTTTCGAGGATTAACTCCCCAATATATTGGGGAAATCTAGATTTTCTAGGATGGTTAAATGGTGTTATTGCTTTTACTTGATTCATTTTCATGGATTTAACTATTGGGTGATGACCTTGTATTGTGATGTTATTATTATTTATAAAATTTATAATTTCTTGGGTTGTTTTTCCCAATACTGAGAATATGAGAGAAAAATAAAATCCATGCGTCATACTAGGAACCATTTGATTTAAAATTACATGCATTATGCCATGTTATATCTATTTTTTTCATTCATTTCTTATATTTTATGTGAATGTTATGGTTCCATTTTTTATTCCTTCCCGGGATGAGAAAACATAATTGGCACTTAGATTTCATGTGATCACCTAACACTGTTTTCGTGCATAGGTTAAAGAAGAAACCTTATGTAATTGGTTATGTCACTTTGATCCATAGACCATTGACTGTATGGTATGAAACATGTCTTGTTTAGGATTAAATGGATGCCACATTTCAATTTATATGATGGATTTTCCCTTTTAAATTAGAAAATGTGGTATATATGATTCAACAATTTAAAAAAAAACTAAAGTCCTAAATAAATCAAAATGTATGTGATATTTAAATGAAATAGACACCTTGTATGTGTAATACGAGACCTTGGCCGTATCCTGACCTTTGTAGTGGGTTGTAATAAGTGTCCCTTTAGGCATATTTGGCCTTTCTATATCGCCTAGACATAGCTCTGTGAGCGGGCCAATGGTTTTGACATGCTCATTGAAAGTATTTGTGCATTTAATTTGATGTAATTGATTTCCCAATATGTATTAAAATCTTTTTTATATAGTGTTATTGGAAATTATAGATCAATTCCACAATAATATCCTCATTTTGTATTCAATAAAAGTGGTTATGAGCATACTATGGAGGTGGATGGCCCTAAGCCACCTGTAGAACCTACTTCAGTGCCACCTGAGGCACATCCTACCGATCGTCTGCTGGGTAATGATGATCAGTTATGACATAACATATTTCTATTTATGAAGTTATTATAGGTTGATCCCAAACCATCATGAATAGTGGCGTATTTGACTCAGGAGTTCCAGGATCTACATCCTCCCGCCTTAGGGGATGATGGAGCATAACCTATTGAGTCATGGCTACATTCATTTCCATCTATCATTATGTATTTCGAGATTCCTCAAGAGAGATGAGTAAATATCTCTACTATATTCTTCATGAATCCATCATCTGTTAGGGGTGTATTTAATTAGGCTGGTTGACATAAGGTTATTATCTTGATGGACTTACAAACAGACTTATTCTTCTACTTTTGTCCACAAACCTTGAGAACAGATCATGCTCAGGTATTAATAGACCCTCAGCAAGGTGGCATCTTATTAATGGAGTATTCATCTTACATAATTTAATTAATGTGTTTCACAAGGACCTCATACATTTATGATTTGAAAATTATAAGATGAATCGAGGATGGTCTTGAATATTCCATCTGAGCATAGGTGATTATATTTTAGCATCTAACCTTTTTAGAAATAGTGAACCATGACATCATCACTTAACTAATCCTAAGGGAATGTAGAAATGTGATCCAAGAATTCTCAGCTTCCAGGCTAGGATGTGGTTTATAATGTGGAAGGAGTCATCGACATGAGGGTACGCAGAGGGGAATTACCATCTATGAGGCACACACTGACAACAATGTGGTTTATCAATTATGTGGAAATCCAACCAATAAAATTAATTAGTATACAGGGAACCCTATTGAGTTATGGTCTATCAACTAGATGGTTAACCTCTATTATATTTTCCAATCCTTTCCCTTATGGCTGAGTTAGCGGGATTCTATTCTAACACAACATTCAGGTGTAGGTTCAATGACTCTATATCAGGCTATAATCTAGTATTCGACTAGACTATTATTACGGGAAGGGGTGGGTCGTCATGACCAAGGTACACATGCTTCGTATTTTCATCACTAAGAGAGTGAACCTACTCAGACCGCATCACAGGGTAGTGGTTCAGGCCATATCTATGAAGTATAGAATGTTCCAGAGGAGTATAGTCCAAGGCCTTTTATTGTGGTAGGTACACTTATTTTATCCTCAAATGTAGTATCTATCTTGTTTTATATATCTTTATTGTGGTCTTTCATATATTATACAACTATGGGATGTATGTGAATACTAATAGAGTGTTCCAATATCATGATGACACGTGAAACCCTGTTAGAATTTAGATCTATTTGAAAATTCTAGAGCAAGGAGTTCTCCTTGAAATAGGTGGGTAACAATTTATATAGATGTTCTTCATCCTATAGATAACCAAATTTATTTCCATTCTTGTTAATGATAGTATTTTCACATCTTAGTCATAGTAGTTTTGATAACACGAATGAGTTTTGTTTGTATCACCTAAGGGTCTTAGGTATATCCATATTGGATAATGTGATATCCATGAATGTAGAGATGGAACAAAGAATAGTGGGTTGGGAGGAATGAAATCTTAGATGGTGAGTCTCTCTATGTGAGATCAAGGAATTAAACTTATAGAATTTGTTCATGTTGTGGATCATTTTAGAGATGAATTCAGTGAATATTTATATTCCTTTCCATATTAGAGAGAATTTAAGTTCACCATTGAGCTAGTTCATGTGTGGCACCGGTGTCCATTCCTCTCAATTTAATGGAAATGATAGATCTCCAAGAACTCAATAGGATGGTTGAATATCTAGATGAAAATTGTTTTATCTAACACAACTCTTTGTCTTGAGTTCGCAAGTCCTTTTCACCTTGAAGACAGATGATATCTGTATGTTTCGTATGGACTATCATTGATTGAACCAACTTATGGTGATGAACTGGTTTACAATACCTCATATAGATGACCTCTACCACCATATCATTAGAGCGACAATTTTATCATAGATATATTATAGGTTAGACTACCATCAGGTTTGAGTGAGACCATTGGATATAACATTTACTACGTTCCAGAGTAGGTATGAATTTTAGGAATATGTAGTTACGGAATACATTTTTGACGAATGCACTGATGGTCTTTATGGCTTTGATAAATCAGAATTTACACCAGTGTCTTGATTCCTTTTAATATTTATTCATAGATGATATCATAGTTTAATCTCACAAGGGACAAATCTATGAAAATCATCTTAATATCATGTTGAGTACACTAATTGAGAACAAAATAAATATGAACCTTAGAAAATTACACTTCTGGATTAGTAAGGTTCACTTCATGGGTTATATCATATCTAACACATGCATATCAACTGATCCAATGAATTTGAGCTCTATGGTTTTATGTGATCAGATTAAGAATGTTTTGGAAATATGTAGTTTCTTAAGGATGAATGGCTATAATATTTCAATAATCATGGATTTATCACGCCTTGTAGAATGAAAAAAAGGACTGACCTATAAGGGTGTAAAATTCAACTAGAGTAAATAATGTAGGGAATATTTTAAAGATTTCAAGGGAATTGTGAATTTCGCATCGATGTTGATCCTATATGATCTAGGAAGAAGATATAATACCAATTGTGATGCTTTAAGGATCATATTGGGAGTGGTTTTGATACTGGGTGATTGGGTTATGGAAAATGGTCCCCACCAATTAAGTCCCCATGACTACAATAAACAGACACAAGATCTCATGCTAGTGATTATTGTTCATGATATACACTGTTGGAAGAACTACTTGTTGTTTGAGTGGATTTTTGTCTAAAAAGACCATAAAAGTCTCAAATACATCTTCACATAACCATTACTAACTCTGAGGAAGCATTAGTTGGTTGATTACCTGTAGTAATTTGACTTTTAATATGCATATACTCCTACAAAGGGAAATTTTTTAGCTGATTCCCTGATCTAGAAGACTCAGACACAAGCCATAATTGTGTTTATTAGTGAGTGGTAGATGATGGATATATTTTATAAATTACACATGGAGGTTTAGGAACTACATGATAAACATATTTTAGAATCTTTCAATGTGACAACCTCTATTCTAGATAGTGTTCAGATGAGGAAATTATCTAAATCTAAGGGCCTAGTCTTGAGGGAAAGCATCACAAGTGAAAACCAAACTCCTAGTTGGGTAATTAATGAAAATGAGACTCTACAATTCTGTGGGAATGTATGGTGACTTAAGATATATGAGAAGATATAATGATAGAATATCTTGCCTATATTTGGTAAGTTCACTCTATTATTACAAATATGTACAAATACATTCATCATTAGTATTGGTTTCTATTTATTAAGTGGAAGATTTCATTATTTTTTTACTTGGTGCCCCACCAGTCAGTAGATGAAGGCTGACTACAAGTTGCATGATGGAATTATAAAGCATTTATCCATTCATAATATTAAATAGAGTGTTTTCACCTTGTATATTTCGAGACCCCCTTGAGAATGTAATGTATTATGGTTTATCGTCAATAGTTTAAACAAGGTTTGACACAATAAACCTATTCGATGGACATTATCTATCGATGAGCTTGGAAGGATTCATATCTCAGAGCTAGTACACCATCATGGTGTTCCCCATTCAGTCATTTAAGATAAATATGTTCAGTATACCTCACGGTTCTGGAATGAGTTGTATAAGGAACTAGGATTACAGGTTATCTTTAGTACACCAATCACCCACAGACCAATGGGAAGTCCGACCGGACGATACATGTGTTTGAGGATATGATTTGGGTATGTCTCCGTAAATTTGAAGGTTCTTTGTAAAATAATATAACTCTTGATTAGTCAAATTGTAACAATCGATTCCATAGAATAGTTCATATGGATCCATATGAGGCCCATTATTATAGGTTATTTCGTCCACCTCAATGATGGTTAGAGGCAAGTGAGATAGTTATAATGGGTTCTAGTCTCTTTTAGGAGACTTTAGATCATATCCATCTAATTTATAATGATATTCATATAACATAGTCAATGAATACATCTTATACCAATCGTCTATATCAACTACTAGAGTATGAGTTGGGACATTGAGTTGTATTGTGTATTTCGACCATATTGGTTCACATATGAAATTACATATTGGTCAAGTTATCACCTTGATATGTCATTCCTTTTGAGATAGTGGAAATATTTGGGGTGTTTTCCTTTCATTTATAGCTTATACAAAGGCACTATCCCATGAATGATGTCCTCTATATATTAGATCTTAAATTGTATCTTGCTAAACTGTATCATTCGTTTTCCCTCTTTGATGTTGAGGTGGAGGTAGATGCATCTACTGAGGAGTATCTGATATGTATCCGTGATCAAAGAATGAAGGATATCTGAGGAAGGTCTTATCCTATAGATTAGGTGCTTTGGAAGCACAAATTTTTATATTGAAAGATATGAGAGTGGGTGGCTGATGTACATGTGTTGTGGTTGGAACTTTTTTCAAAAGACTTTTTCACACCCATAGAGGGGTAACTAGAGGATGAGTTGACTTGTGTAGGGGATGTTTTAACATATCGACATTTCTCAAAGGTATAGACCACTATTTTAAGTTTAAATTATATTATTTTTCATTAAAAAATATTATTAATGGAGTCATGGATGTCATGAGGGAATATGAGGATTGTTTAGAGCCCAGTGCCTTGAAAATTAACTGAGAAGACTTATCCAAAGACTTTCCCATACTATGCATTGGGAGATATTGGTATGTTGGGGGCCAGATTGTTTCTTTTTCTACCATGTGACCCTAGGTGAATGACCATATGTGATTCCAAACCTCTTAGACATAGGTCTTTTTCTTGGTTGTCATATAGTTCTTCCAACTGTGAAACCAAACCATGCACCCTTATTAGTGTGGTTGAATTTCCATTTTTTCCATTAATGAGTTTTCATTCAAAATTACTTATTATGACTTCTTTTTTCTACAGACTCTTATTCTTCTTCTAATCAAGAAGATCATCCTCCACCTCACATAATTTTTATGGTATCTCCCATATCTGATCACAAAATATCTCTCTGTCGGAAGCATAAAAAGGATTAAGGTAATCTATGGACACATCTTTATTCTATTTAAATTTATCTCCTCCCCTATTTTTCAATTTTGGTTAAAGTTCGGTTTCCTTTGTTTTCAAATAATTTAGTGATTCTTATGACAACTATCATTTTTAGATCTAATAAAATTATAATTCTTGATGATGGAAGCACTATGATACAGTTAGGTGGTCACACTCTTCCCCACAAGTTTCATTCCATTTTATGACCTACAGTGTTATGTCATCGAATGTAAATCCCCAAGTATTCCTATAATTTGTTAAATAAATTTATTCAATTAATTAAAATTGTAAATCATGAACATATCTTGTGGAGAATCACTATCAATGTGGTTCACCATGACTTAAACCATTATGATGTGTGGGTTATACCTTAGAGATACTATCTCACCCTATTCTAAATTGGATAAACACCCATTGAGGTGTTTATATTAACAATTTATGGCTTGATTTAAATTATTGAGATGAATTTAATGAGGATCAATAATTTAGTCCACCGCATTCATGATAAGAGTGGAACTTTTGAACTAAATTAATTAGACCTAAGTTTAGTCTATGTTTTTTTCCTTATTCCATAAATGGATTTCCTAATTGAATTCTTGACCAACATTCCATTCATGTTAAATTAATTTTTTTCTAAAATTATGGGTTTTCTAGTCGAACCATACATTTACCTTTGTTCTAAGTGAGATATAAGGGGTTCTGACTTAAGTACCGTTTGATCGGGTTATAGAAAATATGCACAAGAGGGGGTGAATTGTGTCTTTAACAAATTCTTCATGAATCGTGAAGATGGTCAGATATGTCATTTTTTATTTATCTGGTTGTTTATACAGCAAAAAATAAACAGTTAAAGAACATAAGGATTTATAGTGGTTTGGGTAACACAAGTCCCCTAGTCCACTCTACTAATGCTCTACTACACGAGCTTGGTGATATTCATTATCAGGTCCTCGAATCAATAGACCGTCCACAACTGAGTGCATGTAGTTGACACCATTACATGTTAAGGATAAAATAGAGCCTTCTGGTTCATACATAGAACCGAATACATAGTTTAGTATGAGAAGGCGATTACTCAAAAACAATAGTATTTGTCTTGAAATAATTTCCAATTTGTTCTTCATAGTTTCAACAAAATACAACTGATAGTAGATGGATCGTCGTCTTCAGAAAGAATAATCTTAAGGTAGAAGTAGTTCTGAGCCAATCATATTTCATTATATCTTGAAATGAATTTAGAAACTTAAACAATAGTGGATTCACGATAGATCTTCAATGTAGAATAAGAATTTTAAACACTTTTCCTTTTCTTCAGATATATAGATTCTAATAGATCTTGGTAGCAACAGATCCGTGTGACTCAAATGTCTCTGTAAACTGTAGTAGTGAAAAACATGAGAGCATGTTATTATAATCTTATTTTCGATGATTTTCCTCTCCCTACATAATAAAAAATATCAAATATATATATAATAAATAAAGAATGTTTTTCTTGGAAATTTAGATCCACACATGTATCTTTTAGAATCACAATATTCAAATGCAGGAACAACAGAGCAGTTATAACTCCATAGAATATTCTCCATCAAAATCTCTTCTTAAATCGATCCTTTGAATCACAAATAAATGGATTTCATTCTATAAAATATGTGCTTTAAAAATCAGGCTTTTAATCTAGCTTGAAATTAGACTAATAATCTGAATAAAGAGCATTTCTGTATAAAGTCATAATTTAAATCTCCAAAACCAAACGTTGGGTTGAACTGCATAGCATATATTCTCTGAACACAATTTTCACAATGTAAGGTTGATCATCCATTCTTCAAAAGTAAGGTTGATCATCCATACTTTTCTCTTCAAATATCAAATGTATGGTATATAATCTATAATTTTTATCAGCTCCTAAACATAAGGTACATGATCCATTGTTTTTTGGTACAATGTAATGTAATTTACAAAACTAAGGTTGATGAACCATAATTTCAAGAAAAAAACATAACATTCAATACTAAAGTAGGGTTCTTCTTTCATAATTTTCTGATATCCTAAACGTAAGGTTTCTTCCAAACGTAGGGTTCTTCTTCCATATTTTTGTTGATAACGTACGGTTTCTTAACCATGCTGTTTTTGATAATGTATGGTTTCATAACCATAAATTTATAATATCCCGTAAAATAAATGAATGATTCCATCCTTATGCTATGCTCCTCAATGTCGGGTATGAACAGTGTTTCCAGAACAGACTAAAGTGATTTTCGAACATGTAGGGAAACAATAGTTTTTCCAGAACATGCAAATATGCTAAAATGATTTCTGAACTCTTTTTCAAATATCCCTCATAGATTAAATGCTTTAATATTATTCTAAAATAGAGAATTACATAATATTAATTTCCTGAAATACACATAAGATAAAATCCTTAGAATAACAAACAAGGGTATTTGTGATCATCAAAATCATCATAAAAAGGTAGTATATTGTTCTAAAAAATCTCCCCCTAATAAAATAGAGTATTGTTGAAAACAACACATGCTTAAAAAAATCCCCCTTTTGATTATCACAAAACCTATGAAATAACCAACGAAAATATCTTACAAAATTAATTGCATATAGTTTAGAATTTTACAAAGATAAAAACAATATATTTTTTTAACTAAATTATTTCAACAAGAACTAATCATTGTGTGATCCATAGTTATATATATATATATATATAACAAAAATTCAAAATTTTACATTTTCTCTCCATTTATAAAGTAAAATAATATCCCTCCTTTATAATTAAAGAAAATAAAATACCGTGTTTATCCAAAAATTTATCCTTTCATGTTTATCAGTATTTCTTATTTTTAAAGAAATAATGAAAAATAAAATGTCGTTTCTCCCCTTGAGTAAATTATTCAAAAGATTAAAATAAAAATTTAAAAAATGAAATGTTGTCTTTATCCAAATTTCTCCCCCTTTTCTGATATAAAAATTAATGATTGAAAAAGGAATATAACACTTTTAAATATAGAACTGAATATAGGTAAATGCTATGATAAACTATGAATCAATATGTGAAGCTGGATTACTAGCATTCTTACATAGTACAGTAAAACGAACTAAAAAAACATAAATTTGGGATGCAAAGATATTTTATTTAAAATATTAGTTCTTGTACAGTAATGAAAATGGGAATCAAAGTTTGTCTCAAAAAAGGTTTGAAACTGGTCCCATCTTCTCTGGATTATTTCCTTGAGTTCTATTAACTAATTCCTCAGCCTTGTCATTAATTCATCTCCTAACTGGATAATGAGATCTCTTCCTTCTTGAGTCAGATGAATATCATCAATTAAATTAACTCTAAAGAACTCTTTAAACCTTCTATCCTTTTCCATAAAAGAGTTAATTTATTTGTGAACTTATTCAACAAAGTTATTATTCCAGATTCTTTATAAGTTAACTACTCAACAAGATTCTTTTGGTTGTCTAACAAGAAATATAATGTAGCATTTTTGCACTTAAGGTCCTGAAATCCGTCATTCAAATTTCTCATTACTGTTGTAGTGTCCTGAAATCTCCTTATCATATCAGGCGAAGTGCCCGAGGTACCTGCTTGACTATTCCTGACAGTTGCGAATTGTTCCTCATGAAAATATTAAAATCTATCAAATATAACTTCATTACCATATCAGGTTTCGAATTTGCAACTTCGACCAACATATCCTTCTTAAAAACTTCAACTTCTGGTTTTGAAATAGAAGTGGGTTCAAATTTCTGAAATATCTGATTTTTCTTTTCTATTGCTCTTCTCAAAGAAGCATTTTCGAATTCAACTCTGGTTAACTTTATATACTGATCCTCAGCTTCTGCATTCATATAATAAGAGGCACCTTGTTCTTGATTATCATTCTGAGCTTCCACTAGATTTAACAGAACTAAAGGTAGGGATTCAACATCTGATTTCTCTTCATCCTCTCTCTGTACTGGCTTCTCTATTGATTCTTCCTTTAAGTCATACCTTGACTCATCCACAGAAAAATATTCATTAATAATTTCAATGTTAATTTCAGAAAGGTACCCTGCTTAATTCATATTAACATGTTCTATTTTTTTGAGAATTTTCTTCATTGATTCCATCCAAGATTGGATCTCAGATACAGGTTCATCTTGAGCTATTTCCTCTTGAACAATCTCAGTAGGCTGTATAGTTTGAGTAGATTCAAGTCTAGCCACATCAACTTCTCCAGGATTTTCAATAGTTTAAGGCGCAATTTCTCATTCCACTTGAAGAGTCTCCTAAATATGAGAAACAGTTGGTTGTTAAATTTGTTGTACTATAGATTCTCTAATAAATCTGTAGCTCAGAAGAGGTTCAGTTGCATTAGAATTTTCTTGAACAGGCTCCTCACCAGTTTGATCCACTCGATATATTTTCCTCTAAAGTGCCTCTTGACTTTCCTCATCAGCAGGTGGGTAGAATACTTATAATATTAATTTTATTGATGTTACACTTGATCTAGAATTTTTCATTCATTCCTTATATTTAGCAAGTTGCTCTCCCTGAGCCGAGTCATGGTCTTCCTCAGCTCTAACAGGCATAATCTCTCCTTTCATAGTACTTTGGAAGAAGCCAATCTTCCTTAGAGTTCCAGCATTGAAACTATTGTTGTGATGGAATCTTACTCTGGCATCTATTAATTTCACCATATCAGACGTAAATAGTAATTTTGAAATGAACATTCCATAGGGATATAAGTTCATTCTAGCCTCTAGTTGACAAAAGTAGTTGAGATATCATACCATATATCTCAGAAAATTCAACTTGATTTCACTCATAATAAAAAAACATTATATACGTTTAAGGAAACAAAATCCTCTCCATCTTTGACATACTAGGTGCAATCCTTATTTGCACAAACATAATAAGAATCTTCTAATCATGTTCCAGATCCTACACTATCATTTTTCTTACACATGTAGAACCAACTAAAAATGACACAATGTCTTCTAACTTATTTTCATCAACTACAATATTCTTCATGTCTAAATTATAAACTCCCTCATTAGGGCATTTTAAGATTCTAGTTATTTCCACATATGAAATTTAATAATCCCAATCTTAAAAACTCAGTTTCCTTGTCATAAGAATTTTTAAATGTTTTAAAGGAACTTTTTTTCAATCTCTTCTCTATCCTAAGATTCTAGACCATGAAACTAAGGAATAGTTCCTTTTAAATATCTAAAAAATATTTTGACAACACATAAGTGACATTATTTAGGATCATATTGAAATATAGCACAAAAACATACTGAATACATTATATATGCCATGCAAAAAAGTAAGATATAATAAACTTCCAATCATACCCCTATATAACATGTTGTCAACTAATTTTCTAGTTTTATCCAAAATAATTTTTATACTAGTTCACATAAGAAATGTATATGATTTTCTATTTTCAAGTCCAAATTTATTTATTAAATTAGTAATGCTTTTACTTTGATTGAAAAAATTTCTAAAATCCTTTTAAAAAATTTGAAGTCCTAAATTGAAATTTAATTCTCCCATCATAATCAGTTCAAATTATTTTTGCATTAAATTTGAAAACTCATGAAACACTTTTTAGTTTGTTGAACCAAAAATTACATCATCTACATAAATTTGAACCCATAAAATATTAGAATTAATGGTTTTCTTAATCAATTTTGGATCTGCCATCCTAAGAGTAAAATAATTTTTCAAAAGAAAAGAACATAATATTTCATACCAATCTCTAGGTGCTTCCTTAAGGCTATAAAGAGCTTTAGTAAGTTTTAAAAAAAATCTAGTTTTTTTGTTTTTTCAAAACCAAGAGATTTCCCAACATAAACTTCCTCCAATAAATAATAATTAAAAAAGGAAAACATAACATCCATCTAAAATAATTTAATGTTTATATGATATGAATAGGCTAAAAGGATCCTAATGGATTCTAATCTAGCTGCAGGTGAAAAGGTCTCATCATAATCTATACCTTCTTCTTGATTATATCCTTTAGGTACTATACTTTCTTTATTTTTACTTATTATTCCTTGATCATCTTTTTTATTTCTAATCACCAATTTAGTTCCTATAACTATATTGTTCTGAGGACTTTAAACTAAATTCCAAACTTCATTTCTCTTGAACTGGTTCAGTTCTTCATGAACTTATATCATCCAACATTCATCAACTAAGGTTTCTTCTAATGTCTTAGGTTCTAATTGGGATTGAAAGGAACATAATTCAACATGATTTCCAACATTTCTTCTTGTTTTTATTCTAGTGTTTAGGTCTCCTATAACAATTTATAAAGGGTGATTCTTTAGGGTTCTAGACTACCTAGGTAGTACACTGTTATGTTTTTCAATGTCATGTTATTTTGAACTGGACTGAATTTCATTTAAATATTTTTCAAAGAAATTGCTTAAGATCTCAAGTCTCATGTTATCATTAGTGTCAGATTCACCAATTTTATCTTTCCTTTTCCCAAAGGGATCGGATTCATCAAATTTCACATGAGCTGATTCTTCAATAATCCTTGACTTTTTATTAAAAATTCTATAATCTTTCGAAGTAGCAGAATATACTAAGAAAATTCCTTCATCAGATTTTGGATCAAACTTACCAAGATTTTCCTTGGCGATTAAGGTGTGAACCTTGCAACAAAAAACATTAAAGTAATTTAATTTAGGCTATCTTTTATTCCTGAGTTCATAGGGTGCCTTTTTAAAAATTGGTATGATTAAAAATATATTCATTATATTGCTGGTTGTACTTACATCTTCTTCCAAAAAATATGTAGGATGAATTTATTCATTTATCATAGTCCATGACATTTCATGAATAGTCCTATTTCTTTTTTAAACAATTCCATTATTGAGCAGTTCTTGGTGCTGAGAAGGTGTGTTTAATACCCATATTTGATCAAAAGAAATTAAATTCCAAATTCTAAAACTCTCCACCATGATCACTTCTTAATGAAATTATTTTAAAACCTTTTTTTTGGACAGCTTTGCAAAAACATTCAAATATAGTAAAATCATCATTTTTATACTTTAGAAAATAAAGCTATGTAAATTTTGAATAGTGATCAACTAAAAAAAATACATATAATTTACTAGTCAAGATTGCAATTATTTAATGTCCAAACAAATCCATATGGATAATTTCTTGAGGATTAAATTTAGCAATTTTGTTAACAAAATTGAAGGATGATTTGTGTTTCTTTCCAAGTTGACTTGCATCACATAATCTATCACTTTCAAATTTTATGCTAGGCATATCAAAAACTAATTGTTTTTTTATAACATATGTATATAATATATATTTCAATTTCCAAGTCATCTATGCAATATCCAACAATTATTTATCTTATTAGTTAAGCAATTTACTTTTTGTTTACACATTGAAATTAAGTCAAGGGTATAAACATTATCAGTTCTAGGTGCTCTAAATTTAACCAATTTATATTTAAAAACAAAACATAAATTTTTAGAAAAATCAAGAAAATATTCATCATCATAGAGTTGAGAGATAATTATCAGATTGTGTTTTAATCCTTGTACATAGAGTAATTTATTGATTGAGACTGCTTATGGATCTCCAAAAGTTCCAATGCTAATTATCATACCTTTTCCATTATCACCAAATGTGACTAGACCACCTTCCTATTGAGTTGGAGTTCTGAAATTTGATCAATTTCCAGTCATTTTCCAAGAGCATCCACTGTTGAAATACCATATTTTAGTTTGTCTTCTATGACCTCCTTCCTCCAAAGGCATTTAAACAAAAGTTTTTTTGGGTACCAATATGTTTTTGGGTCAACTAGGGTTAGCCAGCAAAGACATAGGAATCCAGACATTCTTGTTTATTCTATAATCAATAAAATCATATCAACTCATTACAACAAACGCATTATTAATACCACTTATTTGAGGTTTCCTTAAGTAGTGGTTTTTAGATACATGACCTTTTATTCCATAGTAGTTTCAAATTTTACTTTTTTTACTTGGAACAGAATTGTTCTTAATTAGTTTGGGGTTCTCAGATTTACTACTTATTCCATATCTGTCCCTTTCAATTACATTCTTTCCAAGAATTTCATTTAGTGTATTTTCTCCTTTTTTAAAAATAAGATCTGCACTTTTGAATGTTTCTAATTCAGTTTGTAGTGTTTTTATTTTTGTTTCATTATCTATACATTTTGTGTTTGATGAGTTATATTTTTCAATTAACTCTTGATGTTATTTTAGAATAGTGTATCTTTCTCCTAAAATATCAGTATGAATATTTTTCAGTGATTTATGTTTCTTAAATAAATAATCATATTTCTCTTCCAGCATATTGTAGTAGGCTGCAAGTTTTTCATTTGAATAACTAGAACTAGAATCAGAATCAGATGAGTAATTAGATTGTACCTCATTGGCTTCTTCCATAAAGAACATGTTTGATTTTATATTTGACTCTTATTATTCTGGGTCAAACATTGATGAGCTACTGGAGTCTTCAGAAACACTCCAAGTAGATTTCATTTATCTTATTTCTTTCTGATCATAGTCATTGTTTTTGAAATTTTTATTTTTATTTTCTCCTTTTAATTGAGGACGGTCAGGTCTAATGTTTAACATATTTTTGCATCCATTTCATCTAACTTCCCTTGGTTCTTTTTCACCATTTTTGAAGGATTTTCTGAATCCCTTTTTATTTATGTAGAATTTACTGGACTTTATCACTAGCTAATCCAGTTCCACATATGAATTTGATGAATCAAAACTCACTAATTTTACTTTGATTTCATTCTGTATTTTTTACTTTTTTGTTGAGATGTTACCCTCAAAGCAGTATTTTCTATTTTGATTAAAAAATTATGCTCATATTCTTCATCATTTATCTCAGCTTCATACATCTTAAGAGTTCCAATTAACTCTCTCATTGTAAGATCTTTGACTGGTGAGTATTGGCTAATAGCAACCAAAATCCCATTCCACTTAGGTGGTAATACTCTTATAACATTCAGGGTTTAATCTTCTTGTTTGATAGGCTCACCCAAGGTAGTGATATTATTAACAATTTCTCTATTCCTTTCATTTATCTTGGAGATGATTTCTCCTTCAAACATTCTGAATGTGTTGAATTTCAATTTATTAGTGGCATACCTCATCTATCTGACATTGTTAGTTCCTTCATAGGAAATTACAACCATCTGCCACATTTCATAAGTCATCAGGAACTGAGATACTCTGTTGAATTCATCTATTCCATGACCATAGATGATAGCATTCATAGCTTTCAAGTTTATGTCGTAATCTTCTTCTACATCAGCACTTTGTGTTTTAGGTTTCTTTGGAATCACATAGGGTGCTAGAATTTTTGAGTAGAATCTTTATCCTAGGTTCTTTAAGTAAATGACCATCCTTCATTTCCAGCATCCATAATTTTCACAGTTGAATCAGGGAGCTCGAACCATTGAAATACCCTCACGTGTATCATCCATTGTGCTTTTTATAATTCAAAAACTTTTAGCTTTTTATAGATTAGAAAAAAGATCCATCTTTAATACTAATTGTTGGATCAGGTTATAAAAAATACGCATAAAGGGGGGTGAATTTTATCTTTTAAAAATTCTTCATGAATTGTGAAGTTGGAAGAATCTGTCCTTTTATCTTTATGAGGTTGTTTATACAACCAGAAATAAACAATAAATGATTCCATGGATGTATAGTGGTTCGGGTAATATAAGGCCCCTAGTACACTCCACCAATGCTCTACTCCACTAGCTTGGTTATTTTCACTATCTGGTCCTCGTATCAACAGACCATCAACAACTGAGTGCCGGTAGTTGACACCTTTACCAATTAAGGCTAAAACAAGGACTTATGGTTTATACACAGAACTGAATACATAGCTTAGTATGAGAAGTCGGTTACTCAAAATAAAAAGTATATTTGTCTTGAAATACTTTCTATTTTGTTCTTCATAGTTTCAATAGCATGCAACTAACAGTATATGGATCTTCATATTCAGAAAGAATGATCATTAGGTAGAATTTGATCTAATCTAATTGGGTTGCTTCCGATCATGAAATGAATTTAGCAACATCAAAAAATGTGGATTCACAATAGATCATCGATGTAGAATAATATTATTTAATTATTTTCCTTTTATTTAGTAAAACAGAGTCTGATAGATCTTGGTCGCAACAGATCTGTGTGACTCGAATATCTCTGTAAACTACAGTAGTGAAAAACTCAAGAGCTTGTTATTTTGATATTTGTTTCCATGATTCACCTCTACCTATATAATAAAAAATATCACAAATATATATAATAAATAAATAATTTCTTTTAAAAAAAATTGGTCCACACATATTGCGTTCAGAATCGCAATATACAAATGTTAGAAAAACAGAGTAGTCATAACATCCTTGAATATTCTCCCAGAAAATATCCTCTTAAATCAATTCTTTGAATCACAAATAAATGTCATTGAATTAATCAAATATGTGCTCTAAAATGGGCCTTTTAATATGGCATGAAATCATCCTAATAATCCATATTAAGTCTATTTCTCAATAAAGTCGTAATTTAAATTTATGATGCCAAACGTAGGGTTGAACTTCATAGCATACATTATCTGAATGTAAGGTTCACAATATACAGTTGATCATCCATTATTCAAAAAAAGTTTGATCATCCATAATTTTCTCTTCAACTCTCAAACGTACGATATATAATCCACACTTTTACCACCGTCTAAATATACGGTGCATGATCCATACTTTTTGATACTATGTATGGTTTTTTACAAAAGTAAGGTTGACGAACCATGATTTTTAGAATAAAATAACATTTTATATTAACTTAGGGTTCTTCTTCCATACTTTTCAAATATCCTGAACATAAGGTTCCTTCTAAATATAGGGTTCTTCTTCCATACTTTTGTTGATAATGTATGGTTTCTTAACTATACTTTTGTTGATAATGTTTGGTTGCTTAACCATACGTTTAAGATATCTTATAATTTAAATGTCGGATTCCATCCATACGTTACGGTTCTCAACATATGGTATGAACAGTGTTTCTAGAACATGCTAAAGTGTTTTCAAAACATGTAGATAATCAAAAGTGTTTCCAGAACATGCTAATTTGCTAAAAATATTTTAACACTTTGTAAAATATTCCATGCGGATTCAATTCTTTAATATTATTCCAAAATAGAGAAATAAAGAATATTATTTTCCTGAAATACACTTATGATAAAATCATTTGGATAACAAATAAGGGTATTTGTGAGCATCAAAATCATCATAAAAATATAGAGTATTATTCACAAAAATCTCCCCCCTAATAAAATATAGTATTGTTGAAAACAACACTTGATCAACAATTACCTCTTAGATGTGCTCAGCTTGCCTTATTATTATAATTAGTTAATGAATTATTAATATGTTGGGGGTGAAACTAGATATGTATGGTTTACGCTCACCATGAATTTAATTTTAAATCTTGTTGAGTGTAATAATTTACGTAGGGGAGAACCCACGTACAAGATCTTCGGTTGGATGGATGTATCATGCCACGAGAGATACTTAGACCGCTATGTGTGATACCAGGGGTGGATTTATAGGGTATTTAATGATGTTACCACACTATTCTAGGAGTGAAAAATGGAATTTCATACATAGGTAACCTCATATAGAATCTTATAACATTCATCATATACTGGTCCCCTAGAGAGATACCAAGGGTCCCACTTATACTATCTAGGATTGGCATAGGGTGAAGCTAAATATAATCAAATATTGAATATTATTTACGAATAAAACTATGAAATTTGAAATTTAGGGACATTCCCACCAAGTTGTATCATGATCTTGGGTACATTTCATCTCTTTATATATTATTAAAATCACATTACTTGTGTAATATCACATGCTTTAGACACACAATATTAGGCCAAAGATGGTGAGGATGGAAGAGTGTCCAATGTTGAACCATTTATGAAAACATTATTTATTTATTTCACTATTTCCTTGAATTTACTACTATTTAAACATAATTTTACTTATATTGCATGAATTGGATTGATCTCGACACAATTGTTGTTGACATACTAGTATTTAAAAATACACCCTTATTGGGCTACCATTGGTACCAAAGAAGTATTCATGGTTTCAAGTATATATAATGGGAAGTGTCCAACATCTTATTACTGATTGAATTTCCTAGGATGGAGTGTGATATCATGGGAAATACCTATTCTCTCAAAGCTAGTAGTATCTACTTTTTCGATTATATTATTTTTTATATCATGGGGAGTATTCTTATGTACCATGCCCCAATTATCATTTTTGTGTAGATACTTGGGAAAAATCCTCACTTTTTATCTATTTTTTATCTAGATTCCTCTTATTGTTTAATTATCTTACATGTATTATTATTTTTGTTCTGATGCTCTATATTTGTTGATATTTCTCCCTTTGTAGTGGGTTGTTGGTCTAGTCATATATAGTCTACTTATTATGTTTATTTATTATTATATATATATTTATATATTTATTTATTTATATATTATTGTTCTCCACTCTGATCAATGAGGTCACATTATCTTCATGAAGACACCTTATTCCCATGGTAGTAGTTGGAAACCTGTGGTGTTTATGGAGTCACACATGAGGTCTTGTAGCCACTACCGTGGGGAACTATTAATTGGAAACTTAAACTAGTGTCTATAATCAATATAATTTTACAACTAGAGTTTTTTTCGTGCATTAGATTGAAATTTTATTAGATTAATTTCATTAGTTTCCCCTTTATTTACCAATTAAATCATGCGGTTAATAGCCTCCCCTTATTTACTTTGAGAAAAATAATAATACATTCGTAAATTTCAACCAATATTATTCCATTATTTTCAACATTTAATAATATTAATCTTATTTCATATATGGGTTTTAACATTTTAGTATCACTAAAACCTATCATTTCACATTTTTCACCAAAACCATGTGAATAATGGTAAACTAAAATGTTGATTTCAACCATTATAGGAAATTGAATTTTTTTAAATTAGTAAATTAATGTAGAATATTTTTTTGAATAATGAGTTATAAGAAAATAATTTAATGATCATTTATGATTCTGGGGTGAGTTATAATGCTAGAAGTATGATAGTTATGTCTCATGATGATTTCATCGTAGGTACCTGTAGATTTATCCTCCCTTTCAGCCCAGTTAATTTACTCTAAAATATAGTGTGAAATGTTCATAGTATATATATATATATATATTCATATATCAAAATAAACTCCTATTCAAAAGAGTCGATTTTGACCACTTTCTTGATATTATTATTGAGATCCCACAATTGGTTAGCTTCTACATCGAAAGGAAAAATATCTAATATATATATATATAGATATATATATGATCTCGGAACCAGATAATAATAAATATATTTTCAATTGTGCTTATATATTACTTGGAGATTTGTATATTGAATAATGAACTACTAATGTGCTTACAATGCCTTAAAATGGACACAATATAGAGTTATTGCTTCATGGGCCCATTTGGGATTTCAATGTATTTCATTTTATTGTACATACATCACTAAATATGGGTGATCATTTCAATAAGATTTTATAATCCACCACATCACATTTTACTCCTCACTTGTGATATAATATTTTAAACATATGACATTTTATGTACATAAAAAATATATTATTGTTCAACATTCTTTTCATTTATGTTAAATGACCATATTATTCATAATAAAATCACATATATTAAATAAACCTTCACTTTGATACCTATTGAGATGAACAAACTATATAAAACTTATATATTAAATCCTTTTACCAAAATAATCATTATATATCTCAGAAAATCAAACCCAAAAAATTTATCCATTTAGTGTTGTTGTAAATTTGACATAAAATAAACTCATTTTTAAAAAATTATTCAATATCAATCATAAATCATCTTAACATATGAAACTCATATTAACATGTCATACAGAAACAATTATTCAATAATATGGGAATGGATACATAAAAAATAGTGAAATTAAATTTTCTTTAAGTGGTTAACTCAATATATATAAACTAAAGACTAGAAATGAGCATAACATGATCAAGTTTTTATGATGAGAATAGAATGACAAATAATTTTTCTACATATTATTTCATTTAATTAATATTCGAGAAATTTTATTTTTTCACATGAAATAGTATAATTAAATTAAAAAAATTATATTTATTAAGAGAAACCAATACACTTTGAAATAAACATTAATATATGATGACAATAAAACATTAAAAATAATTAATAGAATTATAAGATGAATGAAATGGCCAGTAAATTAATATACCCTGAGCATAAAAACATTAATCTCATGGATTTCAGAAAGATTATAACCAATATTGCATAAAAGGAAATATTCATGAGAATTATAAATATAATAGACATGTTAATCAAAAATCATTTAAATAAACTGAATGATTTTATGATTGTTTGTAAAACAATATGTAGCACTGAAATCTGGATGATATATACGGGTTCATTGAAAATATTATCATTTTAAATATAGTTATTTGATATATAGTCATTGGGAATGAATATATCCAATATTTATGTTTATTTTGTGTAATATTTAACAAAAAAATAACATAAAATAATTCTTAAATGAAATAAAAATTGTAATATCTAATTTAAATATTTTACAATAAATTAATTATTTATGTTTTACATGTTATTATTTTTAGTCAATAACTATTTGGTGGATTTTTAATATTAAAATAAATAATTTAACACCAATGTATTGATAATATGATATAGTTATAATATGAATAATTAAATTTAATAGGATGTGGATAAAATAATTAAAATTAAAAAAAATGATATTTTTCAATGAATTAATTTTATGTATTGAAAATTTTTATATTTAAAAATGAAAATGATAATTGTTAATCAGTGAATATAATGTATTTTTTCATTTTATAATTAATATATTAACATTTAATTTATTTTTTAATTTATATTAAATAATATTAAGAACACATAATGTTTAAATAGTCATTTTTCAATAAATATTTTTCATATCATGTTACTATGGTAAAAACAGGGTGACCGTTATAATGGTAAAATAGGTTAAAATATATTGAACAAAGATGTCATGGCTTAAATTATATGGAAAGAATATCTCCAAATTCCATTTATGAGGAAATACATCGACCATGTCATTTATTTTACACATTGTATCCCATTTTCCATCAAAATGAAAACAATGTACATTATAAAATGATTTTTAAATGAAACTGAACACTCTCTAATAAAAGGAAATCTCTTCTACCACTACCAAAACATTGAAACCAATAGTCCCTTTTCACCTCTAAAAATACATCAATTTAGTATTAGTGTCTTATTGGTCTATGTAAGAATACTAAATCATTTTTTTATGTAGATGATTTCCAGAAGGAATGAATTCTCTAAATTAGGAATTATATCACTATACTTTTAAATTACTTTAATATTCTCAATATCAACCTTATATTTCCCTATAATGTTATTCATTTTTAACCCTTCATTAAGTTAATTTCTATTATTTTTTATTGAATGAGGTACTAGGTATCTTTTGGGTGGTATTGGAGTTTTTTAAAATAAAGTAATGGGAAACACAAGTTGAGGACGATTAAGGGACACCATGATGATTTCCATATATAATTAGGTGGACTATTAGAGATATATATGTGTGGTTCATTATTAGAGATAACCATGTGAAATTTACAAGATAATGATGTATATTAGAACTGAAGAAAACACCAGAGTATTTCAGGGTCTAAAAAATATATTTTTTCTCCCAAAAGAGGTATTGTTCCTCAATTGGATGGAGAAACATTTGGTAATCCATGCCTGAAAATTTAAATAATAATAAAATTCTTATTATTACCTTAATTTTACCCTAAAATCCTTAATTATTCCTCCCACACTAGTGGATCTGAATACTTAGGAACTCTATTGTATTTTTATGATGAATTTCTTCCCTTTAAAGAGGAATTTCATTGGATCTTGATATGTTGGTCATTGATATTTCAATGTAAGGGATCTTTTGTCTTAACCTCATCTTATATATGCTATATATTATATATTAATTTTGATAACGAAACTATATTAATACTTTATACGACAAATATTGAAATTATATTGTGATTATTTTATGATTCTCAAGGAATATGATGGAAGAAATAAGGTTTTCTCATGATAATTACTATATTCATTTAGATTATTTTGATACATAAGATCTGTTTTAGTAAGGATAAATAATATTAAATAATTACATGTTATTCATTTCAAATACTTTCCCATGAATCCTTTTAGGGTGATTTGGGGTTGGTTAGAAGGATCATTGTTCTGTCAGCTTTATTTAGGGTGTGAAAATCATTATTGTTATGAGATACACTTATAGTTGGATATCCATTACCATATAAAATAAATTGTACATAAATTTATGTTATTATATGATTTTTTGTGTGTGGCCCATGATACATTTCTTTATATGATATTTTTTGGGTCTAAAGAGACCTCTCTTGATTTGAAATTAATGAAAAGTCTATGTGTGTTTACTATAAGAAATTTATTAATATGAAATTTTAGTGCATGTGAGTTTGGACCATGATATAATTATTGATATAAAATTCTTGTGTATGTGTGTATGTTTAATTAAACTTTTCTTGATATGAAATTATTATGCAAACATGTATTTGTGTGTGGCCCATGGGACCTCTCTTCATATGGAATTTTGGTAAGTTTCCATAAATTATTACATTCTTTTCTATATAATGTGTATGTAAATATATATATATGGTTAAATTAATTGCGTCATATGGTTTCTAAGTGGAATGGGAATCATTAATTTCTTGATTAATCCATAATAGTGGGATCTTATGTGATGTGATGTGTGATGATGATACTGGGGCCATCAATGAAAACATATAGAGAATTAAGTCTATGAGGATCGAACTGAGACTGTAAATGGGGTATGAAGAACATATGGCTTGAACTATGATTTTTAGTTTGGTATAATGTCCCTATGTTCTAACTAAAGGTATGTTGTCCTCATATACTATTATGAGTCCTACATTATACATATGTATTTTTATGATATTCAAGGATACTGGACAAAAATTTATTCTCTAGTATAAATTTATACCATGTTAGGCTAGGGTTTAGGGAACCCATGTTAGAGAATGATAGCCCAAAATATTATTATTTACATATGAATTTATAACATATAATTTGACACAAAATTATATAAATTATACAATTATGTAATTGATAAATTTGTGTTGTCCTGGTGGTTTAATAATCACATCTCACACATTCATCTCAGTGCCTATGGAAAACATATGGTCATGTGTTAAGCCAATAAATTGGGTCATGTATTAAAAAAATAAGCTGGATGAGAAAGGAAGATGTATAGAGTTATGGTCTGAAATGGATTAGATATTATGGAATAATTTGTTATCTTCCAACACATTTTTATATGTTACATAAAAATCAATTGGTTGTTCGATGGTTATCTAGTATGACATACTGATATAACATGATTTGTATTATTCTTTTACAATATATCATTTTAGTATTTTATTATTTCATACTCATATATATGTGTTGGCTATATTTTTTTTACTAAGGTAATAATCTCCAAATGTTCTAAATTATTCCCCTAATTCTAGTTTGATGCTTCTTGTGTACATAGAGGCATGCATGAGGTCAGGTGACATTATATCTAGACCTAACAATTTAGTAATGTTTGCTAAATAATAGTATGAGAACATCCTCTTTCGATGGATATGAACATCGAGTTTTATAAAAAGGTGTTGGGAATACTTAGGACCCCAGTATCAGTGTTATAAATGTTCCATTCTATCTCGTATATAATAAACCATTGAGTTATTAATTAATGTGGGATTTCTAGTATTGATTGAGGCAATGCAGCTTTATTTTGATTCAGAGTATTTTTAGATATAATTAATTTGATTTTGGTGATTTTATGTATCATGAGTTGGAAAATTGGTTCACATGTCTTGTGACTATTTTCTTCTCTTTGATAGAGGAAAAATTATTTACGTTTCATTTATAATATATCTTTTGTTACTTTTTTAATACTATTAAATAAAATAAATTTTTTCAGATAGATATTTCAATATTATTAATTATATACATGTATATGAATAACATGAACATATTGGAGAAATGTTCTAATGAATTGTGTAATTTAAGAGGATGTGGATTTAATTCATATGTGGAATCATCAAAAGTTTCTCTGTCATATGGTAAAAATATCTTTTCATTTTTAATTATTAGTTAGTATTTCTATTTATGGTTATAAAGTATTTTATATGTTTTCTATATATAATTTTAGATAATTCCATGTCAATAATATCTTATGGGGCCACCGAGGGATGTGTCTGTGTATCACCCCATAGTCACTCTGGTGGTCTGGGAGTTTTATTTGCTTCTAGATTTACTATCTAAACTAATACATGTTCATAGATGAAGATATTGTGACTGTGAGATGACTATATTCAATTCCTTATGAGATTTCTAGTGACACTATCACCATGCAATCCATAAAAATAGATTCCATTAGGATGATAGGTATAGATTGAGATCACTGAGTGGGTTTTAGATCATGAATAGAATCATAGAAATTGATGAGTAAAACTAATATCAATTACACTTTTTATACCCACTAAGAGATTATGGGTCATTATGAACTAGGAAGACATGCTTGAGGGTTTTACTTGGTATACCATAAAAAATGTATTCAATGATGATTTATTATGACATATGATAATGTTGGATAGATCCTATGTGGTCATAGAAATCCCTCAAATAATGATTATGATGAAGAAATAATATTTTTATTTTATGGATTATTTGTGTTTTTACCCCCTTTAGGTTAGTAATGTAGTGAAAAATAATAAAATTTATCTATTAGATTATAACATGAGTTTAGGTTCTAGGTATGGAACATTAGCCTGAACACATACTCAAAAGTGATTCGAAAGGAAAATAAAATTGAGAAGGTTTTATAAATGTATAATGTAAATGGATTTCTTCTGGTCACTAGGATTCTAGCAGGTGGGTTCTTGAGTGTAGAAATGGATGTCTCATAACTATTCAAAAATAGGAAGGATTATAAGATGTTCTTTGGATGTGATAGGTAATAAAATATGAAAAAATTCATTATCATCCATTATGAGATGAGAAGATACCCAATGCTTTTACTATGAAAATGTTTGATACAACCAAATCTTCAACAAAAATAACTATTTAAAGTTTCATTGATGTGGTATTGTGATAAATATAAAGAATTTCTATTTGAGATATTTATTTCTAGGTTAATATAATAATGATGGGAAGAATCTTGCTATATGTGAGTACCAAAGAAAACCTTAAACATATGGTCAATAATTAAAACCAGTTTTAGTATATAGAGTGTGTTGGGGGTATCATAATTAGTAATACACCCTAAAGGGTTCGGTGAATCATGTTAACGATGGATCATAGGGATAAAGCTTTGTATCGTATGTAGCATGTGTCTATTTGGTGGATTAGATTCAATCTAATGGAATATAGGGGCATTCTATAGTTCAAATTAAAATTTTTATTGTGTCAAAACTCTTTATATTATTATTAGATGAAGTTTCTTCACATTATTTTTATATCTACTCAAGTAGTTTCCGTGGAATATTTTCTTAAACTTAATTTCACAAAAATATTAAATCTTATTACACCTCCTTGAATGTGGATTTGGAACAGACTAAGATGTAAATTCTTTTCTATAGTGTTTGTAGGATACAAACATCTATGGGCATCATAGTTATAAAGGTGACTAGTTTTGATGTATTATTTATTATATACTGGTATACTTATTTTCATAATATTATGAATTGTTATTAATATGGGTTCCTTTACCTACCTAAAATGATAGAATCGTGTCTTTATTGAATAATGTACTCTCGGGGTTGTTCTATTGGTAAGAGACCTCATTTTGATCAAGATCATTATATATGGTTCTGTCAGAAGAACATGTACTTTCTCTAACCTCATTTCCCCATATATTGTATCTTTTTGTAGAATTGTTATTGGAAATTTCTCATGAATTCCATCATATAGTGGAATCGATCTTATGATTGAACTCATGAAGGTGCATAACCAAGAGAAAATACTCTATATCATATGGAACTTGTTGAGATGAAATTTATGACTATATGAGATTTTTATATAAATTTTTTCAAGTGTATTTTTCAAAATAACATCCACATAGGGTCCACATTTCTATGTTCCAATAAGGAGGATAATAACATAAAATAATGTATAATGTATCAAAAATTGAATCTGATGACCATGAAGAAGAATCATTACGACAAAAGAATGATCAATCATTAAATATATTTTGGGGATTATAGTGGTTATCCAAAATTGATTGATGAATAAGAAATTTCCATCATTAGGTTAGGGAAGATGATCTTCTAACAAAATTATTAAGGTGTGCATATGGGTTACGTAATAACCTATTAATGTTGTTTGGGTTGATGGATCATCTAACAGTGTTCATAGACATCGTGAATTTAATTTTTCAACCATAAATGGATTCTATTATCATGGTATTTATTAATGAAATCATGGTATATTCATTATCTATAAAATTTAATGCTATAAATTTTGAGAGTATATTAAGTATGAAATGAGTTCATTTGGTTTATAATAAATTTTTTATGTGTAACATTTGAATCCATGTGTATTGATTTATCTTACATGTTATTAATGATAATGATATATATATTTTTCTATCGATATGGTTGATGTATTTTTATTATTGGTGTCCCATGGGAATGAATTCAAGGTTTTCATTTTCTATAGAATTGATGGGTACAATATGTATTCCAATTTGGAATTTTACCTTTTAATAGATCCCATTAATTTATATACCATGATGGCTATAAATTTTGATCATACTGACCTATATGAGAACGTATTCTTATAGCTAGTGAGAAGGTTAGTATCCAATACAATTTTAAATATTCCTGAACTAGGTAATATTTAGCAAGTATATTAATATATATTTGTTGTTGGGTTCTAGCCTATTATAATTCTGAATGTCCAGGTAGTTAATTATGGGACTGGATAGCTATGAATCCAAAAATGAAACATCCATATTCAAAATATATATTTTTTATGATGATTATTATAAGAAATATTAGATTTATTTTCCCTTATTTGGGAAATTATAGAAATATTTTCCCTTCTTTGGGATATTTTCTATTCTATACAGTCAATTAATTATTATCTTATACTTTTACCCTTTGAGACCCAAATATATACAAGAGATATTTGGTCTCGTATCTAGAAACAATTTATATCAATATGTCCTATAAACCAAGAAATGGTAATTTTGACTTAGATTCTCATGGAAGGAATGCGTCGTCTTTGAAATTTCATATATTGGAAAAAAATTATTTATGAGTCCACAAATGAATTGGAATGTTGGTGAATATGAGGAATAATAGGTTGCGTCTTATTCATCCTAATACATCACATCTACTTTACTTTATAGGATACTAGAGATTTTATAGACTAATAATAATTTTCTATTTATTTTATAGAGATTTACAGGAGACTACATTGTTTTTGGATTTTTCTTTCAAGAAGAACGATGTGCTTTATGTCTGTGGTAGAATTATAATTCCAATATCGATGAGATTGAAATTTATGACAACTTCATAGAACTCAATTTTTTTGGTCATCCAAAATTGAAATAGATTTATCATGATATGGACCATCATTTCTTATAGTCGTCCATGAAAAAGACAATGAAGCTTTCTTCATTCATATCTTAACTTTCTTTAGGATCAATGTAGAACATCAACAATCTGATTCCATTGATCAGTATATTTTTATACCGATATTGAAGTTAGATAAATTTTTGATGTACTTATTCATGGCTTTTTCTATTACCCCAAGATGCTTAGATGCAATGTGGGAAATAATTAAGAAGCTTAAAAACATTCATATTTAAATCCAATGAGAGAAATAGAATCCATGGTTGAGTTGGGTAAGATGTATTTTTACAATATAGTATAGGTATGTGTATAACATATGATTATTGTTCCATACTAATATGATCACATTATATCATTTTATTTGAATGGAATTTAAATATAAATGTGGTCACAATAGAAAATTACTACAACATATAACCTTGAGAAACACAAACAACATAGTAGGATAATATATTTTTAGAGGATATTCTCATGGAATGTTAGCTAATTTTTTTATAATTGGATAACCGACAATATTTCAAATATTTTTCCAATAATACCATTTTCTGTTTTTAATTATGAATGATCCTTTTTAGGATCATTATGTTATACTATGTCAATCTATTTTATGCTTCAATGATGTCAAAGAGTAAATAGTTATCATGACTAATTAAATGCACGAATCTTTCGGGTTTGTAAAATTAATCATGATGTGGTTGGTTACCACTCAAAGAAGAAAATATTATTATATAAACCAATAATGACTATATTTTAATTTCACCATTGGGGAATCTATTATCATGTGAGTATCTAATCAATCAGTGAAAAATATTATAGATGTAGGGGATATTGTAACGAAGATTTATGGGACTTTTTGGGATAGATTAATAGATTTGGGTGAGTAATACAGAATTGATCTTCCTCCATGAAATCAATATATTCATGTTGTTTTCCATGTTTCTAAGATTAAGGATTATAAGTTAGATCTTTTAGATGTGATTGATAGTGAAGTTGTTGAGTTAGAGGTGGATACATCCTATGATGAATATATAATGTGGATTACTTATCAGAGTGAGAATTTCCTATAGTTGTATAAGATACCACACTTATGAGTTTTATGGTCTAAGAGATGTATTGAAGAGGAAACATGGTATTAAGAATCAAATTATTGAGATTAATGTCATGAGATACTAAATAAGGGCCTCTAGAGATACTTTACAATGATCAGAATTCTATATATGTTGAGATAGAATCATATTCATAATTTCACGGAGCATTATTCCATGTTTTCATCCTTTAATTAACTATTTTTTAGTTACTCTTTGTTTAGTGTGGTGTCCATTATAATATATGGGGACTTAATTGGTTCAACAAGACTTTATATGGTCTAAAATTTTGAACATGGCAAGGGAAAACAATATTGTTTTCTAAAAATAACTTTTTATCCTTTTAGATACGATCCTATAGTGTCTCACAGTTATTATATGGTTATATAAAACCAATCTACATTCCCCTGAAAATTATGTAGCTGATAAAAAGTTAAAAATAATCATGTCAATATTTAATAATCCATGTTTCCAAACTGATTGTTAAAACTAAAGAGGCTGTGAGCCTCACATGGCTATCACACAATTTGGTTATCCCTCTGACCAAACCGTATACATAAAATTAAATAATTTTAAAATTCATTTTTTAAATAGATACTCTAAGATACCTCTTATTAATCCTCTCAAATTTAGGTATCTCAAACATATGTATATGATGAGAATGTATTATCAAATTCCAACCCTATATAGTGAAATTACACTAGATATAGAGATTTCTATCCTAATTATTTCAATGTATATTATCTTTTATCCACTATTAATCTTATAAATTCATGATACAATCTCTTTTTTTAGGGTGATATGTAACAACCCAAGCTTCCACAGTATGCTTCTCTTTGAATAATACAGTAGCGTGTGTTGTACGCAACTTCGAGTTTCTAACACACACCAAAACCAATCAAACTAGCCGTTATGAGTTGTAATACCTAATTTTTGAAATTTTATAAATTTTATCATTCAAAATGGACTTCATTTTTGGATTTAAAATATTTAAATTAGCTTAGGGTGAAATTTTGGTAGTTTTCAGATAACTTTTATATTTTGATGAATAGTGAAAATTACTAAATTTTAATTAAAAACAATTTTTTTAATTGAAATAATTAATAGTGATAAATTATGATTTTGAGTGGTTTTAAAGTATAGTTAGAATATATTTGTACCATTTAATACAATTTTGGTCATTAGACGTAATTTCACATTTAAACCAGATATAAACAAGTGTCAATTTTTTGATAGTTATTATTTCTTAAAAACACGATTTTTGTTTTGATAATGGGAATTAAATTTAAATTAATTTCTGCCACTTCTATGTTCTGAATTTGAAAAAATGGATTCCATATTTGGAATTAGGATGTCTAAATTTTGTATATCGGTAACTCTTATTTTTAGACATTTTGACTAATTACTTCGGTAAATATTTTATTTACCATGGTTAAAGGGTAAATCCAGTAAATAAGGGTAAAACATAATATTATAATAATATTAATTTACCCTAAAACATTTCCTAACCCTATTGGTTGATAAATTTCCGACCATGGGAATATTTGGGTCGATTTTGGGACCCCATTGATCCACTTGTATGTGATAACGACAAATTATATTAATTAAGTTAATGTAAATACAAAAATGACATAAACATATATCTTTTAGCAAAACAATTTTTACATAGGGTTATATATATATTATATTTTAGACTATAAATATTAATTATAAATCTAAATATATTTTATACATAATGATATTTTATTTATAATTTTTAGACATTGAAAAATTAAAAATATTTATGACACGATAATGATGCAGTATTTTCTTTATTAATGAAAGAATCAAATAATTGGTATTATAAATGTTAAAATAAATACACTTTGAATGTTTTGATGACATCCAAGAATTTTATTGGTTAATATGACATGTTAGTATTTCTTAAGTGAATTTGGTTAGAATTAGTAAAGTTATTAAGACTTTATCAAAAATCAATTATTGAATAGTGTCAAAATTGACATAAATGAGTTTTTAAAACAAATATTATATTATTAATTGATATTCTATTCCTGAAAATATAAGGTTCGGCCAAAGGACTTATATAATGACAGGTTTATTATTAATGGATCACTCGGGGGTCTCTTGGATGTATATAGTAAGTTTATTAACTATATAATATAAAATACAATGTGACATGGTAAATGTCAAAATAATTAACTAAAAGATAAAACTAAAAGATAAGGTTAATATAATGACCCAAACCTGTCTAAAATCTATTGGTTGAAAGGATTTAGACACATACCCACCTTATACTTTGAATAATCCACTTTGAAGCCATTAGAAACCGAATATGAATTTATTATAAAATAATACTTTAAGTTTTTACTAAAGATCCTCTTCCCCCCTTATAAAAGGACACCACTTATAACCAATTATTCACACATTAAAAGCCTTTTGGTTCGGCCATACCTTACCCAAATACTCTCTCATATTCCCTCAATTCAACCTAGAGGCTTTAGTTTGATAAAAAATCCAACCTAAGGAGCCCTTTTGACAAATCAAAAGGAAGAACCCGAAGAAGATATAATGTTTTCACCACCCTCTTTCAAGTTCCATTCTTCTTCAACTTATTCTTTCTTTGTTATTTATATTCTAAAATAATAACTTTAGTATCTTATATATAATGTGATGTTATTATAAATTTGGTACAACCATATTCATTATTCTATCCATCCTTTGAATGACATGTCACTATACGTGCGTACGTACGGCTTACTGTCTCCACGTCGTGGTGTAATTGTTATTCAATATATTATTTTTTAGATGGGTATAATAATGATATTTAATTCATGTAAATAATAAATATAACATGATAATTATTATTTATATATGATATACCATCCATGTATATATTATTTTAATATCAAAAGAATGATATTGTCACTCGTAAGTATGTACGGACTACGATCTCCACGAACGTGATGAGATTAATTCTCCATTGTATCTATCCTAGTATAATTTTCATTTGATGATTAAAAATAATTTTTCGATATAATTACGGATATTAATAAGATACATCTTATCCATAACAAATATGGCTCACCTAACAAAGAATATATAGGAAAACGAATCCGTTAACACCCAAAACGACGATAATACCAAGATATTATTAACAAATCAATGTTAAAAGATCATATATGATATCATATTAATGTATATGATTCTTTTATAATTCAATAACAATTATTTCACCATTATAAAAGAGGTTAATCTACCCTCTACCAAGGAATAATGTACAAAGTAAGGGGTTTCTTATCTCACTTTTAATTCTGTGATATTTCCATTGTTCTGCACTTATTTATTGCATGTGGTGTGTGTACTACCCAAGATTGTATTTATTGTGTTATATACTTTAATTTATAGATATTTACATAATCATTGTATGATCATTCTTTCATGGGTGTATGTTTCATAAGTTACCAAATCGATAAGGAAATTTGAAATATCAATTTCCACTCATTCGGCTTTACACATACATCATTGATTATTTTACTCCAAGATTATGTGTGGAATCACTATTTATTTTCTTATGTCATAATTTCCACTCCCCTTTCCATGGATATAATTTTTATACACATAATAACCCAATTGATAATTTCTAAAGTCCTGAATATGAACTTGATATGAGTAATTTCAACTCAATCTCCATTTGTTGAGTTAATCGTCCAATTCATTGGTGTTGTTTTTACAAGAATATGTGTGAATGTCCTCTGATTGATTTACACTGAATATCCAATAGTATTGAGTTTATTTATATTTTTCAAACATAATTATGTCAATGATTTATCCTTAACCTAAGGATATGGTCTTTATAATAGAATTCATCTCAATTTACAGTCTATTGAGACTTCTTTGTTGTTATACACCATATACTTTTATATGGTGTATATAATGTAATTTGACATAGTATATCATGAATCCCTTTATTCTCATGATATTATTAAGTATTGATTACCTCAATTATTTGTATTCTAGTGTCTCTCTTTTGGTTAGGAACTCTAAGTAAAATATCATTTTAAATGTTTTAAAGATTTATTATTCTAAATATTTCTTATTAATGTCCATGTTTTAAAAATGTTTTTAAGGATTTATTTTTATGGGAATTAATGTTTTAAAATTAAAATTTCTTTTAAAATTTTCAATGTGGTATGGTAAACTTTGATTCAGAAATCTATTTTTAAATGGATTCTTGAAAAATAGTGTGACTTTTAAATGCTTTCAAGAAAAAGGGAGATATTTCACTCAAATAGTTTTGATGATTATTTTCATCTATGTCAATATCCTTAATTATTCTCGATTGAGGGTAATCTGTTATAATAAAATCTTCTATATTGTATTTAATGAGTTACGTTTGACTGTAGCTGTGCTATTTTTATACCATTCATGGTTTGTGGATAAAGTATTGACATTTTTTATGCTAGTTTTAATACGAATGTTTATGTTATATTTCAAACTTTTCATATGAAGAATGCATTAGACTTAGTAAGTGATGTGTGGATCCCGCTTTAGCTCCTAGATGCACAGGTCTCATGAGATAAACTAGTGTCTTGGCACGAGGCCTTGAAAAAATCTTATTTGTAGTCTTGGAACGAGGCCTTGACTACGTGGTTATGATAGTCTGGCATTATGCATTCCGTAATTATTAAAGTGGTTATTGATATTGTATGTGATTATTCGACTAGTAGAATATCCAGGTGAATAAATGAATGGAATTACTTTATTTTATCTTTTCCATATTATGCTGAAGTTCAAATTTAAAAGGCTTTTGTTTTAGTTATACATTGCCTTAAGTGTTTATGCTTATCTATGAAAGCTTCTGCTATATTGTTATCCTTACTGAGCATTTGAGCTCACCCTTTTTAATGTTTTATTTTTCTCAGGATGTGAAGAAGTAATTTATGAATGACCTGCAAGAACATTATGAGGGGATATGAAGACAAGATGTTGTTGTAGTTTTTCTACCTTATGATGTAATGTAAGACTTATGAATATATCTACTGTTTCAAAGGCTACTAAACTAATCGGTCCATCGAGACTTGATCTTTCTTATGATCATGCCAATGTTATATAATAATGCACCAACTCTGGGTAACTAGGGTTAGGGTGTTACAGTTGGTATCAGAGGAAGTTTAGTAAAATCCTTGGGAGCTAGATTTAGATAAACTCTGATTATAGAACATTTCTCTAAGATAGACTTTGAGAATTAGTATGGAAGAACTTCGTAGAATTTTGGTTTTGTAGATATTTTGTGAGTTTTTCGAGCAGTACATCCCTTTTTGGATACGAGCTGGTAGAGGTGGCTCTGGCACATATGTACATAGGGGTAAAACCCGAAAATACCACTTTGAGCTAGACTCAAACAGGAACTGGTGCACGACAATGGGCCTTGCTGTAATCTTGGTTACAACACTCTCGAGGGATATGCTTAGGATAATTTACATTTTCTTTACAAACCGATTTGAAGTATTATATATAAGATGAGTGTAAATGACCTTGGTTAATCCAAATGTGTTTCAAATTGAGAATATGGTGACATTATATTGTCTAAACGATTTTATAACAACTGTTACTCACACAATGCTTTCTGGTTTTGGTAAATGGATGGATTCCAAAGAAGTCATAGTGACTTTGAGAATGATGTACAAGGATGGAACGATGGTGGAAATTAGCAACAAAATGGAATGTTGATAGGTGTAAAAGATATAGTCTTCATGCCAAATAAATTTTCCAAAAATATGATCAATAATATATATATTAACCAATTCCCTGACTCAACAAATAAGAGAAAGGTGATGAATGATAAGAGCTCCAATAGTGGAGACCATGGAGAAAGGAATCCTCAATTTCGGTTATGCAGGAAATGTGGAAGGAGACACCCAGGAAAGTGTCTGAATGGGACAAAGAAATTCTTTACGTGCAGGAAGTAAGGGCATAAAGTGAAAAATTTCCGAAGAAAAATGAAGAGTACTATGGAAGAAGATAAAAATGGTCCCAAGAATCCAATTACAGTCATTTGTTGTAAATGTAGGGGACCTGGCCATTACCTGAGTGAATGCCCTATTCTATAAGATATTTTCTTGGTCAAAGAAAAATCTATTTGGAAATAAAAGGTTTGAGATATGTTCAAAAAGTATTAGTGCTCCTTGTAGATGGGTTTACTTTGGAATAATTTTATCTTGTATTTGTAAACCTGTAGTTTTCCATGTGAGAATGATATTTGAGGAAGAATTATCTTTTCTCTTGTGGATATAGTTATAAATGACCATTTGGTTTTATATGATCATTGGGTTTGAGGAAATTAGAAGTTATTATAATTTGGGATGAAAATGCAATGTATGAGATAACATTTGTGCTTAAATTATGTTATAGTTATTTTGAGGAATTTATCTCATTTGGTAATGTTATAAAATATAGTTTTTTAAAAAGGACAACACGCAGACCGTGTGACAACCCGTCACGTCAGACAAAGCTATTTTAATTAAACTTAGAACCAAAGTGTGATTGGGATTTATCGCCTACCACTGGACTACGTGATGTCCTTCGTTAGTGTGACTATTATTTTTAGTTAAATGATTTTATTGATCAATAATAACTTTATTTAGGATCTTATGTATTATCAAATGAATACCCTTAGTATAGGAAATTTATTTGGGGATTAATTGATAAATGTTATTTTGGAAGATGTTCACTTTGTTGGGAACACTATATGCCCAAGGAAAATAGAATAGTATAGGATTTCATTTGAGGAGTAATGGTAGATTTTTATCTATGTTTTTACTGTGGATTTATAGTGATTTGGGTTATTTATGGAAATGATTAACCTATAATAGATAATATGTGATTAGGATAATTACTTTTAAGTATGTGACTTTAAGAGTAATTATTGTCATTTGGAGATACCGTTTAACGTGGAAGAATACATAAACAAATTCTTCTACGTTTTGAGTTTCAATATTATTTTGTATTTTATTAAAGGATTTTAAGGACAATTATTTATTGAATGCTATTTATTTAACTTTGGGGCATTGTTGGTTTAATTTTTTAAATTAAGATTAGTGTTTCTTTCTCTAATGAAATAACATTTTGGGGGAACATCAGATCATATACTAACCATTTTGGTTTTTATCAATCTATAAAGATAAGGTAAATATATAGTTTATTCTTTGTGGATCAAGTTATTCTATAAGAATTTTATTGTAGCTCTTCTAGTGTGACCAAGTCATCTGGAATACTGATCGCTTAAAAATGAGTTAGAAGTAGAAATTTATTAATGAATGAAACATTACTTAAAAATTAAGTATATCTCTTTATGTTCTTATTCAATCTACAAAATGAATTCCTCATCTTTATATAATGTAACTTAAAAATAAAAAATAAAAATAAAAATGTTGTCCGTTTACTTTTCCTACTGGGAAACTAATGACCGTTAGTGCCATCACAAGTTTGTGGTTTTATTCTTGTTAACTTTCTCCTGATCATTTTTCTATCCCTCTCCATCAGAACTTGACACTTAGTTTATCATCCATATCCATGTTTTTCTACATGGAATCCTAGTATAGGTTATCTCGGGTGACCTTTATACTTCTCTTTCTTTCTTTTAAAGTGATAGTTTTATTGACTCTTTTTCCAATGTGGGACATTCCATTATATTCCCAAGCCCAATTTTACAAATTACGAGGATAAAATTTATTGAAGGAGTGGAGAATGTAACACCACAAGCTTTCAAAGTACGCTTCTCTTTGGATAATATAGTAGCGTGTGTTGTACGCAACTTCGAGATTCTAACACACACCACAACCAATCAAACTAGCCATTATGAATAGTAATACCTAATTTTTAAATTTTTTAAAATTATATCTTTCAAAATGGACTTCATTTTTGGATTTGGAATATCAAAATTAGCTTAGTGTGAAATTTTGGTACTTTTCGGATATCTTTCATATTTTGATAAATAGTGAAAATTACTAAATTTTAATTAAATTTTTTTTTAATCAAAATAATTAATAGTGATAAATTATGAATTTGAGTGGTTTTAAATTATATTTATAATATATTTTTACCATTTAATACAATTTTGGTCATTATACATAATTTCACATTTAAACCGGACATAAACAAGTGTCAATATTTTGATAGTTATTATTTCTTAAAAACACGCTTTTTGTTTGGACATCAGGAATTAATTTTAAATTAATTTCATCCACTTCTGTGTTTTGAATTTGGAAAAATATATTCTATATTTTTAATTAGTATTTCCTAATTGTGTAAATAGGTAACTCTTATTTTTAGACATTTTGAATAATTACTTCAGTAAATATTTTATTTACCATGGTTAAATGGTAAATCCGGTAAATAAGGGTAAAAAATAATATAATAATAATAATAATTTATCCTAAAAAGTTTCCTGACCCTATTGGATGATACATTTACTACCATGGGAATCTTTGGGTCAATTTTGGGACCCAATGAATCCACTTGTATGTGATAATGACACATTATATTAATTAAGTTAAAGTAAATACAAAAATGACATAAGCATATATCTTTTAGTAAAACAATTTTTACTTAGGGTTATATATATGATATTTTAGACTATAAATATTCATTATAAAGATAAAAATATTTTATACATAATGGTATTTTATTTATAATTTTTAGACATTGAAAAATTAAAAATATTTAAGAAACAATAATGATGCAGTATTTTCTTTATTAATGAAAGAATCAAATAATTGGAATTATAAATGTTACAATAAATATAATTTGAACGTTTTGATGACATTCAAGAATTTTATTTGTTAATATGACCTGTTAGTATTTTTTAAATGAATTTTGTTTAATTAATAATGTTTTTAAGACTTTATAAAAAATCAATTATTTAATAGAGTCAAAATTGACATCAATGAGTTTTTAAAACAAATATTATAGTATTAATTGATATTCTATTCAAAAAGATCTAAGGTTCGTCCAAAAGTCTTATATAATAATAGGAGTATTATTAATGGATCACTTTGGGGTCTCTTGGATGTATATAGTATGTTTATTAACTATATAATATAAAATACAAAGTGATATGGTAAATGTCAAAAAAATTAACTAAGAGTTAAAACTAAAAGATAAGGTTAATATAATGACCCAAAACTGTCTATAATAAATTGGTTTAAAGGATTTAGACCCATACCAACATTATAATTTGAATAATATACTTTTTATCCATTAGAAACCAAATATTAATTTATTATAAAATAATACATTAAATTTTTCCTAAAGATCCCCTTTCCCCCCTTATAAAAGGACACCACTTCTATCCAATTCTACACACCATCAAAGCCTTTTGGTTCGGCCAAACCCTGAACAAATACTCTCAAAACATCCCTAAAATCAACCTAGAGGTCTTAGTTTGATCATAAATCCAACCTAAGGAGCCTTTTTGATCAAATCAAAAGGAAGAACCCGAAGAAGAGGTAATGTTTTCACCACCCTCTTTCAAGTTCCATTCTTCTTCAACTTCTTATTTCTTTGTTATTTCTATTGTAAAATAATAAATACAGTATCTTATATATATTTTGATGTTATTATGAATATGGTACAACCATATTCAATATTCTATCCATCCTTTGAATGACATGTCACCTTACGTGCGTACATACGGCTTACCGTCTCCACGTCGTGGTGTAATTCTTATTCAATATATTATTATTTAGATGGTTATAATAATGATTTTTAATTCATGTGAATAATAAATATAACATTATAATGATTATTTATATATTATATACCATCCATGTATATATTATTTTAATATCAAAAGAATGATATTGTCGCTCGTGCGTATGTACGGACTACCGTCTCCACGAACACGATGAGATTCATTCTCCATCGTATCCATTAAAGTCTAATTTTCATTTGATGATTAAAAATAATGCTTTGATATAATTCTGTATATGAATAATATACATCCCATCCATAAAAAATATGGCTCACGTAACAAATAATATAAATGAAAACGAATCCTTTAACACCCAAAACGATGATAATACCAAGATATTACGAACAAATCAATGTTAAAAGATCATATATGATATCATATTAATGTATTTTATTCTTGTATAATTCAATAAATATTATTTAACCATTATACAGGAGGTTAACCTACCCTCTACCAATGAAAAAAGTACAAAGTAAGGGGTTTCTTATCTCACTTTTAATTCCGTGAGATTTCCATTGTTCACCACATATTTATTGCATGTGGTGTGTGTACTGCCCATGATTGTATTCATTGTGTTATATACTTTAATATTTGGATATCTACATCATAATTTTATGATCCTTCTTTCATGGGTGTATGTTTCGTAAGTTACCAAATCAATAAGGGAATTTTAAATATCAACTTCCACTCATTCGGCTTTATGCATACTTCATTGATTATTTTACTCCAAGATTATGTGTGGAATCACTATTCATTTTCTTATATCATAATTTCCACTCCCCTTTTTGTGGATATACTTTTCATACACATAATCACTCAATTGATAATTTCTCAAGTCATCGATATGAACATGATAAGAGTAATTTTAACTCAATCTCCATTTGTTGAGTTAAGCATCCAATTCATTGGTGTTGTTTTTACAAAAATATGTGTGAATGTCCTCTAATTGATTTACACTGAATATCCAATCATATTGAGTGTATTTAAATTTGTCACACATAATTATGTTGTTGATTTCTCCTTAACCTAAGGATATGGTCTTTATAAGAGAATTCATCTCAATTTACATTCTATTGAGACTTCTTTGTTGTTATACACCAAATCACTATTATATGGTGTATATAATGTACTTTGACATAATATATCATGAATCCCTTTATTCTAATGATATTATTAAGTATTTATTACCTCAATTATTTGTATTCAAGTGTCTCTATTTTGGTTAGGAACTCTAAGTAAAATATCATTTTAAATGTTTTCATGATTTATTATTCTAAATCATTCTAATTAATGTTCATGTTTTAAAAATGTTTTTAAGTATTTATTTATATGGTAATTAATGTTTTAAAATTATAATTAATTTTAAAAATTTCAAAGTGGAATGGGACACTTTGATTCAGAAATATTTTTTTAAATGGATTCTTGAAAAATATTGTGACTTTTAAATGTTTTCAAGAAAAAGAGGGATATTTCTCTCAAATAGTTTTGATGATTATTTTCATCTATGTCAGTATCCTTCATTATTCTTGATTGAGTTTAATCTGTTACAATGCAATCTTCCATATTTTATTGATTGAGTTACATTTGACTATAGATTATTTATTTTCATACCATTCATGGTTTATGGATAAAGTATTGACATTTCGTATGCTAGTTTTAATACGAATGTTTATGTTATATTTAAAACTTTTCATATGAGGAATGCATTGGACTTAGTAAGTGATGGGTGGAGCCCGCTATATCTCCTTGATGCATCAGTATGTCCCATGAGACAAACTAGTGTCTTGGAACGAGGCCTTGACAAAATCTTATTTGTAGTCTTGGAACGAGTCCTTGGCTACGTGGTTATGATAGTCTAGAATTATGCATTCTGTCATAAAGAAAGTGGTTATTGATATTGCATGTAATTATTCAACTAGTAGAATATACATGTGAATAAGTGAATGGAATTAAATCATTTTATCTTTTCCATATTATGCTGAAGTTCAAATTTAAAAGGCTTTTGTTTTAGTTATACATTGCCTTAGGTGTTTATGCTTATCTATGAAAGCTTATGCTATATTGTTATCCTTGCTGAGAATTTGAGATCACCCCTTTCAATGTTTTATTTTTCCCAGGATGTGAAAAAGTAATTTACGAATGACCTGTAGTAATAGCATGAGGGGATATAAAGACAATATGTTGTTGTAGTTTTTATTACCATATGATGTAATGTAATACTTTTAAATATATCTAGTGTTTCCAAAGCTACTAAACTATTCGGTCTTTCGAGACATGATCTCTCTTGTGATCAAGCCATTATTATTTAATAATGCACCAACTCTGGGTAACTGGGGTCGGGGCGTTACAGAGAAAATGACCCGACCACCTTTTATAGGGCCGTTGACAACTCCTCGTCTGATGGTAACCTCAGATTCGAAGTATGTTTCAAGAAATAGATGAAATGGTCTAAGTACATGAGAATAGGTAAAAAGAGATTGCACCAAAGTATTATAATGGATCAAAGACAAAATATATTAGAGAGGGAGAGGAAATGAGGGCATACCTATATCTTTCCAATGCTTCCTTGAGATCTTCATTTATACTTTGGATTGGTGAGATTTAAGAGAATCTATGTTGATGGAGAAGAAAATATATTGGAAGAGGAAACACACCTAGTTAATGGAAATTAGAGGAGAATGAAAGGAATTAGTTTTAAGGTTTGATTGATGAAATTTTTGACATTTCACTCACAACATAAGGGGTATGGTTTGTCCAAGTGGGTTGGAAAACCATATGTGAACTGTGCTCAATACACTATCCAAGAAGAGACCCCTCATGGATAATGTGAACAGATTCCTTATCAGCGTGTAATCTTTGTTAATTTACTCTATTAAAATTATAAAGATTCACATATGGTCTTGCACCATGAGTCACATGTTTTTAGAAAAATATTGTGCTTCCTACTGCTCTTGGGTTTTCCCAACATGGTTAGTAGAGACTGTGCAGTCTGGGTTGCACAGTCTCTACTAAACCTATGGCCCAGTTTATTTTTCAAAATCTAAGGGTTCTGGGCTCCAAACTAGACCCAAACACCCTCGTGACCCCCATGAATCTATTGGGTAAGATTATAAGATCTGTATAAATCAATTTAAACTAAAAACTAATGACTTATACCTTTGTGAAAATATTGGTCTTTACAACCTAACCACCTTAAAGAAACTCATCCATGAGTTGGAATTTTAAGAGTAAAGAGTGTCATATGCAATGAGTTCTAGCCACTTAGATTTTATATCAGCTTCTTGTTCCCATGTCTCATCCTATACTAATCCATGCTACCATAGCACTCATCCTAAAGGAATTGACATGCCTTATATTGACTTCATGGTTCGATCAAAAATATGAAATATGCAATCCTCTATGGAAGCATCCATTTCCACCTCAAACTCATCTACATTAAATATTTGTGATTGTTTTTAATAATAATGTTCAAGCTATGATATATAAAATACATCATTCATAGACTGGTACATCTAAGGAACATCTCTATGATAATTCAATCATCTAATCTATTTGATAACCTTGAAGGTTCCAACAATCCTAGGTGGGAGATTATACACCCTCTGAATACATCTGTGGACCAACCTATGCAAGACTCTCCAAAAATATCAATCTCTATCCTTGATTAGAAGAGGAAACTAGATTTTGATGGCATATGACTTCTATATAGACTGAGCTGTAATCATTCACTTTATAATCAATTGGACTTACTCCATGGTCACTTTCAAGAGACATGGTACAAGCATAGCTACTTACCCAACCTCTAACCATCACAAATGTGATGAGAAATTCATACCATATAAGGATTCATAAGGAGACATATTGATGGTAGCCTGAAAGATGTTATTATATGCGAACTCAATGAGGGGACGGTGTTTCTCCCAAGACCCCCTAATGTTAAGTAAATATAAAGGATGAATGTCCTATAACACCCAAATATTAATTTCTATATATCCATCATCATTTTGGTGATAGTCTGTACTCAGAAGAACCATTTTGAAAAATGAATTCTATAACCCCTGACAGAACCATGATGTAAAACAACTATCTCTATGAGAAATGATAGAATGAGGACCACCGTGAAGATAATAAACTTCCCTAATGTGAATCATTCCTAGATTTTATACCTTTATTGTCACTCATAATGTTATAAGTGAAACACATTTGTCAAAAATTCAATGACAGTCCACACTCTATTGTATTCATGAGGTGATTTGGGTAAAACAGTCATGAATTCCATCAAAACATAATCACATCTCAACATGGGAATGGACAATAGCTAAAAAATACCTATAGGATTCTGATGTTCTACCTTCACCTGTAGATAGGTGGATCATCAAGTGATGAATCTAGTAATATCATGTTTTATAGCAAGCCACCAATACTGGAACTGTAGATCCCAATACATCTTTGTGACTGTTGCATGAATTTCCCATTCTGGGGTGTGAGATTCCTAGATCAGCTTCTCTATGATGTATAATTGGTACCATACATTCCCATGGAATAAAAAATTATTATCCTATTCATGGTCCATCCTATAGAGATATCATCATCAGACACACTTTCAGTTTGGAAAATTCCTTTGGGATCAGAATGTTTCCTCGTTCTTACTCATTCCAGAGGACTGGAGTTCACTACTATGGCTATTAGGATAGTCTGACCATGATCCTCCGAAACCTCAATGTGTATCTCTGAGAATAATTTCATGAGCTTCTAAAATCCACTAGCAACCTGAACCACCATAGACTAAGTCTTCCAGCATAGATCCTCGACAACAGCATTGCATATACCAGGCATGTAGGAAAGATCAAAATTAAATGACTATACATACTCAACCAAGAAACACTTCTTGATATTGATATCACACTGTGTAAAATTGTACATGAGGATTTGGTGATCAGTAAATAACAAAAAAAATTACATGTATATAATGTTTCCAATAGAATAGATCATGAACAACTACAACTAGTTTGAGGTCATGTTTTATGTAATTCTACTCATGAGGCCTCAACTGAAGAGACCCATATGTTATGGCTTGCACATCCTGTATCAGAACAAATTCAAGACCAATAACTCATGTATCATAATATATAATATATATCCTCACTAGCTCTAGAATAATCAATATTAGCACAGAAGTAAAATGGCCTTCCAACTCTTGAAAGGCTACTTCACCAGTTACTTACCTTACAAATTTCAAACCTTTCTTTTTAAAACCCATAAGAAGTACTCCAACATGTGAGAAAACCTGGATAATAAATTTTTAATTTCAATATAACCCCTAATAAACTCTATATATCAAATATTTTATTGGGATTCTCCCAGGAAAACACATATCTCACTTTCTCTAGGTCTACTGAAACTCCTGAATATGAGATAATGTGACCCAATAAGTTGATTATGTCGATCCAAAAGTGACATTTAATGAGTTTAACAAACAAATGATTCTCTCTTAGTAGATTAAACATGATCTCAAGATGTATTTCATGGTAATTCCTGGATCCTGAATACACTATGATATCATCAAAAAATACCACCACAATTGGATCCGAATATAGGTAGAAAACAAATTCATAAGATCCATAAAGACTAAATTTGCATTTTTGAGATATAATTGCACAACTAGGTACTCATATAAAGAACACCTTATCTTGAATACTATTTTCAATATTTCAAATGACTTGAAAATCACCTGGTGATAGCTCGATCTGAAATCTATCATTGAAAACACCCTCACTCCTCATAGATATTCAAAAAGGTCAACTATTTGAGTAGTGGAAACCTATTGTTTACCATGATCTAGTTCAATCAATAGTAATCCACTCAAATCTTATGGGTACCATCCTTCTTCATGGAAAAAGAATTGTTGAATCCCATGGATAAGTGCAAGGTAATTTGAATACTTTATTGTATAGATCCAAAAAATGCTTCTTGACCTCAAGAAGCTATATAGGTGCCTTTAAAAATGTAGGAATGGTCACTAGATCCACTCTTAAACAATACCAATGGTAAAATATTCCTCTCACATTGAAGGCATACTAGATAAGTCTTTATGAAATAAATCCGTAAAACACTGCTCTATAGGAGGAAATGCAGTGGGTCGTAACCTCTGATCATCCCAGAAAGGACTGGTGACCTGAGCTGTCACACTACCAAACCTTTTATACTCATTCCCATCTCAAGTCACCCTAACATCCAATTATATATTATGCTCATTTATACCACTCTATAGTGATTTAAACCTCACTCTCTAATGATAGTAGTAAATACATGCTTGATAGGGAACTCACCGGTCCATCCTGATGATTACAAAAAATCCCACCACGTCGATGAAGAAAATATTCCATATGAATAGGTATCTTCCTATATTAAGGGAAAATAATTAAAATGAAAAAAATCCCTCGAATAAAATACATACGGGGTATCATGCATCATAACACCATATAAGTGATTGATATCAGGGGATAGAATATTCATAATAGTCTCATCTATTAATAATATATATTAGCATGTTTCAAATAATGTAGACACTAAAATAGGGGATACTAGAATAGTACCTTGTACAATATAATGTCAAGAACTTTTCTCCCATGGCATAGGCTAGACTACACGTAATTGGCTAGTATAACGATCGTATGTCACTGCCTAACTGCCTTGAGAAATCCCTCTCTACTGGTGCGGAGTACCTTGACCATGACCACCACCCCAGCTAGATTGGTTGGTGACAATCCATATGCATTAATGTAATGATACTACTATCCCCAATCTAGATCATGGGGTAGTGTTAGATCCATGCTCATTTGGAGCTGATTGAATGGTCTTGCAAAAGCCCTGGATATGACCCATTATACAGAATCACCTGAACTCTACAAGATCTCATAAATACTGAAGCTTTGTGTGTCCTAGCTTCCTACACTTGTTACATATTTGAAAAATGTCAGCATGATGAGTCTAACTACTACTACCTCCATGAGTAGACTCAAAACATCTATTTCACATTGAATAAATAACACTATGACCTCTATGGGCTGAACCACCATGACTCTAACAATCAGATTCACTCAAATTATTCTTTATAATAAGGGATTAGATGATGATTTAACAAAAAATAGTCAACATGAATACATTGACATGTGATTGGATGGGGTACACCATCCCATCCTAGAATATCCTGGTGTTCATAAGATCATAAATCACTAAAGTAGGAGTGATCCACTACCACTTGTGAAACAAAGATAGTTTTCTATAAAAAAAATAATTTCATATAGCATGTTCATGAATTCTCAAGATCTGTCAGCCCTTAAATTTTGAATAAAGAAATAATCAAAGAATATTATACAGAAATATTCCAAAAACATATCTCTATACTAGTCTGCTTGGGTAACAAAATCCCACAATCTCTGGGAAGAATCACTTAGAATATAAGATTCAAGCCTGACCCTCCACCCTGGAGGTGACTCTAAATGCTCTAGTACAGATTGAACAGCTTTGAACCATGACTTAGTATTGTGTGGTAAAATGTCTACCAAAAATTTCATAGGAAAAAAATGTTGGAATTCCCAAGTCAACTCTACCATACTTGAGGATGGTTAAATAAAACCTTCTATATTCTACAACATATGTAGAAATCCCTCTCAAAACTAGGAATCATTTCCCATATACAGAACAAGAATAGGTGCCACATGTGACACTATAGGAGAAATCACTAGTGAATCAAGGTCAGACGCCTCAAATTCATGGTCATCACTACCTTGAAGGTATAAAACTAGATGATGTTGTGGTATAATGATACTAAATTCCCAATCAAACACCTCATAAATGATATTAAAATATAAAAATATTTCAGATAGAATACACTAGGAAAGATGTAAATCCTTCTTATAGAAATGATCACACCTCTCTTCTTACATAAAAATCTAGTTATAGGTTGTAGAAGAGGCCATAATGGGCATAATAACATAATAAAAACACAAACTACCCACTACTATGGCTAGGTCCGGGTCTAGGGTTCTATTTCACATGTATAAGACAAAAATTATAACATTCAATGTTAAATTTATTTTAAATTTTCGATTATTCAAATATTAAAATTTGTTTAAATGGTTGAATTAGAAAGATTAAAATTTCTAATCTATAATGGTCCATACTCTTTATGAACCAAAATATTGAATCCATGTAGCTCACAACAAAATCCATTCTGGACCATGTGAAAAATGGTCTATGGCTCAACATGCATTAATTCACAGGTTACTTTTTATGATATAACTTATAAAGGAAAACACTCTTTGGTTTAGGTAGGAACATTAATTGTCAATTATGTTTTTCAATAGTTGTAATAAATGTTAGAAAATTTCCATACATAATCACAACATTAATATCATACAATTGGAAAATTCATGCAAAACATAGATATTTAAGGGAAAAATTAATGGAATATTAGTCTTATAATTCCTATAAAGATGAATGTAATGAAACACCATAATTTAATTAGGCCTATGTAAAATAAATAACGGTTTCAGTAATATTAATAACAATAACTACACAAAACATGGGTGTCTCCCAATGGTAAATTCGTATCAATAATAACAAGAATAATTAACAACCACATATTCCCATCCAGGGTAAGGTAGGTTTCCCCTTTACAAGGGTTACTTTCGTTCAAGAACAAGGTCAATTCCAAATCCCATTTACACATCATCTTTTATCCAATACACAAATGTTAAGAAAAATGAGAAATAATCTCTGATACCAATTTATAATGTCCTAAACAAGATTTTACTTAACCCATGCCCTGAACGAGTGGGTCACTTGGCCTCAAGAATGTCTCCATTTATGCCAAAGGCTACTGACTGGCAATGTGGGTGTAATGGTGGTATATAGGTTAGTATATACCCTCATATTAGAGTGAAAAAGTGGATATAATCATAACCAAACCACAATAGAAGGATATATGAACAAGTAGAATAAATGAAACAATATTAGAATAAATAACTAAACAACTAGATAATAATCAAATTCCACTAGGTAGTGTCATATATATGGATTTATGAAATGATGATATACAAAAGGGGAACGTGGGACATGAATATACTATCATGGTATACAAAAACTAAAAAATAGAAATATTTTTCTCTACTAGAATCTCAAGCGTATTCCCAGTCCTCTTATATTATGCTTCATTTAAAGGTAAATCATATCAAAAATTTGATGTTGGGGACCTTTCATTATGCATACCGACAATCATATAATATTTTCGGGTACCAAAGGTCTGCATAGTAGGGTTTAAGATTAAATCATAGAAGGATACCACTAACAGTTCCTAGATGTAATCCAATAAGCTCTCATATCTAAACAATGTACAATACAAAAAAATAAGAGACAACTGCTTCAATAAATAACCAACCATCTCAGGTTCTTTGAGGAAACATGGAGGCTCCACCTTTTTTGGATAAAGGATGAGATGAATGTTTTTCTAGTAACTATATATATAACAATAACATATATGTATAGTCTTTTAAAATATTTCAATAACCTATATGGACGATGTACAGGCAGACGTATGTGGTCATATACTCATAATACTTGGTGTTGGTTGGATCAATGCATAACTCATACATCAATTACGAGTCTAAAAGAGCTTATAATCTCAATAACAAGGGTACATTACCTAAATCCATTATAATTTTTGATACATCATGCTCGACAATCAAGAGGGTCAGTGTTCCATCATGAAAACACTCAAACAAGGGATGTGGTGTGTCATGCCCTCAGTCCAAATAGTGATAGTAGAGTGAGATGTCATGCTCAACACCCAATGTAAGGGAGAATGTAACCATAATGACCAATTGAAAACTTACCATCATCTCAAAGCCTATAAAAAGGCATAATCAAATATATTATATTTTAATGAGGAAAAACCTCTCCTACATTTCATTCATAAATCTAAAATACAACAAGGCATTAAAATTCATATTTAGCATACATTGAAGGATGCCTTAAATGGCAAAACATTTCCATCCTTTATAAGTTATTTCATTTTTATTCATTCAATTAATTTAACCTCTTTAATATAGTTAAACCACCATGAACATTTCATTCCATATAGTCAACACATTTAATTCAAAAAAAACAAGGAAACGTAATTATAGGGCTCAATAAACACTTAGAACATGTCATTGGAGATTAAGAAACTACCAATAAGGTATATTCTATTATTAAGTTTTCCAAGCACATAGGAGGTCCCTTGGGATCATCAAACATTCAGATAAGATTGATAAATTCCATTACTAAACCTGGTTGAATGATAATAAGGAGTTATGGGAAATTAAACAATTAACCATTAAGGTATTTTCATGTTGGAACACCCAATTAGTGTCCTTAATTGAGGTCTGAATCCTCTAACATACTAAATAAGAATCAACATGCATACATCATGGTTTGTTTTTAAATTTATCTGGAGTAACTCAACTAAATGGTGACATACAAGAATGTCCAAGGTGTTACACTACAAAAAAAGTTATGAAAACAACAAAACTATTGGGAAAATGATGAGACAACCTACTATAGGGGAATTGACTACTCATTGTCCAATGGTATCATCTCATTCAATGTAGGTAAAGATAAATTAAATAAATAGTCCAAATCCCTTAAAATAGGGAAAAGTTATTTCCCCTAAATAGTGAAATGGATCTATAGATAAACTAATATAATAAAGGATAAGAAGGGACAAAAAACCTATAGTTATCCAATGATTCCATTGGATCTTGATTTGGACTTTATAACCATGAGATATAAGAGAACCTATGTTAAAAGGCAAGAAAATATATGGGAGGAGGGAACACATAAATTGGAGGAGAATAAATGAAATTAGGATCAAGGTTTCATTATATTATTTTTAGACTTTACAGCATCAAAATAGGGGGTACATGGTTTGGCCACATGGTTTAGAAAATTATGTGCCAACTGTGTTGAATCCATTATCCAAGGTGAGACCCTAGAGAGTTAAGGCACGTCGTTTGCATAACCATGTGCAAACTACATGAAATTTTCATTTTAAAAGTCTATAGTTTCATGTATGTTCTGGTGCCTAGAGTCACATGGTTTCATAAAAACTAATTGTCTCACAATTCTCCTCTATTTTCCCGCACAGTTAGTGGAGACTCTGCAGTCTGGGATGCACGATGTCTACTAACCATGTGACAAAGATTATGTTTCAAATTTAAAGGTCCCAGGCTCCGAAAAATCCATAGATACCCTCTTAGACCCCATGAGTCCACTAGGTAACATTATAAGGGCCTTTTAAAATAACTTAAACAACAAAATAAGGATCGATACCCTTGTGAAAGGATGGGTCATTATAATTATACACATAAGATAAAATCAAAATCAAAATATTATGTTTAAGTGGATCCTTATTAATGGAAAAATATACTTCCCATGTAATTTAGATATTTATACCCGATGAATAGGTAAAATTATTACATTCAATTTTTCATACCCATTTATTTGGAGGTAACTTTAGAAATAAAAGAACAATTGAATTTTTTTGATTATTTTTTATCATTGATATTAATTTTTAATGAATTAAAAAATATTTGATAATCTTTTACAGACTATCAATTTACTGTAGGAATTTCAAAATAACACAATATTCTTAAAAAAATTATATTTTTGTAAAATATTTAATGCTGGGAGAATAGATTTCATGAACTTATTGCCTTTTTTTTGGAATTTAAAATATCCAACATATTTTTTACTATGTTTCTAAATTTAATTAATGTAAAAAAACCTGAAGTGAGGTTGAAATAGTTGTTATAGATTTTCTAGGATCAAGTATTTTCAATAGTTTTGGATTTCCCCGAGAAATAATATAGGATCATGGAACTCTTTTTTTGTAAAAATATCATGTATTCCCTCCAGAAAAAATAAAGAGTCTTATAACATTCCTCAACTACATACCACACCCAAATAAATTGATAAAATTTCGTATAAAATAGATAAATAGAGTGGATTCTAGAAAGAAAAGTGAAACCTAACCAGAAGTACTGAACAATGATATTTGAGTATACACTTTGGGTGTACAAAACATACTTTAATGTAACCCTAGTTGTGTACACATATTGAATGTATTATAGAATGAAATGTCTTTTTCCTACTAAGTTACAACATAATGAATATTCAGAATTGATGAATGTGAAACTAGAATCATTAAGGCTAGAGATAATATGATGCTATAATTATGGAACTATGGTAGATAATAAGGGAAGATTATGAAAAATCCATATAGTATAAGGAAAACTCTAGATATTCCCATGAAAGACTCATTCTAAAAATAAACATTCAAGTTATATATAGATTTATTCTATTTTATTTTAAAATGAATCCAAATCTTGAAAAGTTTCTTTATATATACACTAAACGATTTATAGTTACTAATATTTTTCATCTTTGTACAGTTGAGGTCCTGTGAGCTATATCTTGAAATAATTTTAATATGAATTCGTAGTGATTAATTATTATTTAAGAATATATTGGGAATGATCCAATGAAAGTTTCAAAAATCTTCTCTACTACTTATGAATAAGGAAATTCAGGTTGTTTGATTCCTTCACACCAGTTTAGGTACTTCTCTTGAAGTCTGTTATTGATTAATAAGTACATGATGAAATTTATTTGAATCCATGTATGAGATAATTGTGGCTATAATAAAAAATATAATAAATTATAAATAATAGATTCACTGTTGATTTGTTACTATGAAATTGTGCTATGAAAATAAATGAAAATTCTATTATTAGAATATGTTTGAAAATTCAGAATACTATTTTTTTAGAATTTTATTTCTATAAAATTTTATGCTATAAAATTGAGTATCAAATATATTCTTCCTACTGAAAAATGACATGTTAGATTTACAGTTTTTTTCTAACATTTTTGAAATTAGATGATTGATAACATTTATTTTTCACTAATAAAATAGAAAATGATGTTTTATAGACCCATAGAATTATTATAATTGAAATGATTTAAATGGAATTAGAATTATAAAATGAGGAATATAGAATTTTGAATATAATAATTGGTAATTTATACTTTATAAAAAAACCCATAGGGTTCCAACCAAAAATTATTTAACATAATTCTACAAAAACTCGAGAAAAAATATAAGTTATCAACCCAGATCAGGTTCTAGGATAGTCAGGAACTCAGTGTGGTAGAAATAATATCCATATATATATTTAATATGTTCTATTCATGAAACAAGGATGGGGAAATTCAATTAATTCCTCATTATATGAAATGAATGGATTTAGGTGAGGGGAATATTTAACATATTTTATGAAATGGAAAATTGACATCTAAGTATGTTATTTTAGTTGTATCCATGAAGTTAAAATTGTATCATTGGTGTATAGGGCATATGATAGAAGAATATAATGAATTTTCCCTATAGTAAAAAATTAATTCCACTAAATTATAATCTATCATCACTCATGGAAGTGATAATTGTATCTAATTTTATATGTGGGTAGTATATGGAATTCATAGAAGTGGCATGATATTTTTAATAATGGATGAATTATTATTTTCATTCATTCTAGTTTATGTTTCTGTAAAAATGCATAATACTCAATTTTTTTGGCCGAAGTCATTATATTTCATGTGAGTGCAACTGTGTCAATGTGAGGTAGTGAAAATAACCAGCATTTTAATTTTTTAATTTTAAATGAAAATTATGCCAAAAATTTACTTAAAACCTAAGAACGTAATTTTTTTACTTTTTAAAATCTAAAATTTAATTATTAATTTCAATATATCATGATATTTGATTATTTACTTCATTTTGTAATTAATTTGATAAAATTACACTAATTTTTTAGTTTTGGAATTTAACAGAAAATATGATTAAATTTTTTTTCGATTGATTCAAATCAATTTTAAATGAACTAGGATAAGAGTAGACATAGGTTTGGGTTTTCATGGGTTTCAAGTATATAAGTAGAAAATTTAAAAGGCATTGATCTATGTAATAATTCAATATAGTTCATTAATAATTCCCAATCATTATTTCTCACTTAGTAAAACATTTGACTTCTTTAGGGCATTAGTGTAGGATTCTGACAATTTCTTATGAATTTAATATACCATGTATATCTTCCAAATCAATATATAAAACATTGGCCCATGTGTAATAATTCATTAGCTATAATATAGTCCATAAAAGTATTTTCATAGTTCATTTCCCTAGAAACTTCATAAGACTTCATCCATGATTATGCCTTTTTCTAGTGAGTGTATAACTTACATATCTCATATGACATTCACCATTCATATGAATTTTATGTCTGATGGAAGGAACTTACTACAGAGTGTAAAAATTTATACACTTCATCCGAGTATTCCCTAAAAACATATGAATTTTGGACTTAGAAAAATACTAGAAAACATGGAATGAAATATAAAAATATTTATTTAAATGTAATTTTAATTAAAATAAAAAAAATCATTTTTGTAGTTTTTTAATATCTAGAAGAACTGATTCTAAGATTATGCACAAACATCCTCTATTATACTAATTAGTGGTAAGATCATTAGAATTATCTTAAATGATGAAATTGTTCGATTTAATCTCATAATTTGTAATTTTGACCCTCAAGCTACATGTGTGGTAGTAATTGAACAATTTAAAGGTGGGTACTGAATTTAAAAAGTATTCCAAATTCATAACACTCAATCAAATAAGGATATTACTATGTTTCTCATGTGGGTATTGGATCTAGTGAAGTGTGGGAGGATCCCAACATCATTCTATAGAGGTGATGACTTTTCACTATGGGATATATCCAATGAGTTCTAATTGGATGATTGGGAAAATTATGATACTTTGTTTTTTTATTTTATTTTCTACAATATCTCCAGTAAAGAGACATAAGACCCTTATTAGTAAATCCAAGTAGAATATCCCCAATATTATTAATGTATTATGAATATTATTTTAAAATCTGTTTTTATCATTTTTTTTGTATGTGTTTAAATTTTCATATTTCATGATATTTTTAATTTTCTTCATATTTAAATACTCTTTATCTTTTTTTTCATTCACATATTTAGGCCCATAAAAACTACTTTGCTTCCAATTATAGTGAGTTTTTAGTGGTTTAAGAGTGATTTAATGGTTTTCGTCACTCATATTAGTAAAGGATATGTATTTTTGTGTTTATTAAACTATGCTATACATGATAAAATCATATATGGTGGGTAATTAGTTGGGGTTTCTGTCACGACCCATCCTCGGGGCCCATTCCGTGACTACCCCAAGCCCGCCTTCTATAGGCCAGGGGCTGGTGACTAGCACAAAAGGAGAATCCTTGATAAAAAGGGAATGCATTTCTTTTAAACCTGTAACACACACAGTCTGAACACAATAAGTAGAGGCAACAAGTACTAAAATGGAAGAGTAAGGTGTGCTGAAAGTAAGTGGGCTAGTATACAAACCCAATTGAATAACAAGTACAAGTAAAAAAGGAAAAACAGCTCTTGGATCATGCAATGGGGAATTCTACCTCAAGGGTATGTATAGAACTCGAACAAATCGTCCCTGCGGTATGCCCCATCTAGTCCATCTCTGATTAGCCTCCCGTCTATCACCCTCAGCCTCGATCACTGTTGTCTGTCATCTGCACAGAACACAACAAGGTACTGGCAGAGCCCGTGCAGGGGTGAGTATAACAATACTCAGTGGGGGACCCTGAGACCCCAAAAGGTCTCCCATAATCCACAAAAGATAAACCATAGAAGAAATATACAATCACGAAGTATCAACCAAACCTACTTAGGTATATGCCCATACATATACCTAAGTTACCAATCATAGTCCAGATCCAACTCTTGTACCCTAACACAACCCAGTACACAAAGAAAGTAAAGTCAACACATCGATGATAATGATTGAAAGACAAGACTCAACTCACACATATATATATCTTTCGTAGAGTGATAGAGATGATCAGATGTAGTCACTGATTCATCTAAGCTATCGGACCCACACAGGATATAGGACCAGCTAAGCTGTCGGACCCACACAACATACATGACCAGCTATTCTGTCAGGCCCACATAGGTAGAGGAACAAAAGTTAGAACTATCGGACCCATAGAGGATCATGATACTGTAGTCATCGTTGTCGAACCCATGAAGGATTTTGGTTAAGTATTCATCACTGTCGAACCCGCAGAGGATTCCAGTATAGTAGCGTCGCAGGCAGCCCTAGGGTTCCAGCACACTGCATGCTCGATTCCAAGAGGGTCCGCCCATCAAGCTAATATTTGATACAAAAAATTTCTTGAAGTCCTGAGTTTATGTATCTCATATTTTAATCTCATCATAAGTAACCCAACGCGATAGATGGCGTGTCAATCAGACACCCGGTCTGAGAGTTATTGGCATTTCCGTTCCTGGGGCCCGGTTGGATTCACGCTCGATCCAAGCCCAGCCATTTTTCAAATTTGTCCAAAACTCACTTATAGTATCCCAAAAGGACCGCCTCGTCACGAGGGTCCTATTTCCATAGAAGGTGTGTCAATCGGGTGCACAGTCTAGGAGATATTCGCATTTCAGCGAAGACGGGCCCGACCCGTCAAGCCCGGTGGGGCAGCCCGACCCGACTCGGTGGGTCCATCCCAGGTTGGGGTCAGCCTGGACCGATGGGTCGCGGCCCACATGCGGACCCAGTCTGCACTGCGAGCTGGTCCAGTTCACCTAGTGGCGCCAAGCGGGGCCTCCTCCTCCTCTGCCCGGTCAGCCGTAGCTGGCCGGTTCTGCCCAGCGCTGCAGGCCGTGGTTGTTCCCACGTGGCGCCTGTTGGCGTCGTAGTTCTCCAGCCCGGTCAGCATGCGGCCGACTGGTTCATCCAGCCAAGCAGCCCGTGGAAGTGGGTCGTGTCCTCCTCCAAGCAGCGCCTGCAGGCACTGCGGTCCTCCAGTGGGCCGTTCGGTCATCCCACGGTCATGCTCCACGGCGGACGGCTCGGCCGGCCACCTCCACACCTCCACCGTGGTGCGACAGCGCCATGTTCCTACTACCATCTATGTCGAGTGATGACACCTCACCACCATCGTCGTGGCCTGAACTGTCTGCGACCTTCAGCTCCACAGCGAGGCACGTCGGCGCCACACTTCTTCATCTGCCGCGCTTCTTCTCTGGTGCGGTGCGGCGTCACCTTGCCCTTTCGAATCCACCTCCGACATCAACCAAACAAGATGCAACGGAGGGATGTCATGCCATGTTTGTTCGGCCCGCACCCTCTGCTTCAGGTGATAACAATTTGGCCACCATCAATCACAAAATAAACATCGAAGTACATTGGTATAATTCATACGTAAAAATAATATAATTTTCCCTTACTTCAATTCAAAGTACGTTGTCAAAGTCACCGAAAGAGGGCGGACAAAGAATCTTTGACATCTGTAAACGTACGAGTATTAAGTGTCATCGACGTTCCTCATAGGCGGCTACTTCTCTTGTGGCATGGTCGAAGATTGTAGATGATATCATCATTCCTCAGAGATGAGGAGCATTCTTCATCTAGAGGATCATGTTCTTCCAACCAACATCTCCAATGATTATGCCAACCCCAAAATAAAATAAGAATATCCCTTATTTTAATGGCCGACATGAGTTCAAAATAATTTTAATTAATTATGTTGGTTAACATAATTAAATTCATGGAGTGGGCAAGAATTTCAAGGGACTCTATTAATTATTTATAACGCAGTGTTGGCACGTTAATGGGAAGTCCAAGGGTTTCCCCTATTAATGGGGAGCTCAATGGTTTAAAGGGGGTATACATGAGGTAAAGCGGTTTGGGTGGGCCCCACCCTAAAACTTCCTCACAAGGGTGGTTCGGGAGTGATGGGTCCCACCTCCAACCTCCCCTTGGAGGTTTTAACTATATTTCAAATAAAAATATGTCACACATATTTTTATCTAATTTATTTAGGAACCCCAATTAATAACTTCCATTCACGTTGAAATGATATTGCGGTAATGGTCTCCTTAAGAGAATATCGGTGCTACGAGTTCAACGGTGCCCTTGGATTTCAATTCCAAGCACCGGTTCAAAAGATATAAAATCCTGCACGTATGTTTACTGAAATTACCCAAACAAAACATCATAATTTGATTCCGAGCACACCGGGCCTCGAAATTGAGCTCCGTCAGAAATAACGGACTCGTAAAATTCCCATGTATTTAAGAAAACAAATTCCACTGGATTTATGGGTCTTTACATTCTCCCCACCTCAGGTCTTTACGTCCCAGTAAGCTACTACACACACTAGGGGAACAAATGGGGCTACTGACCATGAATCTGAGCCTCCCGCTCCTATGTGCTCTCCTGGAGGTTCCCATGCTGCCAGTGAATGCACACCAGAAGAATAGGCCATCCACATAGGACCCACTCCTGTCGATCCTCAATATCCATTAGAACCTCTGTGAGTGTTTCTGCATCATCAATGTCCAGCTCCCCGTAGTTGATGATGTGGGATGGGTCGTGCACGAATCTCCTCAGCTGAGATCCGTGGAAGATGTCATGCACCCAGTTCAACTGAGGTGGAAGGGGGCAGGCGGTAAGCCACTTCACCTACTCTGCTAAGGACCTGGATTGATCCAATGAATTATGTAGATAACTTTCCGCCTCATCCAAATCTCTGTAGACCTCGTCAAGGTGAGACCCATAGGAAGACATGGTCGCTATCCTAGAACACTAGTGGTCTCCATCTCCTATCAGCATAGGACTTCTGTCTGCACTGTGCAGTCTTCATCTGCTCCTGGATGATATACACCTTCTCTATCGTAGCCTACACCATCTTTGGTCCTATAAACGCTGACTCCCCTAGGTCAGTCCCGCACAAAGGTGATCTTCATGGTTGGCCGTAATGTGCCTCATAAGGTTCCACCCTGATGGTGGAGTTATAGCTGTTGTTATACAAAAACTCTACCAAGGGTAAGTGATCCTCCCAACTATGACCAAAGACAAAGATGCATGCATGGAGCATGTCCTTGAGATTCAGAATGGTTCTCTCAGTCTAGCCATCCGTCTGAGGATGGAAGGCGGTGCTCAAGCGAAGCTATATCCCGAAATCCTCCTCCAACCCCTTCCATGGGCGTGAAGTGAAACAGGTGTCCCGATCAGAGACGATCGTCAATGTCACACCATGAAGTCGTACTATCTCCTGTACATAGAGGTATCCCATGCTCTCTATAGAGCCCTTCTATATGATCGGTAGGAAGTGGAACGACTTGGTGAGTCAACTGACAATCACCCAGATAGGGTCGTGTCCTCTAGATGTACGTGGATTTCTAATCATGAAATCCATGGATATCCCGTCCCAATTCCACTCTGAGGCCTCTAAGGGATGAACCAAGCCTGCTGGAAGCTGGTGCTCTGCCTTCACTTGCTGAAAAGTGGGGAATCGTGAGACAAACTCTACTACCGCCTTCTTCATACCCGGCCACCAGTGCTATCATCTGAGGTCCTAATACATCTTCACCACTCTTGGATGTACCACTAGAGTAGAAGTGTATAACTCCCTAAACACCTCCCCCTATAGTGTAACTGGTACCATTGTACGTCCTCTGAAGAGGATGGCATGCTCCCCACCTTCAGAAAACCCATTAGGTACCTGCCCTAAAGATATCTGAGCATGTATCGTCTCATAGTCAACATCCCTATGCTATTCCTCTATGAATCGCTGATGAAGTGGGGGAGTGACTGTGAGAGACTGTAAAAAGGCTGCTCCATCTCTATCCACAAAGGATATCTAAAACGTGGACAACTGCTCTATCGCCTCTCCTAGCAGCAGAATGTCTGATCTCCTTCTGAGAGCATCTTCTATAATGTTTCCCTTCCCATGAGTATAGAGTATCTCAAAGTCAAAGTCCGGGAGGAACTCGAGCCATCATCGTTTTCTCAAGTCCAGGTCCTTCTGCGAGAAGATGTACCTGAGACTCTGGTAGTCATAGTAGACTATAAAACACTCATCCATCAGATAGTGCCGCCACATATTCTAGGAGAAGACCATTACTGCTAACTCCAGGTCATGGGTAGCATATTTCTAGTCATGATGTCTCAACTACCGTGAACCATAAGTGATCACTGCTCACTCCTGCATCAAGACACACCTGAGTCTGGTCCCTGATGTGTCACCGTAAACTACGTACCCTACGCCCTCCTCCGATATCCTCAAGATGGGCACATTGGTTAACCTATGCCTCAGCTCCTGAAAACTTATCTGGCATCTATCTGATCACACGAAGGGTTTACCCCTCTTAGTCAATGCTGAAAGTAGTGCTACAACTATGGAGAAGTCTGACACAAATCTCTGATAGTACCCAGCCTATCCTAAAAAACTCAGCACCTCTATCACACTCTTGGGTGGATCCCAAGAAAGTACTTCCTCAATCTTCACTGGATCCACTGCAACTCTAGCCTCTGAGTTGATGTGCCCCAGAAAGTGAACCTCTCGAATCCAGAACTGGAACTTTGAGAGAATACCATAAATATGGTGCTCTCGGAGTGTGTCCAGTACTACCCGCAAATGGTAGGCATGCTCCTCCTCAGTAGTCGAGTAGATCAGTATGTCGTCGATGAAGACTACAACAAAGCGATCGAGGTAAGGCTGGAATATCCTATTCATGAGACTCATGGACACTACTGCTGCGTTGGTTTCGCCGAAGGGCATAACCAATAACTCGTAGTGACCATACCGACACCTCAAAGTCGTCTTCTGTACATCCTCGTCTCTAACTATGAGTTAGTGATAACCTGACCTGGGGTATATTCTCGAGAACCATCGTGCTCCCTTGAGCTGATGAAAGAGGTCATCAATCCTTGTGAGTTGTTACTTGTTCTTCACTATCACCTGAATCAGGCACCGTAGTTAACACACAGTCGCAAGCTCCCATCCGCCTTCATGGCGAACAAAATCAGAGATGCCCAGGGTGAAACACTAGGTCAGATAAATCCCTTCCCATGCAAGTCCTCCAATAGTACACGCAGCTCACGAAGCTCGGCAGGAGCCGTAAGATATGTTTGAGTAGATATAATTGTCGTCCCAGGGTACAAGTGAATTTAGAAGTCTACCTCTCTGCGAGGAGGTAGTCCTAGAACATCATTAGGGGAAACATCCATGTAAAGATTCACCACAACAGGAAAACTCGGACTTCGCACATCAACCGCTCTGAGGATGAGACTAGCAAACTGATGTGTGATCGGATTCCTCCTCCTCTGTGTAAGTCCATCCAGCACTACAAAGGCTCCCTTATCACTGGTAAAAGTGAACCTGGTCCCATCTGTGTGGATACACTGCACTTTGCGCCTAATATAGTCAATTTGAGCATGAACTGTGGATAACCAGTCCATACCCAAGATGATTTCGTAAGGCCTCGATGCTGCTACAAGAAGATCCCAGCCGAAGCTCTCGCCTCCTAGATTAAGCTCACACTGACAGAACTAGGGCGTAATCGTTGAGTCTTCTCATGTAGGAGTCTCTAGCAGTAAGGATCGACCCAACGGCTCCGTCGAAATCTCTAAGCTCCGAACGAGGGCAGTGGCAATAAAAGAATGACTCGCACCTTTGTCTATAAGTACTGCAACAAGGGTGGAGTAGACATAGATAGTACCTCGAATCATCTCAAGTGCACCATGGTCATAGGCCTCGACTGCCTGGAGCAGATCCTACCACTGTCCGCAGATCCCTGTGCTTGGGGTGGACCTCCTGGTGGTGGAGGTGTTAGAGCCTCAAAACATCATCCACCACCCACTGCTCGGTGATCTCCTCTGCCACGTCCATCTGCTCTCGGCAGACCACCACGGTTGAACCTATGCCTCTTCCTTGGATGTGCCTCTACTGTATGCTGCTCATCTATATGTCGGGTCGGGAAGTCACTAGCCATGTGGACATGCCCACCACATGAATAGCACAGCCTGCTCCTCGTATAGATGGCTATGTCTCGTGTTCCCCACACAACTGAACCTGTATCCTGGGATTGCCCACATAATGGCCTGGTTCTCTTGGACCTCTGCGTCATATGTCTACTACCAGCTACAGAAGACTCTGCTACGTGTCGCCCTATGGGGGGTCTTGCCACTGGTGACTGCTCAGCAAGAAAACTCTCCACCAGAACGGCTCGCTCCAGCACCCCCGCATGCGTCGGGAGGCTGAGAGGGATCATCGAAGCTCTAATATCATTCCTAATCCCCTTCTCGAAGGTCCAGTCCCTAAAGAACGTGTCTCATTCCAAATATGTGGAGTAGCGCGAGAGGTCGGTGAACCGCGTTGAGTACTGATCTACTATCATGTTGTCCGGCTGCAGATGAAGTAACTCCTGAATCCACACCACACGAAGGGTGTCTAGAACAAACTCCAAGCAAAAGAGACTCTCGAAGTTTGTCCAGAGTAATGATGCCTCGTCATGCACCTGTAGCATCAGGCTCCACCATCTTCTTGCTGCTGAATGCAGGTGACTTGTGGTAAGGATCCCCATAAGGTTTGCTGGTGTCTTTACTAATATGAAAACTCTCATGATAGCCTCCTGCCAATCCTCAGCGGCCTGTTGGTCTGTCTCTCCCCGAATCCTGGGAGACCTCTGGTGCTGGAACTCGTGCAACACACTCAGGCGGCGTGCACTCTCTGCTGCTGGAGTGAGTGGTATCAGTGGCCCAGTGGGTAGTATTATCTCTAGTACCTCCGCTGTGATGGGGCCCTGCACCGAGGCGTCGTTGCTCGGTGGGCTACCATCTTGTATGAAACATGGAACCCTATCTGGCTACCTTCGTGGGGCCATCCGGAAAAGAAACAGGTGCGCCACGGTTAAAAAATTTACCTGGTGAGCTGACGCAAAGTAATCATGAAGAAATTTTTTTAAATGAAACACACACGAAATCAGTGTTTTTGTGCACTGAGTCGGATATCAGAAGTCAGATTCCTAGTGTATGGATATGTCAGCCACCGCACCAACACCAGTTTCCATAATCTGATAACCACACCCAAAACACTTTACACTATTTCTGTTCAAAGAATCAGAGTCGATGTTCTGCGGTAGAACTGACTCCTCTGATACCAATTTGTCACGACCCGTCCTTGGGTCCCATGCTTTGACTACCTCAAGCCCGCCTTTCATAGGCCATCGGCTGGCGACTAGCACCAAAGGTGAATCCCTGATAAAATGGGAAGACATTTTCTTTAAACCTGTAACACACACAGTCTGAACACAAGAAGCAGAGGCAACAAGTACTAAAATGGAAGAGTAAGGTGTTCTAAAAGTATGTAAGCCAGTATACAAACCAAACTAAACAACAAGTACAAGTAAAAACACAAATCCTGGATCTTGCACCAGGGAATCCAACCAGAAGGGTAGGTATAGAACTCGAACAACTTGTCCCTGTGGTATGTCATGTATTTTCCAGCTCTGATCACCCTCTCTTCTGTCACCCTCAGCCTCGATCACTGTTGTCCTTCACCTGCAAAAAATACAACAAGGTGCGGGTGGAGCCCGTGTAGGGGTGAGTATAACAATACTCAGTAGGGGAACCTGAGACCCCTGAAGGTCTCTTAGAATCCAAAACGGATAAACCAAATTATAAAGATACAATCAGGAAGTATCAACCAATCCTACATAGGTATATTCCCATACATATACCTAAGTAACCAATCACAGTCTACCTCCAACTCTTGTACCCAAACACAACCGAGTCCACAGAGGAAGTAAAGTCAATCACATCGATGATAATGATGGAAAAACAAGACTCAACTCACACAGGAATACATCTTTCATAGAGTGATAGAGATGATTAGACGTAGTCACTGATTTATCTAAGCTGTCGTACCCACATAGGATACATGACCAGCTAAGTTGTTGGACCCACACATGATACATGACCAGCTATTCTGTCGGACCCACACAGGATACAGGAACAGAAGTCAGAACTGTCAGACCCATGGAGGATACCAATACAGTAGGCATCTCTGTCTAACCCATAGATAATTCCGGTTTAGTAGTCATCCCTATCAAACCCATGGAGGATTCCGGTACAGTAGCGTTGTAGCAAGCCCTAGGGTTCCTGCACACAACACTCTCAATTCTGGGAGAGTCCGCTCCTCGAGCCATGTTTCGATACATCAACTACCATGAAGTCCTGAGTTGATGTATCCTATAGTTCCATCTCGTCATAAGTAACCCAACGCAACAGACGGCGCGTCAATCAGACGCCCGGTCTGAGAGTTATTTGTATTTCCGTTCTAGGGCCCCGGTTGGATTTATGCTCGATCAAACCCGAAAATTTTCCAAATTTGTTCAAAACTCACTTAGAGTATACCAAAAGGACCACCTCATCACGAGGGACCCAGTGTTGTAGATAGCGCGTCAACTGGATGCACGATCTAGGAGATATTCAAATTTAAGGGAAGACGGGCCCGACCCGTCAAGCCCGGTGGGCTAACAGGTCGGCCCGACCCAGCACGACAGGTTAAACCCGTCTGAGGGTCGGCCCAACTCAGTGGGGCACAGACCACCTGTGGACCCAGGCCACACTGTGGGCCAGTCTGTTTTGCCCGGAAGCGCCATGCGGCGTCGCCTCCTCCTCTGCCCGACCAGCCGTAGCCGGCCGGTTCGGCCTAGCGCACGCAGCACGCGCTGCGGGCCGCGGTTCATCCCAGGCGACGCCTTCTGACACTACGGTTCTCCAACCCGGCTAGCAGGCAGCCGACCAGTTCTTCTAGCCGAGTGGCCCGTGGATGTGGGTCACATCATCCTCCACGCGAATCCTGCGAGCATTGTGGTCCTCCAGCGGGACGATCGGTTGTCCCGTGGTTCGGTTCCACTGCGGTTGGCTCGGCCGGTTGCCTCCGCACCTCAACCATGGTGTGAAGGCACTGTGGTCCTACTGCCCTCTGCGCGGAGTGACGACGCCATTCCTCCACCACTGCGGCCCGACTTGTCCGTGGCCTTCAGCTCCACTGCGCAGTGCGTCGGCACCGTGCTATTTCATCTACCACAGTTCTTCTCAATCGCGGTGTGACGACACCATGCACTTTTGACTGCATCTCTGACGTCAACCAAAAAAGATTCAATGGAGGTATGTTGGGCCATGTTTGTTCGGTCCGCGCCCTCTACGTTAGGTGATAATAATTTGGCCACCGTCAATCCCAAAATAAACTTCGAAGTACATGGGTATATTTCTTACGTAAAACTAATCCAATTTCCACCTACCTCGACTCGAAGTACATTTTAAAAGTCGTGTAAAGAGAGTGGACATCGAATAGTTGATGTCGAGAAATGTCCGAGTATGAAGTTTCGTCGATGTTCCTCGTGGGTAGCTCCTTCTCTTGCGGCTTGGTTGAAGATCGTAGACGGTATCGTCGTTCTTCAGAGAAGGGGAGCATTCTTCATCGAGAGGATTATGTTATTCCAACCAAACTCTCCAACAATTATGCCAACCCCAAAATAATATAAGCTTATCCCTTATTTTAATGGTTTTCAGGAGTTCAAAATAATTCAAATTAATTAAGTTGGTTCACTTAATTAAATGCATTGAGTTGGAAAGAATTTCAAGGGACTCAATTAATTAATTACAAGGGAGTGTTGGCACATTAATGGGATGTATAAGATTTTCCCCTATTAATGGGGAGCTCAAGGGTTTAAAGGGAGGTTTAGAAGAGTTAAAGGGGTTTGGTAGGCCCCACCCTAAAACATCCTCCCATAGGTGGTTAGGGTGTGGCGGGTCCCACCTCCAACCTCCCCTTAGAGGTTTTAACTACCTTTCAAATAAAAATATGTCACACATATTTTTATCTAATTTATTTAGGAACCCCATTAATAACATCCATTCACGTTGAAATGCAACTGCAGTAAATGTCTCCTTAATAGAATACTAGTGTTGTGAGTTCAACGGTGCCCTCAGATTTCAATTCTGAGCACCGGTTCAAAAGATATAAAACCCCGCATGTATGTTTACTGAATGTACATGAACAAAACATTAGAATTTGATTCTGGGCACATAGGGCCTCAGAAAAAATAGTCGTCAGAAACTGCAAACTTGTAAAATTCCCATGTATTTATGAAAAAAAATCCACATGATTTTTGGGTCTTTACAGTTTCATATCAGTGGAGAGATAAAATTTATATTACATTGAATTATGATGTAATAGGCAAGTGAGGGATGATATTTGAAGTCACATAACTATCATTATAAAAAATAAAATAACTTTTAAATTACATTATCGAAAATAATTAATCCCTAAATTTCATAGACACACACTGTTAAAAAACAATATAAGATAAAAATATACCGATTTAACCCTCATCTTGCGAGAAAACCGGGGTGCCACTACCAGTACATTTTATTGAGTTGAAAATGTAATCTGATAGGAGACCCATGATAGGCACTTAATTAGTGGGTTTATCAATCAACTCATATTATAATTCACATAAAAATATATTTCTATTCCTCATAACTATAATGATATTAAAATGTTTTGAAATAACATGAGATTCTTTCACAACATTAATACTTCTATCATAATATCATTATGCTAGTTCTTCTTTTTTGACATACACTACTACTGATCTCTTATTATTCCTCTTCATCAAATTCCATAACAACGATCAAGTATATTCTATATTTTCTTATAAATCTTATTCTTCTTGTATGTTTAAAATATTTCATGAATATTATTTCCAAAAAATAAGTAGTGAAATTTCGATAAATTTTTACCATCATTATAACTTAGGTAAACTTTTTCAAAATTAGTTTCTAGATTACTGAAAAAGATAAATTCAAGTGTTTATTTTTAAATTTCCTTTGATATTATTTGAAAATAATCCTCATCAAATCTCCTATAAATTTAAAAATATTTTTCTATCAAAAAATCCATGATACCGCTGCATTTAATCCTTTTTCTTCTCCCTACACATGTAATAATGAACATGGAATATTCTTGAAGTTGAACTGATATTTATGTTTTGGAATTTATGACCATCATATTAAATCATAATATCTTGTTGTTATGATGGTTTTGATGTTGATTAGTTAAAATATCATCATTTTGTTACATCTAGAATGATGAAATGAATATATTTTATATTATGTTTAAATCATTTAAATATCACATCAAACAATATGAAGTTGGTCCTCTTTAATAAGTTCTTATCTTTTTATTATTCTTCAAAAAACTATCGAAACATCAAATTATTATATATTACATCAAAAAAGCTGTTGGACATGGGTAAAATTGGTCCATATTGACTCAAATCCTCTTTAATAATTAGAACATCCATTACCACCTGAATAATAAATTATTTTATCTATGATCAAGTATGATTTATGTATTCATGAAAAACTTCAACAAAATATAAATATCCACCTCATAATTCTTTAAGTATTCATATTTATAAAAATATCACCTTATAGAAGACTGATTGTGATACCAAAAATCACATTAGGTTCATTATTAATATCATTAAACATATCATGGTCTCAAAATATTATTTTATAAAAAATTTCCCCCATTGGATTTTGTTGAAAAACTAGGAACAAAAATCACTTTAGAACAAACTTCACTGTGATATATATCCCTAATGAATATTTATAATCCTGCAGGAGTCAACTAATAGTATGAAATAAAACATTGAATAATAATATCATGTTTTGAAAACAAAATTTATTTACATTAAACTCATCGAAGATCTTATTTCCACTTGAGGCCGCTTAAAAAATATTCACTCATTCAAGCCATTGATCCCTCTTTTGACATTACTTGAGGAAATATAATCTTCCACTAATTCAACATTAAATACATGTTTATTGAACTTGTGAGTAATTTATTCATACATATAGGCTCGAAATATCATCAGAAAAATGGCAAGAAGAAATTTATAAATACACACATTTTTGGGCTCACAACACGCTAGTCTCGCTTGTCATTGACTGAAGTTATATGCATCCCAAATTAATAACCCGTTCTAGAACTTTAGTATAGAATATGTTTGGGGTCGATCCACAGGGAACTATGGCGTGCATGAATTCAACTGAGTTAATACATAATTAGGTGAAGTATGAAGAATTTTGAGTTGATTGGTTTGATTTTTGTTTTGAATTAAAACTAAATTGTTTTAAGTTGAAGAAATGATTAACAGTTTTAAAGAAAACAACTGGTGAATTTAAAGAGTTTAAAATAAGAAGAAAATTTGTTTCGGGGTTGTGGTAATTAATGAGTTCTTGTGAAGATTGTTTAAATGGTTGTGTTGTTCAAGATAATTCAATCATTCTGGATTTCATTTTGTTACAAGATTTCCTTAGTCAGGTTCCTCTTGTTTGGAATTAGAGCAGTCGAATCCTTGGTCCAGTAGTCAATGTTCTTAATTATTTATTAAGTTCAGTCCATTATTGAATCAGTGAAATATTTCCAATGGTCATGGATGTTTTCACTGTTACTTTTCTTTTGTATCGCTAAGAATTCTTCCCTTGGTCTAGCTCAGAATTCTCAGTTATATTTGACAGTGAATTAAGAAGAGTAAGAAGAATTACAATGAGGAAACACAACTATATAAAACAACACACAAATTAAGATACCTTCATCCACAGCCCAAACATGAGGGGTTTAGTTACGCAAAGAATGCAGAAGAGGAATGACACACGTAATACCTGACGGATTCATCGTGTAAGCGTTGAGGTAGGGTGTCGGAAGGTGGAATGGTGGAATGATGGCACCTTGGTGGCTTCGGAATGGCAGCATAATGTATCCTCTCCCCAAAATGGTTTCTCACCCCAAAATCTGAAGGCCAAGCCCTCTTTTTATAGAAAAATAAAGTACACGGCGTGTATAGAAAGTACACGCCGTGTACTTTTCGTCAACACATTTTGGCGCCAATTTCTCCGCTGGAAGGTGGCCTAACACACCGTCTTTGACTTTTGAACATGGTGCCGCATGGTGGTTAAGTTTACACGGCGTGTAGCGCTGCCATACACGACATGTAGTATCATAATTTTGGCCACCAGCCCCTTCTAGAATAGCAGACACGGCATGGAGAAATGAAACACACCATGTCTCCTTCAATGGCCACATGGGCATGTAGACTCTTCTTACCACAAATAGCATCTAGAATGTAGTACACGACGTGTAACGCTGGTATACACGGCGTGTATCTTCTGCCTAGTGACATGGGCGTGTACTCCCTCCTTCGGTCTATGTCCCTGTCTGGATGTACACGGCGTGTATAAATGTACATGCTGTGTAGTTGCGAAATTTTGACAGACTTCCCTTGATTCGTGTATATAGCCAGAAATCTCCTGAAAGTAAACATAATCACCAAAATCAAATAATATGTTCATGAAACAACATATATTTTCTAAAAACATGTTTTTATCTTTAATTGTATATATGGAAATGTATACACAAATTGGGTGCATCAAATTCCCCCACACTTAGTCATTTGCTTCCCTCAAGCTAAATCTCAACATCTAATTAAGAGATCATAAAATTTTAAATGGAAGGAATTAAATTAATCAAAAGTATAAATGATAGAGTTACTGAGGAAAAATTCTAAAAGGCACAAACAAATTCAATTCATAAGAAATTAAAATCATGCCTCATGTATAATGCAATTAACTACTCTCATCCTCTTTCAACAATTTTTTCAACTTTTAAAAAATAAGCATGCCACTTGATGATTTGCCTCACAAGTAAGAATCACACTCCACACTCAAGATGTTTTAATTCAAGGTTATGTTCAATCTAAGGTATATATACTCTATCCATAAGTTTTGCAGATATCTTGTTCTATACTTCAAAAAAATTGAATTGGCAAAATCATGAGGGCTTTATCAATAAGGTTAAAATGTCTCTGTGGCTAAGGGTTGGTAGGTTCAGATCTGAAAATAAATCTCGAGGCTTGAAAAAGGAAGGATAATTCCTTTAAACAACATTGCATGATATTCAATGTAAAGATCACTAAAAATGCTTCCTTTACAAGATCAGTCAAATGCTTTTGTAATCATCACCATCTTCCTTAGGCAAGTAGGGTTTATGAACAAATAAGCATATGGTCCCCTTTGTTTGTTATTTTTCGAAGAGAAACACTTATGAATACAATGAATAAATGTTTGGAACCCTTTCTGCCAAATAATCAACAGGTATTCCCCCACACTTCATTTCATGAATGGGTACAAAAATATTCCATGTATTGCCAATTCCCTCTTTAAAGCTCAAATGAATAATCATGAAAAGTTTAAAAAGAAATAGGGTAGGAAGGGAAATATGCTTGTAACGTGGATTCCTATAAAGGTTGTTCATGGATTCTATGGGCTTAACGAATATTAAATTTAGGGTTGGTCTCAAGATAAAGGGGTTGAAACAATCTAATACCTCAATCATGTTAAAGTAATTCAAAAATACCTTCATGTTTTGAAAAGAAAAACTTGAAAATTCTAGTAGTGATGCATATCCTAAGAACCTCTCAAGAAAGAGGGTATTAGAAAAGAAATATGAAAAAAGGTTTAGAATATCTCTCAGGAGTGGAAAAATAAAAATGGGACAATCAGGTCAGGACATGCATATAAATGATTAGCCTAATCAATGTAATTTAATTAGGGATGAAAAGTTCCAATTGAAACTATATCAGAAATCATTTTAAAATACTCAAAAATCAAAATAAGCATGCAAACCTCAAAAAGTTTCTACTGATAACTTAAGCATTTATAAGGATGATTAACCAAAATTGCTTTACATTGTCAAATATAATATCTAATAATGATGTCTCCTAGATTAGTTTAAGGGCAAACACTAAGGTGAAAGAGATAGATGTTCCCCCACACTTAAGACTGCTCATGTTCCACCAAGTGCAATACTAAGGGAAAGGGTGGGAAAGTGGAATATATGGAGGAGAAAATGAGGGAAATAAGTGGAAGAAGTAAATCCAAAAAGAAAGGTAATATTAATGGAAAAATACTCCCCTAGTGAGAAGTAATTCCCAAGGCGCTCCATGATACCTGTGACTGGTGATGAAAAAGAAAACTGCAAACATAAATAACATCACAGCCCAGAAAATGACAAAAGAGAGATATAATATAAAGAAAAATGTCACTATCATGGGGTCGCCTCAGGAGACAACATATCTAGTACAGAATCGACCGATAGAGACGGCGCCAGAGGCATGGAAGCGGGAGGTGCTGACTATGAATCGGGAAGTGGAGCTGAAAAAGTAGGATCCGTAGGTGCTAGACTCGGTGAAGGAAGCTCAGCAGCAGGCCCTGGCCCGGAAGAAGTGGTAGTAGCAGGGCTCACCATAGTCAGCAGAATAGAATCAGTGGTCTGTGCAGGAGAGGGCGGTGGAGCAGCAGTAGAAGGGCTAGGAATGGAGGCCGAGGATAGTGGCTGAGGAAGTGAAACACCAAGATGTTGAGAAATATGTGCCAACAACTGCTCCATCAGGTCCTGGTGGCTGATGATACGGACGAACTGCATCTCCATATGAACCTGTCGGCTATCCACGCGATCGAAGACCTACTCCATCGCAGCTAGGCGGTGGGAAAGGGAAAGATCGACTGAGGGTGCGGGGGTAGATGGGATGGGTGATGGGACAAAAGAAGGAAGGTCAGAAAAATTGGGGTCAGTAGGAGGTGGGTGAGGTGGAGAAGCTGGAGGGGGTGGGGAAGGAGGTGCAGGGGCAGTAGCTGGGACAGGAGGGGAAGCAGGTGGCGGGGCTCGAGCTTGAGCAAGGATGTAGGCACCCCCTGCTTCTGGACCAATCCCATGCAAATGAGCACGAGAAAGTCCATCCACTGAGGTTAAGCTAACAAGTCATGAGGTAAAGAGGGCTCAAATACCCCGAGGTGGTGGGTAAGACGGGTGGTATAAAACCCGCTATTCAGGTTACCCTGACGGCTGATAATCATGGAGTGGAAATAGGAGGCGGTGAGACAGGGGAGGTTCAGGTAGTCGTGCCGGATGACATAGGTAAGAAGCTCCATGTCACAGTCGGTCACGACCCCCATATCCTCATGGAGGGGAAATAGGATAGTGTTGAAGCACCGGTGGGCGAAGCGAAGGATGAGGTCGTCTATAAGAGTGCTCTTCTGGGAAGTCGGAGAGTATCAGTGGTCAGGCCCAACGATCTCCCGCCACATGGAAACGAGGTCAGAGCGCTCAGGCCGGTTCATGGTAGAAACGCGGGGTTGGGTGATAGGATGGGGTAGAAGCCGTACCCTCGCCCAAACTCTATCATGGTAAGAGACAAATGTCAACCGCCTAGACGGAATCGAGCTACGGGTACCGTATCACCAGGGGTCTCCCGGTAATCCGCTCCATCAAACTTGAACGAGGCCGCAAACTCCAAAAATAAATCACGGAACACAGGAGTGATGACCTAGAAAATATCGAGGAGTGAGGTGTGCCAAAGAAGCCCCTCCAACTCCTCCCAAATACCAAGCTGCTATGGAATGCTGCTATCGAGATACCGGTCACTCAATGGTATCGGCCGATGAGAGAAGTGTCGGACCCTATCGTATGCTAGATCGGTGACCGGGAATACCGTGCAAGGATAGGGAGCACCTGCAGGTCCCGGCCCAGGTGCTGGTGCAGCACCAATGGCTGGCTCTGTGGGTGGATCCGCCAAAGTAGAGGGTTGCTCGGTGGATGGTGTGATTGAAGAGGGACCAGTTGCAGATGATGATAGCGCATGGAATGTGGCAGCTGGTGCATCAGAAACGGTGGTGCTCAGAAGCTTTGTGACGAAAGGTGGAGGTGCAGCAGAAGTAGGCCCGGCCTCTGCTGAGGGAGTGAGTGGTGGTAGAATGGACAATGGAGGGAGATCAAAGACTGGATTGTCGGGGTCTGGCTGCGTAGGTGGGTGGAGTCCGATCTGATGATAGCTGGGGTTCTCTCCCTCAGTGGCGGAGGCTGGCTGCTTCCCTTGGGAAGGATCGTGATCTGCCATATCCTAAAATAGAACGAAAAGGAAAACAAAAAAAAAATAAAAAGAAAAAAGAAAGAAAACAAAACAATGAAAATGTGAGAAAACTAGAAAATAAAATTACACGGCGTGTACTCCAGAGTACGCGGCATGTAGTCAAAATGTAGAGTATCCCGTGTTCTCTAGATAGACACGCCAAGGGTGAAAAATAGACCATGTAAAAGTACATGACATGTACCAAACATACACATCATGTTCACTCAATGTGTAGGTGGTCGTGTGGTACAAATTACACGGCCATGTTGTTATCAGTTCAAAGAAAACAATACACGCCGTGTAGGTGAAGGACACGACGTGTATTGCACACGAAGAACATGGCCATGTAGAGGGTGAGACACGGGCCGACGAAAGATATAAAAGACCCGACATGTACCGAAAACACACTCCATGTTATGGAACATGGGGGTGACATGCCGTGTTATATTCCACACACAGAGGGGCCAAAGAAAATGGTCTACACGGTTTGTACCAAACAACACACGCAGTGTATGTAAACATGGTGTGTGAGGCCGTGTAAAAAAGGGGCACTCGGGCACGACGAGGAAAGGGAAATGGTGTGTACCGAACATACACACCGTGTCTATTCAAATTTATAATTATTTGGTGTGTGGCTATGTACAGAACTACACGGCGTGTGTTCTTCATTTCTTAGCCATGTACGGGCAGAAGCCGAACGGTCAACTGATCCGAAAAACACCGTAAACGATGCTAAAAATTTGAAAAAGAGGGTGTAGAATGGAGTACCTTGACCGAGGATCACAATTTGAGAAGAATCAGAACTTGAAACCCCCAAAATCGACGGATCTAGAATAGGGGGGATTCGGGTGGCGTTCGGGAGAAGAAACGGGAAGAAAGGAGGAAATGGGGCGGTTGTGCGACATGGCCTCAAGCCGGGTGGACTGCGGCTTATATAGCGGTGGTACACGGTGTGTAGGTTTGGACTACATGTCGTGTATATTATATATATATATAAATATATAATTATTATAGTAAACTATATTTTTATTAATAATTAAAATATAATAGATATATTGATAAATTCTCTTACAAATAAACCTATACATGACATATATCAGAATATATATGTCGTGTAATTTAAAATTATAAAAAGAGGAGTACAACCTTTGGTTCGGTGCTTGGGGTGGGATTCGAACCAGCGATCGGTCATTTCGAATGGAAGCCCTCACCCGCTGGAGCGAAGGTTGTACTGCTATTCATATTTAGTTTACATATATAGTTATTATATATGTCCTATACACATGGGAAGAAAGAATGCATGACATGTGTTTTATATTTAGGAAAGGATGGGGATGAAGTGTGGAGATTAGCGCGATTCAAACCCAGGCATTTTGAACCCGGTGCCGAGACGTTTCCAATCCGCCAACTTCACCCACATGTGATTTCTTATTTTTAAAATGTTTTTCATTTATATTTGAAAAATTATGGAGTACGCGGTGTATATCGGAGTAAATGTCGTGTGGTTTTATTAGAAGAACAAATTATGGAAATGGGACGGTTGTCTGGATTCGAACCCGAGCCTTTTGGAATCAAGATACAAATCTAACCAACTAGCCTATCCCCATCATGGGTTTTATTAAATTTAAACACACACACACACACACACACACAGATATATATATATATATATGAAGAAACCACACACGCCGTTTAAATAAAAGGTGGAACCCCGTACCGAAGGTAGGGCAGGAGGATTCGAAGTGGGTACAACACGAATAATTCCCAGCGACTTTACCATCAGCACCGGCATCATCCCTGGTTGTTTATTTTTTATTCTATAGATTTATACTATTAAGATTATAAATTAAAAATGATGAGTACATGCCGTGTATATAAGTTGGACATGGCGTGTAACCTCTGGGTTGCCTCTCAGGAAGCGCCTTTGTTTTAGGTCATTGGCTCGATTTCTTACCTTTCATACCGATATTTAAGGTGGATAATGGTCCCAATAGTGGCCGCCCTGGCCATCTAGGAGTTGAAAGTTCTCGTGCTCTTCTTCAACAAGAATGTCTGGAATGTTAATGTTATCAAAAATATAGGAACATACCAGATCACCCACCAGGAGATCATCTATAGTAGTTAATGCAGAACAATCCTCATGATTAGACAATTATGCCTTCTTGATGGCTTTGAGAACATTGTAGGAGACTCTCTCGTCTCCTTCCAGGAAAATAAGCTCTCCTTGGTTCACATCAATGAGCGCCATCCCCGTGGAGAGGAAAGGTCTTCCCAAAATAAGTGGCACCTCTAGATCCTCCCCCATGTCAAGGATGATGAAATCAGCTGGGAGGATCATCCTACCTACCTTGATCAGTACATCCTCCAGTAGCCCCTTCAGATGTTTGACGGATCGATCAGCAAGTTGAAGGGATACATGGGTAGGCTTGAGCTCGTTGAGTCCCGGATTCTTGAAAACGTTGATGGGCATGAGGTTCACGCTAGCCCCTAAATCGCAGAGGGCCTTCCTGAAACTCACAGGATCCAATAGTACAAGGAATGGTGAAACTACCTGGATCCTGAAGCTTGGGAGGAATGGTATGTTGAACTACCGCGGAGCACTCTTTTGTTAGTGCAATAACACCCAAATCCTCTATCTTCCTCTTATTCCAGAGGATTTCCTTCATTAATTTGGCGTATATAGGCATTTGTTTCAGGGAATCCTCAAATGGAATGTTGATGTGGAGCTTTCTAAACACGTCCATGAATTTTCTGAATTTGTGGTCCAACTTCCTCTACTTCAATCGCTCCAGAAAGGGTAAGGCAAGCTTGAATGGTTGGACTACTTCCTTTCCATTATTCTGCAAATCCTCCTTCTGTGGGCTTTTTGATGAGGAGGGGTCAGTACTAGTACGTTCCTCATCATTAGGGGGTGTGGGTACACCTGGCTGTGCTGGTGGATCCTTATGTGGCAATTCTTTCCTGCTCCACAAGGTGATAGCATTGGCATCCTCCCTTATGTTCTTTTATTTGTTTCCTGGAAGTGTACCGGGTTTCATTCCTAAAAGTTGGTTTGCCAGCTGGTCAATCTGATTCTCCAAGCCTTGAATCAAAGATTCCTGATTTTGGAACCGAGTCTCAGTAGTAGATATGAATTTAGTCATCAGATCCTCTAACCTTGAAGTGTTTTCCTGCTGAGGTGGTTGTTGAGACGACAGGGGAGGGGGCTATCGTGGATGTTGTGGGCGAGGGTTCTGATACCCTTATTGCTGATAAGGACCCTGCTTGGGTTGTCATGGCCTTTGGTATTGGTTCTGGTATGGAGGTTGGTTGTAGATGGGCGGTCGTTGGGGTGGAGGATTCTGTTGTTGTTGGCCCCAATATGTGTTCTGTTGATCTCGCCATACTAGGTTCTAGTACTGCTCGTACTGGTCGGGCCCTCGCTTTTTGGAAACATAAATCACCTTGCTCGTCGAAGGGCCTCCAATGAAACCTGGGCATTCTACCATGATGTGGTTATGACCAAAGTTGCCACATGATGTATGGTTCACCGCATGAATTTGAGATGATACTTTGAGGTTCAATGCATCGATTTTCTTGGACACAGCGTCCAACTGAGCAGCTAACATAGTGGTAGTGTCAATATTGTGCATACCTCACTTTTGAGTCCCCTGCTCGGAGTGCCACTGGAAGCTGTTGAATGACATGTCTTCCAGTAGTTTGAATAGATATTCGGGGGATTTTTGCATCACCGTACCTCCAGCAACAGCGTCCACCATGGACTAGGTATTTGTTGTAAGTCCTCCGTAAAAGGTCTGGACTTGCATCCAGAGTGGGAGTCAGTGGTGGGGGAATTTTCATAGCATTTATTTGAAGCGTTCCCAGGATTCGTACAATAACTCGAAGTCGTGCTGCTAGAAATTATAGATCGCATTCCGGAGAGTCACCGTCTTCGATGGTGGAAAGTACTTGGAAAGAAACGCCTAGGATATCTCCTCCCAGGTGAGGATAGATCGTTGTGGTATCCCCTTGATCCAGTATTTTGCCTTGTCCCATAGAGAAAAGGGGAATATGTGAAGATGGATGGTGTCTTCAGACACGCCGGTGTACCGAATGGTGTCGTAGATCTCTAGAAAATTGGAGAGATGGGCATTCAGGTCCTCGCTGGCTAGGCCTCTAAATTGGACTATGTTCTGGATCAGCTGCAGGATAACAGGCTTGATCTCAATGTGTGGATCCTGGATCGGGGGATGGAAAATGCCCATATCAGCTCCTTGGATCGAAGGAAGACCGTACTCTATAAGGGTACGCCTTGGAGGTTGTTGCTGAAGGGGTGGAGCTTGCATGAACTCTTCCTGAGGGGCGAAGTATGGCCGTGGGAAGAGTTGTTGCGGCGACCATTGGTTATCCCTTGGGAGGAATTCCATGAATGCTCCAGGAGCCTGCTCCAGTAGACCAGCAGCAGGAGCCTGCTGATCCTGGTACAGATGCTCCACCGCAGCATCTACGGCTGGTGCTCCCTCTTCCTTGTTTGCTATGGGTTGTGGTTGCTGGTTGTGAGTTTCTGTCAGTGCACGCCGATGAAGAAGTAGGGTCCGTTCGATCTCTAGGTCAAGCGGAACTAATTCCAAAGACTCGGTGCTTCTGGATCGTGTAGGACGTCTAAACATTCACTTTAAGCTTCTGCACAATCACAACACAAATACACAGTGTAACAAGGGAAAAGTAAAAGTGAAAATTTGAAATGGGATTAGAAAATATATTTCGAGAATTTTTTATTTTTAATTTCACTTAAATCAATTATTAACACAATTTAAATCTTAGCACTAAAACCAAAGATGTTCCCTAGCAACGACGCCAAAATTTGGTCTTGCTTGTCGTTGAATAAAATTATATGCATCCGAAATTAATTACTCATTCTTAGAACTTTAGTATAGGATATGTTCAAGGTCGATCCACAGGGAACTATGGAATTAATGAATTCAACTGAGTTAATACTTAATTAGGTGATGTATGAATAATTTAGAGTTGATTGGTTTGATTTTGGTTTTGAATTGAAACTAAATTGTTTTACATTGAATAAATTATTAACAGTTTTAAAGAATACAACAGGTGAATTTTAAGAGTTTAAAATGGGAAGAAAACACGTTTTGGGGCTGTGGTGATTAATAAGTTCTTGTGCAGATTGTTTAAAAGGTTTTGTTGTTCATGATAACTCAATAATTCTGGATTTCATTTTCTTACAATATTTCCTTGGTCCGGTTCCTCTTGTTTGGAATTAGAGTAGTAGACTCCTTGGTCTGGTATTCAATGTTCTTAATTCATTATTATGATTAGTCCATTATTGAATCGGTGAAATCTTTCCAATGGTCAGGGATGTTTTCACCATTACTTTTCTTTTGTATCGCTGAGAATTATTCCCTTGGTCGGGCTCAGAATTCTCAGTAATATTTGATAGTGAATTAAGAAGAGTAAGAAGAATTACAAAGAGAAAACACAAATATATAAAACAACACACAAATTACGATCCCTTTATCCATAGCCCCAACATGACGGGTTTAGTTACACATAGAATGCAGAAGAGGAATGACACACATGATACCTGACAGATTCATCGTGTAAGCATTGAGGTAGGGTGTCGGAAGGTGGAATGGTGGAATGATGGCACCTCGGTGGCTTTGGAATGGAATAATAATGTATCCTCTCCCCAAAAATGGTTTCTCACCACAAAATCCGAAGGCCAAGGCCTTTTTTTATAGAAAAATAAAGTACACTACGTGTATAGAAAGTACACGCCGTGTACTTTTCTTCAACGCATTTTTGCGCCAATTTCTCCGCTACCAGGTGGCCTAACACACCATCTTTGACTTTTGAACACGGCACCGCCTAGTGGTTAAGTGTACACAGCGTATAACACCTCCATACACGCCATGTAGGATCATAAGTTTGTCTGCCAGCCCCTTATAGAATAGCATACACGGCGTGTAGAAATGAAACACGTCGTGTCTCCTTCAACAACCACATGGGCGTATAGATTCTTCATGCCACCAATAGCTTCTAGAATGTAGTACACGGCATGTAAAGCCGCCATACACGACGTGTATCTTCTACCTGGTGACATGGGCATGTACTCCCTCCTTCAGTCTATGTCCCTGCCTTGATGTACACGGCGTGTATAAAAGCACACGCCATGTAGTTGCAAAATTTTGACAGACTTCCCTTGATTTGTGTATTTAGCCAGAAAGCTCCTGAAAGTAAATAGAATCACCAAAATAAAAGGGTATGTTCATGAAACAACATATATTTTCTGAAAAAATGTTTTTATCTTCAATTGTATATATGTAAATGTATACAAAAATTGGGTGCTTCACATGCCCATTTTTATTTACTCACTCTAAATATATTCTCTCACAAATTAAAAAAAATATTTTATTCGATACTGTCCTAAAATATCTTTCATTCCTTTTTTTAAAAAATTAAGTGGTTAACCATGAAGTGATTTCTATTTTCCTTTTATTACCCTTCTAAATAAACACCAAAATAACAAGAGTAGAGAAGAGTTGAATAATGTATACATTATACATGAGAGGAATGGGGTTAACCTCTCTTCTTGAACCTCAATATTTTAAATCCATCCTTTAGTAGTGGTTTTGGGAGCACAAATACAATTTGACCAAAATTACAAACAAAGTAAATAATATGACCCATTTTACACCTCAAGATCATTGATGAAGTTATAATTTATATCAATGTTCTTGGAAATTAAAATTGTAATAGGATTCGTCTATAAATTGGATGCACTTTGATTATAAAAAACATAAAATAAGGGGTAGTTTCACCTCTACCTTGATGTCTTCCAATTTAGTTATCATCTACATCAATTGGGTTTCGTGTTGAGTCATAGATAAATATTCTGCTTCAAATATAGTCAATGAAACAAAAAAAATAATCATTATGTGCTAAGATATACATACATCTATAATAATGAAAAATCAACTTGATATAGAAATTATATCATCAACATATAATATCCAATCTACATCAGTGTAGTGAAATAGATCAAGCCTTATCTGTCTATAATATTCTAACCCATAATTTTTTTTAAAATTATATGAATTTTAATTATTTTTTCATCCAGTGTACCATACATTTATATTTCAATTTGAAATATGGAACAATGGGTGACAACATAGACAATTTATGTTCTAGAATAATTCGAGTACATCAAAGTCCCAATTTACTTTTATAATTCTTTATAAATTTATTCCATTCCTTAAATATTCTTGGATAATATTGTTTCAACTAACATAATTATATAAAATAACATTTAATCATCCATAAAAACAATTATAAGAAACAATTCTGTATAATTATATTGATAAATTATGATGTGAAATTCCTCATGAGGAATTTGTAATTTTATAATATATCTGATTTTACCAAGAAAGAAAATTTGTAATAAAATTTTCATTTACTAATAAAATTATTCAAGTAAATAATATTCATTTATAGAATAAATTATATCATTTACATGAACAATCAAAATATGTGATACTTTGTTGTCACCATTAATGTAGTGATTTTGGTCCACTATTCCTTTTATGAATTTCAACATCCTTAAATGGGTATATAAATTGAATACCATTATCTTGGGTGGTTTCTTAACCCATATTGATCCATCCTGAACATACAAATAAATGTCACCATTATAGATAATTAAACCAGTAGGGTGCTCAATGTAGTCATCTTCTTATTGCTCTAAATTGAGGAAGGAGAACTTAGAATTAATTAGGAATATCTGTTATTATATTTTTGCTACAAAAAATATGTATTATTATGGTATTAAGTCAATAAACTAGTGAAAATGTATCATAAAATTCAATTTCACTAACCTAACATTACACTATTCACATAAGTCATTCTTTATTTCTAAAAATTTCTTTCTTTTTATTCCAAATTTTTCAAAACACTCACTTTATCTCGATGAAATTATTATCTTTAGGATTTGGTACCAAATCCCATGTCTTATCCTTTATGATAAGGACTAAGTATTCATTCATTATATCAATCCAATATTGATATTCCAATGATTCATTAATTTCTCTTTGTCTATCCTATGAAAGTAGTGAGGTATGTGTAGTTTTACATATTATTATCCAAGATTAAAAATGATGGCCATATTCTCCAATGACTTTTTATACATATTATTGCATTGATATACTTTTAGGGATGATAAACATTACTATTCATTATTTAAATTGGCTGAATCATCATCTTTACCATGAAATGGTTCATAATTTTCAACAATTTGCAAATAAATATCTTATTGATTAACAAAAATAGCTTAATAATCATCATTTCTTGAATTCACATTATCAATTCAATCTATATTATTTGATTATTATAGAAAATTTACATACGAGGTATTAAAAAATTTTCTTTCCACCTTGTTGTAAAAGTGGTTTCCCATTCTATTTAGGGGATTACCTTAGAAAATACCATCATCCATTCTCTTGTAAAAATTTTAAGATTTTCACCCTTGAATTGATAATTATGGGGATAACACAACTCATTATGTATTTAAAAGACATGTTCTTATTATAAATCAACTCATATGGTTATATTTCAGAATTTGTACTATATAAATAATTATATTGAATGTGACTGACTACTCGAGTAGCCCGTCTCTAAACATATCAAGATGTATCATGATCTATCTGTATGGTTTGTACTATATACTTCAATCATATATTATTCCAATTATCCAATCAATTTCACTATTGTTTATATAGTTAATTGAGTTCATGATGAATACCCTAAATATCAATGTTATATTCTAATAATCCACTATAATATTCAAAACTAGAATTTATATGGATATTTATGAATAAATAACCACACACTTTTTCATTATATCTCTTAAATATCTTGAACATATTTTGATCCATCAATTGATATTTCATAAACGTAATACATGTACTATGACCGAAGTCATCAATAAATGAAATAAAATACATATTCCCATTTTTTATTTTGGTTTAATGGGTGAAAATATATTTGAATGATTAATCTCTAACGGATGAGATGTGTGAATATCATCACTCTTGTATGTAGTATTTTTAATCATACCAATTTATATTGAAATGAATATATAGTTCCTCTCTCTCTATATATCATCAGATCTTCAAGAATATTCTCTCATAAATGTTTCCCCATATTACTATAGATATGATGAGTAAATCTTTTATTCAATAATTGATTCCCCTCTTTTACACTTAAAATACATGAATCCTAAGAATCAAACTCTTGAAAAATATTACCCTCAGTTCACTATCCTATTATCAAAATAATTTAAGCTTACATAAATTTAATGAAGAAAATTTCGATAGAAATAATTAACATCATTTCATTATTCACATAGGTGAGAACCATAAAAAAATTATGCTTTTACACAATAACATACATCATGTTTTCAGCCTTCATCTTATCCTTTCCAATCACCTCCAAACTGAAATAATATATTTAAGTGACCCATAATTTCTAAAGGACACTTAGTCTTATTTAAGGACATAAAAATTCATAAAATGTTTCAAATATTCTATATATTATATAGAACATAAAAAAATAGAATCTATGGACTTTATTTAGTTGTGGATTTAAGTTAATATTATACAAAATAGAATTTATCATTACTATTAATGTTTACTATATAATAACATTTTTATAGTAATGAATATATTTCTAGGATGGTAGGGTGGTGAGGCAGTCTTTAGAATGGTGATAAGAATGTTCACACTATCTTTTAAATTTATATAGATGTCTAAATTTATTATGAACATTCAGATTTAAATGATTAGGTTTCTTTTAATAATTTTCTATTTAATTTGGAAATACCTCCCTCAAAACCTTCCTATTAAAAATTATAAATATATTAATATATTTGTAAATAAACTGACTCATTATTTTCATATTCCCAAAGCCACTATATCACCAACAATAGCCTTGAAAAACACATTTGTGTATACAAACAACATATTTTCTTGAACATGACCTTAATTGTTGTTCCTTATTTTGAAAAATAGTATTATATCCTTTTCTGAACTAAAATTATTATTATAAATCAACATGTAGTTATTTATATATGATTTCTACATAATTATTTTATTACCAGTTCTCATAGTTAATTATTTGATATCAATGTTCCAAAAATTTTCTAATTTTTAAGGGACACTTAGGCAACAAATAAGGAATTTTTATGCATTTTTTTTCAAATAAAAATTACCATAATAACTTAATTAATCTCTCTAGCATTGTGATTATGATATATAATGATATACATAAGATTAAATCTTCTTATAAATTTTATAATTCTCATAAACCGAACATGTGAAATTGTGTAACACCCCATGGTTTTGAAAATAAATATAGAATAAAATTTTATAATCTAACCATTAAACAAAACTTTGTCTCTTTATATGTTTTGAATTTCAAAAAATGGTCATCTAGAGTTGTGTTTAGTAAGTCATTAGGAGTTCGATATAACAAACTTGATTTTTAGTGAATAGTAACATACCCTTATGAATAGTAATATGAATAGTAATATGAACCTAATGAATAGTATATTTTATGATTATTTTATTTTCTTAAGTCTAGAAGATAATAACATATTGGTTAATTTTTCATTGTGATAAAGAAGTAGTTGTAGAATTAAAACTGTAAATTTTTGAATTAAGTATGCTTCTATTTAAAAATTATATTAATAATATTTAGAAAATTATTTTTCAAACATGGAATTCACTTTTTAATTTTACACGTCAAAAAATTGTAGGGGTGAGTTTTTGGAATTTTTCTGAAATTCTTGAATTTTCTATGAATAGTAAAATACGATAAAATACGATAAGTGCTAAATACTTGATTTACTGCATCATAGGTGATGAATGGATGATGTAAGCCAACTTGGTTCGAACTCACATGCCATTATTACTATTAGGGGTCACATGAAACAATACTATTGGTTGTATAGAGGGAAATAATAAAATAATGAGTTAAATATTCAAAAATTACTCCTCTCCTCCATTATAAAAACCCCCCAACACTACCTCTTCTCTTCACACCTCTAAGCCTTGATTCTCCTCAAATTTCTGCCCAATTACCCTTCCCTAGTCACACCCCATGACCAGGAAGCTCTTAGTATTTCCAAAAGACAAAAACCCCTTCCCTTAAGAAGTTTCTCAAGGATGTTATTTCAAGAGGTAAAGCACCCATCTTTCTCATTTGGTTTTGTTTCAATTTATCTACTTTTGTTATCATCTCCTCACCTCCTCTTTCCAAATGATAATGATAACTCCATTAAAATCTATATACTGGATTTATATCTTGTTAATGGAAGAACCATCATAAATATTCTTACTCCCTCCCTTTTATTTTATAAATGAAATCGAAGTCCATTAGGTTCTGATTTATAACCTTCGTGGATGACGAAGATTTGTTCTTCAATTTCTTCTTAATTACAGGTCATGAAACCATATTAATGGTTTAAATAGACTATAATATATTTTTTATAAACTAATTAATATTCAGGAACCATAATATGTACATATAATTAAGTTATATGACAAAACGTGTTCATAATATTCCAAATACCACCGAATAATCGAAGTGGTGGCCATCTAATGATTAATCCTCATTCCATGTAACAAAATAATATAAATGACTATTATCAATTATTTATCTTCATTAATAATATATAATTTCAATTCTGGATATTTATAACCATTCCACATGAACTTCATTACATAAAAACAAGTGAACCGAATATGAAAATAAAGGAATGAACACTCCAAAACGACGGAATTCAATACAATAACTTGTCAATAAAGACATAAATGAACTAACCAGAATTATGGTAAACAAAGTAAATTTATAATCGGTTCTGAAATAATTTTTTAACAAGTATAATTTCATATTCTAGGAGCTTAATGAAAAGAGAGGAACATGTTTGGAGTTAAGGTAAGGGTTTTTCCACTTGAACTTCCACTTTCATTCGAGATAATTTCATTGTCTAATTACCTCAATGAAATTATTATAATTTGTTATGAACTCATCATATATTCTTTTTGAGTATCATATATGGGTTTACAAACCATAACCCTTCTTTATTTAATGGATAGTTACACGTTTTAAAATGAACTTTAAAAATTGTTTCCAAAATACAAGCCTGATTCAAGGGAATTTCTCCAATTCATATCTATTTACAAGGGCACTCTATAATCTATTTTTGAAAACCATTATAATTATAAAAATACTCATTTTATTATGAAAATACTATCTTACTTATCTTCTGGTTTTGTACAGAGATTTTCCAAAAGAACTATGCTTTTCAAAATAAAAGAGTATTTATCTCAAAATTGCTTAATGATTTTATAAGAGTATTTTCATTTGATTCAATGATCTTATTGATTCCATGGTATTATTGGGATTAATAATTTATGAAGCCATATAAGATATTTAATTTAATGGTTTATGACTATCTCTATTGTGGATGATCTATTCTAAAACCATTCACCATATTACTCGGAATGGTTAGTGTTTTATGTTTAATGATTGGGGAAAGTTAGTTACATTTCATATGATGGTTTCAATATGAATTTATATGTTGTTTATGTTGATCCCTTCTCATATGAGAAGTGAATTAGACTTATTATGTGATAAGTGGGTCCCGCTATAGCCCCTTGATGCATCAGTAGGTTTAATGAGACAAATAGACGTGGAATTGGTCAAGGCCTTTCCCAATGTGATATGAATTTTGGCCGAGGCCATAATCACTAGATGTCTTTGCCGATGTAACATCCCAGGTAATTAAAGAATAAAGAATTTTCATATTTATTAATATTTACGAATTAAATATTAATTTTAATTAAAAGGGGTTTCTACGTTCGATAGCGTACTCGATACGCAACGATGAGTTTCTTTGAAAACTTACGTTGCACACAAGTAATAAAATAATATTATTTTAAATTTTAGTTAACTAGTAGCCGTTGTACTGGCGGGAATGGATATAAATAACTAAAATATGATTATATATGTTTTTAAATGTTTTTACATTTACCCAATAAAAGATAAAGGCTTAAAATACGGAAAGAGTTCAATTTTAGGCATTTATACCCTAATTTTCACGAAAGGTCCACTAATCACCTTTTGATGGAGAACCGACATTAAATATAGTTTTGATCGATCTTATAAATTCTATTGGACCAAATATAACTCTTCTTTAGAATCGGGACATCAAAATTTACTTTGTGTAAATTTTTGGTACCTTTCTGATAAAGTTCATTTTTTTAATGAATAGTGTAAAATGTTGTATTTTAATTCAAAACCTCTTTTTAATCTAATTTATTTATATGATTAGATTATCTTTTGAATTGGTTTTAAAGTGAAATTAGAAAATATTTTTACCATTAAATCTAATAGTGGTCGTTGGAATTAATTTCACTTTGAAATCGGACTTAAACTAGTGTCAATCTTTTGATACTTATTGTTTCATAAATACACGCTATTTGCCCTGATAGCGGGAATTAATTATTAAATTAATTAATGTGACTTATATGTTTTGAATTTTGTAAAAAAGAATTCATTTTTGAATTCGGAATATCAAATATAGCTTAGGGTGAATTTTTGGTAATTTTCTGAAAAACTTCAATTTTTGATGAATAGTGAAACCACTAAGTGGTACTTATAAAGACTGATTTTCCGTTTAAATGAAATTTTTCCATCATTGTGTTTTGAATTTCAAAAATCCGACATACATGGTTGTCATTAAGAAGTAAAATGTGGTTCAATGAGATTATAATAATATTTTGGTGAATAGTAACTTATTAAGTTCTTAATCGCGATTAGTGGTAATTAGTGTAGTTTAAGGTAAAAATAATGCTTTAATAAAATAAGATGAGCTTGACACATGTCCCAACCTTATTTTTTGTGTCATGGCCGACCAAGAAAAGCCATGGGTCAACTTGGGGACCTCATGGAGACACTTTGGTTGGGAAATGACATAAATAACTTTTTATTTAATGTAAAAGTAAAAATGACACAAACATAATATGTTTTACAAAAACAATTTTTACATGGGGTTATGAAGATCAGAATTTTGATTATAAATAGTCATTGGAAAGATAAAAATCTTTCCTACATCATAGTATTTTTTTTATAATTTTTAGACATTAAATAAATTAAATTATTTACGACATAATAATGATGCAGCGATGACTTCATTATTAGACGATTTAAATAAAATGGAATGATAATGAAAAATCTATGAACTACACATGTCCAAAACCAATTGGATGAGTGTATTTAGAACCCTTATTACCTTATCCACGAAGTATTTCAATGTGGGACCTTTTAAAACCGAAACACATTTTCAAATAAAGTAATATTTCTTTACATTCCAAAAGTGCCCCTCCTCTCCTCTTATAAAAGGCTCTCACCTCTACCTCATTTCACACACTCCTCAAGCCTTTTTCTCGACCAACCCCTACCCATTTACTCTCTCCACATCCCTATCCTCATCCTAGAGGATTCCCGTTGGGCATAATCCTTTCAAAGGAAGCCTTTAGGCTCAAATCAAAAGGAATTACACTTTTAAAGGTAATTCATTCTCTCATGTTCATTTGTTTTATTTTGTTTCTCCAACCCCATAAACTCTTTTTATTTACATCTTTTGTAACAAAACCAGTATATTAAATATACTAGGATGTTTTTATAAGATTTATTTGAGCTACACTGTCACACAACTACATCAAATGGTTAAAGAACATACGGTTTCCGTGGATGGCGAAGTTCTGCCTCCCGAAATGATGATTGTTTAATACTAATTTAACACCTACAAAGGTGGCCATTATGATGTCAATATTTTTATATATGATATATAATATGTTTATGTTTTCCTTAAGCTTATGTTTTTTTCATTTTGGGCATACCTTTATGGTTTCCATTATGGGTAAACATGATATCTTCATTTAAGGAAGTGCGGACTACCGCCCCCTGAAAGTGATTTGATTCGTTAATACCATATGTGGGACGTGTAAATGATGGATTTAAAGTTATTATATATGATGTTATACTGTAATAATAATATACCTCTATATCATTATTATTTCTTTCCATTAAAGTATGAGATAGAAATGAAAGTAGCGTTCATGCGTACGTACGGCTTACCGTCTCCATGAATAGTGCATTTCATTTCTTATCCCCAAATGTAATGTACTATTAAAAGTACATGTATATAATGGATATATATAATTAATGATATATCTAAATGATGAATATAATTCTGGAATTAAAATATACATACCTCTCATTTAGGTTTAATTCCATTAATATGACAAAGAAATGAAAGTAGCATTCATGCGTACGTACGGCTTACCGTCTCCATGACCGGTGCATTTAATTTCTTACCTCTAAATGATTATGTAATATTATAAATACATGTATATTCTGGATATATATGATACATATTATATCCAAATCGGGAATTTCATTCTGGATATAAAGAACCTTTGACCACACGAACAACATGTAATTGTAAGAAGTCTACTTTCGACTTAAGAACCAAATATTGACAAACCAAACATTATTAACTTAAATGGTTACATAATGTTTATAACATGGCAATATGTGATATAAAAGGAATAATGAACTTTAAAAAGGTTCTTAATCAGGTATAAATTAACTCAAGTTTATTATTCAGGACGTTAAAGAACGATCGAGTCAAGTCGGATACGAGGTAAGGGACTTCGTCTCAATCTCCTTTCATTGAGTCATATTTCATTTTATACACAAATTTTTTTTATACGGTGTATAAACCCATTTGACGTTTACTTTTATACAAAAGGAATATTTTTCTACGAAGCGTTTTACTAAACGAAAAAAAGGAATGTTTTTTTACGTACGTGGTGACAACGACCTTTTCCGCCGCCGCGAGTATTATTTGGTCTTTGGCTTTCTCAACAAGCCGTAATGTTTTTAGAATAAAATAAATACCATATACTCTTTTATGTATTTTGGTATTGAAAATGGTTTTGGAAAAGGATTCTATTATGTCAATATATATATGATATATTGTGATTGAAATGTGGAAATGTTATCATTCCTTTATATTGGTTTTATGTTTTATGATTTTATACTGGTACTTGGACATTTTAACGGGTGGTTACATTATAAACCATATGACGGGTGGTGCCGTGAATACCAGGATGGGTGGTTACGTTATAACCTCCAATGCATTGGGTATGGAAGTCGGCCGTATGTCTATTCCATTAAGTATGTATGGAAATTGGCCGTATGGCTATTCCATTTAAGTGATATGTGTGGAAGTCGACCGTACGGTTATTCCGCTTAAGTATGTTTATGTCCCAAGTTACCTTTATATATGTTATGTGTTCTTTTTATGGGTTTTATGGTAATCCTTTGGTTACAAAAAGGTAAGTAATGATACTTTTTTCAGTGAAGAGTTTTTACTACTTCATGAAGGTGAAGGTATTACTTTGATAGAGTATATATGGTTTACTTGATGTTTGAAAAACTAACAGTTTTCATTCTTTATGTATCCTTTACTGAGCTTTTTATGCTCACCCCAAGTTTTTTTTGAAATTTTTTCACTGGACTTAATGTGGAATAAGGTCAAGGATGGGATCAAGGGAATGTCATCCGATATAAAACATGGAACTAGACACGTTTCTTTTTAAGAGTTTTTTTTATTATGGAAACTTAGTAGAAGTGACTACTTTGTAATCTTTTGAGATGTAATAGTTATGTTCTAATTCTCTAAAACTCTAAACCTAAAAAGATCCTCAATGTGAATTATTCATTTAATTCAATATTAAGTAAGGTTTAAGGCCGGGGCCTTATAGTTGGTATCAGAGGTCGGTTTAGACAACTTTAGGAGTTAGAAAAGTGTTAAATTATAATATGATTGAAATGATATAGCATTTATGGATTACCATGTTGCTTCACCTATGATATTTCTGTGTCAAGAATGGTTTTTCATAAAGAAAATAGAGAAGCTTTTCAGGGAAGGCATACAAAGTAGAATGACTTTCCGAATCAGCAACCAGAGATGGTCAGAATCAGAACTAAACAGTTTGTTGCAGTAATGGCTCAGTTGAATCAGGTGATAAATGGTGGTCGTTTTTATTGATGATATTTTGGTGTTTTCTAAAAGTAAAGAGGAGCATGAAAGACATTTAAGGGTTATCTTGCAAACCTTAAAAGAAAAGAAACTGTATGGAAAATTCAGCAAGTGTGAGTTTTGGTTGCAACAAATTTCTTTCCTTGGTCACATTGTTTCTAAAGATGGAATAACTGTTGATCCTGCAAAAACAAAAGTTGTGGAAGAATGGCCAAGACCCACAAATGTAACCGAGATTCTTAGATTCCTTGGTTTGGCGGGCTATTACCGAAGGTTTGTTAGAAATTTTTCACGGTTATCTAGTCCAATGACTAAGCTAACTCGGAAGGGTGTTAAGTTTATCTGGAAAAAAGAATGTGATGATTGTTTTCAGGAATTGAAAAGAAGATTGGTGAATGCTTCAGATTTGGCACTACCTTCCAGGAATGGTGAGTTTGTTATATACAGTGATGCTTCATTGAAAGGACTTGGTTGCGTCCTAATGCAGAATGATCAGGTAATTGCTTAGGCTTCACGACAGTTGAAAACTCATGAGGTAAATTACCCTACACATGATTTGGAATTAGCTGCTGTTGTTTTTGCTTTACAAATTTGGAGGCATCATTTGTATGGAGTAAAGTGTGAAATATATACTGATCACAAAAGTTTAAAGTATATATTCAATCAGAAAGAGTTAAACATGAGACAAAGGAGATGGCTAGAATTAATCAAGGATTATGATTGTACAATTCATTACCATCCGGGAAAAGCAAATAAAGTGGCTGATGCTTTGATTCGAAGTAGTAATGCTTCATTAACCATGTTGCATTTGGAACGTGATCCTTTGGTTAAGGATTTGATGAAATTTGGCATAGAATTTGTTGGTGCAGAATGTCCTTCTATTTTGTTTCAGGTTTCAGTGAGATCTTCTCTATCAGATAGAATCAAGCAAGCACAGAAGCAAGACAGTGAGTTGCAGAAAAAGGTAGAGCTGGTTCAGAAAGGTAAGTTGCCTAAATTCAACATTGATAATGATTGTGTTTTGAGATTTGGGAAGAGATTGTGCGTGCCTTGTGATTCACAGTTGAAGAGAGAGTTGTTATGTAAAGCTCATAGTTCCCCGTTTTCAGTTCATCCGGGCAGTACTAAGATGTACAGAGATCTGCGGGAGTATTACTGTTGGGATGGAATGAAAAGAGATATTGCTAATTTTACTGTGAAGTGTTTGACATGTCAACAGGTTAGAGCAGAGCGGCAGTTAGCAAAAGGGATGCTTCAGCCTTTACCAGTGCCAGAGTGGAAATGGGAGAATATATCCATGGACTTTGTTGTTGGATTACCGAAGACATCTTGAGGTAATAATAAAATCTCGGTTATTATCGATCGCTTGACCAAATCTAATCATTTCCTTGCTATACAAGATACTTTCTCTCTTGATCAACTTTCTCGTTTCTATCTTAAAGAAATAGTCAGGTTATATGGAGTTCCTCTCTCCATTGTATCGGATCGTGATCCCAGGTTTACTTCTAACTTTTGGAAAGGCCTTCAGAAGTCGTTGGGTACTGAATTAAATTTTAGTACATCTTTTCATCCTCAATCAGATGGGCAGTCAGAACGAACAATTCAGACCTTGGAGGATATGTTACGAGCTTGTTCGATGGATTATCAGGGAAGTTGGGAACAACATCTTTCTTTGGTTGAATTTTCATATAATAACATTTTTCATTCCAGTATACAGATGGCACCATTTGAGGCATTATATGGGAAGTGGTGTCGAACTCCAGCATTTTGGAATGAAGTGGGTGAAAGGAAGCTGATGGGACCAGAATTGGTAGGAGAGATGGCAGAAAAAGTTCAGTTGATTCAGAAGCACATGATAACAGCCCAGAGCAGGCAGAAGAGTTATGCGGATAACCGGAGGAAGGATCTATCTTTTGAGGTAGGTGATCATGTTTTTTCTCAAGGTTTCTCCTTGGAAAAGTGTGATGAGATTTGGTAAGAAAGGAAAGATGAGTACAAGGTTAATTGGACCATATGAAATTATGGAGAGAGGTGGATCAGTTGCATACCGGGTGGCTTTACCTCCGAGTTTATCTCAGGTACCCAATGTTTTTCATGTTTCAATGTTGAGGAAGTATATGCCAGATCCATCTCATGTTTTGAGTCCAGAGGTAGTTCAGCTGGAAGAGAACCTATCTTATGAAGAACAACCAGTCCAGATTCTTGACCACAGGGAGCAGGTGTTACGGAATAAGGTGATTCATCAGGTAAAGGTTTTGTCGAAAAACCATGTGATTGAAGAGGCAACGTGGGAATCTGAAAATGCTATGAGGGATAAATACCCCCACTTATTTTGATAAGTGAATAAAATTGCGAGAACGCAATTCCCAAAAGGGGGGAAGGATGTAACATCCCAGGTAATTAAAGAATAAATAATTTTCATATTTATTAATATTTACGAATTAAATATTAATTTTAATTAAAAGGGGTTTCTACGTTCAATAGTGTACTCGATACGCAACGATGAGTTTCTTTGAAAACTTATGTTGCACACAAGTAATAAAATAATATTATTTTAAATGTTAGTTAACGAGTAGCCGTTGTACTGGCGAGAATGGATATAAATAACTAAAATATGATTATATATGTTTTTAAATGTTTTTACATTTACCCAATAAAAGATAAAGGCTTAAAATACGGAAAGAGTTCAATTTTAGGCATTTATACCCTAATTTTCACGAAAGGTCCACTTATCAACTTTTGATGGAGAACCGTCATTAAATATAGTTTTGATCAATCTTATAAATTCTATTGGACCAAATATAACTCTTCTTTAGAATCGGGACATCAAAATTTACTTTGTGTAAATTTTTGGTACCTTTCTGATAAAGTTCATTTTTTTTAATGAATAGTGTAAAATGTTGTATTTTAATTCAAAACCTCTTTTTAATCTAATTTATTTATATGATTAGATTATCTTTTGAATTGGTTTTAAAGTGAAATTAGAAAATATTTTTACCATTAAATCCAATAGTGGTCGTTGGAATTAATTTCACTTTGAAATCAGACTTAAACTAGTGTCAATCTTTTGATACTTATTGTTCCATAAAAACACGCTATTTTCCCTGACAGCGGGAATTAATTATTAAATTAATTAATGTGACTTATATGTTTTGAATTTTGTAAAATAGACTTCATTTTTGAATTCGGAATATTAAATATATCTTAGGGTGAATTTTTGGTAATTTTCTGAAAAACTTCAATTTTTGATGAATAGTGAAACCACTAAGTGGTACTTATAAAGACTGATTTTCCGTTTAAATGAAATTTCGCCCTCATTGTGTTTTGAATTTCAAAAATCCGACATACATGGTTGTCATTAAGAAGTAAAATGTGGTTCAATGAGATTATAATAATTTTTTGGTGAATAGTAACTTATTAAATTCTTAATCGCGATTAGTGGTAATTAGTGTAGTTAAAGGTAAAAATAATGCTTTAATAAAATAAGATGAGCTTGAAACATGTCCCAACCTTATTTTTTGTGTCATGGACGACCAAGACAAGCCATGGGTCAACTTGGGAACCCCATGGAGACACTTTGGTTGGGAAATGACATAAATAACTTTTTATTTAATGTAAAAGTAAAAATGACACAAACATAATATGTTTTACAAAAAGAATTTTTACATGGGGTTATGAAGATCAGAATTTTGATTATAAATAGTAATTGGAATTATAAAAATATTTCCTACATCATAGTAGTTTTTTTATAATTTTTAGACATTAAATAAATTAAATTATTTATGACATAATAATGATGAAGCGATGACATCATTATTTGACGATTTAAATAAAATGGAAAGATAATGTAAAATATATGAACTAAACATGTCAAAAACCAATTGGATGAGTGGATTTCGAACCCTTATCACCTTATCCACGAATTATTTCAATGTTGTACCTTTTAAAACCGAAACACATTTTTAAATAAAGTAATATTTCTTTACATTCCAAAAGTGCCCCTCCTCTCCTCTTATAAAAGGCCCCCACCTCTACCTCATTTCACACACTCCTCAAACCTTTGTCTCGACCAAACCCTACCCATTTACTCTCTCCACATCCCTATACTCATACTAGAGGATTCCCTTTGGGCAGAATCCTTTAAAAGGAAGCCTTTAGGCTCAAATCAAAAAGAGTTACACTTTTAAAGGTAATTCATTCTCTCATGTTCATTTGTTTTATTTTGTTTCTCCAACCCCCTAAACTCTTTTTATTTACTTCTTTTGTAACAAAACCAGTATCTTCAATATACTAGGATGTTTTTATAAGATTTATTTGATCTCCACTCTCACACAACTACATCAAATGGTTAAAGAACATACGGTTTCCGTGGATGGCGAAATTCTGCCTCCCGAAACGATGAATGTTTAATACTCATTTAACACCTTCAAAGGTGGCCATTATGATGTCACTATTTTTATATATGATATATAATATGTTTATGTTTTCCTTAAGCTTATGTTTTTTTCATTTTGGGCATACCTTTATGGTTTCCATTATGGGTAAACATGATATCTTCATTTAAGGAAGTGCGGACTACCGCCCCCTGAAAGTGATTTGATTCGTTAATACCATATGTGGGACGTGTAAAGGATGGATTTAAAGTTATTATATATGATGTTATACTGGAATAATAATATACCTCTATATCATTATTATTTCTTTCCATTAAAGTATGAGATAGAAATGAAAGTAGCGTTCATGCGTACGTACGACTTACCGTCTCCATGAACGGTGCATTTCATTTCTTATCCCCAAATGTAATGTACTATTAAAAGTACATGTATATAATGGATATATATAATTAATCATATATCTAAATGATGAATATAATTATGGAATTAAAATATACATACCTCTCATTTAGGTTTAATTCCATTAATATGACAAAGAAATGAAAGTAGCGTTCATGCGTACGTACGGCTTACCGTCTCCATGAACGGTGCATTTCATTTCTTACCTCTAAATGATTATGTAATATTATAAATACATGTATATTCTGGATATATATGATACATATTATATCCAAATCAGGAATTTCATTTTGGATATAAAGAACCGTTGACCACACGAACAACATGTAATTGTAAGAAGTCCACTTTCGACTTAAGAACCAAATATTGACAAAACAAACATTAATAACTTAAATGGTTACATAATGTTTATAACATGGAAATAAGTGATATAAAAGGAATAATGAACTTTAAAAAGTTTCTTAATCAAGTATAAATTAACTCAAGTTTATTATTCAGGACGTTAATGAACGATCGAGTCAAGTCGGATACGAGGTAAGGGACTTCGTCTCAATCTCCTTTCATTGAGGCATATTTCATTTTATACACAACATTATTTTATACGGTGTATAAACCCATTTGACTTTTACTTTTAAACAAAAGGAATCTTTTTCTACGAAGCGTTTTACTAAACAACAAAAAGGAATGTTTTTTGACGTACGCGGTGACAACGACCTTTTCCGCCGCCGCGAGTATTATTTGGTCTTTGGCTTTCTCAACAAGCCGTAATGTTTTTAGAATAAAATAAATACCATATACTCTTTTATGTATTTTGGCATTGAAAATGGTTTTGAAAAAGGATTCTATTATGTCAATATATTTATGATATATTGTGATTGAAATGTGGAAATGTTATCATTCCTTTATATTGGTTTTATGATTTATGATTTTATACTGGTACTTGGACATTTTAACGGGTGGTTACGTTATAAACCATATGACGGGTGGTGCCGTGAATACCAGGATGGGTGGTTACGTTATAACCTCCAATGCATTGGGTATGGAAGTCGGCCGTATGGCTATTCCATTAAGTATTTATGGAAATTGGCTGTATGGCTATTCCATTTAAGTGATATGTGTGGAAGTCGACCGTATGGTTATTCCACTTAAGTATGTTTATGTCCCAAGTTACCTTTATATATGTTTTGTGTTCTATTTATGGGTTTTATGGTAATCCTTTGGTTACAAAAAGGTAAGTAATGATACTTTTTTCAATGAAGAGTTTTTACTACTTCATGAAGGTGAAGGTATTACTTTGATAGAGTATATATGGTTTACTTGATGTTTGAAAAACTAACAGTTTTCATTCTTTCTATATCCCTTACTGAGCTTTTTATGCTCACCCCAAGTTTTTTTGAAATGTTTTCACAGGACTTAATGTGGAATAAGGTCAAGGATGGGATCAAGGGAATGTCATCCTATATAAAACATGGAACTAGACACGTTTCTTTTTAAGAGTTTTTTTTATTATGGAAACTTAGTAGAAGTGACTACTTTGTAATATTTTGAGATGTAATAGTTATGTTCTAATTCTCTAAAACTCTAAACCTGAAAAGATATTCAACGTGAATTATTAATTTAATTCAATATTAAGTAAGGTTTAAGGTCGGGGCCTTATAGCCGAGGCCATCAAAAAATGATTCAGAATGTCTGGCATATGCACTTCCTTCATTATGAAGCTATTAATTGAAAGTTCATGTGGTTATTCGACTAGTAGAATACCCTTTGTTTTGTTTTATTATGGCATTATTTACTCATCTCGTTTTCCTGCCATAATGTGTTCATGTTTATTATTAAAGGCATGTGTTTTCAATTATTCACCATGTCTAATGTTTATATAATCTTTTGATGTATTGCTTACTCTTACTGAGCATTTTAGCTCACCCATTTCTTATGTTTCATTTTTCTCTGGATATGAAGAAGTAAATTATGAATGACATGCAAGCATAATCTAGGAGACATGATGTTTCTAGTGGAATAAATTAGTGTTGTTTTTCCCTTTACATTGTAATGATCAACTTATGTATATAACATGTTTCCAATAATACTAAACTACTAGGTCCTTCAGGATTCAAATTCCTTGTATGTATGCCAATGTAATCAAACAAGGCACCGACTCTGGGAAACTGGGGTTGGGTCCTTATAGTTGGTATCAAAAAAAGTTTAGTAGAATACTTGGAAACTAGATTTAGAAAATGTAGAATTAGAGAAGAGTCCCTAAGTAAGTCTTGGAGGATCTATATACAACAACATCCTGGTATTTTGGTAAGGAATAAATTAGGTGGATCTTTCATGCAATACATCCCTGTATGGATACGAGCTAGTAGAGGTGGCTCTGGAACAGATGTATCTAGGGGTAAAACCCGAAAACACTGCTTTGAGATAGAATCGAATGGGAACTAGTGCACGACAACAGGCCTTACTTCACTCTCGGTAATTACACTATCGGGGGATATGCTTAGGATAATTCAAATTTTCTTTACATGCCATTACGAAGAAGTGGAACTTGAACCCGATCTATCTTACTGTGAAGAGCATATCACGATTCTTGATACTAGAGAACAAGTATTGAGAAATCGAACGACTCGTCTGGTGAAGGTTCTATGGAGGAACCCTAAGATGGAGGAAGCAACATGGGAGCCCGAGGAGCTTATGTGAATGACATACCCGAATCTTTTTAGGTAATATTCATTCAATTTTGAGGAAGAAATTTTTTTATGGAGTGGAGAATGTAACACCCCAAGGTTTTGAAAATAAATATAGAATGCAATTTTATAATCTAACCATTAAACACATCTTTGTCTCTTCTATGTTTTGAATTTCGAAAAATGGTCTTCTAGAGTTGTGTTTAGAAAGTCATTTGGAGTCCGATATAACAAACTTGATTTTTAGTGAATAGTAACATACCCTTATGAATAGTAATATGACCCTAATGAATAGTGAATTTTATGATTATTTTATTTTCTTAAGGCTAGAAGATAATAACATCTTGGTTGATTTTTCATTATGATAAAGAATTAGTTGTAGAATTGGAACTGTTAATTTTTGAAATAAGTATGATTTTATTTAAAAGTTAAATTAATAATATTTAAAAAATCATTTTTCAAAAATGGACTTCACTTTTTAATTCTACACGTTGAAAAATGGTAGGGGTGAATTTTTTGGATTTTTTCTGAAATTCTTGAATTTTTTATGAATAGTAAAATACGATAAAATACGATAAATGATAAATACTTGATTTACTGCATCATAGGTGATTCAAGGATGATGTAAGCCCACTTGGTTCAAACTAACATGCAATTATTATTATTAGGGGTCACATGAAACAATACTATTGGTTGTCTTGAGGGAAATAATAAAATAATGAATTAAATATTCAAAAATTACTCCTCTCCTCCACTATAAAAACCCCCCACCACTACCTCTTATTTTCACACCTATATGCCATGAACTTCATTACATAAAAACAAGTCAACCAAATATGAAAATAAAGGAAACGAACACTCCAGAATGACGGAATACAATACAATAAGTTGTCAATAAATACATAAATGAACTAAACAGAATTATGGTAAACTAAATACATTTATAATAGGTTCTTTTATAAGTTATTAACAAGTATAATTTCATATTCCAGAAGCTTAAGTACAAGAGAAGAACACGTTTGGAGTTAAGGTAAGTGTTTTTTCACCCGAACTTCCACTTTCATTCGGAATACTTTCATAGTATAATTACCTCAAAGAAATTCTTATGTATTTTTATGTACTCATCATATATTCTGTGTTAGTATCATATATATGTTTACAAACCATAACCCATACTTATTTTATGCATATTTACACGTTTTAAAAGGAACTTTCAAAATTGTTACCAAAATACAGGACTGATTCAAGGGAATTTCGCCAATTCATATCTATTTACAAGGGCACTCTATAATCTGTTTTGGGAAACCATTATCTTTATAAAATATACTCATTTTATTATGAAAATACAATATTACTTTACTTCTATTTTTATACAATTATTTTCCAAAATAACTCTGCTTCTCAAAATAAAAGAGTATTTATCACAAAAATTGCTTAATGATTTTATAAGAGTATTTTCTTTTGATTCAATACTGTTGTTGATTCCATGGTATTATTGGGTTTAATAATTTATGAAGTCATATAACATATTTTATATAATGGTTTATGACTAAATCTATTGTGAATGATCTATCCTAAAACCATTCACCATATTACTCAGAATGGTTAGTGTTTTATGTTTAATGATTGGGGAAAGTTAGTTACATTTCACATGATAGTTTTAATATGAATGTATTTGTTTTTTATGTTGATTCCCGCTCATATGAGGAATGAATTATAATTATTATGTGATGATTGGGGCCTTTTATATCCCCTCGATGCATCGGTAGGTCTCATGAGACAAATATATGTGGAATTGGTAGAGGCCTTTCCCAATGTGGTATGGATTTTGGCCGAGGCCTTAATAACTAGATGTCTTGGAAGAGGCCATGAAAAAATGATTCATAATGTTTGGCATATGTACTTCGCCCATTATGAAGCTAGTAATTGGATGTTCACGTGGTTATTCAACTAGTATAATAACCTTTATTATGTTTTTTATGACATTATTTACTCATCTCATTTTCTTTCCATAATGTGTTCATGTTTATTATTAAAGGCATGTGTTTTCAATTAATCACCATGTCTAATTTTTATATTATGTTCCGATGTATTTCGTACTCTTACTAAGCATTTGAGATCACCCCTTTCTTAAGTTTCATTTATCTCAGGATATGAAGAAGTAAATTATGAATGACATGCAAGCATAATCTAGGAGACATGATGTTGGTAGTGGAATAAATTAGGGTTGTTATTCCCTTAGTATTGTAATGATCAACTTATGTATGTAACTTGTTTCCAATAAAACTACACTACTCGGTGCTTCGGGATTCGTATTCCTTGTATGTATTCCAACGTAATCAAACAAGGCACCAACTCCGGGCAACTGGGGTCGGGTCGTTACAAATTGGATTTGAATTGTTCAGGTTACTTTTAATCATTAAATAATTTCTATTAAAAAAGTTAAATATCCTTCATTATTTCATTTTTTATTCAATACATATTAAATTTTAATGTATTCTCATGAGTTTTAAACTTTTTTAAAATAACACTCTCTCTAACTAACTTTTATTTGTAATAATAGATTCTATCCTTCTAGTATATTGATTGCCCTTTTTAAAATATGTGATATCCTTCTCTATCTTAGAGATCAATGAAAAAAATACTTCAATTATTCCATGAAAATAACTTACATTGTAGTTTTTTCATCACTCGAAAATTCAGTACAGTCATCACTAGTGAATTTTTTCTCATTCACTGTAGAAAAATATAACTTTTAATCAACTTCCAAGGAAGTATAAACAACCCATTATTATTCATAACACTCACTGTAATAATACATTTTCAATAAATTTATCATAATATAATTTGAAAATTTCAGAATCTTTCCAATATAAATAATCTTAATTATTTAATTATTATGTGAGGTTCTTCTTGGTATTTCTTCTTTATCAATATTATCTTCTTCTTTTTTAAAATTTATGGATATTTTCTAGAAATTTCCCATTTCCTCAACAGTTTAATCTTTTATTTGGTATATTCCATTTGAAATTCCCAAATTATTTATTCACAATATTTGATATAAGTGAAAATAACTTATAAAATTTCTTATCCACAAGTTTATCTCTACATGAATAACCATATTTATATTCATCAACTTCATTCTTACTTTTTCTATTATTTTATCCTTTAAAATATATATATTTTTCATCCTTACCCTTTAATTGGGTATTTTTTCATTCCTCATATCAAAAACATTAAAAATAGTATATAAATAATATTGGAGAAGTTTACATGGATCATTATATGCAAGTTATAACAGGCAAGTATCATAACTTTATATGAAAAAATCTATACATTATTCTAAGAAAATGTTGAATCCTCTAATATTTCATCGATACATATAAATTTATAGAAAATTTCAGAAACCCCTATAAAAAATAACTATTATATTTAATATGTTACATCTTTTAGTGTTCCTATTTTAATCGTGGAATCTGTATTTTTAATTCTTCACCTTGTAATTTTATTCAAATATATTTTCTAATTTATCACATATATCATTTGGTGTATTAACCATTTTGACTTTTAGAAACTCCTTCTCTATAAAAGAAGTAAATATAGAATTATAAGAATGAACACCATTACCTTGATTAATTATATCATTTTCCATTTGTATTGAATCTTATATATGATGTCTAAATCCATAATTTTTTTAGTTTGATACATTAAAATTGTTTTTTAAATGGTAGTGAAATATTTATTATATCCAAATTTAGAAATTGTTTTACACCAAACATGAGAATCCCTTGGATATTCACATTATTATGATTATAAATAGTATATAACATGTAATATATTGAGTAAAAATTAAACAATGTAGAAATTAGTTTTATTTAACATATAAAATGGAATACATAAAATGAATCCAATTAAGTTATAATACCAGTTGAAATTATATCCACCTAATATTAAAAAAATCACTGGGGGTGGTGGGTAAATATGCATTTAGAAGTATTTTTCTTTATTATCTCTTGAAAGAAACTTCACCACTTTTCAAGGTTGTTTAATTTTTCATTTTAACATTAAAAATGAACACATAGAAAAGTAAAAATAAATTTAAGATTTTCATTATGCAACACATGTAGCTAGTCCTTAGAATGTTTTTGAAACACCCTAGATCACATTGTCCACTAGTATCAACCTAAGAATTATAATGAGTGTGGTTCATCATATAAAATAGATCACGAGTCTCAGGAATGTGTATTTCTATAAAAAATTATTAAGATTATATAAAAGGTTTCATCTATAATGGGTTTGTCCTTCCAGAATTTAAGACTACAATTATTTTGCCACTACACTTCTTTTTGTTCTCCTTCTTATACTATTTCACATCACTTCCTCTTACAGTTTTTCTACTTTCAAGGTAGTCAGAAATTTAATTATTCTTCTAATAGTTATGTTTCTCTGTTTATATTCACTATATTTCATTAAAATTATTTCATTAAATTAACTATGAAAATTTATATTATTTATTTCCTTTCCCAAAACTTATATAAACTATTATTGAATTATTCTCCAACATTAATGTAATGTTGAATTTATAATAAGTATATTTATGTTCTCTCTAATATATTTCCACAATCATGTCATTCAAATCAGACATAAATCTATACCTCTTATTTTTTTTTCAAAACATTACCTAACCAACTAAATTTAAATCCTTTTATTTTCCACCAAATGTGTATAATACCATGTAATCTTCATGATGTGGCCATCCTCTTTGAGGTAGATATTTATTAAACATCTTCATGAATCACAATTTTTTTTTGTGATGTTAGTTTTGATGATGATCAATTCACATAACATTAGTTTTCTTGATTTCTAGATTTCGAGATTAATGAAATAATTTTTTTTTTCATTTTTTGATTCCACTATTCATAACTCAATTACATCCTTACAAAGATGGAAAATCGTAAAATGTTTTTTATTTTCAAAATTTTATTCAATATTCTATATAATATTCATATAAAACCTAATTAATTCATAAAAAATTACTAACCTAGTTCCAACCTCACTATATTTACTCAAAAAATCATGAAACATCACAATAACCAACACCTAGAATGTTGAGATTTCTTTAAAGGAAGTTTCATTATTATTACTGTACATAAAATAAAATCATACACAATTAACATATCGTTTTAAAAAAATCATCAATTCATCAACTCAAGATGAAAACCACATTATAGAGTATTTTTTCACCAAAAAATAACAATACATTTAACATGAATCACAAAAAAGTTATCATGGTCTCAAAATATCTTGTTCTTAATATAGAGGAAAAATAAAGTCTATTTATTCTTCATGAAAAGTATATCCAAATTTTAATATTATTGTCTTGTAGTTTTATGGTTACCCATCAAAAAAAATATTCACTCTGAGTATTCTATCTTGAGTATCATAAGTAACCAAATGGACCACCAATGTAGGGTGGTGGTTGTAGAGGTCACCCTAAAATTATTCCCCCTCTTGAATACATGAATTATTTTAGGAATGTTGGTACACTTTAAAGAAATATATTTAGAGGGGGTTATTATTTCCATTAGAGATGGAGATCCATCCTTTAGATGTATTAGTGGTGATTATGTGAAACTAAAACTAATTTGAATGACAAATAATATTATTGGTGGTTCTGTGTATTTTTTGGTAATGTAATGATCTAGCAGTAGTTATAGGCCCTTAAATTTTTTAAATATTAAAATTTCTAAAAAATAATTATTAGTTTTAGAAAAATTAAAATTACTCAGGCTTCAAGATCGGTAGTTATCTTCTTTTCGAATATAAGTTATTAAAAGTATACAAAATACTACTAAGATTGTTTTTTCTATAAAAATATATTATGTCGGTAATTTTTTTATGGTTTAATATAGTCTCATGTTTCTTATCTCAACCAAAACCCACCCACCCATCTTTTCCAGCTACCCCCTATATACTTATATACTAATAGTGAATTTAATAAATTATATGTATATATATGCCCATATATATATATTGTTATAAGTAAACGCCAAAATATTATTTTTTAGAATAAATGTATTTTAAGATATATTTATTGATATATTTATATCAAATATATGAAAACACAAATTTATATTCATTATATGTAATGATTTTTTTATATAATATTTTTATATCTAAATCATTATATATAAAAATATAAAGACACTGTATTTTTGAATTTAATATGTTAATTTTTTAATAATATATATATATATATAATTCCATGCCATTGATTGTGGGGCATTGAGGGTTTTGTTGGTGAGGGGTAGGTCATAAAGTCAAGTCCCCAAACCTGCATGTTTACTGCAATTTTCATCTATGTATTGTGTTCTGCAGTGGAAGATGTAATCGAAATATTATGTATGTATAATCTAATACATTATTTTTTTGTATACTAATAAATTTATATATTTATATATATAATGTAACTACTTTAAAGTTTAATAGTACGCTATGTTTGATAACACATTTCACACACAATAGTATGTTTTAAGTAACTATGATATAATATTAAAATAATATTATTTCAACGCCAATTATATAACATAGAAAATATATTAAAGGGTATGAATAGAATTAACTAAACTATGAAATATTAATAATTTTCATTCTCAATATAATTTTTTTGATAAATTTATAAGAAAAAACAACTAACTTTTAATAAAGATATTTTATTCTACAAAAAATTGGGTTATTCAAAAAAAATATTTTTCACTGTTTTTTGCAAGAAAATATTATTATAAATTTATATAAATTTATCAATTTAATTTTATATAATGGAAATTAAATTTGAAATAATCATATAGAAGTTATATTAGGGTTAATGTTTTGTGTTTTTTCTAGAAATTTTTGATTTTCAAGTGAATATATTAAATTATCATTTTTTGAAATACTGTTATATCATTTCACAAAATAGAATAATTTAAATGTTACATTATATATATTTCTCTAATATTATAGTTAAATATGATACATTATATTCATAATTGTCTAAATAATATTGTTTTTATCATTAATATATATGATTTTGGTATAAGTTTATTTTTATTTTAAAAAATGTGGCTTTTTCCCAATTGTTTTTAAATTCAAAAAGAATAACAATTATAATTAATAACAATATCCCTAATAAATTTACTATTAAAATTAAATTCTTATATTGTACATAAATTTATTTTAAATTTATTTCATATATTTATTATTTATAGTCATAATATATATATATATATGATCATCATTTTTTTGAAAAAAAAAACAATTCATTGAAAATTGATTTTTAACACGTTCTTTGAGTTGAATTTTAAAATTATTTCGGTAAATAATATGAATTTAATTAGATTAAATATATAAATTTATTTTAATCATAATTATTTAGATAAGGTAATATGGTCAATTTTGTTTTCCATAATGAATATTAAAAACAGCAAAAAAACTAGTTATCACGGTGAAGAACTAAAATGGTAAATGTGAGTAAAATTATAGGTAAGTAGAATAAAATGTTTAAAAATAATTATTTTTTAATTTTGGATTTTTATATTGACTAAATAACATATCCCATCTATTATTAATTAATTTTTCAACCACCTAGATTGAGAGTGACTTCACATTATAGAATAGTTTTGTTTTTTTTTCAAAAAATGACTCCTCAGTTATGAATGGGAGACACTTCCCTCACTTATTCACACATATAATTGAATTTTAATATAAAAACTCTAAAAACCATCTTCCGGACATTATTATCCAAAATATGGTGCTTTTTTTTATATCCAAAATACTATCCTTAGGATCCTTGATAAGTGATCGAAAGGAGGTTCTTCTTAGAGAAAGTAATCATCTTCACCGAGCTCATACTTTTTCGATCATCTTTTTAAAACATCAATTATGTTTTAATAATTAAAAAATAATAACAGATTTATCTCTTAAATAATTATATTTTTTTATTTTGATGATATAATACCCATATATATATTCTATCATCAAATGGGAAATAAAATCACCCTTCATGTGTACTACGGACTACCACCTCATAAACCGATATAATTAGTTTTCCATCATTGCATATCATAAGTGTTCAAGATGAATTAATTAATATTTATATATGTAATTAATGATATATCAATAATTATTTAAATGTATCACTTCATATATCCTCTTACCCCACCATACATTTAAAAATGATAACATCGCTCGTGTGTATGACAAACTACTTTCTCAAAAAGATATGTGATTCATTTTTTATTACCACATATCATTGATGGTATATTTAAGTGTATATAAACATGTTATATGATATTTATGATATAATTATAATTATATAAAGATAAAATAATGCATACCTTATTCCAATCATGATTTTTGATAAATAGAATCATTACTCATGCGTACATATGACCTACCATTTCTATGATTGTACAATATTTTGATTTTGGTATCCATATTACATGAATGGTTTTAAAATAATAATATATGTATAAAAATATAATTATTTACTTATTATTAATCTATTTTTTCTATAATAATGATCCCTTTGACCATATTCAACACAATAATTCGATTTTGAAATTAAATAATTAGCGTCCCTAAAACACTCATCATTGACATAACTGAATAAGAAACAACATATGTAATTTAAATAAATGTAGTAAGTGGTTTAGGTATAAGTAATTAAACCTATAAGATGTTGTTATGATAAAATAATTTATAGAATTTTATTATAAAGGATTAAATGGATATACAAATAATTCTAGAATTGACTTATGGCTTTTCTCGTCTTACTTTTATTTCTGTGAGGCATATTCCATATTTATAACATACATAGATAATGATATTTTTTATATTTAAAAATATTATAAATTATTTATTATATTTATTTATAAAAATGAATATTTTATCTTTTTTTATATACAACACCATGTTTATATTTCATTTCATGGAACATGGAGTTTCTTCGATAACATGTGTTACACACATGATCATGTTTTATCAAACCACAATAAACTACTATTATTTAAAATGATAGTTGTCACATTTCCATTGGAAAGGAGGTAAGGAATAATATTAAATTAATTATGAAAATATGGATGTAAAAGTGTATATATAATTACTTATTTGGTGAATAATTAATTATATATTAGCATAAAAGTAATTGAAAATAAATAATGTGTTTTTATGAGAAATATTATTTTATTCCCAAAAAGGCAATTTATATTAATAAATTAAATTAATATCTATCATTGAATAATTTTTTTTAAAATTATATGTTTTATAATTAATAAAATGTTTTTAAATCCATAAAATATTTTTTATAGTAGTAAAATAATAACAAATCCAATTTTAAGCATAAAAATATATAGTTTTCTAAAAGAGAGTTTTGACTCCATTTAATGAAGACATGATTTAGAATTAATTTTTAAAAATTTTATAAATAAAATTATAAAAAATAAAATTCTTATTTGAAATAGATATTCAAAAATATATTTGATTTAATTTTTAATATTTTTTTGAAAAAGCTTGATTTTTTATTAATAATGAAAAATACTGATATTTAATTGAAAACTTACAATACATCTAATTAATTTATAATGAAAAATAATATTTTTAATTGTTCGTAAAGTGATAGTATTTATATTATACATATATTAATACAATTTGTGTCCTTGGAATATATTTTATATTGGAATTTAATATTAAAACATATTAAATTTTTGAACATTTTTAATTTCAAAAAAAGGTTTATGGTTCCCTCTATGGGATTAATTTTAAATTAAATTTTGTGACTTATATGAATTTAACTTAGAAAAATGAATTTAATATTTTTTAGTGTAACTTATAATTTCTATTATGTTCGATTTTGTTTTTTACCAAAAATATTACTGAATGAAGTTAAAATTAATTATAATGATTAATGTAATAATTAGTTTTTTAGTGGCTAATATTTAATCATAATGGGAAAAATGATTTAGAACCTTTCAAAAACCCATTTGTTGTACATTTTTCTACCATATATCCTAATTTATCAGTTTTTGTTCTTTATTGGAATGTTATTTAAGGTAAACCTCCCAGTAGTGTTTCATTTTTGGAATTTACAAGAATGCCACTCCTCCTCCACTGTATAAGTGTACTCACTCTCTCTACTTCATCACACCCATAAAAACTATTAGCTTATATAAAAGATAACAAAATATCTAAAATTACAAACTCTCATGAAATAATCTTCACTTTAGTCACAATGAAAACTATAATGAAGTGTGACGAATCAGACTAACGGTATGTTTTGTTTCTCTTCTCACTTTTATTTCTATGAGATACATGTTATATTGACCAATTATTTTTAATTTGTGGTGTATATTCGTAAAATAAAGGTATATTATTATTATTATAATTGAATATGTATTTATATATTTGTATGAAGTTCTTTATTTCATGGGGTTTATCATTTCAATGTTTCCAAAGTGGTAAGGGATTTCTATCTCAATTTTCTTTCTTTGAGATGTCTGTTATGTTATAAACATGTCTTCTTTTTTGAGGTGTACATAATACACATTGGAGTTTTTTTATCATGAATCTACTTATTTTAATGATATTATAATTTTAATTTAATTTTATTCTTTTATGGATATTATGATTCAATTTTACCAAAGTGGTAAGAGTTTGATATTAAAATCTCATCTATTATTAGGATTTTATCTAATTAAGTATCCAATATTAATATTATATGATATATTACTTATGAATTACCATGAAATTTAATCTACTATAGTTATTTATTTATAGTAAATGTTTTCTATATTTTTATACTATTAATTTCAAAAGAATTTGTTTCTATCAAAAATCATCTTTTTATCAACAAATTCTTCTTCTAATAGATTATTTTCCTAAAATGTTTTAAAAAATATTTTTAATATTATTTTTAAAAAATGAAATGAAAATTCCATCATAAAATGTTTTAAATTATTTTAAAACTTCTTTTATTTTTTTCCATGCTTTTTAAAAGTGTTTTATATTTTAATAAGTTATTTTAAGATATAATATTTTCCTCAAAATGTTTGTAATGATATTTTAATGGTATTTACATTCACCAACATCCACAACACTTGTGGTTACATATCCTTTATGTGGGATATTTTTTATTCATGGAATCCTTATTATTCTCTGGATGGATTAATATTTTTTGAAATATATTTTTATAGAACACAGTTCTTTGCCATGGGTTTATCATGTTTCAGGGATATTGTTACGGAACCCATTTCTTTTTCACTGGTTAATCATGTTTAAAATATATTATTATTGAACCCATATTTGGAAATGGTTATTTATTATAGAGAGGTTATAATGGTTGTTCTTATGCGTTTATGGTGACATTTATTCTTTTATGTTTTATGATTTTGGAATGGTTCTTTGGAATTTCACTACTGTTTACTTGAAAAACCAATGAAGGATGGTTATTTGATTTACCAATGATGGTTAGTTATGTGATAAACCATGGATGGGTGGGTCTGTGATACTCCTATAATGTATTTGGTATAGAATTTGGTCATATGTTAATCCAATTTCCATGAACAATTGTAATAATGAATTGAAAATGTTTTACCAATTTATGTACATGTTTTGATTAATATTGGTATGTGTATATAATGTTTCTAATGATCGTGATTGATACCAAATTACTCATGATTATTTATTCTAAGGAATTTTGACTCATCCATGTTATCATATTTTATAATCAAGGTAATTATAGGCATGAGTTCTTTTATGATTTTCTAATGAGCTCTGATAATTTTGGCATGCCCTTATGCATTCATATACTCATTGATGAAATTTTTTTGTTAATGCTTATTTTTTACCTTTCTAAGCATTAGAGATAACCTTTCTTATGTTTCCTATCCCCCCGGTTATATATAATTAGTTTTAATGATATATTTATATAAAATATATCAAAAGATTTTTTTTAGAATTTAATATGAAATAATTGAAGCTGGGTATAATGAGAGATTATGTTCATTTTTATGAACCAGTTATTTACATGTACAACTTGATATGAGTTGGCCCAAATTATATACAACTATAAACCTAAAAATTAATAGAGTTTTTAAGTGATCGACATTTACATTTTCATATTTTAATGGTAAGATTAAAATTTTTTTTCTCAATTATTTCCATCAATGTCAAAAATATAATGTTCATGATTTCAGAATAGGTTCTGGGAGTGCGATTACCTGGTTGTTATAGTTTGTATAAAAGTAAGGTTTAAATAAATTTAGAGATCAGTATGTTTAAATGTTTGATTATTTTAAGAGTTATGGGTATTATCATGGATCTATAATCTATGGGTGATCAAATTTTCAATGTCTTAGACACCATATAATAGTTTAAGTAATGAGATCCAAAACTGATTAATGAATATTTTGGAGATTTTTTATTCGGTTTCTATATTTGTAACCCCAAGTATCAATATTCCATGTTATTTAGGGTTGAATTCATTTTTTTATTTAACAATGGAAAAAAATACAACGTGAATGATGGGTGACACCTCACAAAAACTAGAAAAGATGAGAGTCTTGAACCCACAACTAAAGGGAAATAAAGATGGAGAACATACCACTAATCCATGTGATATCCTAGTAAGTATAAAAATTTTATAGGATAATATTATGTTTTCCTAAAACCATATACATTTTTAAATTATAAATAATGGATTAATTTTTTTTGAAGAATATATGATCAAATAATTCTAATATTTGGGTTTTGAACTTGGTCATGAAATGTTTGAATAATTTTAAGTATAGTTATTTCTGGAATGGTTTGGTTCAATTATTGGGTTTTAATTTTTGAAATTAATGAATCATAACAAGTTTTACTCATTTTTGGAATTATATTAACATATGGTAACGATTTTGTTTTGGGTTAATGTCTAATGATAGGTGGAATAGCTTTATTATCCCTTTTATGGTTATGTGGCCATTAAAAGACAATTTTTGTGATTCATGCATAATAAAATTCACATTGAATACTCAAAGACAAGAGGAAAATAAAACATTGTGGTGGAAATTTTTTAATGTGTTAAATTGAATTTTTAATATGTAAATTTATTTATGTTTTCAGTCTGGATGGTGATATAACCCTTCAATATTAAGAAAAATGATTTGAAAATACAATGTTTTCCTAATTCCATGTTTTTCTATTGACACCATTGACCATTTTCAATCATATTTTTTTTGTTTTTTTCACTAAATTACTATTGACCATATTCTCTATAACTCACTATTAATCCATGGTAATTGGTTTTCCCTTCCAAATTATCTTTAATTTTTCGACCAATGTTCTCCCTATATGGAATTTGAGTTACACATATCTTCACGTGGCCTTTATTTTTCCCACATTCCATTTTAAGGTTTGTTTTATCTATTTCATTTATATGATGCATTTTTTCAATAATGTAATTCTAAAAATGTTAATCCATTGACAACTAAGATTATTTTTGAGGGAAAAATTAACTTTAAAGTGGGTAGGACGTAACATCCCAATATTATATGAAATATATTATTTCAAATTAATTTTAATATTTTGGTGGATTTAATTACACAAAATGAATATTTTAGATTTCATTTTTTACAATTCTAATTTTATCTCAAATTTTACTCAAAATCATGTTTCTTTGATAATGTGTGCTACATGCAAAACAAAGTTCTATAGAAAAAAAATATAATATCAATAAGTAATATGATAGTTATAAAATAACCCTTAGAACAATATGAATGAATAAGATTAAATTAATTATGAAATATATTTTAGAACTGTATATATAATTAATTCATTAGGGACTTATTAATTATGAATCAAAATAAAAACCAGATGAAAATAAAGGACCTGTTTTTAGGATAAAATTATTTTATTCCCATAATGGGGTTTTTTCTTAAAAAAATAAATTTATAACTATTAGTGAACAATTGTAATTAAATGGACATGTTATATACATTTTAAAATGACTTTATATTCGTATAATAAGATTCATATTCATAAAATGATAACAAATTCAAATTTAACCTTAAAAAGATTCCTATTTGTGAAACACAGTTTTGTGTACTTTTAATGAATGAATTTTCTTTAAACTAAATTTTTACACTTTTAGAAATTTAATTATACAAAATTAACTTATTCTTTGAAATTTTAATTTCAATGTTATCTTAGGGTGATTTAAAGTTATTTTTCAGAGAAGTTTCACTTTTTGATGAGTAGTCAAATATAATGAATTTCAACTGAATGATGACTTTTCATCTAAATAATTTATGTTTATAAGTTATATTTTGAATTGATTTTAAAGTCATAATAATAAAATTATAATTCTATTTATCCTATATTTATTATATGAATCATTTTCATTTTGAAATTTAAAATAAAAACATATTTATCTTATGATCATTTCCACATTAAAACCTGCTTTCTAATTCCGTATGTAGGATTAATTTTAAATTAAATTATTCCACTTCATTTAAATGAATTTTTAAAAAATAGATTCCAATTTATTAATCATAATAATTTATAATTTATTGTATGGTTAACATAGTTTTTGTCCAAAAATAATTGTGAAAGAACTTAAAATTAATAACAATGATAAAGGTAAAAACGAGTTCATTTAGTAAATAAAATTTAATAAGGGGCCAAATGTATTTGACACACATAAAAATATAATTTAATTGCCATATATAGGCAATATAACCTTTTTGATCAATTTTTGTTCATTATTGGAGTCTAATAGTATAAGTGAGACCTCCCGATATTTTTTTGTTTACGGTATTTACCATAATACCACTTTTTCCACTATAGAACATCACTCACCATCCCCACATATTTATACCTATAAAACATTTTAGATCATCCAAAATATGCAAAAATAAAATCCAAACCACCAAAACATTATCTTATTATCTTCACTTTGGGTATAATGGAAACCAAGGAATTACGTTAATGATAACCAATAGGAGTTACCTATATAAGAGGTAACGCTCATAAAAAATCACTTTGGATTTATTTCATTATCCACCCCTTCCATTATTATTATAAAATTATTATATAATAAACTAAGTATCCTAAATCTACAGATATGTTTTAAGTTAATTTTTGGACATACACCTATGAATACTTCAATCAAATGGGTTATAAAATCTTTGTCATGTGTACGGTGGACTACCACCTCGCAAAACGATGTCGTTCATTTTTCCATTACCACTACTCAAGGATCATAAATATGTTGAAAATACTATTTATATATATATATGATATTTTTGATATTTATAACATAATAATACATCTTTATTAATTATATCATATATAATATTTTTATATTTCAAACCGTATGTGATATGATAATGTTACTCATGTGTACGATGAACTACTGCCTCGTGAAGCGATATGAAGTCTGTTTCACTGATTGTTTACATGTAAGGTAATAAGGGTGTAAATATATATATATATATATATATATATATATATATATATATATATATTATATACAGGAAATAATTTTGATATTCATGATATAAATATTTTTCTGTGAATATAATATATCACTTTCTTTATTAACTTTTTACACATTGAATACGTGATAATGTCGCTCGTGGATGTTTGGACCACTATCTCCTAGAATCAATGTGATTACACTTACATCACCAGAATGATATATATATATAATTAAATATAATTAAATTTAATTTTGTTTATTATATAAAGTTCATTCTATAAGTATAATATATTACTTTCTTTCTGTAATGATCATCGAAAAATAGAAACGTTACACATGCGTACGTACTGCCTAACATCTCCATGATCATAATGTTTGGCCATTTTTCAAAACCATCATCCATGATGAGTTTAGAAACAATAATTTATATATATATGATAAATATTTCATTATTATTATTATTATATATATGTTTAGTTAGTAAACACTTTTACTATTTTCAACCCAACTAAGTCATTTTTGACACATAATCCTCCTATGGTCAAATATTCTTATGTAAAATTATTCAATATTTTTATTGTTTATAACAAGGTAATAATTGAAATAAAATCAATAATAAAATTTAAAATACTCTATTTAAAATAAATTGTAAAATAAATTTTATTATTCTGGAAGATAATGAGCAAGCATGAAGAATCAGACACAAGGTATGGTTTTTCCAATATCACATTTATTGATGTGAGATACATAACCTATTCACCACTTATTTTTGTTTTATAATGTTTATAATTAAAATTAATGTTTCTTATTATTCATATACATAAATTTAAGGGTACATGCATATCAATTATAGGATCTCTATTTCATGGGTTTTATGGTTACAATATTACCAAAGTTGTGAACGTTTTTTGTCTTGATTTTTTATCATTAATGTGTTTGTTATGTTAAACACCAATATTATTTTATGAGGTGCATATATTTCCACTGTTATCTGTTATATCATGAATCTAATTATTTTAAATATATTATATTTTTGTTTTTAATATATTATTTTATAGTTCTTATGATTCAATGTTACCAAATTAGTAAGAGTATTTTATTACAATTTGATTGATTATTAAGATTGATTGTGATTAAGTCTTAAATATTGAAATTTTATAATATACCTATGAAAAATTCTCAATAAATTTCATATCCTCTGGTTATTTCCGATGAATAATTTTTTCCTTAATTTCTCTCCCTTTTTATATTCAATAGTCCAAAAGAATATTTCTATCAAAAATTATATTTTTGGTAAAAAACTCATTTCTTCCAAAAGCATGTTTTCTAAATATTATTTCAAAACATTTTAAAAATTAATTTTCAAATATGAAATTATATTATGATCATGAAAATATTTAAAATATTTTAAAAACCTCTTTTATATATTTCCATGTTTGTTTTCAAATAAAATAATTTTCAAAGTTTTTTCTTTCTTAAAAACATGTTTTCAAAATAAAAAAGGAAATTTTAATCAAAAATATTTTAATGATATTTTAATGTTATTTCCATTCATCAATTTCAATAAACCTTTGGTTTGCTTATGCTCTAATGGAGGTATTTTTCATTGATATCGTCCCCACTATTTTCTAGTTGGATTAATATTTTGTTGAAGATATTGTTACGTTACTCATTTATTTTCCATGAGTTATCCATGATTCAAAGATATTGTTATGGAAAACATTTTTTACATGCGTTAATCATTTTTAAATGATATATTTATAGAATCCATTTACTTTCTATAAGTTAATTATATTATAAAATGGATATTTGTTGTTCCTTGGATTTTATGAAGAAATTAATGATTTTAAGTGTTATGATTTTATAATGGTACTTGAACATTTGACAAGTGGTTACGTGATAAACCAATCACTGATGGTTCTATTATAAAGAAATAAAGGATTGTTCCATGATAAACCAAGGAAGGGTGGGTCTGTGATATCCCTCCAATATATTTGGTATGGAAGTAAACCATATGGTTATTCCATTTATATGATTGATTATACGGCTGAAGTGAAAATTATTACCAAAGATACGTATTTGTTTTCTTTATCCAGGTATTGATGGGAATGAGTTATTTTATGATTCACCCATAACTAATAATTATGACTTCTTATCCTTATGAACTCTTAAAATAATTGATGAAAATTTATTATTAATTATTATGTAAACCATTAATGATAATTTTCACTCACCCTTCTTACGATTCCAATTACATAGGTTATAATAAACGATGTGGAATGTTTAATTCAATAATAGATTTATCAAGGATAATATTGAGGAAGTGTTGTAAAATAAGATAACTTGCGTATAATAAGAGATTATCATCATCATTATGAATATGTTTTTATGAGTTCAAGTTGATATGAGTATGTCGAAATTCTCTAAAACTAAACACCAAAATTGTCCTGGAGGTTTTTAGTGATTAAAATTTTCCTTCTAATATTATAAAGATTAAATGAAAAAATTTGGTTACAATTATTGGCATCATTGTCGAAAATTAGATGTTTATGATTCTAGCATTGTATCCGAGAGTGCAGGTCCTTGGCTATTATAATATTCACCAATTGTTTAAGTTGAGTGGTGTATATATTTCCCATGAATTAATTTTATGAATCCTTACATGAAACTTTATGGTATTTATAAATCCATTTGCAGTTCTTTCTTTCATGAGGTTTTGATTCAGATATTACCATAGTTCTAACATCCCCTATTTTGACACTCTCTCAAATGGCCAAAATGGATTGGTTAAATGACCTCATGTGAGCCTCCCCATATTCCAAAGTTTTCTTATTATAATTGGGGATGTGATAAGTATAGTGGATAAACTATACCCGCTATTATCGATTAAAACACATCATAAATAATATAATAATAATAATAATAATATCAATGTAACAAATAACATTAGAACCATATATCATATCACTGGAAATTTGAAGGAGGAACCAATAAATAGTAATGAAGAATAATGTAATTAATAACTCATATTTATCTAAAATAAAAAGATAGAAAATAAAAATAAAAGAATTAGAGTATACAAAATAATGCTGAAATTTTCCTATCTAGAACCCCATGTCTGACCCATCTCCAATGTCCGTCCAATCCAACATGCATGAAATCAATAATTAGTCCATTAACCATGTCCAAAAATGCATCCATGTGATCATCTTGGGTACCAAGAGGGGGTCAAGATTGGGTGGGATTAAAAATCAGAAGTTCAATGCCACTCTGTCTAAATAAACCTAGTTTGATAATATTTTTATGAAATAAATAGATAAACATGTGTTTTAATTTATCAATTTTTATATTTATAGAGACCATTATAATTTTATACATTACTATTAAATAATTTTAAGGAAAAAAATATATTAGTGTTAAGAATCCAGGATCCAAAGGTTTTGTTTCATGAGAAAATTAGCACAATGTATAACTTTTACATAATAAAATATAAACATTTATTTAATTTCTTCTTCACTAGCCTGATATTATCCCTTGTGTTCTTCTTATTATAAGTATTCACATGAGGATATACGTCCTAAAAGGGTGATCTAAAAGCTCAGTAAAAGGATAGATAAAAACAAGAATCATTATAACAAGGGTTTGCATAATCATTGACATTATAACATAATAATGGGATCGTCATCATAATCATTAGAGGAAAAAAATAGATAAAGGAAATGAATGTGTCAATACGTAAAAATTAAACATCTTTTCTTAGCGATCAAATAACACACATATTAGTGAAAATGTTACAGTCAGTTTCACACATATTTCACTTTATATCCTGAGATTCTGCACATTACACAATGAATTGGAGAACTGTATAATTCTGAGAACACCCATCACATCATAACCTTTATATATGCTATATAATTCTGGGTGCTCCTGTTACAACATAACATTTAAATTTTGACGCATGCCTTATAGAAAATATATCAATTATTGAAATAAAAAAACCCATGGAAGGGAATGGTTATAATTTCATATAGAATAAATTCATGAATAAAATTTGGGGTTATCGGATTAAAGTGGTAATACAATACATGGAATAAGAGTCATTAATCTTATGTGAAGAAGAAAAAATCTCACAAGATGTAAAAGATGTATTTTTGGAAAGAATAATTCTACTAGAAAATTATTTTCATTTGTGATAAATATATATTAGAAACATTAATATCACAGAAAATAAAATTGAATGAAAAAAGAAATTATATTTAAGAAAAAATAAAGGAATATTCATATAGAAAATGGTGTGAATGGAGGAGAACCTAAAGAAAGTGTTGGGTTCGAAAATTCCCCTTCCTTATGTATGAATGATTTATTCACTATAATATCTTGTACAATAAAATAAAATAAATTAATTAAAAAATATATAACACTTTATAAATTAATTTTATTCATTATATTTTTATTAAGTTCATTTACAGGATTTTGATGAGTTATAGAGATCAATTTCATCATTTGGGAGTTTTCAGTTTCTTGGTTTTCCTGCTCGGTACGCTTGTAAGTATGGAAATTCATGTAAAATAGGAATAATTCTAAAAAATTTAAATTATTGGTTATTAATAATCATACATAAGTTTAGATGGTTATATATATCATTTGGTTATATGATATGAGGATTAATCATTAGAAAAGACATTATTGATAATAGTTTAGATTATTACGATAATGTTTTTATCCTAATGAGTTTGTTGTTTTTATCATTTAGTACTATGTAATTAAATTATTTATAGAACATAATAAGGGTTATAAAATAAAATCTAAAATCATTTTCAACCATTCAAATAGTTTCAGGACTATACTTATAGTGGGTAAGCTAAAATGAAAATATTTCATCCTCAAGGGAAATAACTCAACACCTCGCGGATGATGCATTCATTTTATGAATAAAAGAGACTGAAAAGGGGGTTTGATGATGGATTATTGTAGTTTAATAATAAAATTATTGTATCTTTATGTTATGAGAGTTATCATTCCATTAGGATGATGGTAAGTGAGGAGAGAATATGAAAAGAAATGAACCTGAAAACAAACTAAAACAAAATAAATAAGATTTTACCTCTTCAATCCTTCTCCTTAAGAACAACCTTAGGGAAAAGGGTTTGGTATTTTGATGATAAAAAGAGATCATATACTTGGGTTAGTGGCTTGAGAAGATTATTTGAAAAAAATTTGACTTGTCTGATATCTTAAAAGGTGTAAGGAGAAAAGGTTTTATTTATATGGGAGGAGAGGGGTGTTTTCATGTTATTTTATTCATTATTTTACTTTTTTGGCTAAAAACTGTGAATATTTAGTGAATTATAAGAAAATATATAAATTTAATAAAGGATAGTTCTACATTATGGTGATTAAATCAGTGATGAATTGAGGAATAGTGTATTTAACTTATAATATATATATATCATAAATTACTGTATTTTATTATTCACCAAAAAATCAACTCTTTTACTAAAATCCAAAAAATCACCCTACCCATTTTTGGAAATATAGAACTCAAAAATGGATGACATTTTATGATAATAATTTTATAAATATGAGAAATTTATATTGTAAATAAAATCATCATTTATTAATGAAATACGAATTTTAAAATTATAACAGATTTTAAAACACTTTTGAGAAATTAAACATGGTCTCTTAATGTTTTTTTCTAATCATAAGAAATCAAAATATTTATTTATGAATAAATTTTATGAAAATAACTTTTCTTTTAAATCATTATATAATTATAAAATTATAATTAAATATTTTGGACTTAAAAAAATATCAACATTTAATTTATATATTCTAATACATTTTTTTACTTATACTATGATATAATTATATCATGTTACAATTTATAAGATACATAAATTGTATTTATAATTTCATTGGTGATTTTACTATTCTATTGGGTAATTTAATATTTATAAGGTTCATATTACTATTCTAAATGTCAATTTACTATTTTGTCAAGATAGGTTCTTTAACTTCTAGAAATACCTCTTATTTCATTCAATAATAGTTTATAAAGTCTAAATTGTGTTCTAAAAGTGATTTAATGTATTTTAAACTATATGAATTAATTATAAGTAGGGAATTTCTGTTGATTAAATTTTGGGTCGTTAAATTCTTACACTTTATGAAATTTCAACCTCAATTTTTCATTTTACATTCTACGTTGAAATCTTGTGAGGGTACTTCTCCTTCATCACTTCCTCCAGTTCACATATTTCCTATTCGTACATATTGTTTCTCCATCGTAATTTCATTATGTGAGTAGTATTGTTACATTGAACTTTATCTCTATAGTCCGATATCTCAACTAGATTATCCTTGTAAGATAGGTCATCTTCCAACTGTACAACCTTTTTATTCAGTACATGTGAGGGATCATGTATGTACTTCCTCAAGTGGGACACATGGAATATATCATGTACTTGCGACATGGTTGGTGGATGTTCCATTCGATAGGCCAAATATCCGACTCGATCAATGATCATGAAGGGGTCGATGTACATGGGACTCAATTATCCTTTCTTCCCAAATATCATGACCATATTCCATGGAGATATGTGGAGGAATACCATGTCTCAAACAATAAACTATTTGTCTCATCGATGATTGTCTACATAGTTCTTCTATAGATATTAGGATTCCTTTATGGGTTATTGAATGGTTTTAACAATTTCATCCATTTAATTGGCCATTTCAGGTTCTAGTATCTTACATTCACTAACCTCATCCCCACATTCTTGTGTTCTGTACCTTTTCCCATAAAGGTATTAATAAGGAGCCATTTTGGGTGCTCAAGTGGAAACTATTGTTGTATGATAACTCAACCAGGGGGAGGTGTTTGTCCCATCCTATTTTTAAGTCCATATAACATCCCCCAACATGTCTTCTAGTGTATAGATATGTTGCTTATATTATACATCAGTGTGGGTAAGATGATCCATACTAATGTTTAACTCAGTTTTTAGGGAATGTTGGATAATTTTCAAGAACATGGAGTTGAATCTCGTATCTTGATTAGATACAATCGAAAGTAGTACTCCATGAGGCCTTACGACTTATCTGATGTTTATCTGCACAAGTTTATGTACTAGGATGTCATCTCAAATTTCAATATACTGAGCTATATTTTTTAAGATGATACAAAAAACCCATATAGAATTGTTTCCTATGGAGGTATTTGGAAATCTAGTGACAATTTCCATGGTGACGTTTTAGAATTTCCATTTTGGTATGGGTAATGGTAACATCATCCTCTAGTACTTTTATTTTTCAGCGTTGAATTACTTACATACCATGGAATTTGTTGTATATTCAACGATCTCCTTATTCATATTGTCTCACAAAGAGTTCTCTCACAAATCTTGATACATCTTTATGCTCCCTGTGTGAATATATAAGGCTGAGATATTTGTATCATTCAAAATCAATTTCATTAACTATATATTGGATAGTATATAGAGTGATGACCCAAATATTACAACTCTTTCCTTATCAATTTTAAAATTTAAGGAATTCCCCTTTCTCATAGCTTTCACCTCCTTCTTAATTTCCACATCATTTCTTTGATCATACTTTATTTTCAACATAAGTAATGGTAATGAAATAATTAGAGAAAGGATTTATGTTTTTACTTCCTTAATGATTCCCATGTCTATCATTTTCAATTATAATAATATTTGATCTTCACATTATCATCATTGATAATGTAGTAGGATCCTTTCTTCTTAGATAATTTTCCACATTATTTTCCTTACTAGGATGTTAGTGGGTTAGGAAGTCAATACTTTTTGATGTGATGTAACCATATTTACTAGTTCATATTATTCTCCATTTTTGTTAATATATATTTTAGGATCTTATGATCATCATATATCTCACACTTATTTCAATAGAGATAATACCCCCAGATTTTCGACACAAAGGTCACATCCAAAAACGCTACATCATGTGTGGGATAGTTTTTATCATGAATTTTTAATTTTCTTAAGGCGTAGGCTATAAATATATCATTTTTCATCATACAAAGCATAATAAATTCTTTGAAGCATCACTGTACACCATCAACTATTACCCACTTGTTCATAGCGTGAGCACTAGTGCAATGATAAGCCTATTTTTCAACTCTTGGAAGTTGTCTTCACATTTACTTGTCCAATATAAATTCACTCCATTCCAAGTCATCTTGGATACTAGGTATAATAATCATGATAAATTCTTTGAATATTTCCAGAAATAATGACCTGGACTACGGAAACTATGGATCTCCATTATAGATGTTGTCCTAGGCCACTCTTCGATTTCTGTTTCCAAGAAGGGACTACAAATATTCCTTCATTCGTGAGAACATGCCCCTAGAATGATACTTCCACCATAAAAAACAAATATTTACTATACCCTTCATAATATCTCTCCCTTTTAATATCCATTAGCGTGGTATTTAAATTATCCTCATCTTCATCAATGTTCTTGGAGTATATGAGATTATCACCGATAAAGACTACCATAATTTTGTTGGGGGTAATCTCTAAAGACTTTATTCATTAAGTCTATGAACATTATTGAAATATTAGTGGGTATGAATGGAATTGCTATGGAATCATAGTTTCCATACCTCATTTGAATAGAAGTCTTTAGAATATCTTCCTTCCTAACATTTAATTAGTGATATCTCGACCGAAGGTCCAACATAGAGAAATAAATGGTCCCATGTAGTTGATCAAACTATTCAATATCTATGCAAGGGAAAACTTATTATATATCATGATTTTATTGAGCTCGTGATAATGAAATCATAGTTTCATTGATCTATTCTTCATGTTTATGAAGAGTAATGGTGCACCCCATGGTGAAACACCTAAGCATATAAAACCCTTTTCCATAATATCATATAACTGATTCATTAGTTCTTTCAGCACATCGATGGCCATTTTTTAAGGTGTATTTTATATAAGCATAGATCGAAGAATAATTTCAATTGAGAAATCAAACTATCAATTAGGACAAAGACTAGTAAATTCTTTATGGAAGATATTAGTGTAATCCCACATAATGGGCATGTCTTCAAGCATGATTTTATCTAGTATTCCAATCATTTGAGAAAGATATGCTTTCTCATAAGGAAATAATTTCTACACTCGAGATGATGGAACTGAAGAAGATTCATCCTCATCCTTAAACGTGTGAATATTTTCATGATGCTCCATGATATCAAGAGTGATATTCCTTTCTTAAAAGATGATGTTATATTGGTATAAAGATTGCCAATCTATTCCCAAATAGTATCAAACTCTACCAAATGAAGTATGGATTTTTTTGGGAGGTTCAGTTCACAAAAATTAACCAAGGAAGAGTTATATACATTGGATGAAAAAAATTCACCATTTTCTATTCTCACAGATAACTGAACCTCCATATTTTTATGTGGAGTATGAATTGTTCACCTAAAAATACAAGATATGAAAGAATGAGTATAACCATAAGGAAATATTACATTCTCTATCCAAGAATGAATAACTAGAGTACATATCACCACATAATTTTCAGGATCCACCTTAATATTAGTGATGGCATAAGCCTGGCCTTTATCTTTTGTCTTTAGTGGATAATGAAGCTGATTACCCTTGAGGACTTGAGGTTTAGTTCACTGGACAATATAGTTACCCATGTCACTATAGTTGAATCATTTAACCATGAGTGGTTCTCTTTATTCTTCCACTACATTGTCTTATTTCCCCATGTCTATTTGATATTCCTGATATTGGTATCCTTCTCACCCAAATATATAGTATTTCACCATCCATTTTTGGAAATTCCAATGATTCTTCTTACCACATTTTTGATATATGGGTGGTTGAATTTTCATTCCACAGTTCTCATTAGATCCTCTATCTTGAAGCACCATCTTTCATTTCATATCACCATAGCCATGATACCATTATCCAAATTCCATATCCATTTTGAGATAACATTGAAAAACTTTTTTATAACTCCCAAAGTCTCAAATTTCTAGATCCTTTTGAAGGTATGTTTTTAAACCGTCAAAAAATCTATCATTTTTTCTATCATTTTTTATAATAAATCCCGAAGTGTACCTTGAAATACTTGTGGAATTTTCATTGTAGGTCATGACCAATTCACCCCCTCTTTATTTATCTCTATGAAATCTATCTCCATCATTGTATGAGGTGTTTGAGGGAAATACTAATTAAGAAACATTATATTAATGTCTGCCCCCTCCATCTCTTCAATTTACTCATTTTTCTTGGTTTTCTTAATCAATTCCCACCATTGGTTGGCCTCTCCATGGAGATGATAAATAGTCAGAGTCACCTTATTCATATTATAACATCAAATTATGTAAAATATATTCTCCATTGAGTTGAACTATTATCCCATGACAACTAGATAATAATATCCACTAAATGTTAGTGGTCGTTGCCACATTAAAGGGTTAACAACCAGTTCCTCCCTCTTAGTTAAAGGAACATGTTCTACATTATTCATGTTATGTTTCATATAGTGATATAGTTGGGTAATCATCGCAATGAAATTTAAACTCCACCTATAAAAGACTTGGGTATGTCATTTAGGCAATAACTACATTGTCCCTCACATGAGTTGTTAGCCATTTTTCTGGTATTTCTGAACATTTTCTATAATAAATAAGGTTATAACTAATCTTAAGTAAAAAATTCATGAATAAATAATTTATTTCATTCTAAAATTAATTATAAAGTTATATCTTTGGGATCCCTATGTTTAAAATTTTCTAAAATAAATATTCTTTGGTGCTTACTTATATGTAGTCTCATACTAAGGGTTTTCACTATGGTTCTATAATCCTAATTCCCAAATTAAGTAAAATGTGATCTAATACCAACTATAGTTAGCATGATTTTTCTTACATTACTACCAGATAATTTTAAAGATAAAAAAATAATAGTTTTACAAATACTGTATCCAAATGGTATAGTGTCCTGAGAAAATTATGACCATGCACAACATTTACATAATAAATCAAAAACATTTATTTAATTTTTTAATCTCCAACTTCTTATTAGAACTCATGTTATTATTAATAAATGTATTCACCTGAGGGTATTCATAAAACGGGGTGATCTAAAATCCTGGTAAAAGTATAGATAAGAGCATGAATCAATATAAAATTGCTGAGTATAGTCATTTTCATCATAACAAAAGCATGGGATCATCATCATAATCATGATAGGAAATATTAGATAAAGGAATGGAATGTGTAAATTCATAAAAATGAAACATAATGTCTTAGTGGTCAACTAACACCCATATTTGTAAAAAAATATAGAATCGTGTTCACACATATCTCACTTTACCTCATTAGATTTATCACAATACCCAATGCATTGGAACACTATATAATTCCAGGAAAAACTGTTACATCATAACATTTATGTAACGCCCCGACCCCAGCTACCCAGAGTCGGTGCATTACTTCGTAACATTGGCATGATCACAAGAAAGATCAAATCTCGAAAGACCGATTGGTTTAGTAGCCTTGGAAACACTAGATATATTCATAAGTTTTACATTACATCATAAAATGAAAAACTAATACAACAACATAATATTTCCACAATCCACATTATTAACCCCTCATAAAATCCCTGCAGGACATTCATAACTTACTTCTTCACATCCTGGGAAAAATAAAACATAAAAAAAAGGGGTGAGCTCAAATGCCCAGTAAGGATAACAATAAAGTGGAAACTTTCATAAATAAGAATAAACATTTAAGGCAATGTATAACTAAAACAAAAGCCTTTTAAATACGAACTTTCAACATGGTATGGCATAAATAAAATGAAATAATGCCATTTACATATTCACATGGATATTCTACTAAATGAATAATCACATGCAAAAATCAATAACCACTTTCATAATGTTGGAATGCATAATGCCAGACTATCATAACCACATAGCCAAGGCCTCGTGCCAAGACTACAAATAAGATTTTGTCAAGGCCTTGTGCCAAGACACTAGTTTGTCTCATGAGACCTACCGATGCATCGAGGAGCTATAGCGGGCTCCACCCGTCACTTATTAAGTCCAATGCATTCCCATATGAAAAGGTTTAAACATAACATAAACATTCGTATTAAAACTAGCATACGAAATGTCAATACTTTCACAATAAACTATGAATGGTATAAAAATAGCACATCCACAGTCAAACATATCACAAAACCTTCAATACAATATAGAAGTTTTGTATCATAATAAATCAACTTCAAATAATCTTAAAATCCATCAAAGGATGTTGACATAGATGAAATCAAAATTCTTTTTAAAGAAATATCTCCTTTTATTTTGAAATCATTTAAGATCCATATAAAATAAAACATTTTCTTTGAAAATATTCTTATAATCTTGTAAGGAAAGCTTTGAAGATTTTATAACGGCGTAAAATAACCGCACCCGCCGTATAAGTTAAAAAAAACATTCTTACCTCAATTCTGTCGAAAAGGTTAAAAAGGACCTTGTTTTGAAAACGACGGAAAGATTCCTTTATAAACCTCTTATAAAAAGTCAAAAAAGGGTATAAATGACTTTAACCCATATTCTTGTAAATAGTAAAAATGTTTTGAAATACATTTTTAAGAAACATGGATGTGGATGATAAAGAGATCCCAGTAGATTATTACATATAAACAACCTCGGATAATGAAGAGATTGTGAAATAACCCTTACCTTGAACTTTTTCTTGGTTGGGGTAGGTTAACCTCCTGTATAATGGTGAAATAATTGTTATTAAATTGTACAAGAATCATATACATTAATATGATATCATATATGATCTTTTAACATTGCTTTATTAATAATATCTTAGTATTATCGTTGTTTCGGTGATAATCGATTCGTTCTTCTTAAATGTTTGGTTACGTAAGACATGTTTGTAATGGATAGATTATATCTTATTCATAATCAGAATGATATTAACATTATTTTTAACCCTAAAATGAGAATAATACTTGAATGGATATGATGGAGAATGAATCTTATCGCGTTCGTGGAGACGGTAGTCTGTACGTACGCACGAACGCTACTTCCATTTAATTTTTATTTTAAAAGAATCAAATCCAAATGATACATAGGTATATTACTATTCCAGTATAATATAATATTTTATATATGTTACTTAAGTTCATTAACACCATCCTTTATACGTTCCATGTGTGGTATGAACGAGTCATATCATTTTAAGGGGGCGGTAGTCCGCACTTCCTCAAATGAAATTATCGTATGTATATACAACATGAAACGAATAATGGAATGAAATAAAATGGAATTACAGAAGCTTATATATAAAATATATATCATTAATATCATATTTAATTACAGTGCCATCATAATGGCCACCATGAGAGGTGGTAAGATGTATTTGAACAATCATCGTTTCGTGAGGCGTTAGTTTGCCATCCACAGAAACATTATGTTCATCATCCATTAGATGGAGTTGTGTGTATGTGTAGTTTGAATCCTTCTTATAACAACATCCTAGTATATTTAGGATACTGGTGTTGTTACAAAAGAAAGGAAATAAAAAGATTTTGGGGGTCGGAGAAGCAAAATAAATGAAAATACTTTAAGAGAAATTGTTACCTTTAATTTAGGTAACTCACTTTGGTTGGAACCAAAGGACTTCTTGAAATGATTTCTGCCTAAGGGGAAGCTTCAAGGAGGAGGAGAGGGATGTGGGGAGCTTAGTTGGGCAGAGTTTGGACGAGCCAAGTGGCTTGAGAGGTGTGAGGAAAAGAGAAGGAGGAGTGCCCTTTTATAAGAGGGGTGAGGGGCACCTTTGGAAAAGCTAGAAATATTAATTTATAATAAATTCATATTCGGTTTCTAATGGCTCCAAAGTTGACTATTCAAAGGTTAAGGTGGGGATAGGTCGAAAACCACTCAACCAATAGAATTTAGACAGGTTTGGGTACTTATATTAACCTTATCTTTAAGTATTAACTCTAAGTTAATTAGTTTCACTTTTACAATGTCTCTTTGTATTTTTATATAATATGGTTAATAAACTTACTATATACATCCAAGAGACCCCCAAGTGGTCCATTAATGATTAACCTATCATAATATAAGTCTCTTGGCCGAACCTTAGATTTTTAGGAATTTAATATCAATTAATAATATAATATTTGTTTTAAGAACTCTTTTATGTCAATTTTGACACTATTCAATAGTTGATTTTTGTGAAACTCATAACAGATTGATTACTTCGAACAAAGTCAATTAAATCAATCCTAATATATCATATTATCCTAGAAAATTAGTTTAATTCATTAAAAGTTTCATATTATATTTATTTGGGTATTTATAATATCAATTATGTTAATTTTTTACTATTTTAGTAATTACTGCATCATCATTGTGTCATAAATAAAATAAATTATTTAATGTCTAAAAATTATAAATAAAACATCATTATGTAGGAAATCTTTTTAGCTTTCTAATGAATATTTATAATCGAAAATCCAACATGTATAACCCTATGTAAAAATTGTTCTTATAAAAGATGTAAGCTTATGCCATTTTTATTTTTATTTTAACTTTATTAATATAATGTGTCCCTACCACATACAAGTGGCTCCAAGGGGTCCCCAAATTGACCCAAGGATGCCCATGGTCGGGTATGTGTCCACCAATAAGGTTAGGACACGTTTTAGGGTAATTTTGTATTATTATAATATTATTTTTTAACCCTTATTTACCGGATTTACCCTTTAACCATGGTAAATAAAATATTTACCGCAGTAATTATTCAAAATGTCTAAAAATAAAAGTTACCTATTTACACAATTTGAACATCCTGATTCCAAATATGGAATCCATTTTTCTAAATTCAAAACACAGAAGTGGCAGAAATTAATTTAAAATTAATTCCCGCTGTCAAAACAAAAAGCGTGTTTTTAAGAGATAATAACTATCAAAAGATTGACACTTGTTTATGTTCGGTTTAATTGTAAAATTTTGTCTAATGACCAACATTATATTAAATTGTAAAAATATATTCTAAATATACTTTAAAACCACTCAAATTCATAATTTATCACTATTAATTATTTTGATTAAAAAAGTTGTTTTTAATTAAAATTTAGTAATTTTCACTATTCATCAAAATATGAAAGTTATCCGAAATGTACCAAAATTTCACCTTAGGCTAAATTCGATATTCCGAAACCAAAAATGAAGTCCATTTTAAAATATAAAATATATATAATTTCAAAAAGTAGGTATTACTATTCATAACGGCTAGTTTGATTGGTTGTGGTGTGTGTTAAAACTCAAGGTTGCGTACAACACACGCTACTATATTATTCAAAGAAAGTGTACCGTGGAAGCTTGGGATGTTTCATTTTAAATTTTTGATGTCCCCATTTAGTCAAAAAGTTTAAAATATTGTATTTAAAAAGGGTTCACTATTAAATTTGATAATACTGAAAATGAATTTGTTCTTGCATTATATCTAAGAAACTCAAAATATGGATTCTAAAATTATAAGGATTATATAAACATTAAAATTTATCTAATACTATTCATAACCTCTTTTGAATGGCTTGTTTGGTAAGTCATGGTGTGCTTGAACTTGGTGTTGCATGTAGTGAAAGTTATTGAATTATTTTGAAGAACTAACACACTATGAAATCTTGGGGTGTTACATTCTCCCCTCCTTCAATAAATTGCGTCCTCGCAATTTGAAATTATTCTTCGAAAATAAAAGGTTGAAAATAGATAATATATTTGTGGGAAACCCCACATCGGAAATTGGGTTACTAAAATTTAGTCTTAATATTAGGAAAAGAGAAATGAAAGTGTCACCACCAAATTATGATCTCGATTAGGAGAACATTGGTGGCAATTTGAGACATATAATTGGAGGGAAAACGTAAATATTTATAGGGAGTGATTGAGGTCATCAATCACAAACAAGTATAAAATCGAGTTCCTTAAATTCATCAATCTATGATGAATTGAAATACCATCGGTTCAACAAAACATAGGGTATTAGGATAATACATTTTTGACGTTTCAAAATATCCTAGTTGAAATCCCACATCGAAAAATGAATTAATGAGGCCTCTATTTAAAATAAAGAGTCGAAAGTATGAAGATTACCGAAAATAACACATACTAGGGTTCCATGTAGGAAAATATGGATATGGAAGAAAAATATAACCATCAATTATCTGATGGAGAGTGGTAGAGAACATGGCTATAAAAAGGCCAACAATCCCAAAGCCATAAATTAGTGATGATTTAAGGTACCATCTAGGAAAACATTTTTGTTCAAAGTTGCTTTTCTTAATATTGAGGAATTTATTTATGAGATTGGCTAAGATCATAAGGAGATATACTTACTTTATAATTAGAGTTTTTTCCATTAATAAATTTCTACCACAAACTCATCTTTCACTCTAAAAGATAATAGAATGTAAAAAAATTCTATTTACACTATTCGTATAGGGTTCCAAAATAAACGAATTTATAATTCATCTACATGATCTTTTAATAAAAACTACATTATTTAATCCAGGACATCTCATGGTCCAGTGGTAGGTGATACACCCTTGTCGCCCTTCGGTTGCGGGTTCAAGTCTCGCAGCCTTGCCGGACGCGACGGGTTGTCGCCCGACCTCCGGGTTGTCCTTTTATGGCAATCCAAAATAATCCAAACTAGAACTATCCAAAATACTTCTGTCCAAACTCACAGTCTAACATTTATAAGGAAGGTAAACATAATATAGATCCTTTTTACCCCGTAATAGCATATGAATACCTTCATCATGTATTACCATATTCCTTATTGATTACATTCATGCTCCCTTATTCCATATAGAATACTGGATATACGTCATCAATCCAAAAATGTTTTAAACCCCAAAAATGATGGAATATACAAATCATTAATCAGTTCCAAGGTAGTCAAGAATATCCAATATATTTTTTTCCAAAATAATCATGTATTATTCAAAAATCACTACCTCGGTATCAGAACTATATTATGGTTTATCATTCTCTAAACCATATATTTTCCAAAAATCTATCCTGCTAATGAGTCACTTTTCTTTGTTCCACACAATCTCAAGTCCTTAATGAAATAGTACTGCAGTACAATCCTTATATACTCCATAATTATTATAACAAGTACATTGTTGATACAACACTCAATTGACATAATCAACATAAGAACTCTAATCATTCCTCTTCATCTGTGGTAGTATCATAACTTGATTATTATCCAATAGCATCATTTGCGTCATAGTCTGATGACTGGGACATAGGTTCGCGTAGTGTCCAAACTCCTTGCAAATGAAGCATTGTACATTTGAAACCATTTTCTTACCCTTGCAGTCATGTACTTTGTGCCCTTTTTCTCCACACTTATAACAAACTCCCATTCCTTTCAGGCAAGTTCCAGGGTGTTTCTTTCCACAGTTACCACATATGGGAAAATTCTTCTTTTCCCTCTTCCCTTTATCCATCTTTCTCTCTTCTATCCTTTTCTTCTCTTGCTTCCCTTCAAAGCCATAGGACTTAGTAATCTCTTTACTTATCTTATCAATACATGATATTATTTCTTCATATGATGATAATACATGGGATACTATTTCTCTTATAAATTCTAGCTTAATACCATGAAAGATATGATCCTTCCTTCTATTTGTATCATGTGCATTTCTGAAGTTCTCATTCCTTCTACTGGGCGCCATTTCTAAACAATGGCATAAACTAGATCAGTTTATGAATCAAAATACATAATCCCATACTTATAAAACACTTAACATAAATTGAACTATTTATGGATATAATCCATAATCATAAGAATGTCTCCTTTGAGGATGTATATACACATAAACCCTTCATAATGATTTGTAAAGAAAATGAGAGTTATCTTAAGCATATCCCCTGGGAGTGTCGTAACTAAGAGTGCAGCAAGGCCCGTTGTCGTGCACCAGTTCCCGTTCGAGTCTAGCTCAAAGCGGTGTTTTCGGGTTTTACCCCTAGGTACATCTGTGCCAGAGCCGCCTCTACCTGCTCGTATCCAGACAGGGATGTATTGCTCGGAAAACTCACAAAATCTCTACAATACCAAAATTCTAGGAAGTTCTTCTATACTAATCCTCAAAGTTCATCTTAGGTCTACGTGCTCTAATCAGAGTTTATCTAAATCTAGCTTCCAAGGTTTGTTCTAAACTTCCTCTGATACCAACTGTAACGCCCCGACCCCAGCTACCCAGAGTCGGTGCATTACTTCGTAACATTGGCATGATCACAAGAAAGATCAAATCTCGAAAGACCGATTGGTTTAGTAGCCTTGGAAACACTAGATATATTCATAAGTTTTACATTACATCATAAAATGAAAAACTAATACAACAACATAATATTTCCACAATCCACATTATTAACCCCTCATAAAATCCCTGCAGGACATTCATAACTTACTTCTTCACATCCTGGGAAAAATAAAACATAAAAAAAGGGGTGAGCTCAAATGCCCAGTAAGGATAACAATAAAGTGGAAACTTTCATAAATAAGAATAAACATTTAAGGCAATGTATAACTAAAACAAAAGCCTTTTAAATACGAACTTTCAACATGGTATGGCATAAATAAAATGAAATAATGCCATTTACATATTCACATGGATATTCTACTAAATGAATAATCACATGCAAAAATCAATAACCACTTTCATAATGTTGGAATGCATAATGCCAGACTATCATAACCACATAGCCAAGGCCTCGTGCCAAGACTACAAATAAGATTTTGTCAAGGCCTTGTGCCAAGACACTAGTTTGTCTCATGAGACCTACCGATGCATCGAGGAGCTATAGCGGGCTCCACCCGTCACTTATTAAGTCCAATGCATTCCCATATGAAAAGGTTTAAACATAACATAAACATTCGTATTAAAACTAGCATACGAAATGTCAATACTTTCACAATAAACTATGAATGGTATAAAAATAGCACATCCACAGTCAAACATATCACAAAACCTTCAATACAATATAGAAGTTTTGTATCATAATAAATCAACTTCAAATAATCTTAAAATCCATCAAAGGATGTTGACATAGATGAAATCAAAATTCTTTTTAAAGAAATATCTCCTTTTATTTTGAAATCATTTAAGATCCATATAAAATAAAACATTTTCTTTGAAAATATTCTTATAATCTTGTAAGGAAAGCTTTGAAGATTTTATAACGGCGTAAAATAACCGCACCCGCCGTATAAGTTAAAAAAAACATTCTTACCTCAATTCTGTCGAAAAGGTTAAAAAGGACCTTGTTTTGAAAACAACGGAAAGATTCCTTTATAAACCTCTTATAAAAAGTCAAAAAAGGGTATAAATGACTTTAACCCATATTCTTGTAAATAGTAAAAATGTTTTGAAATACATTTTTAAGAAACATGGATGTGGATGATAAAGAGATCCCAGTAGATTATTACATATAAACAACCTCGGATAATAAAGAGATTGTGAAATAACCCTTACCTTGAACTTTTTCTTGGTTGGGGTAGGTTAACCTCCTGTATAATGGTGAAATAATTGTTATTAAATTGTACAAGAATCATATACATTAATATGATATCATATATGATCTTTTAACATTGCTTTATTAATAATATCTTAGTATTATCGTTGTTTCGGTGATAATCGATTCGTTCTTCTTAAATGTTTGGTTACGTAAGACATGTTTGTAATGGATAGATTATATCTTATTCATAATCAGAATGATATTAACATTATTTTTAACCCTAAAATGAGAATAATACTTGAATGGATATGATGGAGAATGAATCTTATCGCGTTCGTGGAGACGGTAGTCTGTACGTACGCACGAACGCTACTTCCATTTAATTTTTATTTTAAAAGAATCAAATCCAAATGATACATAGGTATATTACTATTCCAGTATAATATAATATTTTATATATGTTACTTAAGTTCATTAACACCATCCTTTATACGTTCCATGTGTGGTATGAACGAGTCATATCATTTTAAGGGGGCGGTAGTCCGCACTTCCTCAAATGAAATTATCGTATGTATATACAACATGAAACGAATAATGGAATGAAATAAAATGGAATTACAGAAGCTTATATATAAAATATATATCATTAATATCATATTTAATTACAGTGCCATCATAATGGCCACCATGAGAGGTGGTAAGATGTATTTGAACAATCATCGTTTCGTGAGGCGTTAGTTTTCCATCCACAGAAACATTATGTTCATCATCCATTAGATGGAGTTGTGTGTATGTGTAGTTTGAATCCTTCTTATAACAACATCCTAGTATATTTAGGATACTGGTGTTGTTACAAAAGAAAGGAAATAAAAAGATTTTGGGGGTTGGAGAAGCAAAATAAATGAAAATACTTTAAGAGAAATTGTTACCTTTAATTTAGGTAACTCACTTTGGTTGGAACCAAAGGACTTCTTGAAATGCTTTCTGCCTAAGGGGAAGCTTCAAGGAGGAGGAGAGGGATGTGGGGAGCTTAGTTGGGCAGAGTTTGGATGAGCCAAGTGGCTTGAGAGGTGTGAGGAAAAGAGAAGGAGGAGTGCCCTTTTATAAGAGGGGTGAGGGGCACCTTAGGAAAAGCTAGAAATATTAATTTATAATAAATTCATATTCGGTTTCTAATGGCTCCAAAGTTGACTATTCAAAGGTTAAGGTGGGGATAGGTCGAAAACCACTCAACCAATAGAATTTAGACAGGTTTGGGTACTTATATTAACCTTATCTTTAAGTATTAACTCTAAGTTAATTAGTTTCACTTTTACAATGTCTCTTTGTATTTTTATATAATATGGTTAATAAACTTACTATATACATCCAAGCGACCCCCAAGTGGTCCATTAATGATTAACCTATCATAATATAAGTCTCTTGGCCGAACCTTAGATTTTTAGGAATTTAATATCAATTAATAATATAATATTTGTTTTAAGAACTCTTTTATGTCAATTTTGACACTATTCAATAGTTGATTTTTGTGAAACTCATAACAGATTGATTACTTCGAAAAAAGTCAATTAAATCAATCCTAATATATCATATTATCCTAGAAAATTAGTTTAATTCATTAAAAGTTTCATATTATATTTATTTGGGTATTTATAATATCAATTATGTTAATTTTTTACTATTTTAGTAATTACTGCATCATCATTGTGTCATAAATAAAATAAATTATTTAATGTCTAAAAATTATAAATAAAACATCATTATGTAGGAAATCTTTTTAGCTTTCTAATGAATATTTATAATCGAAAATCCAACATGTATAACCCTATGTAAAAATTGTTCTTATAAAAGATGTAAGCTTATGCCATTTTTATTTTTATTTTAACTTTATTAATATAATGTGTCCCTACCACATACAAGTGGCTCCAAGGGGTCCCCAAATTGACCCAAGGATGCCCATGGTCGGGTATGTGTCCACCAATAAGGTTAGGACACGTTTTAGGGTAATTTTGTATTATTATAATATTATTTTTTAACCCTTATTTACCGGATTTACCCTTTAACCATGGTAAATAAAATATTTACCGCAGTAATTATTCAAAATGTCTAAAAATAAAAGTTACCTATTTACACAATTTGAACATCCTGATTCCAAATATGGAATCCATTTTTCTAAATTCAAAACACAGAAGTGGCAGAAATTAATTTAAAATTAATTCCCGCTGTCAAAACAAAAAGCGTGTTTTTAAGAGATAATAACTATCAAAAGATTGACACTTGTTTATGTTCGGTTTAATTGTAAAATTTTGTCTAATGACCAAAATTATATTAAATTGTAAAAATATATTCTAAATATACTTTAAAACCACTCAAATTCATAATTTATCACTATTAATTATTTTGATTAAAAAAGTTGTTTTTAATTCAAATTTAGTAATTTTCACTATTCATCAAAATATGAAAGTTATCCGAAATGTACCAAAATTTCACCTTAGGCTAAATTCGATATTCCGAAACCAAAAATGAAGTCCATTTTAAAATATAAAATATATATAATTTCAAAAAGTAGGTATTACTATTCATAACGGCTAGTTTGATTGGTTGTGGTGTGTGTTAAAACTCAAGGTTGCGTACAACACACGCTACTATATTATTCAAAGAAAGTGTACCGTGGAAGCTTGGGATGTTTCATTTTAAATTTTTGATGTCCCCATTTAGTCAAAAAGTTTAAAATATTGTATTTAAAAAGGGTTCACTATTAAATTTGATAATACTGAAAATGAATTTGTTCTTGCATTATATCTAAGAAACTCATAATATGGATTCTAAAATTATAAGGATTATATAAACATTAAAATTTATCTAATACTATTCATAACCTCTTTTGAATGGCTTGTTTGGTAAGTCATGGTGTGCTTGAACTTGGTGTTGCATGTAGTGAAAGTTATTGAATTATTTTGAAGAACTAACACACTATGAAATCTTGGGGTGTTACAATTTACACTCTCAAGCATGAAATATAAAACCTATATGAATAATGAAAATAAAACAAACCGTGGAATGTAATGGGTTTCAATTCACATAGAATAAATTCATGAATAAATATTTGGGATCTCAAATTAAATAGATAATACCATACTTGGTATAAGAATAATCAATATTGAATGAAGAAGAAACAATCTCACAAGAAGTAAAAGATATATTTTGGGAAAGAAGAATTATTCTGGAAAATTCTATGCATTTGTGAGAAAACTAGATTGGAAAAATTTATATCTCAAAAAAAGAAAGGTAAGGAAAAAATAAATGATATTTAAGGATCATTAAAGGAATGTTCACACTGAAAATAGAGTAAAAGGATGAAAACCCAAAGAAAGAGGGTTAGGTTTGAGAATTTCTCATACCTTATATCTGAATCCTTCCTTCACTTTAGTATCACAGATAATCAAATTAAATTCCTTAATTTACAATCCTCAAACCTTTGATAAATTAATTTGATTCATTATAGTTTTATTAATTTCATTTATGGTATTTTTGATAAGTTATATATTTCAATTTCGTCATTCAGGAGTGTTCATATTCTTGGTTTGGATGATAGGTTCACTTGTATATATGTATGGAAATTCATGTATAATTGGAATGATTCTATAGAGTTGAATTAATAGGTTATTAATGGCCATACATAAGTTTAAATATCTATATATATCATTTGGTTTTATGGTATGAGGTTGAATCATTAGATAAGTCATTAGGGATAATCTTTTAGATTATTACAACAGTGTTTTGTCATGATGAACTAATTTTCTTGTATCACATAGTATTATGTAAATATGTTACATAAAAAACATAATAAGGAATATGACATAAAATTTAAAATAGTTTTTAACAATTAAAATGGTGTCATGACCAACATTAAATGTGGAAAGGGAAAATGAATCTATTTCATTTGTGAAGGTGATAGATCAATACCTCAGGGGTGATAGTTTCATTTTAAGAAGAAAATCGATATGAGAAAGGGTTGGAAGTTGGATTATTCCATTAACAAAATAAAATTATAGTATATTTAGGATATTGGATTTATCATGAAATTTGGATGAGGGTATTTAAGGTGAGAAAAAGAAAATTAAAAAAACATAAAAAGAAATTAAAAGAAATGAAATAGGATTTTACATTTTGAATGCATCTCCTTGAGAACCTACTTAGGGAAAAGGGTTTTGTATTTTAATGATACCAATAGCTTCTGAACATGGGGAGGGGCTTGAGAAGAGTAATGGGCATAATTTTTATAAGTTAAAATTGGTGGAAGGTTTGGGGAGATATGGTGGAGAGGCGTGGTATTTATAGGGTAGGAGAGGGGTGTTTTATCAATATTATATTCATTAGATTATTATTTTTCATTAAGACTATGAATAGTTTGAGAATTATCACTAAATATATTAAATTAATGGAAGATATTTCTAGATTATGGGGCTTAGATCATCGATGAATCAAGGAATTGTGTATTTATCACACAATATATATATATATATATATATATATATATATAACGTAAATTATTATATTTTACTATTCACAAAATTCTACTATTTTAGAAAAATCCCAAAACATAACCCTATCCATTTTTTAACATGTAGAATTTTAAAGATGAATAAATTTTATTAAAATAATTTTCTAAATATGATAAATTATAATTTTCAATAAAATGACCATTTATTTGAAAAATACTAATTATAAAATTATAACACATTTTATAACCCTTTGAATACTTAATTAAGGTCTCATAAAACTATGTGGTAATCATAAGAAAATAAAATATTAATTTATGAATAAATTTTATGGAAATTAACTTTCATTTTAATAATTTTACTAATTATGAAATTCTAATTAAATATTTATAACTTACAAAAATATCAACACTTAATTAATAATCTCAAAAACATTTATTTACTTATATAATGATATAGTTATATCATATTAAAATTTATAAGATAATAAAATTTTATTTATACCTTCATGGTTGAGGTTACTATTCTTTTGGCAACATTACAATTCATAAGGGTCATATTACTATTCGGATGGTCAAGTTAGAATTCCATCGAGATAGGTTACTTAACATCTAGAAATACCTCGTATTTCATACATTATTCATTTATAATGGTTTAATGTGTTCTGAAAGTGATTTTATGCGTTTTATACTACGTGAAGTAATTATAAGAAGAGAATTTACATTGATAAAATTTTGTGTCGTTATATAAATACATTAACAAACTTTCTTCAATACCAAGCTTGAATGCCTCTGAACATGATCCACAACCATGATAAATATAACCATAAACCATGGTATTTTTAAAAAATAGAGTAAATCCCTCTATATAATCATTTCAACTTCCAGGCATGGCCTTATATATATAAGTATTTCAGCATTGGACGGCTGAGATCCCGCTCAATATAAGCATTACTACTTCAAACTAGGGTAATTAAATATATAAACATTATAAAATGGGATTGGACAGATCCTTCTCAATATAAGAATTACAACATCAAACTAGTATAACCACGTATATAAGAATTTCGGCATGGGACATGGATGAAACCACTCCATGTAAGCATTACTACATGTAAATCACAACATCACATCATAAATCAAAATGTTTAATTATGAAAATGACTATTTATATTTTAATTACAAATTCATTTATATCTCAAAAGATAAAAAGTCATGTCAATAAGAAATCATCCATTACCTATGAATTCAATATTAAGAATCCATCAATGGTATCATGTCATGCTAAAAAAACTTTAAACCAATAGTCAAATTCTTATTATTCAAATGTATTCTCACCAAAATGGTGGCCATAAGGAAATTCACATAAATAGTTGAAGCCAAATGATTCTAAACAATATCTATATACATAATTTACCATTAATCAATTAAGTAGAGTTTATGTTACATTGACAAAATCACAATATTTCATAGACATGACAAATAAATAGACCATTGGGTTAGGTTTAGACTCTCTACCATTAACTGGTGATCAATGAAACGCTTCTAATAAAAAACACTACAAACAAAGAAGGCACAAAAGATCCTAATTATAGCCTAAATAAATATAGTTGATGATAAAAAAAAACAAAAAATATGGGTCAATAAATTTACATAGTAATGAATGAGGAATGATGGGAGAGAATGAATACCTAAGTAGAAACACTCACAATGGATCATATATGTAATTAGGATGTCCATAATAGAATATGACACTCCAAAACCACCTTGAACTCATCCATGGTCAGGAAGAAGGTGCTGAATTGAATGTGTGGGATAATCATACATGCTACCTACATAAAACCACTAGATCTAAGTAATACATGGCATTCAACAATTTCACGTCGTGTATTTCTAAATTTTTAAGATATAATGAAAAACCCCATTTACTTCGGATAATATTTATCCTGATCGAGACTTATATGTTGTAACTAGTTTCATGATGTATAACCACTTCACTTCATGAACTAGTATACAACATGTTTCTAGTGACAGTTACACATTGTGTAACACATAAATGACATGTAATTTTATAGTGAATAGTTTTCATTACATCTTTTATAAGAGTCTAAAAACCACATATGAATCCGTCCAAAATCATGAGAAAACCTCAGAATAATATTTAAAAAATTTATATCTCAACTCCATTAATTTAAATAAAAAATGATCCCATTTTATTTCATTTTCCCCAAAAATGTATCCTTGCCTCCGAATGAGACTCAGCCTCAAAGGTCCATAAAAAAATTTAAAGAGGGATGTACTTGAAAAAATACGGGATCCTAATAACTCCCCACTCTATAAAATCTAATACTTGAGATACTCCAAGAGTCACTATGACTCCCCAGCAAACAAATCTGGACACTTTTCATGAAAATATGACTCCCTCCCTATTGTCTTCTCCTGAACACACCTACGCTACCACTGCACTCGAACCTAAGGTAGATTCCTACCCCGAGGACATTTATCCCTATTGTAGATAACCGTTATCAGATACTGCTTAATGTATGCATCCGCACAAAGATCAATGTGCTCAAAGTGTATCACTTGAGTAGGGTCTGGATAATATATCTAGAGATATGATATTTGAAACACATTATGGAAGGAACTAAAACTCTATGAAATGGATAAGAGATACACCAGCGGAATAACCATTTCAACTAATTCAAATGGACTTACAATCCATTGTGATATATTACCATATTTTAGTATCTGAAATTTAACAAACCTAGGAAGCACATGAAGGAAAAAATGACAATCCTTGGGATCTAAAGGTCATCTCTAATGGTAAGCCTTTGATTTGTACTTTCTCTGCATGGTCAAAAACCAAAACATGATCTTTTGAACCTATTCAGAAGTCTCCATCATATTTTGAGGCCTAGAATGTGCTAACTATCCTATATATATGAATCAAATAAGTAAAGGAAATGGACTTCTATAAAATTCCTCAAAATGTTCTATATGAAAAATTCTCAGAAGATGTTATTAAATGATAACTACAGGGGTTCCATATGATGTTCCCTTGAATGACTAAAATCCCAAACATGATCTCATTACACTTATTATAGAACCTAAATAGTCTATTCAGATATAACATTTCTCTTGTGGATGATAGGTTGGGATTAAAATAACATGGGAACCCAGAACCATTTAAAGACCCTTGCAGAATCACAATTTTAAACGTGGACATCTGTATGAAATGATACTCCTTATAAGACACAAAAATTAATCTATCTCATGCATATTGAAACTACTAAGATCATAAAAATTTAAGGTCTCTCTAATATGTAAGAAATGGGATTCCTTTGTCAGTGGATCGACGTTTACCCATACTGCATCCCTCTTATGAGTTGTCCTTTGTAATCCAATCCCTAGGTCTATAGTGACTTTATCCCATATCCACATTGAAATGGGATGAGGTTACAATTGAACAACAAGCCTCCGATTATCGATATTCACCTACCGATAGGTGACACATCTAACCAATAATCATTCACACACCGTATGCATTCCTGACCACCTATACTATCTAGGGAGATCACAATACATCTTTGTCAAAAAAGGAGGTACCACCCATATAGAGGCCTAAAAAAAATCTTACCAGATCCTCGAGTAATCCCAAACGAACCAAAATTCAGCCACAACAATTAATATAATTTCCACTACCAAGAGACCATCCTGATGGTGTCTCCCCACCAAATTAGCTGTCTCTCAGAGCTGTGCCTTCTGAATCAAAAAACATTTCTTTCATGGTGTGGTTCAAATGAATGGGTATAATAGATGTTGAAGTCAAATATACTCATCCCTGATATTCATAAACATATAGATTTATGTATGTAAAGATTTCCATCATCCACCACTTGTTGAGAGACTCCCACATTTCTTATGTCTGTATCTTCCAGCTCAAAGCATAAAAAATGATCTTTCCCTTTCCCAATGTATAACACAACCCAAAGTCGAAAGACTGCAGATGCTGACCCACATCCTCTAATGAATGTTCAGGTCTTTGATGAGAAAATATGTACCTTAGGTTATTACGATCCATATATACCACATTAATTTCACCCATAAGATAATTTCTCAAGCATCTCAGGGCGTACACACCACATCCAAATCTAGGTTATGATCACGGTAAGTTCTCTCATGCAGTCTTAGCTATATGGAGCCTTAAGCAACCACTTGATCCAACTTCATTATAACTACTCCATGTCAAACTCTGGATGAATCACAATAAATATTTTATGATTTACCCATCATAAGTAACGCTAGGATAGGTGATGAGGTAAAAATTATCTTTATCTCCAAGAAATATCTCTCGTAATCATATAACCAATCATACATCACTCACTTATTTTTTATCCCTAACATTTCTGCTTGAATATGGGAGAAATCCATGATAAAGTGATGATAATAAGAATAAAACCAATGAAAACTATGAATCTCAAAGAAATTACTGGGTTTCTCCTAATATACTATGGCATTATCTTTCTCTGGGTCCACTAAAACTCCTACCTCTAAGATGATGTGTCCTATGAAGTGAACTTTATCAATCCAAAATATTCATATTCTTTTCATGGAATAAGTATTATTCTCTATAAATATAATAAAAATGATGTCAAGATGATTTCCATGATCATATACTTAGTGGGATTACACTAATATTTCATTAAAAAAACATCCACAAACCAGTCTAGAAAAGGATGAATATTATAATTTATCAGGGCTATGAATAATGTTGGTGTGTTAGTCAAACCAAAAGACATCACTAAAAATTCAACAAACACATTCTAGCTCCTAAAAGTAGTCCGAGGAATTTCCAAAGGCCTTGAACACAACAGATGATATATAGATCTCAAATTGATCCTGAAGAAGATCATGGAACCTATCATCTAATCAAATATACCACTAATTCCATATATTCTAACTAAAAATTCATCTCCCTAAGAACTTATTGTGACATTGTATATGGTGGGATAGAAACTAGATATTTTCCTGACACTAACTCAATCATGAACATGATCTTATTCTTGGGTGTCAGTCCATTAAAGCCTATAAATGGCATACCAGTGGAGTAAAAGTATCCTATAATAATCCACTATCATCTAGAATAAGGGTTTCAATCTGATCCAGGTGATAATTCAATCTGCACTAAATTGGTCCTACATAACCAACCACAAGCAAGGTACTATAAAGAGGGGTAAAATCATCAAGTCCTATTATGGCCCAGCTTTCCACATGGATGACACTATAATAGAATAAATTCTTGATATGGATTCACATTTCCCTGATTTTTTTTCCACTACTTCCTTGGTGGAAACTGTTAGAGTGGCACTTATTTACTCCCGAATAAGTGCTCATAATTATCTCTTAGGAAGAATCATGGAATCTTCTCAAGGGAACTCTTAGATCCCCTTATTTAATGAGTTCCTGATGCATCACAAATGAAGATCTACAAAAATGAAAAAATTATCCTACAACCAGATCCTGTAGTGAATACCATATAGAAAACTACTTTCCCTAAAGATATTATCTACACCAAAAGATGGCATAAAATGATTCAGTTTGGTGAAACATTCATCGTAGTCCATCATTAACAATATATCCTATTTAACATTCATGATCCCATGATACTTAAAATCCTTAAACATCTCAAGATAGAATTATATGAAGGAATTACCCTAAAAGACATTCTAAGATAACTCTTGATATTTCCCATCATGCTCTAGGGAATCCCACCAATTCTTGGAAAGAAAAATGTGTATTAACAAAACATGATTCAACCTCTTATCTATGTGTGTATCATTGTATTTATTGATCTTATGGTCTGATTCATTCTAGAAGATAACTGCCTGGGGGACCCCCACCCTGATGAACATAGGTGGATGGCGTAGTTGAAACTCTCTTGTGAGCTTAAACATTAAATTCATAGTGTGAACATTATCCATTTCCAATGATCTCCTGACCCTCGAGAAGCAGTAACAAATATGAAAATCTATATGATCCTCAGAACATATAGGAATATATTGATCAAATATTTTAGGAATGTGTTGAACAAATGTGTTAATTTCTACTCTCTTCACAATCAACTTAAAGACAATGAGTTTTAAATTTCTCTACAATAAAAAAATCCACATAACAGTAGCTATAACAACAATGTCAACATAAAAAGTTGAAAAAAACTAAGAAAACATTCTCTTCGTCTCTCCAATGTTGGATTAAAATTGTTTTAATTGGATACAAAATTTCAATTGATTTTGTTTAATAGATATATCAAGAATCTGATAAGAATATTCATATAGATAAGCATACAGCACATGCAATAAATATAACCCTATCATGAACAATGCATGTAAATTTATATCCCAATGTGCCCATTATAATGCATGCATACCCATATCACAATTAAATGATCCATGAGTAGAAATATCATGAAACAATATAATTACAAAAAAACGTCACACAATATTTAATTCTTTCAAAGGTAAATGACATAGACTATAACAAGTGAACAACATCACCAAAAATCTCACCCATAGGCACTAAGATTTTACCCACTCATAGGTTAACTACTTCTTTTCACAAGATCATTTCTATGTCTATAAATATCCTAGTATGCTTTCTACCATTCCCAAATATAAAAGAATCAAAAAATAAAATCCTACTATGCTGATACAAATTTGTATCATCCCTAGTTCCATTACTCCCTCACATTAGAAAAGAAGATTGGTTACAAGACATCAAGTGTGCATCCACATAAGACAGAGGATGATGATTAGAATTTGGGGTGTGATATATATAGTGGGGTGACTATACCCAATGATACAAAGCATAAAACAATGAAAACAATCAAATGATAATAATAAAAATATTAGAGAAACTAATAATAATATCACCATATATCATTCAAATGGAAATTAAAAGGTGGAACTGATAAATAATAACGAAGAATCATGTAGTGAAAAGATAAGATGTATCAAAAATCCAAATAGAAAAAAATATATATAAAATAATTATATAATAGAAAAAACTACAAAAGTCCCCAGAACTGAGTGCTATATTGGACCCATCACCAAATAATATCCCATACAATAAGAAATAAAATAATCAACAGTAAGGTCCCTTGAACTTTTCTCAACATGATTCCATGTAATCTGCTCGAGTACCAAATGGCGACTCGAATAGGGTGTGAGTAAAACCGAGTAGGTTGACATCACCATGTATAAAAAAACTAAATTGGATATAAGTGTATGTATTAATTTGATAAACATGTATTAATTAATCAATTAATATAATACATTTCTCTGTATAAGAATTTTAGCCTCTAATCGTAGTATTATATATAAGAATTTCATCATGGGACTAACAAGAGCCTACTTAATATAAGAATTATAACATCAAAAGAGAATAAGACCCTATATAAGCATTACAGCTTAGGACTAGCCAAAGCCCGCTCCATATAATATTTACAACATCAAACTAGGCAAAGACTGTTGTATATGAATTTCAGCATGGTACTGGGTGGATCCATTTCTATATAAGAATTACAGAAATGATATCACCATATCATATCATAAATATAAATTATTAATTATTAAAAATACCATTTATCATTCAATTAAATATTCAATTATATACCAAATAATCAATAGAAATATCAATAAGAAACAATCCATTGAAATTGGGATTATTTATCAGGAAACCACTTAAGGCCTCATGTTAGTATAAACACAAATTAAACCAATATCCATTTTCAAATTATTCCAAGGTTCTATCAACTATTAAGTATTCATAATCTAGGCCGCATCAATAGCTGGTCACATATCAATCCAACATATATCTCAATCCATAATTTATCATTAATACATTAAAAAAGTAATTATAATGCATTATCTATTATATCAATCACAATATATCATATATATGAGAATTAAACCATCCATAAGGTCAGGTTTAGACTCATTATATTTATCTACCGATCAATGAAATGCTTCTAACAAAAAAGGATAACAAATATGAAGGAATAAAAGATTGCAAGAGGAACCTTGATCATCCGAGGTTAAGATCAAAACCCAAAACAAAACGTGGTCTAGAGATTTACACCACAACGAATGAGGAACAATGGGATAGAAGTGAAACCTAATAGGAAACAATTAATTGGGAACCTATGTGTTAATGAGATGTCTAGAATTAAAGGGGAGACCCCAAAATCACCTATAACATGTCCTTGGTTCATGAGGGAGATGTTTTATCAAATAAACGAGAGAATAATTTGCACTAAAACTTAAAAAAATTGGCTTTGACAAATACAGAACATTCAATGCGTTCACATTGTTTATTTTTTCATTTTTATGTAATGTTGAAAACTCCATCACCTTGAGAAAATTTTTATCCTAATCGAGCCTTACTTGATATGTAATATGTACAAAACTTGAAACTAAATCATGTCATGATCTTGTTCATGAAATTTTTATAAAAAAATTTACTTATTGTGTATAATATAAATGGAGAGTAATGTCCAGTGAATGGTTTTCATACCAATATTAATTAAAGGTTCCAAACCACATTTGAATCCTTTAAAAGTCAATGAAAACCATTATAATCCTATTTATAATGATTATACCCTCACCTCATTAGTTAAAGTTAACATACATACCTACAAATTAGGCCACATTCCCCCAGTAAAGAATTTACATATATGAACAAGTCATAACCACCACGATCCAATGAAAAACTCAAAGAGGGACATACCTAGAAAAATATGGGATCTCACAAAAGTGATCACGTTTCATCATCTCAAATAATAATATTTGGAACATATATTATGTTTTGAACCTATCTCCCTTTATGAGGTGTATATACTTCTTTTTGAGATTTAATATCATAATTTTTCAACTTTTTATGACATTCAAAGTTTCATTTGTTGTTAATATTTCCCAAGTATTACAGTACATATTTTACCCATGAGGTAAGGGTTTATTTCATAATCTCATTTTAATCGTGATTGTTTATGATTGAAATTAATTTAAATGATATTATTTTATCATTTTTAAATAAAACCCTTAAATATTCCTAACCTATAGTTATTTTAGAAAATTACATGTTTTTATTTCATTTTTGACTCTTTAAGATGTCAAAATATGAAAAATCTATTTTATGGAAACCTGACTTTATATTTCTCCTCAATAAGACTTATTTTTTCTTCCATAAGAATGTTTTATTTAAATTATGCTAAATAATAGTTTTAATATACATATTTGATTATTTAATTTCATTTTTTCAAACAAAATATTTTTTACAAAATAGTTTAAAATGAATCTTCGGCTCGTTTTCTAAATAAGGTACTTTATGGATTTTTTACCAAAGTCTTAATGGAATATTTTATTTTATATTTTTTAATAAAATAAATTTCATGATGTCATGTACATTATTTTATTTGAATCTAATTTTATATTTTTAAAAGATAATTTGAAATGTAAAATGATTTATACATATTTTTGATTGTTTTTAAAATGTAATTTTCGAAGTGTAAATTGTATTTCTACCAATAAATATTCCATATAACACTTTAATGAAATTTTCATTAAGTAATACACCCATTAATGATATTTATTTATTATAAATTATATATTTATATCTTGTATATATATTGAGGTTCTTATCCTTCAATTTTAAGTTGTAATACATTCCTTATGTACATTTCTCCTATTCATTCATTATGAAATTTTCCTTGAATATGATAAGAGATAAGTTTATGAATCCCATTTTCTATATATGGTTAATTTATATGAGTATTCCTTATGAATGACTTATTTTCATAGAAAACAAAAATCATTAACATTTTATGATGGGTGTACCTAGATTTCTCTCCAATCCATTGGGTAAAGCTTCATCCCCATGGGGCATCATGTATAGGATTAAGAAGTAAACAAAATCCATTATTAGATATTTTCCACCATGTGGTATTTTATTGCAAGTTATCCTTGTCCCATGTTTTATGTCATGTTAAATGATACGTCCATGTTTTCTTTGATTACCTGATCTTATGATATCATGTTCATTATGTTATACGCCCATGTGATTACGAATTTTTCATCCATTTCAGGATATCATTTTATAAATATGATATACATTTTTTCTTATCATTTTTCTTCAATTAATAAGATATTTATCTCACCCCTTTATATTATGTACTTCCCAAACATATCCCATGTATTTTTAGGAGATTGAAAGTATTTCGGATCTCATTATAGAGAATAGAATAATTTTGTTTTTTTTAAGCCTCGCAATGATATATCATGAACCTATTATTCCAAAGAAACTGGGACCCATGATTTATTGGTTGTAGTGGCGGCAGGTCACTATAGCGGTGGCAGAGTACTATAGCGGTGGTAAATACTGTGCAGTACTATAGCAGGCATAATACTGTAGTAGTACTATTCACATAATGAACCTAGGGCCCAAAAATTGGGGCCTACGGGCCATGTAATGGGCTGAAATGCCCACTGGGTCTTTAGGCTATGTAATGGGTATCCCTCTTCCTAGTTAAAAATAGGTCTTTTCTTTGCTTTAAATAAAAGGGGCTTTAGCCCAAACCTTTTAAAAAATATGTGTAAAATGATGGGGTGTCTATTTTTTATCAGTGAAAGGCCTTTTTATTTTTGAGGATTATTATTAGAATAATTTAGTGGTTACCCTAGGGATAACTATATATATAAGTATAACTATAGGAAAATATAATTGAATTTTTCTGAAGTATAGAGTGATTTGTATCCTAGAAATTATATCCCTATCTAGATAATATAAGTAGATATGTATTAAGAGTTTTTGTACCTAGGTGTATTCACTCTAAAAAGGGAACATCATTCTTTGACTCAATCATGTCTTAGTGCACGACAATGGGACTTTCTTCACACAAAGTTTGACACTCCAGGTTGGTATTTTTTGTAAATTTACAAACTATCTTGGAACCATTATGATGGAATTGAATGAATTGTTTAGTTAGAACACCTAATAGAAAATGTTACCATTGGAAACCAATATTAAAACCTAGAGACTCATAAGTTAGAATACACTTTTCATATATATGTCATTACGTATAGGTTTATAAGTTTTACTTTGGTATGTTAATGAATTATCATCATGTTTCTTTAATTATTTTTAGTTAAGTATAGGTAATATGGGAAGTAATACCAACAGCCATATGTAATGGAAAATGTAATGAGTTTCTTAATGATATGCATAACCTATTGGGGAGAGATAATAAAAATTTATTATCATTCTAAATGATCTATCAAAAATTAAAATTCACTGGTGGGAAATAGTTGAATTTTAAAACACATTAAATATGATATGGGTATAATCTCATTCAAGATCATGTTTTTAAGATGGTATCGAAAATAATATTATATTTTTTACATTTCAAAAATTCAAGAGGAGGAACCATGGAAATATTCTTAAAGAAACTAGAATATTATTAATTTATAGAAATAGAGGAAAAAAGTAGCTGATTACTGAAGAAAAATAAAATGTCTTATTAAAATATTTGTAGAAACCCATAATTGTGTTCCAAGAAACTTTCCGTAAAACATTTCAAAACGATGAAGTCTATATAAAACATCAATATTTTTTTAATGAAGGACTCAGAGGTAGTGCCCTTGAAGAGTATAGTTTTGGGTTTTTTGTATAATGGGACATGTTATTGGAAAAAATTAAATTTAAAGAGATTATATTAAAAGTATTTCTAGATATTCAACATTTAAGAAAAAAGTCTAGCTAAGGCTAATAAGCCAATCCAGTTCCACCGAGGCTCATGTGTGAGTCACTGAAGCCTAGCCTAGGGATCCAACTTGGTTTGGTAACATAGGAATATGGGGGTGCGTAGGGAAGATCCCATGTTAGAGGAGTATATCTACACCACTGTATGGTAGTGTAGCATGATAGTGTGATGACATAAGGCAGTGTCAATAGTAGTTGGGAGCATACCTTAGTACTCTCTTCTGGTGACTAGGGGATCCCTGATTATTTATTGGCCATAGAAATTTCGTATAGGGGATCAATGTGGGAAACTGTCTAGCATTAAAATGTTCCACTTCACTTAAAAATATACTGAAATAATAGAAACAATCTGATAAAAAATCTTTGTTTCAACTGATCAACTAATGTGATCATCCTCAACCTCCTACCTCCTTCTACACAGCAACACCCCTGGTTCGACATAGCAAGGCACACCCAACATCATCTGCATTATCTCATCACTCAATGATAATCATTCCATCCTTCTTATAATATTAAACCTAGATGTCTAGAAAACTCTTAATATCCCAATGGCATTAATTTATGTTCATTTTCATGTATATATTTTTTCAAAGAATCAATCCTTGAGATACCCTCACATGAATTCATTCATATGGAGTATGAGAATAATTTGAATAAAAGGTGATGATGATCATGAGAGGCTCCTAAAATGATCTTCTGAATCCCTATCAGTTGTACAACATTAAATTTTGATTATCTATCTTGCAATCATATGATGATTATCATGTGAATCATCCATGACATTCAGCTAGAACACAAGTAACCCCCATTGTGTAAGGTGACATGAACATCGACCCACCATATCCTATATATTCCCCACTTCACCTATGTCACCCTCGTCATCTCTAATTTTATGTATTTTATTAATTTTGTTTGTGTCGGGTAGTTCGGGTCGAAACCTGAACTTAAGATTTCGAGTTCTTTGTGTTTTGACTAGTTTGCGTCCAGCGCAACGCGACCTAAGCTGTGTGGCCTCACCTGGGTCGCCGCGTGGCCCCGCCCGTTTCACAGCACACCCTGCTTGATGGTTAATTAATTAAATGAAATGGATCAGTATAATAAAACAATAATATTAATGGTGTTAAGAATATAATTTGTCTTGTGTCATTATTAATATTACTCTTAATAATAATATTAATAATAATAATAATAATAGCAATAATAATAAAACAAATAAGGATTAATAATTTGTTTTAATGATAACAATAAATATATTATAATTTTAGGTGTTATTATTATTATTAATAATACTAAATTTAGGTCTTATTTCCTTTTTATTTTATTTTAATTGTTTTTATTTTAATTTCTTTTTATCTTATTTTATAGTAATTTCTTTTTATTTATTTATTTATTTTTCTTTCTCTTTTTCCCCCTTCTTTTCTTTTCCTCCCTCCGTTTCTTTCCTCACAATCTCGTTGGATCCCCCCTTCTACCCCCCTCCTCGTCGCGACTCACCCCCTCCCCTCTAACCCTAGCAGCCTGCTCCCTATCCCATTCCCCGCCTCGGCCTTCTCTCAGCCGCACGCCACATGCCGTCACGACCTTCTCCCGGTTCCACCCTGCTAGTGCCGCACCCCACCTTTCCCGGCAGTCCTCCCGTCCGGCGACCGGGTTGCGCCCCCTGCTCCGGTGAACCCCGACACCCCCTGCTCCGGTGAACCCCGACGCCCCCCTGCTCTGGTGAACCCCACACACCCCGGTGGCTGCACCACACCCCCCTGGCCGACGACCCCTGCTCCATCTGGCGGTCCTATCCCTACCTCCCAAAATCTTCCGCATCGGCCCAAACTCCTCTGCGTGTCTTCCCCCTTGTTGGACAACCAGACATCATCAGATTTCCTCTTGCCGCACTTACCCCCCTCACATTGAACTTCTCTTTTCCGGTCTTAATTTTATGATGCAGCACACCTCCACGCCTCCCAAATGTGCTCAGACAGTCCACCAATGTCTTCACCGTAGGTGCGTTTTATTTAGTTTGGTTGGTTCTTCCTTCGGAAGATTTCCAAGTTAGATTTTATGTGGTTTTTAGTCTTCGTTTGATGTTATTTTTGGTCTCATTCTTGTTTTAGGGTTCTATTGAGTTTGTTTATGGTGCGTAATAGGTGCAGAGGAATATCCGCACAAGTTTTGGGAAAATTAAACACCGAGGTAGGTAGTTCCATGCCATACCATCTTTAGATGATTTAAATTTCTCGTTAGTTAAATTAGAATGTGTTCTAGTGATAAATTGCGTGATGCGAATTTTATTTTTTATGTGCTTAGATATTCATATTGTTGAATTTGAGTTGTTTTTAGATAAATGCCAATGTTTTCATGTGCGTTGTGTTGTTGAAATTTTCAGACGTGTTTTAGTAATTGTTTAAGGTGTGAAAATTGTGTGTACAATGTGTTGGGATGTGCAATTGATTTTAAAATGTTTACGACATCTAAAATTTGTTTTTTTTAAAACTAAGGCCATGTAGTTTGCATGTGTGATGTTTTATTGATTGAGAAATTGTTTAATCAAGTGTCGTTTGAGATGCAGAATATGGTTGGGAACGTTTTTGGGGTTGTTTGGTAGGTGCGAAATGGGTTTTTGAGTTCTTGAGGTGTCTATGTAATTAAATGTAGACGTTCCATGAAAATGAGTCACTTTGGGTGTGTTGTCGTGTTGCAAAATTTTGGAATTTAATTGAAAATTGTTTGAACAATGGGAAAACATGTTTTGGTTTTTATAAGCTACACTTTTGTTTTTAAAGCGATGTTATTATCTGAAATTGAGTTCGTATTTCTTGTTCAAACCTTTTCTTTCTAATTTTAAATGTTTTATAAATTGTTAATTTCACTTATTAGATTATATGTGGAGCGTGGGAGTTTTGTTTGACAGAATTACGTGTGCATTATTTTTTTTAAAAATGGATTATTACATGTGAAATTGGGCTTTCCTCTTGTGAAAACTCTTATTGTGCTATTTAGAAATGTTCTTCAAATTGTTTAAATAGATTTTCAAGTAATGCAAGTGTTCCGAACTATGTTAAAAAATTGTTTTGGTGCACGTGTGTGTTTTTTTAAATGGTGTTTTGGTATGCAAGCAGTGACTTGTAGGTGTGATGTTTTGGTTGGTTCGGGATATGTGAAAGTGATATACATTATGTGAATGTGAAACATGATTGAGCACAAGGGAAAAACCCTGGGTATCTAGGTGGGCAGACTAGAACTAGTGCGCTAGTGAACCGGATGGGTGTCGTCCCTGTTTCACTTAGCTGGATTAATGGTTGCAACACTAACAAAACATGATATCTGAGGGTCGTGGCCTTCTAAGCCACGTGTTTTGAGGGTCGTGGCCTTCTAAGCCACGTTTTCTGAGGGTCGTGGCCTTCTAAGCCACGTTTCACCGAGACACGAGGTTCTAGGGTCCCACTCGAGCCAGATGATCCTTAGGGGATTTACCTATAGTGCTCTACCATCTATGGCATGGTGCCTTCCGTCGGTATATGGAGGACTATTTGGGTGTTAGTGTGTGTGTGTGTGTATGTGTGTGTGTGTGTATGGGTGTTTGAGTGTGTGTGTGTGAGAGAGTGCGTGTGTGTGTGTGCCCCTAATGAACTTTTATCTTCCTCTTTAAAATTGTGTCTGTGAAATGGGTTCTTTTTAGTGTTTCCAGTGTTTTCCTTTGGGGTTTGGTTTGCAAATATTTTCATTAAAATAATTTTGAAAGTATAATTTTGAGTAAGCACTTTAAATTGTCTTTTGATGTTGTGGCATGGAACTTTTTTCTCGGTGGCATCCTACTGGGCCTTTAGCTCACACCCTACATACACCCCTGGGTGTATGTAGCTTCTTGTTTCTTTTGTATTCCAGGTTGTGCGTCGTGCTCAGTGATGGTGGTTGGTCGTTCATGGTCTTCTCGCGAAGGTTAACGTTTGTGACGTGTGGATGCAGCACCTCTCCTGTTGCTTGGAGGTTTGAGTTTGAGTTGAGTTTCTTTTGTTGTCGTTTTCTTTTAGATGTTGGTTCATGTTGTAATCCATTAAAGTTAATCTTAGTTTAAGGGTATGTTTGGTGGTCCATTCATAGTTTTATTTTCTTCAACCTATCAAAGGTTTTGTGTTTATAATTTCTGGTAAATCGTTCCCACGTGCTAGTATTGATACCCGGGCACTTGTGCCAGCCCGTGGGGATCGGGAATGCCCTTCGGGCCTTGCCGCGGACCGGGTCGGGCACCGGGTCGGATGGCGACCTGGCCTGGTTCGTGACAACCTATATAAAAATTTAGAGAATAATGGATAATTGAATAAATATTTCAATAACTTTCTAACACCCCCATAGAACTTCCTCATGCGATCAGATAACACCTTGTCACATGATCAAATTATGATAATAATGTTTTTCCCTGTTTATATTGGAGAAATCACACGATCATGTAATACCCATTGGTTTCAGGACAATTTTATGAAAACCATTGTACATGTACGTGGAACCAATGAATGTCCCCAATTCACATCTATAGAGCCCCTCGAATAACCCCTTAGAGATTATGTGATCACAAGATATCCTAGTGATCTTAGTTTTTTTATTCTTATATGAGGTTTGGATACAAAAATCTTTTCCATGAAGAGTAATCCAGAAGAACTCTTTTGTTTCATGATTCCTCTATTCAGACACCCAGTAAAGTCCCTCGGATATGTGGGACACCCATCTTGGGGTTTGTGTACATAAACTAGAGGATATGTAATGCTTGTAGATATTCTTGAAGTAGGGTTCACAAAAACCTTCAGTCTCAAAATGTCACAAGCTTCCATGTCAAACAATAAGAGGAACCTTCATATTTCTCAATGTCTGCATCCATACCTATAATGGGCATCCTCAACATGAAACATCCCCTTGGGACCATGTACATGTGAAGGTAGAACTATAAAAATGAACACCATGCATGATTATTTTTTTGGAAATCCTTAGCCAAGAACCCCTCTCTATGCTACTACACATATGGGTATCCTCTCCATAGATAAAAAACCAATTTTATTTCATAAATATCTTTTTCATTTTTATTTCTTATGAAATGGAATTTCATGTAGCTCCAACATACATGCACTCTTCAGCACATACGATTCTATGAAATGTATATAAACCAATGGACATGAACCCCTCCCACCATCGAATCTTTGGGATGCGTAGCCTTGAAATACACCCTTATCCATCCAATCCTCGTCCCATTAATATAATACCCATGTGGTATTGAGTCATGATCCCTTAGGGAAGGTGATATCAACACTCAAAAATTGTTGAGATCATAAACAAGTTTTCAAGCCACCCCCTACATGATTAAGTTAATGTTACATGATCACACAATTATTTAGTAGGATCACGATGTCCTTAGGTGTCCTTGGACGTGTCACTTTGATTGAAAGAAATTCATTATACCAATATCTTTGGTTATGAGACATTCCTTGGACAGTTCAAGTTGATCATGCGAAAAAATATTGATATGTAAAAATTTTCTATAGAAAGGCTTTAGGAATGGCCTCTTTACTCAGATGACATTTCATAGACAATTCAGGTTGATCATGTCATATCTTATCAAAATGTCATAATTTTCCTAAAAAGGAACTAGAGATGTCCACTTTAGTCACCCGATAGACCATGTCAAATTCTAGTTGATCATGTGATAACTTATCGATATGGATGTATTCTCATGTGAAAGGAATTTTACAAATCCTCTTTGATCATGTAAAGAATTCCTAGACAAGGAACTTTGATTATGTGAAGAAATTCCGGACGAGCCAATTGATCATGTGAAATACCCTAGACATTTTCCCCTTGATTATGGAAATATATCTTAGATAATTCACTTTGATCATATGAATACATCATGAACAAATCAGTAAAAAATGTAAAAGAACCTACGCATTTCTCCTTTGATCATTCAAAGACATATTGGAAAAACCATATGATTATATGATGGATCTTATATATGTGAACTTATATTTTAGAATCATATTGCACATACAAGGATGATAAACTTGGATTTTTAATTCATTCCATTCTAACACCTAAGAAATATCAAGCAGACAGTCGAGGAATATCTAATAGACAAACAAAACATGTTGGGCAGATCCCCTAGGACATGTCAACTACATATAGAAGACACAATTGGACTCATACCATGTAGACCTCCAGCCATGAACCATCGTCTTCAGACCCCCTTTATAAAGAGTGTGTCCTTAATGGATTAGTGTTATGCACTCATTAGACCCTATTTGTTTCATATTCACATACATACCCTTCATGTCATAATAAGTAGGTCCAACAAATGTTTCATGGTCACCATCTCTATTTATCTATCTGATGATAGAGAATGAATATGACCAGGGGTATCCTCCTAGTATAATCTCCAATCATCCTATACATTGGGTGTAATAATAATATCTCTATGTTTGATCACCCACCACAAATCATCAGTGGGAAAGGGGTGTAACTAAACTATGGTAAATCTGATTCTTATCTAAATAGGCTATACTGGATGCCTTCATAAAGACCAATATCCAATAGGAATCTTCCCTGGTTAAGTTACTTCATATCTTAAATACACTTGACTTGTTGGAATAAATTATCCCATTATCCTACCATACTTCATCATCCTTGAAAAGATGACGATTTGGATTATAGAAAGGCATCATTTTAAGTTTAAGCCTCAACCGTGCCCTCAAATACAAGAAATCTAACAACGGGTTAGAGATTACTCAGACTACAATGAAATTAATTCATATTATAAATAGGATATGTGGGAAATGTTCCTATGGAATGAGATCTGTACCATATCCTCCATGAAACTAATAATTATACCTCTCAAATGTAAACTTTAATGTGTGTGTCTTATAAGAATATCCTCTCATGTGATGTGTCCACTCTCTTGTAACTTCATATTTCTCACTCTGAGCATGGATCAAATGATCTTTGAGACTAGCGATGATTGTACCAATATAATGATGAGGATACCCATGAGGTTGGATTACCATTTGGTTGTATGTCTGGTTACATCTCATATTTACTCAAAGGTCCATATTTTCTATGATGCTATTCAGGGATGCCTTATATGTATAAGCCCCGCCAAAGGCCTCGATTGTCATATATTTCACGATATAGAAACAAACTACCTAGACTCTCATTATTATCCTAATAGGATATATAATGAAGAATCATGTCCCAAACCCTATATTTACATCCATACCACACAAATTTAATCTTCATGGATTGATCTAGTCACATGACATTAAACTATGTCAACTAAACTAAATGGGTTGTTATTCCTATTCTCCTAGGATATGTATGATGCCACCTAGAGGTTCAGTCCTATCTCTGAGAAACTATCCCCATATATTGATGTAAATAGAATCCAAATAATCTAAATATGGATATAAATTAAAGCCACATAATTAAATAAAATAATGATGCAGAACCTATTATATTAAGATAGACATTCCAGTAAGAACATGATCTTAATCAAGTAATTGAAAAATGGGTAACTAGTCTCATATCAAGGCATGGGAAGAATTCCATGAACATATCATAGATCTATTAGAGAGTTCTGGAAGAGGAAATAATTCACCCAAAAAGGGTGTTATGAGCCCGACCTACAATCCTCCTGACAAATGTGATTTCCTAAGCATTATTGGGCCTGAAACCCCAAAAGAACACCTACCTTTGGAAAGAAGGTCCATACACTATTATGGATGTGGGAAATGTTGTTAATTTCTATTAGATAATCATATGGAAAACCTGATGAAAATTATTGTGAAACCACCTTCAATCACCCAAAATCAAGCATCATGCATATTCCATTCTCTATATTTTATGAAATAGAATGGTGAAAGTTGCATAAAATTCTTTAAATATTTCATTCCTTTCAATGGTCAAAATGGGTATATTTTATACTTAACATCACAAAATTTTGTATCGCATTTTATTCTAAAAAAATGGTGAATTCAATAAGTTTTTTAACTAATATAAACTTTGAAAAATATAAGGGACCACCCCTTTATCCTATTAAACTGAATTTAATAGATCGAACATGTACTCTTATATATGATGTTTTACAAATAAGGTGTCATGTTTCTTTTTTAGTATGTATTATATTCATTATAATCAAAATAACATCATCAAACATGAATAAGGATGATGTGACCATTGGAAAAGATGCTTTGGCCCCAATGCACTAATGTACATTATCCCCCCACACAACTCCTCCAGTACTAGTTTTTGAGCATGTTGGTCTTGGAGTACCAAATAAACATCCCCGTCCTAACATTGGAATTGGATTATGAAATCCTCCAGAGGATTAATTCCATCTACCCATCTTTCCCATGATAGGTCGAAGAAGGGGATGTGGCCCTTGTTTCTATATTCAACTACTTTGGGGGCAGATTACTAGAGTGAAAAACATATTTCTTCCCACTCAATGGGAGGTGGAAAAGTAAAATCACCTTATCAAATAAATCACTCAGGATCTTCCTAGGAGGGATTCCATCCATTCTATTCAATATGATCAATAATTATCCGAAATTATTCAAAGATTTTCAGACGATATTGTAACCACCGAACAGTCCAAATTTTGGGATCCAATAGGATAGTCTATATGTGGTATCCAAATAATAAAATTATGGAGTAGGCTTATATCCCTATTACTAAAAACCCGTTAGAGGTCTACTAGTGCATATTAACCGTGGCCTAGAATCAACCAAATGTCATCACTAGTCATATGCCTCTCATTTCATCATAACTAGCCTTGGTGACTCTAGAATCCTAGGGATCACCCCATCCCATAGAGATAGGGTCATTTTTATCATATTTTACCTTTATATAATCTTCACTATGAGAATTTTCCCACAAATTCTAATATGAAGGATGACCCTCCAAATGGTTTAATAGGAACGAACCCAGCAAATGGTATAGTTGGCGCCAACCCCCCTAGTGTTATATGAGGAACAAACCTGGAAAATGAGATACTCCATTGAGAAAGAGCTACATATAACTTATGGATTTTTCATTATTATATCAATCGAATCTGAATAATTTTTATTATAACTATATGAGTACACTTTGAGGAGCATTAATTATACCCTCTAACTATCATACAAGTCACTGTATATTTTCATACCTTTTTCCTCTAGAGAAGGAATGGAAGGGTTTAGCAGCATATTTTAGGAATATAAATAATGTATTACCAGGCATCTTGGTATTTCAATGTATAATTTCAATGGAACACATTTCCATTTGCTTTATCAAATTCATTCTTCAAGGTTCATAATGACACCCTATTCATTAAAAAGCCACTCTATCATTGATAGAGGAAATGGTGTTTTCATAGATGATTCAAAATGAACCCTTGAACATGATAAGGTAATTTATATAGAATAATAGATCACTCAACTTCAATTAGAAAATAAGGATCTATAGAGATTAATTTTGTGAATTCTCCTTGGAATTATTTTCAAGAATTTTATATGAAAGCCTTCCAATAGAAGACCATAATGATTTGAAGTTCCCTAACCCATAAAGATATTATAATTCTCACATTTTTCATCACCTAAATAGGTAAAATTCAGAAATTATTCCACCTCAACCTAGCACATATGGCTATTGGTATTTCCCTTTTTCACCTCCTCAATTAGGGTATTATGAAAACCATCTAGCCTTAGTCATATTAATAAAAAATCCATGATATTAATGTTCCTTTAATAAATATAAAAATTTTAAGTCATATAAGGCCCTCAATCCCCCTAATAACTTCCCATGAACCAATATAGATTGGGACTCTATAACCCATACTCCAAACTGAGTTGTGGGCCCATGCCAATTGAGGTTTAGATAGATCTTGGGAGAATAATCCTAGTCTCCAATACCATAAAGACTAATAGTTATGCATATATCTCTTCCAATCAAAAAAAGTCTCAAGGTACACATATTATTCTATAGATAATGGTTTGATAATGATCATGGTGATGAGAAATCAGAGTTAGGCATGGTTGATAGTCCCTAAAAACCACTCCCTCTACCACCAAAATCTCAAGATCATATTATAAAGTTTCTTTTACTTTAAATACTAGCTTCAATAGTTGAAAGAAAATGTGGTGTTGAAACCACCAATACCTAAATCCATGGCTCAACCATATGATTATTCTAGATAGAACATGAAATATGTGTAGTAGATCCTGAAAAACATTCCTCACAGAGATAGGTGGTCGTATTTGAACATGTGATTGAATAAGTCCAATTCCATTGAAAAAAGATGTCCCAAAGTATTTTTATTAGGAGATGAAGAATAATTTGGTAAGAATCCCATCAATAATAAATCCAATTGAGTTAGGGTTGATATTCCATGAAAATTACTTCCCTAACCACCTACATCATGGGTACACAATAGAGATCTTATTTATTTTTAAAGATTTATTGAAAAAATTGGTAAATGCTTTTTTGATATAGTTAAATGATCCTATAACTCTTGAAATGTGATTAATATTCATTCATGATGCATCAAAAAATTCACTCTCAATATAAGTTATGTAATTCATCCATACCCCATGGTGTTTAACTCGATAGAAGACATCTTAGTCACATGATGATAAACTGCATGAAAACACCCCAGTTGTACGATGATTAAATATCATTATACATCCCTAATTAATGATGTTAAAATACATGGGTGACATTCTAGTCCCATGATGCTAAACTAAATAACCATTTCCTGGTCGCATGATGATTGAAATTCACAATTAATCCAAGTGTCATAAAATTAAACTAAACAATACGTCTTAGTCACATGAAATTAAACTGAATTATATCATCCACTCTGCATGATGATAAAATGAATAGAACACATCCCAATCACAAGAAGGTATGTTTTTCTACCAATCAATCTATCTGATATGTCATTAGCACCAGATGGAAGTTATAGTTTCTAAAACTACAACCAATGCAGTAATATATAGAACCCATATATATCAAACAATTCACATTACCCTTAGTCGCATACTAATGGATTTATTTGGTACGACACCTCGTTATTCACTCATATCTGGGAATCAAGGACACATTTTAAAATGAAAAACCTATGTAATAGAGGGGGAAATCTCATATCCCAACAATTTCAAACAAAGTATGTTATTTTATTCCTGAACAATCATGGGTCATGAATCGATCCAAAGCCCCCCGTTTATAATTCCCATCATCATATTATGATGGTACTAGGAGGAAAGAAGTCAGAATATATCCCTACTTCAATCAATGATGTCAACTAGCATATATTAGAAGAAGAGAGAATACAAAAGTAAATTCATATACATACCATATTGAAGTACCAGTACTTTGTGATAACAACATAAGAGATCCAAAGTTTTTTTCTAGTGAAGATGCAGGAACTTGTATATATTACTATCCATATAACCATATCATTAAAACTCTCTGATTAGTATGAACATGTGGCTACTTTAGAGAAAAAACATGTACCTACTCCCATCAGGGAGGACAATCATCATATTTCATTAATGGACTTGAAATAGGACTGGGATCATTACTCATTCCAATTGGGGATCACCAAGATAGAGTGTCACAATACTCAACGAAGGATCATATTCCTATCAAAAGACTAGTGATAGAATCCAAAGGCATTGGACCGATCTCATACCCGGTTCAGACTGATGCTCACCATATGAGAGCAGAAAATTCCTTAGTAAAGGTTCATATTTCTTCCCAAAAATATTGGTTGAATACTCTAAGGGCACATAACAATGCTCATACACAATTCTGAACATGGTTCACCAGGTGAGAGAAGTACATACCTCAAAATAGGCTCATATTCAAGTCAAAATACCGTAGTTTCATACTCTAAAGGAACTAGATGGGGCTTGTGTACATGTTCTGATTGGAGATCACCAAATTGAGTGGAAAATGCTCCAAAACATGGTCATATTCTTGTAAATGAAGCTACATAAAATATTATAGTGACATATAATAGGATTACCATATCCCATCATTCATTCTGGTGATCATTCATAATATTTAAATGGGGAATTCATATATGAAATGCGATCACATCCCTACCAATAGTATAGAAGCTCACCAGTGTACTCCAATGAATTCTTAGCAGCAGTCTCAACCCACAACAACAATAGATGCATATCAATATTTTTTTGTAGCCATCTTGGAGAATCATTATATCCCCACTCAACCCCAAAATATAGGTGTTCATATTCTATTTGCAGTGCATAATGAGGCTCATATCTTTGACCATCTCAATGATAGTGTCCTTGGGACTGTCCAACACATTTCTGCAACACATTAAGGGCATATTAACTCTTTAACTGAATTTGAAGGCAATAAATACTTTCACAGTAATCCACAAAGTAGTTAAAAGATGGATTATATGGAATTTATTATAGACATATACCATGTCCAACCATTCTATAGTGATATATCTCTCAATGAAAATAAAATATTTCCCTTTCCCAGACACCTTCATTTATAGAGGTGCTCAAAATTTCGAAATATTAATATAGAGAATTGTTAAAAATATTGGCACATTTGTATATAGAGGTTCTAAAAATTCCTAGGTTAACCAAACATAGTGTTCCAAAACAAACCAGTGAAATCCTCTCAATTAGAAGGAAACTAAGAGAGGAAACCTATTTGGCTTGATCGGGTAAAGACCGATAGTCCGGATAGTGAAGAGAAAAACATGGATATATGGATAGAGTGAGTTAAAAAATCACCACAAAAATTTCTAGGCCCATTTCCACTTCTAATTAATAGATAAAAAATGGTTCAAGAAGATAGTTTATTATTTAAATTTATAGGAATATGTAGTTTAATTTTTATAGATTTTTGGATATAAACCTTCCTTATTATCTATATGTTGGTAACCTCAAAATCTTAAATACACTCTACTTTTAGTGGTATATGATTGCATCCTCTATAGATCATCACCCAAGATCAAAAAAAATGTCCACAATATGTTTTCTCTTTTTAACTTCCCACATATATTTAAAGAAGGAATCTCCACCACCATTAATGAGATCAACCATGTGAATATTGAAATATAATAATACTCAAAACCTCTATATTTTAGTTCCCTCATGCTTCTTGAGGAGTAGTGTAGGATCGAAATATGAATGTAGATGCTCACTTACATAAGGGGATAAATTGTAAGTTAAAAAACTTTCAGTTTTAACCTTAAGTAAAACAATGATTAACAAGGTTAAACAAGGTAAATTCACTAGATATATTTTAGTTCTACAAACTTGCTAGGTTTTGGAAATATGGTTCCGGAAATGAAACTTAAGGAAAGTTTACAATGAAAAATATTCAACCTTAAAGCATATTGAATCCTACTTAGTAGAATATATAGAAGAACAAGAAATTATAAGAAGGTTATACATTATTCATTTATAAAAATATAGTGGAAGTAAACTTGATACAAAATAAGTAACAAGTATGAAATATTTTAACTCAAAGTGAAGGGTATCCAAATATGTAATGTTATCCCTACAATCCCACAAACATTAAGGTAGTCAGAACCTCTGTCTTCCTATCCATGGATGTTCTTGAACTTTAAGGTAGTCGACACCTCTTTCTTTCTATCCTCGTAATTCCTCGATTTTACACAGCCACAATCAGAGTCGCATGAAGCAAGCTGAACAAGATGTTCATTAAGTAGAAGGCATGGGAGTCTCTCTCTCTAGAAATAACTCCAATAGCTTGAAATATCTAGATTGATCAACAGATATTTGAGCTCATTCAAATGAGAAACTATTTATAGGCACTTCTCTAATGGTCGGCTCCCTCATCCAACGATTATATTTATCCATGAATTTCAGAGGTACCTTTACATGTGTCACTCAAAAAATGGTTAGTTTGAAATAGAATATATGACATCAATTCATAACTATAAAATGTGTAAGAAAAACAAGGTTACTTAACCAAATCTAACATTTGGATTCTGAGGAAAAATAATGTTCGGGATCTAACCAGATAAACATTCAGAGACAATAAAACATAGATATTCAGATTTTGGTTTTCAAGGAATTCGAAACCTGAATTCTAGAGATTTCAGATTATGAATTCTAGGGAACTAAGTGTCTAAATTCTGAAGAATTTAGAGTCTTAATACTAAGGAATTTAGAGTTGGAATTATGAGGAATCCAAAGTCTACATTTTGAAGAATTCGGAGACAGAGTTCTGAATAATTTTGCATCTTAATTCTGAGGAATTAAGCGTCATAATTTCAAAGAATTTGGATTCTGAATTTCAAAGAATTCAGAATCTAAATTTTCGATAATTCAAAGTCTGAATATCAGTGAATTCAGAGTCTCAATTTTAGATAATTCGGTGTTTGAATTTCAAAGAATTTGGAGTCTGAATTTTAGAGATTTTGGAGTTAAAATATTAGATAATTCTGACTATGAATTTCAAAGAATTTGTAGTCTGAATTTTGGATAATTTAGAGTCTGAACTCAGAACCTGAGAACATAATACTCTATATCTAAGAATTTTATAGGCTTTTGAGGAATTAAAATTGAAACTATATTTTAGACTTAGGAATAAAAATGATTTAGATTTAGAGAAACTATAAAAAGAACAATGAAAAGATGGGTAAGGATAAATTTCCTTGGGGAAGGAATTTTTTTTATTAAGATAAATAATAGGGATAATATAATTTTTCTTATGATAGAGTGTTAGTGATTTTCAAAACATAAAATAATGGAAAAGTTATAAGGAAACCTTATTAACTCAAAAAGATCCCCCTTTTTGGAAAGCACAAACATCCTTATGAAAAATAATTTAAAGACATAGAAATTTTTTTATAGACTTGAAAATAAAAACTAATCTCCCATTACATATGAATCGTGGTGAATACGACTAACTCCCCCTTAGGTTTTGAAATCCCTAAGGATTGTATTCTCGATTTCTTGAATGATGTTTTACATTTTCTTGCATATGAAAATCATCTTTGATAAGAAAATCCCCTTAGATGAACTCCCCCTTACTTAGTATTCTTTTTATCATTCCTTTTTCCCCCCTTTGTGATTTCAAAAAGGAATAAAGGGAATGGAAAATAATACGGTACCTGAGAAAAATTAGTACTATACAACAAAAACACATGATGAATAACAAAAACTTCATTATGATGGGAAATATTTGTACAAAGAAGGAAAAATACTACAATAGATCGGATTGGGGAAAAATTGTCCTTCTTTCTCCATTGGAATTAAATTCTTTACAATGGTTTTATGTTCCTTTATCTGCTTTTGGTCTTCTTCCACACGCTTGAGCAGCTGATCCTGATCTTCATTTTTCATCTATATGGCTATGATCTTTTCTTCCTGAGCATTAAGAATATATGCCTGAGCCTTCAATATTTATTCTTGCATAGCAAGATTTTCACCAAACCTTATTTTGAGATCTCTTTCCATATTCCAATTCATATACACTGAATTAAGCTTCCCATTCAGAGCATTGACTTAATTCTTCTGAGTTTTCTGATCGAGACTTTTCTTTTCCTCAAAACTCTTAGTATGATTATTAAACATGCCATCTTTGATGTCAAAAGCATCCTTCATAATTTCATTGAAATCATTAAGGATTATCATCTCTTTGATTTTCTTCCTTGACCACTTAGTGATTTCTGTCCATGATCATTTGTGAGCTTCATATCCAATGAAAAAAGTTTTGAGATAGGCCTAAAACCTGAAAAACTCATCCATATGCATGGTAACCGAATCTGATTTCTGATCAAATGATTATTGAAGCATCTGGCACCTCGAGTCTATACTCGGAAATAAGGAAATGGTATCAACCAGCTTCCTCAAATATTTAACAACAAAATCATGTCCAAGAGAGGACAATTCTGAATCAAGATATTTGGTTGGTGAGGATTGTTTTTCTAACTATTTAGCATTTGTCTTCAATGATCCACCAACATCTTTCTTTCTTACTATATATTTCTTATGTGTATCAACCAACATCTATTTCCCTTATCAGCGCTCAGAATGATCTCTTATTCTTTTGGCGATTCATACTCACTATCTGATAACTGAACAATCTTGTCTTCCTCAAGATTTTCATTCTCAACACCTACCACAAGATCTTCTGGATGAATAATGTCATGGTTTCTACTCTATTTTTCAGATAGTTTATTCACTTATTCCTAACCCTTTTCTTCTTTTCCTGGTGTAGTAATTTTTGAAGATTCTGCTTCAGAAGTCTAGATTGATGGTTTCTTAGAAGGACTCTCCTTATTATGATATTCCTCTACTTTCTTTATCATGTCTTCTATATCACAACTTCCTTCTTCTTCTTCTCCACTTATTCCTCTTAAAGCATTTATTCTTCTGGTTCTGGTTCAGGAATCACTATCATTTTTCTCGGAGTCATTGGAAGAGATTCTTTCATAAATGATTCTAGTACTTGAATTACTTAAGAAGAATTATTAGTATCCTTAGGAAGGGATTAAACTAACTCAGCTTCAAACATTTTCCTCCTCAACTTCTTTTTGTTTTCATGCTTCTCATTATTTTCAGTAGCCTTTATCTTCAATGTTCTTGCCTTAGATGGGTCCAAGCCAAAACAAGACTCCCCTTCCTTCTTATTCTTTTTTTCTTCTCTCCACTTAGAAACCAATTAATCATGATAATTATATTGTTTATTTGGTTTTGGAGGTTCAGATTGAGTTTCTTGAACAACAAGAGATTTTTATTTCTCTTCGGATTCCTTTTCCTTGTTCTTCTTTACACCCTTCTTGGATGTTTTATCCACTTCTGGTTTCTTTGATAGAGATTCTATTTTAGCTTCAAAGAAATAATTGAATTTTACTGATTCAACAGAAAAAAACTTTCATTCTCCTTAGAGTGTCATCACCCAGCAACATTACATTGAAATTCCTTGTCTTAGAAATACAATGGATTTTGAATGACTCAAGACAATGAACTATAATCTTAGAGAGATTTTATGGATACATGAATATTTGAGACTTCAAATTTACATTCTTGATATTCTCTATTGTAATCAAAATATAGTACACAAAATTTATCTTCCTGAGGTTCAACAAGAAAACCAAAATAACGATTTAACTTTTCTTCAGGAAATCCTTATCCCCTTTTCTCAGAATAATAAAACCTTGGACACATAATTAAAGAATCAAAATTTTTGTATATAGATGAATAATCTTCTGAGTATTCACTTATTTCAAGCCAAGGCACACTAAACCCTTTTCCTTCTCAAATTAATTTTTTACATCCAGAAATTTATTGGAGAAAAATTCAGCTTCACCTTCGTATGGAATTCCAATTATACATCCAACCTTAGTGTAGGAAAGAGAGTAGGTCTTTCCATAGATCTTGAAGAAAAACTTGTCTCTTCCCCCTTCATTAAAGAAACATATTGATTCATAGAATTCAATCAAAAAATCTGGATAAACTGGATCTTGTGCCTTCTTTTTGGATACACATAGGCTCTCTCATCCATTCAACATGATATTCATTGAAATGGTAGAATCATACTTAGCAAAGAATTTTGGATTGAATAACCTCTCTATGTATATTGGCCATTTGGAAATTTCCTTTACAGATGAAATTTATTTATGAGGAAAAACTTGCATAGACATTCGGAATTGAGGAAAATCTGAAAATTCAGAACGACCTTAAGTAGAGTAGCAGGGTTTCAGCATGCCAGAGATTTGAAGATCGATGTGGGACAAACATCGGGGGTCTTTATATAGGTGTTTGAGGTGACAGTTCACCTTCCTCGATTGATCCAATAGAGGAAATACTCTTGATCAGATCTAACAGTTGAGATGATAGCTGAAGAAGAAATTGGGTAGGTTCTGAACTTTTGAGGGTTTTAAAAATAAAAATTCAGATTTAAGGAAAAGTGAATCTGAAAATTTTTAAACAAAATGAAAATATCAATATGTATAAAGATTATTACATAAATTTAAGAAAGTAAACATTCCTTTTAGATTGATTGGAATATTATTTGTATTGAGGAAAATTATTCATGAATAACTTTAGACATGGAAAAATTTAAGAAAATTTTTATTATGAAAATTTTTATTGCCAAAATTTTGATTTTGAAAATTTTGACTACGAAAATATTCATTAGAAAAAATTTGGTTAAGAAAATTTTGATTACGATGATTTTGATTATAAAAATTTTCATTATGAAGATTTTGATTATGAAAATTTTTACTATAATTATTTTGATTACAAAAATTTTTATAATGGAAATATTGATTATGGAAGTATTGATTAAAAATAAAATGTACTCCCCCTGTGGAAATAAGTTTCTTACTATTAGGAGATAGGTTTCAACAAAAAGTTAATATGGAAGATTAAATTACGATTATCGTTCCGAGCTTCTGTTTAATATATTCAAATCTATTAGAGGGTAAATATTTTGTGAAAATATCAGCAAGTGGATCTTGCATTCTGATAAATTTAAGAATGATATCTTATTTTTTGTGTGTGATCCCTAAGAAATTTATTCATAATATCTATGTGTTTTTCATGAGATTTATGTGAAAGGTTTTTACTTAGGTAAATGGATATATTATTATCACACATTATCTGTGTTTTGGTAAAATTCATACCTTAGTCTATGAGTGCGTGTTGCATCCACAACACTCAGGAAAAACAGTTTCTAGCTGCTACATATTCAGCTTTAGTAGTGGAAAGTACTACTGAGTGTTGTTTTTTACATGAACAAGAAGCTAATGAATATCCTAAGAAATGAGAAGTTCCAGCTGTACTTTTTTATCCATTATACATCCACCATAATTAGCATCTGAAAAATCTTTTTGAAATAAAATCATTTCCAAAATTATAAAAAAGTCCTAAATCCACGGTTACCATTAAATAGCGAAAAACTATCTTCACATTGTATAAATGGGATTCCATAGTAATGGATTTATATCTTTCACATAAAAATATTTAAAACATTAATTCTAGACAACAAGCTATCGAGTATATTGATCTTCCTATCATACCTCTAAATGATGTCTAATATACTAGTTTCCCAACTTCATCAAGATCAAGGTAATTTGAGGTACCAATGGGAGTACTTATACTCTTAGTGTTTTTAAATCTATTAATTTTAATAAGATCCTTAATATACTTATGTTGATATATATAATTTCTTTCTAGTTTTTGAGAAATTGGAAAACCTAGGAAAAATGTAAACTCACCCATCATACTCATTTCAAACTCAAATTTCATTAGATCCGCAAAGGAACCAGTTAAAGATTTCTGAGTTGAACCAAATATAATGTCATAAACATAAATTTGAATAATAGAAATTATTTTATTTTCTGTATAAAGAGGGTTAGATTAGAATTTACCATTAACATAATTGGTTTGTAACAAAAATCTTGTACGTCTATCATCCCAGGCTCTAGGGGATTGTTTATTTCCATATAATGCTTTGTTATGTTTGAAAACATGTTCAAGATGTTTTGTGTCTTCAAAACTAGTAGTTTGTTCAAAAAACTTCATCTTGAACATATCCATTATGGAAAGCACATTTAAAATCCATATGAAAATGTTTAAAGTTGAAGAATGCTGTTAAGGAGAGTAGAATATGGATAGATTCAAGTCTAGCTACTGGAGCATAGGTTTCTTCATAGTTTATTCCGTCGTTTTGATTATTTCCTTTAATAACTAATATTGATTTATTTATTCTTATGATTCCATTTTCATCACACTTATTTTTTAATATCCATTTTACTTCAATAATAGAATGTTCCTTTGGTCTTTAAACTAAGGTCCTGACTTTATTCCTTTCAAATTCATTTATCTCATCTTGTATGGCTTAAATCCAATAATTATCACCTAAATCTTCCTTATTTCTTTTTTTATTCTAATTATGAATAGAATGATAGATATTCCACTTCATTTATTTAGTAACTTCATGTCTTTATAGGTTGACCTACATCTCCAACGATACTATCACTGGGATGATTCTTAAGAAACAACTGGTTTGGGTTTTGTAAAACCTATTCATCAACATATGGTAGGAAATCTTCTAGGGTAAATGATTCAAAAACATTTTCTTGAAAATTTTCTTTATCAGAAAGATTTTCATTAAAGGGTTGATAATCAGTTTTCGAAAACACATCTGAAAATGTAGGTTGAGGTTGTTTAAGAACAAAAGGATCAGTTTCATCAAATTTAACATGTACTGTTTCATCAATAGTACAAGTATTTTTATCAAAAACTCTATAAGCCTTAGAAGTTGTGAAGTAGCCTAGGAAAATTCTTTCATCAGATTTCGGTGCAAATTTATGTAAATTATCTTTAGTATTTAAAACAAATACGTTGTAAAAAAATACATTGAAGTATGAAAGTATAGGTTTTCAACCATTCCACAATTGGTAAGGGGTTTTGTTAAGAAAATCTCTAATTGAAACTCGATTTATAGTATTACAATAACTACTTATAGCTTCAGCCCAACAATGTTTATCTATCAAATTTTCAATCTACATGGTTTTAGTTATCTCTTGAAGAATTATATTTCTTCTTTCAACAAAACCATTTTGTTGAGGAGTTCTTAGTGATGAAGAGTTATGAGTAATGCCTTTTCTACTTCCAAAAGTTTCAAAATCAGAATTTTGAAATTCTCCTCCATAATCACTATGAATAGTTATCAATGGAACATTTTTCTCATTTTTAACTTAGGATATAAAAATTTTGAAATAAGAAATAGCTTCATATTTCTTTTCTAGTAAATACACCCACATAAATCTAGTGTAATCATCGACCAAGAAAAATTCATAATATTTTCCTCCAATGCTACTAGTGTGTGTTGGACTGAAAACAGCCATATGCACCAACTATAATTCATCGGTAGTTGAGACTTGACCGATTGATTTAAAACATTATTTTTATTTCTTTACATATTTACAAGGATCCCAAACATTTGAATAATCATATGTAAGCTCTGGAAAATCCCTAACAAGTATTTTCATAGAGTGTTTACATAGGTTCCTAAGGATACAATGTCCTAACCTTCTATTCCATAACCAAGATTGATATTCCATTTCACTAAGGAAAGGTAGATCTTGCCTCCTAAGGTCTTCTATGTTTAGTGTGGACACATTCTCTTGCCTATGGGTAGAATGAATAAACTCTTCCATGGATTTTTTTATAAGCACTTATCATTCCTAAAATTAACAAGGTAACATTCATCTCATAATTGACTTATACTAATGATGTTGTTATTAATATCCTTAATAAATAAAACATTTGAAATAAATGTTTTTCCAAGAAGAAAAATGTTACCTATAAAAATAACTTCTCCCTGAGCATTATCTCTAAAACATTCTTTTCCTTCTTTTATCTTGATAATCATCTCAAAGAAGTTATTGTTACCAGTCATGTATTGGGAACATCTAATATCCATGTACGATGTATTTCCATTGGTATTATATTTTTTTCCTAAAAATAAGATTATTAGACTTTCAAAATCCAAATTTCCTTAGATCCGGATGTTTCAGAAAGCAAGATTTTAGGAATCTGTATTTTCTTAGAAAAATAAGATTTATGAAAACATAAATATTGAGTTTTATTTAAATATTTTTTTCCAATGTCCACAACAGTGACATTTAGTACATAATAGATCATTTTAGGAACAAAATAGTTATTACTAAAAACTTTCTTAGAATGAGTATAAGCAAATCCAGAACTATTCCTTAGAGAATGAATTTTGGAATACATCTTATCAGAATATTCCTTACGAGAAGTAAAGATTGAAAAACACCTCCTCAAGGATAATATTTCTAACATTAGTTTAATAACTAAGTTTTTATCCTCTAAAACATTGGTTTTAGACCAAGAATTGGTCTCTAAAATATTTTCCTTAGAAATAAATTTTTCATGATCTTTAGAAAGTTTATCTTTCTCAGAATTAACTTCCTCATGGTTTTTGGAAATATTTTTAAAATCAAAAATTTTCTTATCAAGATCTTTAGAAATATTTGATACTTATTTTTTTAAAATAGAAATTCTAGAATTTTCCTTATTAATTTATTTATTGAGTTTAGAATTTTTATTCTCAGGAAGTGTAGCTATCCCAGAAACTTCTTCATAAGTATGTAATATATTATCTTCATTAGAATTAGATTCTTCATCTAAAGACTTATAATATTTATCATCAGTATAATTTGTATTCAAATATACATTAGTGATAGATTTAGTATTGTGTACATTTTCTATTATACATTGATTTTCAATGTTTAGCTTGGCGAGTAGACCAAGATTCTTTTGACCAGAGGATTCATATTCTAAGGATTCATCAGAAGAGTCACCACCACTGGCACTCCAGGCGTCATTTGATTTTAAAACATTCTTAGCTTTAGCCTGTAAATACTTCTCTCTATTCCTCTGAGAATCATTTTCCTTTTGATTCGTTTTCATAAGCGTAGGACAATCTGACATTATACGCCCTGCTCATTTACATTCATAGCGAGTGACTTCCGAGTCTTTCTTTTCTTTTCGTTCATTATTTTTTTATATCTACTGAATGTATTTCTTTCTAACTATATTGTTCATCCTTCTAGAAAGATTATCTAGCTAATTCTCACTATGTTCACTTTCACTATATTCAGATAAAACAGTGACTTTCTTATAATTGGATCTTATAACCCTTTTAGGAGTCTTGGATTTAGTAGTAGTAAAGGAAACACTACCATTGCCATTATTATTCTTATTCAAATTGGCATCTATTTTCATTCTTGTCTCATGTTGAAGAAGAGTTCCAAAAATCCCATCAAGAGTAATTTGAGATACTTTCCTATCCCAATCAATAGTTCTCTTAGATTCCCACTCATTAGGCATAAAATCTATAATCTTGTCCATAAGAGCTTCATCATCAAGACCATTCGCACCCATAGATTGTAGATCATTAACAACAGTCATAAAATTTGATGTACCTTTCATACTAGCTCACCATAAAAAAATAGAAATCCATGATATTCTTCTCTAAGCATAGCTCTTCTAATTTCTATAACATTGGATGTATCGAAAAGAGTAACCTCAAATTTCTTCCACATACTATTAGCAGATTCACAACATGAAATATGACTACATATATTCCTAGTCATGGAAACCAACAAATTATTGTATACCTTGTAGTTTAGTTGATATTATGACTTTTCTTGATTGGAGAAAGTTCTGACTTCCTCATCATGAATCTTGTAATATCCCTTAAGAATAAAAAAATTGTCTACTCCAGTATTAATAACAAAAGTCTTCATAAAATATCTTTAGTACTCATAATCATTCTCATCAAATATAGGGGGACGATAGGATTTATATTGTCAATCGAACCAATATTCATTCCTTCCATCTAAAATAAAATATCTTTCCACAGAAACTTGTTATATGAATAAGTTTGTAAACAAGGATAAAAATCCCTAAGAAAAGAAAATATTTAGAATAATGAAAACTTGAGCAGAAAAACATATATGTGAATATAAGTATTTCATAAATCCCATTCGATACCAATTTTATGATCGAAATATGAATGTAGATGCTCAATTTCAAGAGGGTGGTGAATTGTAAGTTTAAAAACTTTCATTTTTAACCTTAATAAAAAAAATGTTTAACAAGGTTAAACAAGGAAAATTCAGAAGAAATTTTTTAGTTCTACAAACGTTCTAGGTTCCAGAAATATGTTTATAGAAATAAAAAATAAATAAAGATTACAAGGAAAAATATTTTAACTTAAAGAATATAGAATCTTACTTATCAGAGTATACAAAACAACAAGAAATTATAAGAATGTTATACTTTCTTCCATTATCAAAATACAATATAAATAAGCATGAAACAAAAAAAAGTAACAACTATAAAATCATTTAAACCAAAGAGTAGGGTTTCCAACAACCTTGGATAAAGGTCCCTTGATTTATACATTCATGAAATTTGTCTTACCCACACCAGGGTAATCCCTAAATAAGAATATCAGAATCCGTCTTGCTATCTCCACAAGTCCTCGAACATTAAGGTAGTTGGAACCTCTCTCTTCCTATCCATGTAAGTCCTTGAAATTTAAGGTAGTAAGAACCTATATCTTCATATCCCCAGAAGTCCTCAATTGTACACAAAAACAATCGGAGTCGCACGAAGAATGTTGAACAAGATGTTGAGTATGCACAAGGCATGAGAGTCTCTCTTTCTAGAAATAACTTCAAAAACATGCAATCTCAGAGTAATCAATAGATCTTTGATCTCATTAAAATGATCTTTTATTTATAGAAACAAATCCAATGGTCGAATCCCTCCTCCAATAGTGATATTTTTCCAGGAATTTTAGAGGGATCAATACATGTTTCACTAAAACAATGGTTAGTTATAAAAGAATATACGACATCGTTTCATAACTATAACAAGTGTAAGAAAAATAAGGTCGCATAAACAAATCTAACTTTAGTAGTCTAAGTAAAAAATAAGGTTCTGGGTATAACTATATAAACATTCAGAGACTATAAAAAATGGATATTTGGATTCTATTTTTTAAGGAATTCGGGTCCTCAATTCTATAGATTCCGGAGTCTGAATTATGAGGAATTTGGAGTCAGAATTCTAAGGAATTCGGAGTCTGAATTGTTGAGGAATTCAGAGTCTCAATTTCAAAGATTTTTTGTCTAATTTCATAGAATTCAAGTCTGAATTTCAGATAATTTGGAGTATGAATTTCATAGAATTTGGAGTCTTAATTTTAGAGAATTCAGAGTCAGGATTTCATAGAATTCGTAGTCTGAATTTCAGAGAATTTGGAGTCTGAATTTCAGATAATTTGGAGTCTAAATTCAGAACCAGAAAATAGAATACTCTGTAGCTAAGAATTTATAGCATTCCAATGTTTTAAAAGTGAAACCGGATTTTATACTTAGGAATAAAAATGATTTAGATTCAGAGTAACTACAAAAAGAACAATGAAAACATTTGTAAGGATCAATTTCCTTTGGGAATGAAAATTTTCCTTATTAAGATAAATATTAGGGAAAATATAATTTTCTATAAGATAGAGTGTTTGTGATTTTCAAAACATAGAGGAATGGAAAATTCATAAAGAAACCTTATTGACTCAACAATATCCCCATTTTTGGATATCACAAACATCCTTATAAAAACCCTCAATGATGTTCATAAGGTCTCAAACCTACTAAATAGATTATTCTCCCCCTCATAGGAATGGAGATCCAATACTCATGAGCCTCAGTCACACCATGGTTGAACTCCACACCCTAGGGTGTTTTGTGTCATCCTTGATATATATATTCCTTATTCCATGATTCAACGATTCAAGGTCCTACAAATAGGATTTACATAGCCCATATTCGAACTATCTATGTAGATTCAGATTCCCTAATATTCTTATGAACCACCAATAACATCACCACAAAACCCTCCAAGGCTCTTGGAATAGGGTGGAGACATATCTACATGAGTATACATGAAATACCTATTGTTTCAAGAATAAGATATTAGACTACAAAGTAGATATCTCTCCTACTTTCAAGAAAGGAAATATAATCCCCATAGTAATTTGTAACACCATGGTAGAACTCATCACCTTTTGGTGTTTTGGGTCATCTCTGGTATGTCTTCCCCATTCTATATTTATCGATGAAGTCATGGTGGAAATACATTAAACTGCATGACATCTCAAAATCCATGCTCACATAATGTAAAAATCAAGAATTAGATTTCCTAAACTAGAAGACCCAAAACTATAGCAATTGGAAGTCCAATCTAAAAGACCCAAAACTATAGTAATAGAAGGACTACCATAAAAAATCCAAGTATATAATAATATAAGGTCCAAGATAAAATACCCTAAACTAATGTACCATAAGGTCCAATCCAGAATACCCAAAATGACCATTATAAAAAATCTTGAGATTCAAGACTCAAAACTACTACCATTAAAAATTCTAAAACCAAATAATCTAAACTAAAAACATTAGAAAATTCTAGCTTGAAGAATCAGAACTACTAGAATACCAAATTCTAATCTCAAAGGATATAAACTACCAGTAATAGAAGTTCTAATATAGAAGATCATAAACCAAAATAATACAGGGTCATATATAGAATTACTTCTAGAATAATATAATGTATGAGCTCTAAGACTATAAGCTACTTGCATAAAAAAATCTATAGTCAAAGATTCTAAAATAACATTAGTATAATTTATGAGCTATATGACCCTAAACAACTAGTAATATATGGTTTGGGTAGGAACACCTTAAAAGGAAACATAGTAATGCTCTAGTTTCAATAACATAAAATAACCAACTACAATAGAAAATAATAATCTCCGGGATGAAAATATGAAATAGGATCCCTAGGAAAAATTCAAATATATACTCACTGGATACACAATTTTCATTATCTTAGGAATATTTAGATCTTTTACATTGGTAATGTCACAAAACGTGTTAGGTAAAAAAAACCATAAGAGGGAAGCTCGAGAAATAATTAAGTACACACATACTAATCCATCCCTTATACATATAATAGGAAACAATTAGGGAAATATAAATAAAAATACAAAAAGCCTACAAGGATCATAATAAGTCTCTAAAAAAACTCATGCTATTCTCTCTAAATCCACTGAGTTTTGAAAATTATAGAGCATTATACCTCTAGGAGATATATTCTACCCAAAATATAATTGTAATGAAATTTATCTGAAGACAACTTGAGTAGGTATAAGAATTTGGAATCTCATATTGGTGGTCATTACAGATAATTTCTTATGAAAAAAATATTATAATCACAGCACTAAAATCTAGGTAGATGGGTTTATTTAGTATTACACAAAGTATGGGTAACATCAATGACCCCGGAATCATCCCCATAAAAACATGGGTACTTACCGATGAATTTGTCATAAAGTAATTACACTCCCCTTACTATTTATGAGCTAGATCAAGGAATCAACATTTATCATAGAGGTATTAATCCATGAACCTTTGTTCCATTTTAATGAATTTGATATGCATAAGACTTTATTTTAAAATAATGTATGGATTTATTCCCATATTCATGGGATGAATTGTGACATCTAAGAACCTTAGTTTGGATCAATCCACATGTTCCTTTCCACCAAAATTCATATTTTAACCAGGTGATACCTTGGTGATAAAATAAGATATGCCTTTGAGGAATCTCATGTTGATGGAATACATGAGAAATTCTCAATATAAAATTGTTACAGTTCATACATTTAAATCTAGATGTTTTGGATTACTTGGTATTTTGTAAATTAAGGGTTTATGTTATAATCTATATAACGCCAGGTAAATTAAATAACTCGTAGTGAGAACTCTCTTCTTCATAGCACTTGTAATCCTTCGCCCAACACACACTTGAAAATTCCTCTCATGGGGCTTAATATCAGAGCCCTTAAGATATTCATATATATGGAAAAGTGTTTTAAATTTAACTTTTAAAAATATTATTTTCATTCTGAGCGAATTTAATTCTAAGGGGGGTAATTTTTTTGACACCTTTAATTCTGTGATATAAAATTATCAAATGATGATTTCAGAGGTTTGGAAAATTTTCAAAAACCCTGATATCTATCACACAATGTACTTTGAGGTAAAATCCATGAAGAATATGGTTTTGGGATTTTATTTATAAGTGAATATACTTTTTTAATTTTTTTATTCATTTTACATTAAATTTTATTATATTTATATATGAATTTATTCCATGTGTTCCTCTTATCCAACAAAATAGGTTGGATAAGAAAACTAGTTGGCCAACTCAACCTTGGTAACATGTTGGAGAAGGAATCAACTACACCCAGTGATTCAGCCATCCATCCAGTCAAGTGGGGTATATGTGAGGGAGAAGATCCCTCGTAGTGTGTGAAAATGGTCATATGAGGGTGTTCCTTGGAGGGTCATCCAATGGTAGGGAGTGATCAGTGAGTGCATGGTTGAATGTATTGTAGGTGTCGAACCCTATGCTGGCTCAATGAGATAATGATGTAGAATCACTTATTATGTGGAGTTAGACAGAATGCCTCATTTATGTGGGATATGATCCTATAACAAAAATGTTCCTCCATAAAAAACATTTGAAAATAACCTCCACAATTTCATAAATCCAATCCAAACCTTCCAATCTTCTCATGTGATCATATTCAACCTCCCACTCACCCACCACATTCTTGATGCCATCGGTTCAACAATGATATCATAGTGGTTTCCCCAATACCATGTGTAATTCATTGAATTCATCTATTTGGATATCTTACATCATGTTCTTTTCTCGATATTAATCCTACAACCACATTTTCATTGCATACCAACCCTCATTAGAAAGGAAAGATATTGCATAAAGCTGGTCATGTGATTTCATGAATCCATCACAAGAAGAACCCATAACCAGGTGATGAAATTATGTGATCTAGTAATGAAAGTTGAACATCAGTAAGTCTTGGAATGGAGAGGAAAATATCCTTTTATCATGATATCCTTTTATCTATAGATTAGGAAAGGCCTCCACTTCATTTATCCAGTGAACACAAAACCTTCATCAGAAAAAATGACATAAACTACAGCCTACGTTCACCTATAAAAACCCAAACTCCCCCACAAAAAATAAACACATGAGAGATTTTAGGGAGATTAGATGATACTAAAAAGATAAATAGAGGAGGAGAAGTTAGATTCCACCTTCTAAGATCATATCTAGGTTATCATGATTTTACCATTATGAGAACATAATATAGGATGCGACCATAAAAAGTTGTCACATGATCTCTTAAGGATTACATGATAGCATGAAAAAATATCATGTGTACAATCTATATGTATACACATTTTATCATCCATAAATGTCTGTGAAAACCAATCTCTATCATGAAAACACCCCTAAGATGATATTTATCTTGGATGAGTATAATAGCTTGTGGATATATAGTTTGTCCATGATTCCTATATGTCATATACACCATTTTCCATGAATGGAACCCCCCATTTTATCCCCATATGCATGATAAAAAAGATGCTTAAAATACAGACTTTAGTTCACATTATTCTACGAATGATAGAACATCATACGAAAAAATGTCATGAACTCATTTTATGCAATGCTTGTATAGGGATCATATATGAGCGATGATTCCATGTAGAGTTGGTAGAGGAGAAGGATCCTCCAATATCACGACACCACTCTTTGGATATGTGGTTAATACTCTAGGATATGTGGGGTTCCCATGCTGATGACCTTAGGAATATACCAAAGGAAATGTAATTCCTAGGGGGTAGTCTTGAAGAAGAGATCCTGAGAATATTTGGTCTCAAAATACCAAGAAACTTCATGTCTCACAATTCTTACATGGGGCTCTATATGTGGTAACCTTCATATGTAACAACCCCACAGACCCCTGACTATGAATAAGGAATATCTTGGACAAGATCCCCATATATGCAAGTGTGTTGGAAAACCTCATCCTTGTATCCTCATCCTTGAATGCGTCAACATTGATACTCAGCCTCCACGCATGATCAAAAAATCAATTGCAAGACCACCCTATAGGTCATGAGAGTTGTATATGAAATGCAACTACATATTTATCCATCATGCAGGAACTCCATTGCATGTACAAGTCCTTATCATGCATATGAACCCAAGGACTATCCTTCCTCTCACCATACAAACCCTAGGGTGATCCTCCATGACATTCAAACCCTTATCTGTAACCACCATTCTCTAGCAACCTTTTTTCAGTCATGTGGAATCAATGTGAAGCATCCACACCTATTTGAAGAACCCCTCAAAATACCCCTTTTAGGTATTTAAATCAAAAAAATAATAAAGTATCATTCAATCCTATCATGTAGGGAACCCCTTGACATGTATATGACATCGAAATACATAATAACCCATGGAAATTTTATTCATTATCACCCAATTACAAGGAGGTGAATCCATGATGTAATCCCATTACTGATACACTTTCCTTCTAAGAAAAAAATATCCATGTCATGTTGAGGAATGATCCCTTTGTAAATGTGAATTCAACACTTGGAAATGTGTATGGTCATAAATAGTATATGAAGACCCTACCACATGATTAAATTAGAGTCATGTGATCACTAGATTCTTTATTGGTCTCACAATATCCTTGGGATATGTTGCATGTGTCACATCGATTGCAAGATAGATAGTGGATAATTCTATTTGGGGATGTGATAGGACATAGAAAATTCAGTTTTATCATGTGACTACTTATTGACATGTCAAAATTTTCATGTGAAAGGAACTTGACATGTTCTGTTTGGACATGAAAATTAATATTGGACAAGTCAGTTGATCGTGTGAAAGGAAATTTACATGTACACTTTAGTATTGAGAAGAAATATAGAACAATTCACTTTGATCAGGAGAAGACATCCCAAACAATTCATATCAATCATATGATGACATCTAAGAAATTACTATGGATCATACGAAAGATATTATACTCATCAACTTCTATCATGAGAAGAATCTTGATCATTTCAAGAAGACGCCCTTGGACAAGTCCACCTTGTTAGACTAGAAACCCAATCATGTTATGTATACATTCAACATACACTGAGTGGAGAATCGTGAGATGTTAGGAGGATCCCTCTGGATAGGTCAAATTCATCTGATAGTCCCTCTAAGACTTACATCATGTGGACCCCCAGGTTGGAACCCTCAGTTTCATTCCCCCTTTATAAGGGGAGTGTCTTTAATGGTTTTGGCTATGCACTCATGGGACCCCATTTATGATTTTCTCTCAGGTGGGCCATAAAATTCATGAAAAGCATCATCAACAAACCTTTTATGGTCGCCATCTCACCTTATCTTCCAAAATATTAATATTAAATATGAAAATAGTAATCCATGATGGTGTAATCCCCCCATCCTTCCTAAAACTCATGGATAATAATAATGTCTTCATATGTGACCATCTGCCCCAAATCATAAGTGGGTTAGGGGTAATTTATCTATGATAAATCTGATTCATATTCAAAAAAGATACCGAGGATGGCTTTCTAAGTCCCAATAACCAATAGGCATATACCATGGTGTATGTGAATTTATATCTAAAATATTCATGGCTTATGGGACTGAATTATCCCATAAGTCTACAATGCTTCAACGTATATTAGTGTATGAGAAGATATGTCACACACTAGAATGACTTTAAGTGTAAACCAAACCATTCCCTCAAAGGCATAAAACCCATCATTAGGTTAGGAATGAATTTAACTATGATGACGCAAATTATTTTTATAAACATGATACATGCGACACGTTCCTAAGTCCTGAGCTCCATACCATATCCTCACTGAGACTGGAAATCATACCACTCAAAGTTAAATGTAATGTGTAAGTCTATTATTAATATGTTCTCATGTGATGTGTCTGATATTTTTATATATTTGGTTTCAAAGACCCAACATGTCTTACATGGGCTTAGGGACTTACAATGATTGCACCAATTACATGATGAGGATTCCCCTAGTGTGGGCCTGTCATTGGGGTGTAATTATGGTTACATATCATCATCACTCAAAGGCCCATATTTGGGATGAGGCAATTCTATGAAGCCTTATATACATATGTCCCCCCGAAGGGATTTTTTAATATATTATGACACATAGAAGAACTATGTAGACTTTGATTCCTATCATAATAGGATAAGTAGAAATCCTCCTCAAGGCCCACGCCCTTGGTTTACATCCTTACCAAATGATACATGGATCAATCCAGTCCTATGACATTAAACTATGTTAAATTATCAATATGGGTATCGATTCCTATTCTTAAAAGATATGAAGGATGCCTCATAGAAGTTCAATCTCATCCCCAAGACACCAACAACCTCCCTAGAAGACAATAAACTCTAGAGTTCTTGAACATGTCTATGAACTAATCCATTGTAAATTAATAATTGATTTATATTGAACTTATGATATGAACATAGTAGTGCCCTCCATCACATGGTCTTATTCAATTAATTGATTCATGACTAACTAGTGTCGTATCAGAGGAGAAGGAATAATTTATTTAATATATCAAAAATTTGTAAGAATCCATAAATAAGAAATAATTCCCACCCCAAAATTTTTCAATGTGATCAAACTTCCATCCCCTCAAACAATATGATTTCATAGTGGCCATTTGGGCTAAATCCCAAAAGGGACACCGACCATTGGAAAGAAATTTCACACCTATTTTTGAATGTGGGATGTTTTGGGAGTTTTTTTAATATAAAATACGATACAATTGGGACAAATGATTGTGAAAACACTATTAATTACCCATAACCAAGTGTCAGGTGAGACCATTATAGATTTTTCAAGAAAGAATGATGTCTGTAAATAAAGTTCAGCCTAATATTACATTAATATTTCAATGTCATTGATGTGCGGTACATGGTCATTATTTGAGTTAATTACCTAATACATGGAATAATTCCTCAGGGTAGATGTCATGAAAATCATTGATGTGTAATGATTAAACTATTAATGTGTTGGAATGTGGGAATCATGTTTTTGAAGATTTTTATTAAGGGTATTTAGATTATTTGAATAATAATTCTTCTAAGGGTTATTCTGTAGTAGATTACCTTCAAGAATTTTAGATTATATAAGGAACAATACAAATGTCCTAGAAATGTGATTTGTAGGAAATGTGAAATCTATGAAAAAACGTATGATTAAATAAAATATTATCATTTTTATTTGATTAATGATGATTTAATTATAGTTATTTAAGATTATTTGATTTTGTGGGAAAAAATATGTATAGAAAAATTTATTGGTTGAAAACAGATTAGTTGATTAATGTTATTTTGAAGATATTTGTCATTTTTTTAAAATTATAGGAATTATAAAAATATAATTTTATAAAATGTAAAACCCATCTTCCAGGCGGTAACTCATTGTATATGGGAAGGTCATAGTTCCAAAGCCCACAACTGAAGGAAGATATGGTATAATCACATACAACTGACCTATCTAATGTACTTGTTATTATGAATTTGTTTTTTACATAAATGATATGATAGATATATGATCAGTTTATTTTGGGAAACATAAATTTAGGATCAAATATTTTTGAATTTCTAGTATTTTAAAGAGATTGATGATATTATGTGAAATACTTTATTGTGTTAAGGTATATATTACCCTTAGGTATAATATGTTATTTGACAGAAATTTTTAGTGGGTTATAAAATAATTTATTTTTGATTTTTGAGGCTATTGGTAAGGACGGTTTATTTAGTTAATGATTCATTTATGTTTAAATTAGGATTTGGAGATTAATATGAAGGGTTTCGATGTTATCTTACCCTATGGTAACCATTTCATCTTTTCATAATATTTAATGATAATAGGAACATATTGTTATCATTTTATGAATAATGTGATCTATAATAAGTTTTTTTAATTTCAGGAATAAAAATTAATTTGGAATACAAATCATTTGGAGAAACAAATGAGGACTGTTGTGATAAATTACTAAAGGATGAAATTATACTTGTCAAGTATATTTCCTTATTTTCATATGATAGATCGTAAAAGGATCCCTCATTTTTTTGAAATGCATCCTAAAATAAAAATTATAATCATTTCTGATAAATAGAAATTCTCTTCTCTCCAAAAAAACAGAATAACATCATCTCCTTAGTAGATATTCATTCCTAATATATTTGTTCACTTACAAATAATGTTCTTATATGTGGAAGCATAGTTATATAATGACTATTTTTTCCCATTACCTCATTTTAAGATGATGTTTTACAAACCCTTTTTACATTGTGGGATTTTTGGAAAGGAATTTTTGAATATCAAACCCTTGATTATTGAGAAGAGGTTAAAATTGTGAGGATTCAATTTATTTAAAGGGTTAAATTGAAACACCAAGAGATATTAAAAGAACATATGTTTGATAGGATATTAAACACAAATCACTGAGTTTAGAAAACTATTATATAACATTAAATTATTATTATTTTAATGTGGCCAATTTAACCTACACATTAAATTCATGTTTATGAATAGTTTAAGAACTTTATTATATATATATATAAAGGTTCTACTGAATATAAATTTACTAATAATTTCTTACAAAACAATATTTCAAACTTTAATAAAGATATCTTGTTTTATAAAAAATATGATTCCGTAAAAAATTATTTCTATTGATTTTTCAAAGATAATATTATAATTTATTTATTGAACTTTTATAAATTTAATTTCATCAAATGAAACATATTTTTGAAATAAGAATATCAAAATTAACTTATTCAAGAAATTTTATAAGTTTTTTTGAAAGTTTTTATTTTTCTTTGTTTCGTGAAAGTTACATCTTTTTCATATAATATAATTTATTTTAATTATATTAAGATATTTATAAGTTCTTTTATATTTAAGATTTTTTATTTTCATGATATAAGAAACATTTTATGTATAATTTTAAAATTAATTAAATTTTGATCATTAATTTTTCAAATTTTGTTATAAGTTAATTGTTTATCTTCAAAACAAAGTTGTATGAAAATATTTTTAATTGTATAAACATTATACATTTAAATTAAACAAAATAACCACTAGTATGGTAATATATATATGAAATTTTTATATTATATATCTATTTATATGAATTTTAATTTATATAATGATCATTTTTAGTCATAATAATAAGTTTATATCATTTATTTCTTGAAAAATGCATTTCTTGAAAAAATAATTTTCAACATATTTGGTGGGTATAATATTAAATAGAATCTTAGAAATTATATAATATTAATTTTAAAAAATTTATTCAATAATTGGTATCATCAAAATTAATATTAAGTAATATGTTCAACTTAATTTGGGTTATAAGGACTTGAATTTATATTAAAAAACATGTTACTGTGGTGGAAAATGAAATTGGAAAAGTGAGTATTCATAGGGGTAAATATAATAACATATTTAAAACATGATTATTTTTAAATTTTTGAGGTTTTTATTAACCATATCACCCATACTAACTATTATTTATCAATTTTAGAAGCTTTTTTCTTGAGTGTGACTTTCCTTTATTGAAACTTTTTGGGTATTTTTAAAAATTACAGTCCTCTCCAATTATAAAATGGAACTCCCTACCCTCACATATTAACACCTTTCAAGAAATTTGGTTAAAAAAACCCTACCATAATCTCTCTCAATTTTTTATCCACCTTCTATATCTACAATCATTCCCAAAATACCAACATTAGAGTCCACAATAAGAGATCAAAATTAAGTTCTCTTATGAAAAGGCAATCTTCATCATCAAGATCATTTTTTCCTATTATTTCCCCTCCATAAATTATGTGTTCACAATAAATATATAATAAAAAATTATTTATTATATACTAAAATGGTATTTTTATTATGAAAAAATAATAATCTATTTATTCTTCTTTGAAATGGGAAATGAAACTATTTTTCGTGTGAATGGTTGACTACTGCCTCAAAATCCAATGTAATATTTTTTCCAGCGATGCATATTTTAGATGTTCATGATGATTTATTTATGTTTTTTATATGATATTATTTTCATAATAACATTTATGGAAAATTAACATATCATACACCTTTTTTGTAAACTGTCCACTGAAAAATAATAACATCGTTTGTGTGTATGAAAGACTACCACCTCACAAAATGATTTGATTTATTTTTTCTAACCGCAACAAATGGATGGTTTATGTATGTGTATTAATAGAATTTAATTTATATTTATGATATATTAAACATTATATTAATATAAAAAAACTCATACCTACTTTTAATCATGATCATTGAGATATAGTGATGTTACTCATGCATACCCACGAACTACCTTCTCCATGATTATAACACAATTTATTTTTCATTAACATACTACTTGGATGATTTTGATAGTATAATTGATTTAAAAATAATAACTATTTATTTATTGTTAATCTAGATATGATGGAACAATAAACCCCATGAACATGGTTAACACATCGATGACATTTTTAAATTATGAACTATGAATCATCAAATCACCTGATGTGGACATAAATGAATAAGTAATTAAATATTTCATTAAAATAAATGTAGTTAGTTATTTAATATTTAGTTATTAAATGTATAAATTTATTAAAAAAATAATAGATATAAGTTTGTTATGTTAAAGTTGAAGAACATATAAGACAAGTTTGGACTCGAGGTAGGAGATTTCCCCACTAACATTTATTTCTATGTGACATATTCCACATTCAACACTTGTTTCAATTTTTCAGTGTCTATACTATCCAATAATTAATTTTATGATTCCTTCCAAGAAATATTTTTGAATTTAATACTCCATATGAGGTTATTTCTTTCCCAAGATTTTGACTCATAGATTACCATTTCAATAAGGGTTTATCATATCAAATGAATTTTTTGGGACATATGTTATGTAATAAAACTATATTCATTTATGGGGTGTATATAATAAAACTTTGACATGTCAGAACATAAATATATTTTTTTCAATATTTTTAATGTTTTATCTAATGTTAATAAATCATGGGTCAAAAAATTTAAGAGATACCAAATTTGTAATGGTCTATTACACAATCTCATTTTAATGTGTACTATTAATTATTGTGTTTCTTTTAAAGTAAATTAACTAATTAATTTTTAATAAAACACTATAATTTTATCATCCTATGGTAATTACTTGAAATTAAATGTTCTCTCTTCATTTTATAGTATTTATATTCTCAAAATACTGAAACCATTTTTAAGGTAAAGTGGGTTTATTTCTCACTTATGTTAAAAACCATTATCTTCAACAATCATGTCTCCTTTAAAATGTTTTTGTTTTTAGTATTATTCAATTATTATTTAATAGGATTTATAATGATAATTTATTTTTTATAAAGTGGCCAAAAATGAATCTTCTTATCATTCTCTAGAAAACTGTACTTTTTTGACTTTTTACTAAAGCGTGAAAGGAATTTTTTCTTTTAAATTGTACGGCATGAAAAACATTTACCACTTTCATGACCATTAATTTCTTTTAATGACCCTTTATATGTTTTTGGGTTTAATTTTAAATAAATATTATGTCAATAATATCATCTATTTATTTTTAAAATTTATTTTCATTGTGAGCATTGTATTTTTCATAAGAAATATTCTATGTAATATTTTAATGAAATTTTAATCAATGATGAAAACCATTGATGATATGTATTTATTTTAAATTATGTATATATTTCTCTCACATATATACATATCTTATACTCCTTTACTTTCATGAGGTAATACATTCATTATGCTTATCTCACTACTACCAAAACGGGCAAGGGAAGCACCACCTTTTATCGTTGCTAAGAAAAAATCACAGATTACGGAACCTTGTATCAGTGCTAAAATTTTAGTGCTGATAGAGAGATTATTTATCTGCACATTTCTAGCACTGATAAATAATTCCTCTCTCAGCTCTAGAAAAGTGCTGATAACGAATACCTCTATCAACGCTAAAATTTTAGCACTCATAAAGGGTACCCTTTTTCAGCGATAAAATTTTAGCACTGATAAAATCGTAGTCCCATATTTTATAAAATCAAGCACACATTATCCTCTATTTATCACACCCTCAAGCCCTCGTTGTACTGTACCCCTGCGACAACTCCCCTCCCCCCCCGATCTTCTCATTGTCAGACCTCCACTGCTAGCGCTACTTCTTATCCTCCCCCTCGAACCCCTTCCGCAGATCCTCCTCTCTGCTTGACCCTAATTATCCTCCTCTCTACTTGACCCTACTCCCCACGAAACCTACTCCTCCATTTCTAGACGGTTGTCATCTCCTCCCATGAACCTCCCCCTATGGCGGTCGCGCCTTCCCCCTCTAAGGTGAATTTCTTTTCTCTTCTTCTTGATTCACTTCTTGAACTTTCTTCATAAGAAGGTTGTGAGAACAATGTTGATTCGGTTTTTTTGTTTTTTAAGGTTTTGATGGTTAAGGGTCATACATAGTCCTTTTAGATTACCATCATGTGTTAAGTCAGGTTTTATTTGAGTAATCTCTTCATTCTTATGAAATATTTGTTAAATCATAAGATGGGGTTGGGGACATAAAATTTCTCCATCTTTATTATGTGTAAATTGTGGAATTGTCATGTTATTTTGTTTCCATGGGATGGATAGTACTTATTAACATAAGTACAATAATGAATTACACTAAAGGAAATTAAAGTGAAGAGGGATATTTTCATGTGATTTATAAAGTTCCATAATATTTCTTATATATTTAAGGATTTATTGGTGTTGTTGATAAGTGATTTATTCTTTTTGTTGTGAAAGAAATTTCTTACTACTAATAATATGTTATAATCACCTTTCATAATTTCTAATCACTTAAGGTAGGTAATGAATTGGTTGTATGGAAATATATAATTAAATTGTTATATTAAAACTATAAATTATTCTTTAATATGAATGAATGATTAAGGGGGAGCTTTTAGTTTGAATTCCTTCTATGTTTTCCCTTTCATGCTACTATGTATGGGGTATTTATCACTATGATTATAAAGGTGATGGTTGATTGATGTGGTTTTGAGTGTGTGGTGTGGTAATTAATACAGTAGTGATGGACGAATTATTGTGCAGTTATGATGGTAATGATATGGCTATTAAGGAAGAAAATAAGTGGTTTTATGGATTTTAGAAAGTTTTTAGTGGTATTTTATGTCATGAAAATTTAGTTGTTATTGGGTGGTGTTATAGTTTTCTTTTTGGCATGGAATATGGTTGGAATAAATGAAAATAGTAATGGGTGATGGGTTGGAAATGATAAATGATGGTTTTTAAATGATTAATGATAATGATTGGAATAATTATGTTTAATAAATGGTTAAATATAGAATAAATGTTATTAATGATTAATGAATGGATGATAGTGGGTAGTGATTTAATGAATGTCTTTATATTAAAATGGTTATCACATGAAATGAATATGGTAATAAAAATCCAAGAAATTATAATGTTAAATGAAATGAGAAGTTGGTAATGTTGATATGGATGATTATGTGATTTGTTGGGGATTATTTTTGGCATTATAATGGAAGTGGTTATTAGAGGATGGTAGTAACAAGTCAATGGTTGACGTGGGTGTTTTCAATGTTATTTTAGTGTAAACCCTTAGGAAAGATTTATGTGTGACTATATACTTATTATATTTTCTTATTATTTCTTATGCACCACCACTTGAGTCGAGTAACCTGATTGAAATCCATATGGGTACTTTGGTTCTGAGTGTTTTTCTTAATATCTAGGTTATAGAGGGAACACATATAGAACCACTCCCTCTTCTTCTCCCCCTTCACACTTAGTATGAGTTGTAATGGCTCATAGTGGGTGTATATACACGACCTATAATGATTTTAGGATTTGGTGTATATATATTCTTGTTGACATGATTGTGTGAATTTAATGTTGATAAATAGTGGGGGTTGTGCATTGTAGGATGGGAGTATGAAGTTTATGTCCTTCATGTTCGTGATATCATACTTTGATGAGGATTTGATGTGTGGTTATGATGTGGATATGATTTTTTATGTGTTTGTGACATGTTTATGTGAGGATATATGGTTATGAGATTATATAGAAGGGGTTGAAGAATAAGAAATATTCCATTAGAGTATGAGAATGACCAGATCCATGGGGAAGTGGTTGTGGGGTAATTTATTAATATATATTCTTTTTATATTTTGTTACTATACTTGAATGTGATATTGGGTGAGTGATCCTTGGTGAGGTTGGGTGATATATGACCATATATTGGTGTGTATTAGTTATGTTATTTTTTCACTAAGGCATTAATATATTTCATACAAATTTTGATGAGAGGTTTTGGGAAGGATCCTACTCAGTATACTTCTATTCTCACCCCTATTTATATAATTATTTTTATATGTTTTTTAAGATGGATTTGATGACCAAGATGAGAATTACTATCTTGAGGCAAGGAGTTACTGCCAGAGCCACTAGTGTAGGATTTTTTTTTGATATTTTATTTTTGTAACCTTTTTTATGTATGAAATTCACATGAATTATGGATTGGGTTTTATTTTATATTTTATGGAGTTGACTGGTGGTTTATCTCTGTTCTTGGGATTTATGAAGGAAAGACCTCCCATTTCATTATTTTATACACTCAATTCTAGTCTCCAACCTATATACTATTAGAGGTAGGATTCATGAATTACACTTATTTTCATAGCCATTTTAGGAGCAGTTCCTAGTGGTGGAGAGTTATGATAGTTTGGTATGAGAGCATTATTTGAGAGTTAAGATGGAGTTTGTAATTAGACACTCATGAGGATTGAATGGGGTGATAGTTCAATAACATGGGAAACCACCTATGAAACATGTGATTATCCCCCCCTGTGATTTAAAGTAAGTAACTTGAGCTTACAAAAAATATTATGAATGATAATATTTAATGTAGAGCAGAGTCCTAGAAGTGGTAGATGTATTGTTCTTGATTATTTATGTATTTGGAAGTCTTTTTTTATTTTAACCGTAAATACTAATATTTGAGATTCAAATAGGACGGGGATGAATAAACAGGGGAGGAATGCTAATCATTTGAAAATAGATTTTGAGAACGAAGTGAAAGACTTCATCAAGTTTGCAAAGGATCATGCAAAGGATCCCTCCCAAATCCTTTGTCTATGTGTACACTGTTTTTATTCTAGACTAATTACCCTATAGGAGTTGGAATAACATTTGATATGTAACGTAATAAATCAGAGTTATAAGTGTTGGAATAAACATGGATAAAAAGAAAATGTAGCTACTGGTTGGGATAAAACTGCATTTTATGGATCATCATATGTGAATACAAATATGGATAATGAAGAAGACCATATGGAGTATGCGATTACAGATGTCAATGATGATGAATATTGTATTGAGGAAATGACAAGGACAATGGAAGATGACCTCCGTGATTGCCCAAAATTGTTTGAGAAGTTAAAGAGTTGTACAAAGATGCCAATGTATGTTGGTTGCACTAAATATATAGAATTTTCAGCGGTACTATAGTTGTATAAATTGAAAGCAGGCAACAGATAGAGTGATGATAGTTTTACGGAACTACATGCTCTCTTGAATGACATGATCCTAGAAGATAATGAGCTCCCAAGCCGGAAATATTAAGTTAAACAAATTCTACACTCAATGGGTATGATTTCTAAAAGAATACATGTCTACCAGAAAGACTATATATTGTTTCTCAAAGAGAAAAAATCACATACATAATGCCCAATGTGTGGTTCTTCTCGATAAAAGAAAGTTTAATCCAGTCCTACGAAATTTTTAAGATACTTTCCAATCATTCCAAGGTTTACGCGTCTATATAAAAGTGAAGAAACTGCAAGAAAATTGTCGGGGCATGTAGATAAAAGAAATAAAGATGGGAAATTACATCATCTAGCCGACTATCCTCAATGGAAGAAAATTGATCACGAGTCTCCTGAATTTGGAAAAGAGTCAAGAAACCTTCATCTTGCATTATCTACAGATGGAGTGAATCATTTTGGTTTTCAAACTAGCACTCATAGTACATGGCATGTTATGTTGGTAAATTATAACTTCCACCCTGTTTATGCATGAAGCGGAAATTCGTCATGTTATCTATGCTTATATCTGAAAAAACAACGAGGTAATGATATTTATGTTTATTTTGCTCCTTTGATTAAGGATTTGAAGTTATTGTGGGATTCAGGTGGTATGTTTTATGATGCTTATAAAAGTGAATACTTCACGTTGAGAGAGATTTTGTATGGGATGATAAATGATTTCCCTGCTTATGGAAATTTTTCAGGCTACAGCATTAAAGGAACTGAAGGGTGTCCCATGTGTGAAGAAGATATAAAATCAATTAGGTTGAAACGTTAATAGAAATATGTGTTTCTAAAACATCGTAGATTTTTACCTCATCATCATAAGTACCGATCTTGGATGACATCATTCAATGGATGTTCAGAACAACGCACACCACCGTCTCCACTAACAGGTGATCAGCTGTTTGAGAATGTAAAAGATGTGAACACTATTTTTGGTAAACCATTTTCGAAAAACCTTACTAAAATCTGTTGGAAAACGAGATTGGGTTTTTTTGAATTTCCATACTGAAATTGTTTGTACGTCAAAAATTTTCTTGATGTGATGCATGTGGAAAAAATGTATGTGACAATGTTATTAGAAGGTTGCTAAATTACCCTGGAAAAATAAAGGATGGAATTAAGGCAATGTTGGACATGGTTGACATGGGAATACGAGAAGAGTCGGCTCCCGTGAAGGGTGAAAATCGAATGTTTCTTCCTCCAGCTACTTACACTCTTTCTAGGGAGGAGAGATGTCATCTTTTCAACTTCTTCAATGATGTAAAGGTTCTATAAAGGTATTCATCAAATATTAAGAACTTTGTGTCAATGAATGTTTTGAAGTTAAAAGGTTTTAATTCACATGACTTCCATGTTTTGATGCAAGATTTAATTCCTATAGATTTACATTGCATTTTTTCCAAATAATGTTCTTCATACGTTAACCAAAATTTGTTTCCTTTTTAAAGCAATATGTAACAAAGTTTTAGACCCAGTGAAATTTCCATCTATGGAAAAAGAATTTGTTATCATATTATCTGAATTAGAAATGTTCTTCCCACCAACATTATTTTATATAATGTTTCATTTGATGATTCACTTAGTGAGAGAGATTTGACTTGGTGGTCCTATGCACTATAGATGGATGTACCTAGTTGAAGAGTATATGAAGATTTTGAAGGGTATGTCAAAAATCAATGTTGGATATAGGTTTTTATAGTGGAGATATATATTGTTGAGGAATCCATTGAATTCTGTACTAAATACCTATCTGATGTGGAAAGCATTGGTCACCCGAAATCTCGTCACACTGGACGCATTGAGGGTGAGGTAATTTATGGAAGATATGTTGTGAAAAACTGTATTACAGATCGGGAACTGGCCCAACTTTTTGTTTCGCATAACAGTTGGGAGGTTTCTATATATATTGAAAATCACAAAGAAATTCTTAGGCAGTTGAATCCCTAAAGGGCTGAAAAATGGATATCTAATACACATAATCACAAGTTTATATGATGGTTTCAGGACAATATTTTTAAATAGTTAGAGGAAAATACGAATTTAATTTCAGAATGACTTCGATGGCTAGCCGCCAGACCAAGTATGTATGTATTATCCTACAATGGTTATGTAATTAATGGTTATACATCCTATACAAATGAACATGGTGAATATAGTACCATGGAAAATAGTCAAGTTACACTTGTGGTTGAAGTGATGCATGTTTCTGGTAGTAAGGAAAGAAATCCAATTTATGCAAATATGTCATACTTTGGCATTATCAAACAAATATGGGAGTTGGATTATACGACATTAAAATTTCTGATTTTTCAATGCAAATGGTTTTAAAACAACAGTGGTGTTAAAATAGATGAATGGGGATTTTTGAAAGTTGCTTTTATTAAACAAGGGTACAATTATGGACAGTTTATAATGTCATCACAAGCGGTACAGGTTTTTTATGCTCCAGATCTCGCAAACCGAATGTGGTCGATTGTTCTGTTATTGTCCAAAACTACTGAAGGGTCTGATGAAAATTCAGTTGAGGACGATCCGTTCAGTGTTATGACACAATTATTCCATAGTGGTCCCAATGTAGATGATGTTTTTTATGTTAGAGGAGACCACAATGAAGGGATTTGGATAATCAATATAGGTTTCAAATCCCATCAGCCTTTGAAAAAATATAAAGAGAGTTCAATAAACATGTTATATTTTGTTTGTAATATAGATCTTGTTATCTCATGTTATTATCTTATCATTACTGAATTTATGTAATCTAAATTAATTGTTCAACATATTTTTTAGATAATGACTTCTGCATATTCTGGTGCTCTTAACCTCGACGATGAACAAGTCTCTCAAGTTGGGGTTGCTGCTGCTACTACTACTCCTGCTGCGGCTGCTCACAGTGCAGAGAAACAACATGTTTCTGAACCAGTTGATGCACCTAGTGTTGAGGTCCAAAAACTGTCAACACAAGCTGTTTCTACCATTTCAGAAGAACATATAGATGATGTTGATATCGATAAAATGGCCGGGAATGAAGGACGGACGTCGCAGAAAACAAAAGTGCGTCGTAGTTTGACAGTGTTAGCCAAATATCTTAAGGCGAAAATCAAAGGCATCAAATTTGATGTTGGATGGAATGCACTAGGCCAACATGTGAATCCCAACAATGCTATGTTTAGTAGTTATATTGGATTTTTCACGCGGGAATGCATGCCGATTGACATAGATTCATGGCACCATGTTGTGTCCGGGATGAAGGATGTGATTAGGGATGAAATTATGGTAACATTATGATATTTTTTAATTTAATATCAAATAAAATAATGAAACAGTGATTACTCTTTTCAATATCTTGAAGAGTACATTTTTTAGTAGATTATTCACACAATAATTATGTACTAAGGTTTGTTGGAAAGACTCATCGAGGTTTTTACACTATTTTAACAAAATTTCTCCTGAAAGATTCCAAAGGTAAAATAAACATGCACCCACCCCTTGTCTATGCTCACCTGACATCCCAAGAAGCATGGGATGAATTTATTGGCTGCCATGGGGATGTGAAGTTTCAGGAACATTGTGGCTGATAATATGTTGTTTGAGGATACGTGTATGCATCACTTTGATTTTCAGTATCTCATTTATCAAATAACAACTTAGTATTGGAAATAATGAACATACATCAAAACCAACATACCCCTATCATAAAGCAAGAATTGGGTATGCTTCACTAGAAAAGAAAATGGTACTTATTTTAAATTTAAAGTAATATTGTTAGGTTCAAAGAAACAAAATCATAATTATATTTCAATATTTATATGTAGATTGATGAGTCTAAAACCGAAGACCCTTCCATAACATGTCATGTGCTATGGAAGGAGGCACGTGTGAATAAGGAAGGATGATAGTAGATGAAAACACACAAAAAGTGTGGGAAATATGTGTAAGTATGATAAGAAGATAAAAAGATTTTTTGAAATTGATATTACATAAAAATAATTAGTTATCTTCCTATATATAACAGGCACATGAATTAGCTACTTCTGTAGTAGATGCAGACCTATTATCGACGGATTTGAAGCGGCCAAAACAATACGGTCGTGTCATAGGTGCAGGGTTTGCGGTGACACCCCGAGTATATTTTGAGAAAAAAAAGAAATGGACGATAGAGATGAAAAATTGAAACAAATGAGTGAAAGACTAGAAACTCTTGAAGAAGTATTTCAATGGCAGGGAGAGTTGCTAACAACTTTTATGAATGGGAAGGAAGGATAAGACACAACTCAGGAACAACTAGCTCATGAAGATCCCACCCCACCCCCACCAGTAACATAATTTATATTATCTTTTATTGAGGATTTTGTAATGATAGGGTGATGTATCATTATCTTCTAAAAAAAGGAATGAGGATAGGGGAAAAGCATAAGGAGGTGAGCAAGTACTATGTCTGGACAAATATCAGGGTATATATATTAAAATTTCACTATCCAAACACATATCAACACAAGTTACTTATTCTAATAATGATCAAATTTTTTGTAGTGTCCAAAACAAAAAAAACGATAATGATTGCGATTATTATGTATGTAATTTTATGAAAGAGATCATTTTTCATCAACAAACTAGCATCCCTAAAGAGGTATTTTCCAAAACAACTACTATTTGATTTAAATTATTTATTAATTCTTTATTTATGTATTTTTCAGCACTACTATGAATGTCGAAAAGCATCATACTCCAAGGATGATATAGATTTGTTCATAAACTAGTGGGTCACATATATGATGGAAGATTATACACCAATAGCATGAAGATCTGACTTGGGGACCTGTACAATTGGTGGTCATTTTTGGGAGGGGTTAAGGGGATCAAAAGCTGAATCATTTTTTATGTAATTGTTTGTAGGAAAATTGTAATTGTTATAAAATAAAACATCATTTCTCAAATGTGTCATTTTCCCATTTTAACAGATGAAATGCACCAGCAACCAGCAAGAATGAAGAACCACTTTTCTTTGGGCTTTCGATAAGAAAAACTAGTAAAATCTCCAAAATACCTTTATATCCAACCAAAATCATTCAGATTGTGTTAGTACTTTAGGATAAAGATCCATGGGTGTGTTGGTGTCATGTACGAGTCAACCACGCCTCAATCCGAGGCATGGTGTGGCCGGTATCACTCATAGTGTCTCTCTTTTGTTTAAAATGGACAGAATTTTATGTGAAAACAACAACTGACATACGGAAATCTGACCAAACACATTCATATTGTGTTTATCCTTTACAAGAACGATCCATGGGTTCTTTGGTGACATGTACGAGTCAACCCTGCCTCAATCTGATGCATGGTCTGTCCAGTATCACTCAAAGTGTCTCTCTTTTGTTTAAAATTGACAGAATTTTAAGTGAAAAGAACAATCGATGTATAGAAATTAAACCAAATGCATTCGGATTGTGTTTATCCTTTAGGATAACTATCCATGAGTCACTTGTGACATGAATGAGGCAACCACTCCTCAATCCAAGGCATGGTGTGGCTGGTATCACTCAAAGTATCTCACTTTTGTTTAAAATGGACAGAATTTTAATTGAAAACAACAACTAACGTATGGAAATCATACCAAATGAATTTGGATTGTGTTGATCATTAGTAGAATGATCCATGGGTCACTTGTGACATTTAAAAGTCATCCATGCCTCAATGTGAGGCACGGTGTGGCCGGTATCACTCAAAGTGTCTCTCTTTTGTTTAAAATGGACAAAAGTTTAAGTGAAAACAACAACAGACATATGAAAGTCTGACCAAATGCATTAGGATTGTGGTGATCATTTAGGAGAACGATACATGGGTCACTTGTGACATGTACGAGTGAACCAAGCCTCAATATGAGGCACTGTGTTGCAGGTATCACTCAAAGTGACTCTCTTTTGTTAAAAATTGATAGAATTTTAAGTGAAAACAACAACTTACCTACGAAAATCCGCCCATACGCATTCAAAATGGGTTGATACTTTAGGAGAACGATCCATGGGTGTGTTGGTTACATGTACAAGTAAACCCCACCTCAATCCGAGGCACGGTGTGACCGGTATCACTCAAAGTGACTCTTTTTTTTTTTGAAAATGGAAAACATTTAAAGTGAAAACAACAACTGACGTTCGTAAATCCAACCAAACACATTCATATTTTGTTGATCGTTTAGGAGAACGATCCATGGGTAAATTGTGATGTGTAAGCATCAATCATTCCTTAATCCGAGGCACAATGTGGCTGGTATCACTCAAAGTGTCTCTCTTTTGTTTAAAATAGACCGAATTTTAAATGAAAACAACACCTCACATACGGAAATCTGACCAAACACATTCGGATTGTGTTAATACTTTTGAAGAATGATCCATGGGTCACTTGTGATGTGTAAAAGTCAACCACGCCTCAATATGAGGTACAGTGTGGCCGGTATCACTCAGATTGTCTCTTTTTTTTTAAATGGACAAAATTTTAAGTGAAAAAAACAACTGACCTACAAAAATCTGAACAAACGTATTTGGATTATGTTGATATTTTAAGAGAATGATAATAGGGTGTGTGGGTAATGTGTATGAGTCATCCCCACCTCAATATAAGGCACGGTGTGACCGGTATAACTCAAAGTGTCTCTCTTTTGTTTAAAATTGACATAATTTTAAGTGAAAACAATGACTGACATACAGAAATCCAACCAAAACACATTAGGATTGTGTTGATCCTTTAATAGAATGATCCATGGGCCATTTTTATATGAGTCAACCCTCCTTGGACACCATCCCACACCCCTGGACACCCCCATGGATAGAACCCCCCTGGACACCCACATACCCCCCTTGATGGAACCCCCACCCCTCATAGACATAACCCCACCACCTAGAAACCCCCACCACCCTGGACACCCTCCCCACCCCCACCCCCATGGACACCCCAAACCACTGGATGGCCCCCCCCACCTTGTGGACACACACTCCCCATAGACACCCCCACCACCCTGGATTCCCCCACCACCCTGGACGCTCTCCACCCCATCTAGACATCACCCCACCACTCAGACACCTCCCCCACCCCCTATGGACACCCCATCCCCCATGGATAGTCAACCCCACCCCCTGGATACCACCCCACCCCCTTTGGATAGTGCCATAGACCCCCTTGACCGCCCCCACTCCCTGGACACCACCCCACCCCCTGGACACCCCTACCCCTTGGAAACCCCCCCCCCTAGACAGCCCCCTGGATATCCCCTCTTAGACAGCCCCCCCCCCCCCCCCCCCCCGAGATGGCCCCCAACCCCTAGACGCCACCCTCCACTCCAAGACACCACCCCACCACCTGGACACCCCCCCCCCGCCCCCTAGACACCCCACACCCATGGACCCCCACCCCCCTAGACACCACCCCACCCCCCTTGGACATCCCCTCAACATCCTGGACCGCCCCACCCCTAGACACCCACCCCCTTGAACACACCCCACCATCCTGGACGCCCCCTACCCTAGATGCCCCACCCCTCTTAGACACCACCCCACAACCAAGACACCTCCCCCACCCCCTGGACACCCCCACTCCCATGGACAGCCACCCCACCCCCATGGACACCAACCCACCCCCTCTGGATAGCCCCCAGACCCCTTGGACCACCCCTACATTCCCTGGACACCACCCCACCCCCTGGACGCCCCCACCCACTGGGAACCCCCCAACACCCTAGACACCGTCCCACCCCATGGACACCCCCCAGAACCCCCCCCCCCCATTGAATGGCCCCCAACCGCCTGGACGCCCCCCACCTTCTAGATGCCCCACCCCTCCAAGACACCACCCCACCACCTGGACTCCTCCCCACCCCTGGACACCCCCACCCCCATAGACAGCCCCAACCCCCTGGACACCACCTCACACCCTTGGACACCCCCCATCATTTTGGACCACACCCAACCTCCTCGACCCCCCCACCCCTCTTGACATCCCTATCCACCTGGACACCCCCTTCCCCCCGGACACCCTCTACCCCCCCTTGGACAGCCACCCCAAACCCCTAAACAACCCCCAACCCCCTGAATTCTGAATTGAATTATTTAGGAATTTAATTAAATTATTAATTATGTGTTAATGGTGTATGGGTATAATTGGTGTAATTTCCTTATGAATTATGTGTTAATTTTGTATGGGTACACTTGTTGAGATGATGAATTTTTTGCATGTCTTGTTTGGGTGTTCTGCTGTGTAATTGGGTGTGATGCTGCATAATTTTGGGTTACAGTAGACATGAAATTTATCATCTCTTTTTGAGCGCTGATAAAGGGGATCCCCCCATCTGCATTGAGATTTATGGAACTGTTAAAGTCCATTTTGAGCGCTGATTAAGGTTGTTTTTGTAACAATGTCTCTCGAAGTATGTCATTAGTAAATATCATTTTTTATGACATGAGACCTATTTATGTAACCCATAATCTGTCATGGTAAATTCATATGATTATGTTTTATGATTTATTTCCTTTTTATGACACACATATATCTTAAACATGTTATTATAGGTTCACCCAGGTATTAGTCTAATGAATTAGGTAAATATTTAGTCTCAAGAGACATCTTTTAAAGTATTGGAAAGTTAACCTTATACATTATGGGTCTTTGTCCACCAAGTGTTATTATCTAGGAAGTTATCCTAAATTAATGTTAATTTATTGTTATATATGGCAAAAAAATTCATATGATGGAATAATCATATGATACCTTGTTCCATAAGTTGGGCTCCCATGTGATTACACATGTTCCTTTTCTTTCATGATATTAGGATATGCCTTTGACTCATACATTGTTCTTCCTTATTATGTTTATCCATTAATGGTATTTTAGAATAATTGAATATTTCATTATTTCAAAATCATAGACAAGGACAAGGGCAATGAGAAAACCCAATGACCTTAAAAGAAACAAATCCATTCAGGACGAACCAAAAGATCAAGGGGCCTATAGATGTGAATCCCAAGTGAATCCTTTATAGATATGTCCACACTGACCGGACGTATCTATAAACTCCTCTAGCCCATTCCAAAGATATCACGCCCAGTCACTTTGTATGAAAAGGTGGCAGAAGGACTCCTCTTTAACAGTGGCACATCAGAAACATTTTGAGGCTAGGGGAATACCTTTTTCAAAAACGCCTTCCAAAACCACTATCATTGTTTCCAATAAATAAGCCCCCATCACTATCACATGTCATCCTCATCACTAGAACCATGAATCCATGCCTAAAAAACATCTTCACAGACACGAAAACCCAAAACAATCAACACCATCCAAACTAGAAGTACCATCATCTCTTCACCCTCATCATCATCATTAGAAAATCAACCACATCACCAGGTGAGTAAAAATAGCACTCGCAAGAAAGAAGGAAACAAATAAACTGGTCCATAACTAGAATAAACCTCAACAAGAGAGATTAAAGAAATCATTAACCTAGATATGGGATTGGTATTGAAACCCATAGAGGAATGTCCAACTATGATAACGCCTTTAATTCTACCTTCCGCCAAACCACTTTCCCAAAACCTCAGAGTATCTCATGCTCAAAAGGCTAGTTTGGCGGGACGATATGGAGAGAAAATAAATGATATTGAGATGAGAAATTGGTTTCCCATGTTTGGAGGTGTAATTTTAAGTGGAGAGAAATAATAATCTGAGAAATGGAGAGAAATATATTTCTCTCCTGCTATTGTTTTCAAATCACCCCAAAATTGGGATGATTTGAAGAGAAGTGCAGGTGAAAGGTTGTTCATATTTTAAAATTCCAATTTTATCCCTATTTTCTACATGTATCACAAAACAATATCTTTTCTTTTCTTTTAAAAAGATTCACCAAACAAGATGGAGAGAAATCTAAATCATTTCTTTCTTTTACTAAGTTATTGATCCAAACACTCGGAGAGAAATCACAATTATTTCTTTTCTTTTCTTTTCTTTTAATAAATATCAAATAATTTATTTTCTTTTACTAAAATCTCACAAAAAATAGTGTACATACTACCTGGAGAGGAGATGAAGAATGCAATATCAGAGTGATGAGAGGCGAACATGGAGAAAACCGAACCGCTAACACAGAGTAGGGAATAGTGAGCGAGGGAGAATGAAAACCAAGAGAGAGCGCAGCTAGAGAATGCGAGAGAGAAGAAAGAACATGAGAGGAACAGAGAAAAGGATCACCACTAGGAGAAGCCGAAACCCTAGGAGATGGGAAGTCTGATTTCTTGGGACTCAATATATAATATATTTACATATTTTGTATACTAATTTAAATTCATTTATTTTTAATTTAAAATCATTAATATAAAAATATAACATGTTTTTTAAAATAATTAAATTAATGATTAATATGTTTATCATAAATGTATATGTATATAACTATTATAATTTCATGTATACAATTATATACAATTATATTATTATTTATTTATTCAAATATATATATATATACTATAAAAAATTTAATTACATTTATATAATATATATTTATATAACAAAACAATAATAATATATATTATAATTAAGCTCTATAAAATATATTTATATTTATTTGATGAAATATATTTATAAATAAATTTATATTATGAACACAGGTTAAAATATTTTTAAATTCATAAATTTATTTTATTAATGAATTTTTATATTTAAATAAATATAATTATTTACATAATGTATATATATAATTTCTTTAAAAAATATATATGTATAATAATATTCCTAAATGATGAAAGTAACTAAATTTATATAATTTTTTATGATATATATGTATGTATGTAGGTTATAAAAGTATTTATTTAAAAATAAAAATATATAGGTGTTTAACAACCCCTTATGATCGTGTAAATTAGTAGTAGTTAACAACCCCCAATTTTGTAAATAAATAGTGTAAATTATAGAGATGGTTCTCCCATAAGCATTACTAAATACTAATTTAGTAGTGGATAGAGGATAATAACAACTAAAATATACCAAATATTTTATTCAAAAAACTGGTAGGGGTTATTAACCAATGCTAATTTCTTAGATTAAGATTGATTAATAACACAGATTTGTTTAGTTTTTTAATAAATACAATATATTATAGAAATATCCCCCGTTAACTTTTTATAATTATTAATTAGGGCCCATTAGTGTTGAACAACCATTAATTTATTCAGAAAACTAATTTATATGGTTTTGTGTATATCCCTATAAAAAATGGTTGGTAAATTTCAGTTTGTTTTTATTATATTGGTATCCATGAAACTAGTAATGGGAATGGTCATGTGAAATTTTTTTAGTTAAATTTGACTAGATAGGAGGATCCTAGGTTGTGATATGTATGATATTTATCTTTTTATCATTTTAATTTTTTTTGTTTTGATTATGATTTATGACATTAATTTATTACACCTAACTTTTTGAGAGGACGAGAATTCACCATTGATAATATATGAGAACCTCTTATGTTATCCATTCCCATGAGAGATCACTTGTGACCAATTAAGGTGATTCAGGTGCGTGAGTTGATTGTGGGGGTAATGATATGGAATTTTATTTGTTATTCCTTAATACGTGACTAAAAAAATTTATCTACATGTAATTATCTGATATTATTTTCTATAATGGTTAATAGAGTTTTGAGGATATTCATTGATTATTACTATCTTAGTAAGGTAATTATGATGGGTTGATATCCTCTAATAATTATTTATATATTTTTTTGATAAATTGAATGAATCTAGTTTTTTTAAATATACTTTCAACCGGGATATCAACAATGGTGGGTAAATTAATTTGATATTCTTGGGACTACATTCTAATATTATTAAGATATTTTTTAAAAATTGGTGATTACTTTTAGAGTTACCAATAAATTAGTGTAATGTATGGGATTGATTCAATGGGTTTTCAACCGTTATACTGATAATTTCAAGGTAGTGTTTAACAAAAGAAGTATTGGTTTACACGGGGACCATAATGAGCATGATATATATATATTCAAATGGAATTGATGGACCCTAATTCATATCTATTATATAAAAGATTTGATAGTGTAAATTTTGGCAGAATTCAATATTTTTTCATAAACATGTTGTTTCTCAACAAGGTGTATAATTTGGTATATCTAATATTTAGGATATTAATATATAGATAGTGGTCATGAATGTATCTTTGTTTTTTCTATTTCAACATTTTCATGGTATTATTAAAAGTTTTTATTTAAAATATATTATATATTAGCACCAATATTTGATTTGACCAAGATCAGCTAATCCTTTAATTGGATTCGATTAGTTTAGTTATACTTTTAGTTCTTAGTGGATATTTTTTTGTAATCTGTATTATTTACTTACATGAGGATGATGTTATGTGCAATGTTTTTATAATGGTTCACACCATATACTGGGGTGTTTTTTAAATAAAATTGATCCATTATATACTATGTATCTTTAAATATATAAATACATGCATGTAATTATATGACTCAAAAACATGATTGAATTTGTATAATATTTTTTATAAATATGTGGGAACATTAAATACATAGGATGACCTTTTTTCTTAATTAACCATAATAGATTGTGATATATATTCTCTTGATGATACCTAAATATTTTTCATTGGATATTTGTGTAATTTATTTATTAAATTGATTCTGAGTTCTCATAAAATCTTAGAAAGTGGAATTTTACAGTTGATGATTTCCATGATTGATTATAAAAGTGTTACAAGAGAATCAATTTAGAAATTGATAATTATAAAAAAAACATAAAATATTAGAATTAGACATCGAAAATGTAATTGGTGGAGGATTTTTATGATAGACGATGGTGAAATTTCCTTTATTTCAATATGTGGAGATGTCTCTATTGAGAGACTTAGAGGTCATAGAATGGTGTTATTATATGGTTAAAAAATTATCTTGATGTTTGGATAAAAGAAGTGTAACATTAGGTGTTGTTTTACTGAATGTTTTATGTTCCAAAAATCATGAAAAAAATAGATTTACATGAGTCACAAGACATACCATTTTAAGAATATATAATGGACTAAATTTATCAAGTTATTGATGTATTTTTCATCAATATTTATTATATGTCAAAACTGTAAGGCTAAACATCAATTTTTGATGGTGTTATTAGAACTCATAAATGTTCTGCAGTGGAATTTTTAATAAAAATCGTATGATTTTTTTGATTGGACTAACAAATATTTCAATTGAGTATGATTATATTAGATTATTGATTAATTGATATAAAATAAATTCTCATGACATTCTAAAAAAGGATTTCGTCTTGGTAAATGTTATCGTGTGGTTTTATGCGAAGTAGGTGGTTAGAATTTGTGGAATATTGTAAATATTTAATTCATATCATGACCATATATTTACAAAAAATATGTGGATGATACTACAATATGTATTTGGTATATATTAAATTTTTAACAATGCACTCCAGTAACCGAATCCAAGTAAGCATGGGAATAATTGAAAAATTAGATGACATTCTATATGTGATCATCCTAAATTTTGGTTGATCTTGGGTGGAAAATTTTTATTTGGTTGATATTTTATTTAATAACATATATCATTCCACTATTGGAATTGTTTGGTTAAAGTAAATATATTACTATTTTTGTAGATTCATATTTTCATAGGAGTTAGTGAAATGGTGATTAGTATACTAAATTAGCTATAAGATATTTCAAATTGGTTATAAATTGGTTGAGAGTGAGTAAAGGCTATATAGGATCTCCTAAAATCATATACATATTGGAATATGATCTATTTTTATTTGTTATGTTGGAAACCATGCATTATTATAAGTTGTATCATCTTTTGGGAAATATATTTTGGGTAGTTTTGATTGTTTCTTTGAGGTTTTTCGCACCATTTCCAATGATTGATAATGTGGGTGAAGTGGAAAATACGTTATCAATTCTACTAGTGTTGGATTGAGTTATTTTTTGTTTTAATATTAATTAAATAATATTTATTTCTATGAAATTTATAATAAGTAAAATCTATAATTTATTGAATGGTTAGTAGAGATTTATAATCATTCTGAAAAGATGTTGTGCAACTAAGTCACTCGATCAGTGTGTGTTTGTAAGATCCCAACCATTTTTGAGTATGTTTAGTCATAATTTCAGGTACTTTTTGTTTTTAATTAAGTACCTCTAATGGTAGTTATGAATTTGTTAGTGTTCGGGTGAAGTATAATAAAATTTTGGAGAAAAGAGGTTGTGCACGGCTGGAAAACACTTTGTAAAAATAGTGCATATTCCTTGGAGAAACTGTGCGATATATAGTCTTTGAGGCATTAGCTTCAGCACTGTTAAAGTACAGTTTGATCAGTCATGCGAGGTAGCCATGAAAAGTGCCCCTTAAAGTAGTGGTTAACACACGATTAGAGCACGATTTTTCTAACTGTGCGACAAAACCATGCAAGGGCCGACGGTGAGATCCTAAAATTGTTGACCTCACTCATTTTAAACCTTTAATGACTTTATTCAACTCCTATGTGTCCCTAACTCAGGATTTTACTTTCTATGGGAAAAGAAAGGTTCTCCCATCAACTCAGAGGGATTCCAAGGCCTTACGAACATGATTAATTGAGATCCAAATCGTGAATTGAAGATCCTATCTTCTCCGAGTAACTAGATTTCATCATGATGTTTTCCCCATTCTATCCTCTATGAGTCCTTAATCTTTTCATGTAATAAATCCTCCATTTCCTTAGATCTAAACCTATGCGGTGAGATATAGATATAGTATTGTGGATCTATATCTAGATTTATGAGATCTTTATGTATTTGATCTTGATTTCAGTTTGGGGATTTAAATCCATAAATCTTATCAATGTCATTGTGTTGCTCGGATTTTGGGGAATTTCATTGGGAAAACATCCATAATGAATAGAGGTAAGTGGTATAAATAAAATTCCCATAGTTCTGGATTTGATATGTATATGAAAAATTGTACAATCACTAGCATCCATTAGAAAATTATTTTCTTGAGTTGGGTTAATTATATTGACCAATTGATTATCGAATATTTGTTGAAATCGGTGATCAACTGGGGAATTAATCATTAGAATAAAGGGTTCCCCAGTTAGATAATTAATTTGGAGGAATTGGTTATAAAAGATTGGGATTTTAATCTGGATAATTAATTTTGAATTTGACTATGAGATATCAAATTTTCAATGTTGAGAAAACTAATTAATAATTAACTATGTGATTTGAGATAATGGAAATAATGGAAGACCATTTTATGGATTCATAAGAAAATATTTGAACTTTGACTGGAGTCAAATTTAGTATAGTGATATCATATCACCTTTGAAAACTTCAAGCTATGGAAATAAGTTAGTATTAAGATATTTTATTATTGAGGGAACACTTCTGGATCTGGCATGAGATGTGGTCAGTATTGAGGTATGAGTATCCTTGGGAACCTAGGAGTTAATGTAGTTAGATAAGAATAAATGAAAATGTGATAAACTGTTTATTAATGAATTTTACTTATTTCCTTATAGAACTACATGCACTATCTTATGACTGGAAATGTTTTAGACAATATTGGTGGTGGCGTACTTATTTGTACTCACACCCTATTCAGGCTACCTTATCGGTACCCAAATAAATTATATTCATGCGGGGTTGGATAAGTGAAAAGGCTGTAGGATAGGTGGCCGATTAGGGATGGATCATAGAGTAGGGAACAAAACATGGTTTAGGAACTATTTGGGTAGTCGTAGTGTCTTTATTTTTAGTTGTAATATAGACACTTGAAACTTATATTCTCATATCATGTTTCCTCTTTCTATTGAGTATTGTATTTCCTATTTGGTTTTCTTGTGGCAAGAGTATTGTTCTGGTTATATATGATTCCGGTTTTGTTTGTTTATTTTTTCTGGTGATTTTCACTAATAAATGATGGTATAGTTTCTCCATGAATGACTTACCAGACCCTCGTTGCTAGTTGGAAGCCTCTAGTGTCCGGGGAGGCATTCTTGATGTAATGTGGAAAATAGGCTCAGGGCACCGTCGCATGGCACCCGAGACGGGATGTTGCAAAATGGTATCAGAGGAGTTTTCTTTATTTGTATTTGGTCTTACTGTTTTTGGCAAGGTAGAAAGGAGACTAGGAAGAGTCATTTCTAGGTAATGATCTCTTGTATGGGAATTGTAAACCCAGGAACAAGGGAAAACCAAAGTAATCATGGTGTGATTGTTGTTTTTTGATATTTTTTGTTACAGTTGAATATTATTCCACCTTTGGTGACACACATGTGGGTGATTTGATTATTTTTTCTATGAATTTTGATTATTGACCATGGCCCAGAATGGCATGATAATTGAGTCTACATGAATCATTCTAGTCACCAAGGGTTATTGTGAAATGCATCATTTTATGCCTGTACAGGTAAATGTGTTATGGGTAAGTTGTTAAAATATTATTGTTTTCATTTTTTAGGAGATTAACATGGAAATGGTTCCTAACAAAAATTGAGTTGGATTACAATATGATGAAATATAAGAATAATTAGGTGTCTAAATGATAAATTTGATTCTGATAGTTTTTTACCCTAGTTAACCAAAACCTAAGAGTAAGATGGTTAAGGGTAGTGAGAGCATTGACCATGAGGAAAGTGGGTAAAAGAGACTTGTTGTGATTATTTCCTCCTACATAAATATTATAAGTCTGTGTTATGAGACCTGCGATGTTTTTTATACCTTTTAGAGAGTATGCCTCCATGACTCTTATTATGGGGACAACCGAGGGGCTTGCCTAGGATTTTTTTTCTAGGTTGGGAACCTGTGGCACCAATCATGGCAGTTGAAGATGAAGGGAACTAGTTTCTAGAGAACATCAATCTCTTATTGAAAATCAAGGAAGGATACCCAATGTGGGTTGTGAAAATTATGTATGAGTTGATAAGTGCGTTTCAATTGTAGCACCCTCCTACTTTTACTCAAGATTGTAGACCTAAGAGAGTTGAATTCTAGGTTGAGTTCATAGGAAAAATAATTGACCATCTGGAAACTATGGATGATAGGAGGGTCTTGTTGGCCTCTTATATGATACGGGGATCAATGAATCACTGGTGGTACATTCAAGTGTGAATTGGATAGAATGACAGTATGTTATGGAAGGTTTTCTTGGAGAGGTTATTGTAACAATTTTACCTAGAGACCCCTAAGGGAAGTGAAATCTACTAAGTTCATGCATCTGACATTGGGGAGCATGTCGGTGATGGACTATGTTGGATGCTACACAGATCTACAATGCTTTACCCTAGCTTTATTGGTGGAGTCATAACATCAATGAACTAGAGGTTTACTACAACCATTGCCTATTCTGGAATTGAAGTGGGATGACGTGACCATGGATTTTGTGGTGGGTATCCCAAAGACACTAAGGAAGAATGAATCTATTTGTTTTATTGTCAATCGACTGAAAAAGGTAGCACATTTCTTACATACAAGGGAAAAATTTACAATAGAATAGTTTGGAGAACTATACGTTCGGGAGGTACTTTGTCTGTACGGAGTGACACACACTATAGTTTAAAATCATCATTCACACATTACTTAATTCTTCTAGTAGGGATTGCATAAATCACTTTCCACACAAGTATTCTTGAGTATGTCCTTCCACCCATAGATAGATGGAATGTTGGATTGTACTATACAAGTGATTGAGGATATTCTATGGGCATGTGTGCTTGACTTCAGTATATCATTGGAAAAGAACATGGATTTAGTGGAGTTCACCTATAATAATAGCTATCATGAAACTACATAGATGGAACCATATGAGGAACTTTATGGTGGACTATGTAGATCACTACTATGTTGGATGGAGGTTGGGGAGTCTGAGTTATTGGGACTGAGTCTCGTGGAGGAGACATTAGAGCTGGATTTGTTAATTTGGAAATATATGGCTATGGATCATAGTAGACAAAAGATGTATGCTGAAAGATGGAGATTACCCCTAGAGTTTACAGAGGGTGATTGTGTATTCCTTCGGGTGTCACCTAGATTGGGTCACTGTGGGATACAAAGGAAGGGATAGTTGGCACCCATGTTTGTTGGACCCTTTGAGACAGTAGAGAGAATTAGACTAGATCCATACTGATTGGATCTTCTATAGAGATACAATGATATGCATGACGGTTTCCATGTACCAAAACATCAAAGGTATCACCAAAACCCTTATCATTTGATCTATGTGGATGATGTTGACCTTGAGATAAATGTTGTCATGACCCGTCCCATGGGGCCCGTGCCATGACTACCCCAATCCCACTTTCTATAGGCCAGGGGATGGCGACTAGCACCCGAAAGGTGTATCCCTAAAATGGGAAGGCATTGCCTTTCAACCTGTACAAACCTCAATACAAGAACACAACAAGATGTAAACACGAAGTAAAACTACAGTAGTAAGGGTGTGTACTGAATGTAAAGGGGCCAGAATACAAGCCCAACTGAAAGGTATATCTATAACAGAAAACAGAAAACAACTCCTAATATAGTTCACAATGGATCCTACTTGAAGGGTAGGTACAAATCATCTGCTCATCTCTCCATGTCCGCCAATCTCTTTCGTTTACCACCTGGTCCTGGCTCCCTCAAGTCTCAGTGAAGCTCATCATCATCTACACACGACACAATAATGTGCGGGTGAAGCACGTGCAGGGTAGAGTATAAAAATACCCAGTAGGGACCCTAATACCCTAGAAGGTCTCTCAAAATTCCACAAAGGAAAAGCCATAAAGAATGATATCAATCACAAAGCATAAAGCAATAGACACAACTCAAACCAGATATAAGTAAAGCACAGAAGTAAATATGATTATTCGAGAAGGTAGACCGTGTTATTTTGTCAAGAGGCACTGCTGCTGACAATATGGAGCCTGACCCACACATGATCGATAGTTACTACCCCCACAAGACCCCCACAGGAACTAACCCACCCAAGGTCGATAAGTACTAACCCCCTCAAGACCCAAACATGATCTGACCCGCATGGAGTTGATAGGCACTAACCCCCACAAGACCCACATCGGATCTGACCCACATAAGATATGTATGCACGAAACTACATAGGATCGCTGAGCACTGATCCACACAAGATCTAACCCACATAAAATTAGTACACGCTGACACAAATAGGATTGGTATGCACTGACCCACACAGGATCGCTGAACACTGACCCACATAGGATCTGACCCATATTGGATCAGTATGTCACTGACCCACATAGGATCGATCAGGAATAACCTTCGTATGATATGTCTCCAACCTCCACATCACTACGAGCCACTGGATTCCTGATCATAGTACGCATGATTTTGGAGAACCTCTCCTCAAGACATCAGTCGTATTTCAACCGGCATGTCATCCCCCAAAGAAGTAACCTAATGATCCATCATATCATAAGGGTTCCAATGAAATTAGCGACATGTCAACTGAGTGCCCGGTCTATAAGTTATACGCATTTAATTCCCAGGGGCCCGGTTGGTTTCAAGGTCAATCCAAACCGGCCGTACTCCATCTTTCTCCAAAACTCTCGTGAGGTATCTCGAAAGGACTGTATAACTAGAAGGATCTCAGTTTCACATATGGTTTGTCAAACAGACATCCAATTCTCTGAATACGGTCACTTAAGCATAACTAGGACTGAATAAGTCCAGGTCCGGTCTGACCTGGTCGGACTGACCCGACCCGACCCGGTATGGGCCGACCTAACCTAGTTCCGGTCGACCCAACCTGGTCCAGGTCTGACCTGGCCTGGCCCAAACCGGCTTGGGCTGGCTCGGTTTGGCAGGGCTGTGGCAGGCTCGACCAGCTAGGCTATAGACCAGCCTCGGACGCCATCTGGGCGTGAACCGCTGGGCTACGTGGCCTGGTGCACTGGTAGAACTCGCCAGCGGTGGCCGCCAGGTCCTCTAATGACTTAAGAAGATCCTTTGACTCTTCAATTAGTGGCTCTACATGGCACCCCCAAATGGTCAGTGGGACCTACATGAGCAAGTCCCGTAGGGGTGCGGGTCCCCCTTCTGCCACATCTTCGATTTCGTAGCTTGTTTTCTATGTCACACTGCCTCGCCATCGTGGCCGACCGGTTGCTGCTTTCCCCTTTAGGTCTACGGTGGCGCCGCCCTCTTCTACGGTAGTCGAGCATTGGCCGCCGCCATCATTGCCGGGACAGGTCACCGGTGCTGCGCTAGATAATCTTATGTGGGCCACCGGAGGAGCTCTGTTGGTCCGTTCTTCCTTCCAGATGCACTTATGATCCTCTCAGAATGTCACCGCCATTGAGCGCCTCTCGGTTTCAAGGTTCTGTCATGTTGGAACTACCCGCCTCCGAAGAATGCAATGAAAATCAAGCGGTGGATGGTTCGACCCTGGTTCGTTTGGCCTGCACCGTCCATGTTAGCATTATAACAAGGGATTAATTTATACAACACATTAAAATATTGAAAAGACTTGTTCAAAAAACCCGCAATAACCTCCTACGAATTCAAGAATGAGGAATATAATCGATTGAATTTCTTGAATTCAATAACAACTCCTACCTCGAGAATTTTCGGAGTCATTACAGTGGTGGAAAGAGAATTATTTCTTTGATGAATCCACCAAAGTTAATCACTCATGGTTTGATGCTGCTAAGGGTTCCATCTCCATCAGTGGTATGTGCCGCATAACATCCCTAAAGGTTTCCTTCTTGGTGAATCCATGTCAAAACTCCACCCCAAGCCTCACTTAATTAGATGGGGAAAGAGGTGAGTAACACACTGAGGAATTAATGATTTTCATTTAATGAATGATCCTCTTAATTCCCCAATGTTGTGGTTACAAATAAAGGAGAGTCAGACCATTAATTGTATTCACAAGTCATCAGTCCCCACCACCACCGCTCATTAGCTAGAGAAAAAGAAATAAAATAACTTGTTTGGTTATTTTATTATTTTTTTGTAATGTCCAAAATTGTACTTTTCCCCCTGTTCTACTACCTATGAAGGGAAGCTTCCCTTAAGTGAATCCCAGCTCTATGGTATCAACGGTGCCCTTATATTTGTAATCTGAGAACCAGTTAAAAAGATAGAAATTTTTGCCCATGCGTTTACTGAACATTCATGTAAAAAAAGTTCAAAAATTCATTCTGGGAACACTGGAACATGAAATCATGTGCCATCAATTTTTTTCAGAATCATAATAATCCTAAATAATTTAAAAGAATTTACATGTATTTTTTAGGTATTTACATTCTCCCCACCATAGGGATTTTTTCCCCAGAAGCTACAAAAAACTAGGGGAAAATGGGGGTACTGAGCACGATTCTAAATCTCATGATCACGTGTGCTCTCATGGAGGTTCTCTTTCTGCCAAAAAACTAAAAACAAAGGAATCAACCACCCATGAAGGACCTGATTCTGTCAATACATTATCTCCACCAGGAACTCCACAAACGTCTCCCCATCGTCGATGTCCAGCTCGCCCTAGTTGAAAACGTGTGATGGATCATGGATGCATCTCCTCAATTGTGACCCGTGGAAAAAATTATGCACCAGGTGTATTTTTGGGTGAAGAGCTAGATGGTATGCCACCTCGCCTACTCTTCTAAGGATCTGTAATGGTATGACGAACCTCAGAGATAGTTTTCCGCCCTGGACAAACCTCTATAATTCAAACCGGGGTGTGACCTGCAGAAAGACATAGTCTCCCTACTCAAACTCCCAGGGTCTCCCTCACCTATCGGCGTAAGACTACTGCTAGCTCTATGAAGTCTTCATCCTCTCCTGGATGATATGCACCTTCTATGTGGTAGATTTTACAAACTCTGATCCCATAAGTGCTGACTCCCCTGGGTTTGTCCAACAAAGAGGTGATCTGCATGGTCTCTCATACAAAGCCTCAAACGGCGCCATGCCGATAGTGGAGTCATATCTATTGTTGTAAGAAAACTCCATTAGGGGATGGTCCCCCCCCCCAATGTGTCCAAAATCGAGGACACAAGCACAAATAATTTCCTCGAGTGTGTGTATGGTCTGCTCCATCTGACGATCTATCAGAGGATGAAAGGAGATGCTTAAGAGTTGCTGAGTTCTGAATGCCTCCTTTAATCCCTTCCACAGGCAAGATGTAAAACATGCATCCCAATCCAAGATGATCATCGAGGGAACCCCATGTATTCTCACAATCACCTATACATAGATATTTCCCGAACTCTCTACTGGTCCTTGCTCTTGGTTGGGTAGGAAGGTGTGCCAACATGGTGAGTTGGTCCACGATCACCTAGTGGGAATCGTGACCCCTTGACGTATGAAATAGTACTATCACAGATTCGTTGGATATACCATCCCACTTCCACTCTGGTACCTCAAGTGGCTATGCTAATCCCACTGGTACTTGATTATTAACCATCACATGCTGATATGTGAGGTCCCAGGATAAAAACTCTACCACTGATTTCTTTATCCATGGCCACTAGTACTGACATCGGAGGTCATGGTACATCTTCACCATTATAGGATGTACCGCCAAAGGGGATGTGTATAAGTACCTCAACACCTCCTATATAAGTGTCAATGGTACCATAGTGTGTCCTCTAAAAAGGACGACGTTCTCCCCAACTTCAGAAAATCCCTCAAGATCCTGTCCTGTTGGTATCTGAGCACATCGGGCCTCACAGTCAATGTCCCCAAGTTTTACCTCCTAAACTCACGCACAAAGTGGGGGAGTGACCATCATAGACTAGAGGTAAGCTGCTCAATCACTATCCCCGAATGATATCTGCAACATGGCTAGTTGCTCTATAACCTCACTCATCAACTATAGACCCGACCTCCTACTGAGTGCATCTACTACTGCGTTCCCCTTCCCATGAGTATAGACTATCTCAAAGTCATAGTCTTGGATGAACTCTATCCATTTTCGCTAAATTAGGTTCAGGTCCTTTTGTGAGAAGATATACTCGAGACTCTTGTGATCAGAGTAAACAATAAACTATTCACCCAACAAGTAGTGTCACCACATCTTCCGTGAAAATACCACTAATGATAACTCATGGTCATGATTATCGTAGTTTGGATTGTGTTGTCTCAATTGTTGTTAGTCATAGGCAATCACGTCTAAATCCAGCATCAGGACACAACCCACTCTGGTCCCTAATGCATTGCAGTAGACTACATACCCAACACTCTCTCTTGGTAGCCTCAAGATGGGATCACTCTTTAGTCTCTCCCTCACCTTTTGAAAACTCTATTGGAACTTCTCTATCCACAACAAAAGGATTCCACATCTTCTTCAAGGTTGACTAGTGTATCTCTTCCCTAGAGATGTTTGGTACAAATATCCTGTAGTACCCTACAATCCTAGAAAAATCCGCTCCTCAGTCACACTCCTAGGTGGATCTCAAGAAAGAACTGCCTCTATCTTTGCCGAATCCATAACAACTCCAGCATCCAATATAATGTGACACAGGAAGTGGACTTCTCGTATCCAGAACTAGCACTTTGAGAGATTTCTGTAAATATGGTGCTCTTAGAGTGCATCCAGGACTATCTGCAGGTGTGTGGAATGATCCTCCTCTGATGACGAGTATATCAAGATGTCATCGATGAAGACCCCCACAAAGCGATCAAGGTATGGCCGAAAGATCATGTTCATGAGCCCCATGAATATAGCCAAAGTGTTGGTCATGCTAAAAGGCATCACCAAGAATTCATAATGGCCATACCGACATCCAAAGGCTGTCTTCGGTATGTCCTCATCCCTCACTCTTAGTTGATGATAGCTGGATATGAGGTCTATCTTTGAAAACCATCAAGATCCCTTTTGCTGTTTGAAGAGATCAGAAATCCTCGGGAGTGTATAGTTATTATTTACAGTCACCTGGTTCAGGAGCCGATAGTTCACACAAAGCCTCAAGCTCCCATCCGCCTTCATGGCGAACATGATCAGGGATCCCCATAGAGAAACATTGGGCCTTATGAACCCCTTTCACTACAAGTCATCTAACTATACCCTCATCTCACGAAGCTCCATGGGAGTCATCCGATATACTGGTATAGATATAGATGTAATCCCATGGTATAGGTCAGTGTGAAAGTCTACCCCTCTACATGGAGGTAGTCCTGGAACATCAGTAGGAAGGACATCAACATACTGGTCCACCACTATAGGTTTACTTGGACTCCTCATGTAAACTGCTCTGAGTGTGAGGCTAGCCAACTGATGAGTAATCGAAAGCACCATCCTTCAAGATAGTCTATCCTGTGCTGCAAAGGTTTCCTCCTCACTCGTGAAGGTAAACCTGATCCCATCCTCTCAGACACACCGCACTTTGCGCCAAAAACACTCGATCATAACATGGACTATGGATAGCCAATCCATACCCAATATGACGTAGTAAGGCCTCAACACTCCTACTAGGAGATCCCTGTGGAAACTCTCAACTCCAGGAGTAATCTCACACTGTCAGCACCAGTGTGTAATCCTCAAATCCTCCCATATGAGTCTCTAATCGTAAGGATTGAGCCAATGACCCCATCAGAATCTTCGGGCTCCAAATGAGTGTCGTGGAAATGAAAGAGTGATTGGAAACTCTATTTATAAGTAATGAAACTAGGGTGGAATAGACATAGATCATACCTATATTCTTATCTAGAACACCGTGATCATAGGCCTCTACTTCCAGTAGTTGTGCTCTCCCCTGTCCACATGCTCCCTATGGTTGGGGTGGACCACCTGGTGGTGGTGGTGGTAGAAGATAAAATTTCAACCCAATGCCTATTGCACGACCTACTCCTTTACCTTGTCCACCTTCCTACTAACTACCTCACTCAAATCTATGCAACTTCCTCAGCAGTACCTCGACCATCTGTTGATTGTCGGTATGACAGGTCGGGGAGTCACGAGCTATGTGGCCCTGCCCGACGCATGTGAAGCACAGTCTACCTCCTAGCTGACCATATCTACCTTGAGAGCTCTGAACCTCCGACCCTATGTCCTGGGGTCATACACTAGTGGGTCTGGTCCTCTTGGACCTTTAAATCATCTGTCTACTACCCCTACAGATTACTCAGCTACATGTCATCTGGTGGTGGCTCTAACCGTCGGTTCCTGATCAGTTATGAAGCTCTCCACCAAAAATTCTTGCTCGAGCACTCCAGCCAACATTGAGATATTTAACGATATCATCAATGCTCTGATCTCCCACTGGCCATGTTGATGGACTAACATGAGAGGTTAGTGAATATCGTAGAGTACTGGGCTACTTTCAGGCTACCACGTTGTAAGTGCATCAGCTCTTGAATACACACAGAGCGTAGAGTTGCTGGAACAAACTCCACCCTGAAGAGGCTATCAAAGTCTGTCCAGGTGAGGGTCACCTCATCATGTGACTCGAGTGCCAGAATCTACCATCTCCCATCTATTCCCTGAAAAAGACTAGGATCTAGGATCACCATATGGTCTTCTGGTGTCTTAACTAGATAAAAAAATCCATTCCATATCCTCTGGCCAGTCCTCAGATTCTAGGGATCTATCTCTCCTCGAAACCTATGAGGCATCTATCTCTATAACCCGTGAAACGTTGTCAGTCTGCATTCACAGTCTTCTGTGGGGGTTGGTGATATCTTCTTTCCAATGGGTGGTGGTGCTGTTGGTGCACCACCTGAAGGTGCTACCATAGTAAGAGGGCCCTACAAGAAAGCCTCATCATTCGGTGGGCCTTCATCTTGTACTCTCTTAGGAATCAAGGCTGGATATCGACACAACGACATCCTAAAAATAAATAGGTGTGTCACATTCAATAAGTTATACCTGGTGAGATGACTCGAAAGAGATAAATAAAAACATTTCCAAAACACACGCAATCAGTGTTTTGTTGCACCAGGTTAGAAATCAGAATTCAGGATCCTAGTGTGTTGATACGTTGGCCTTTGCACTGACATTGGACTCTTCAAACTGAAAACATACTCAAAACACTTAACAATATGGCTCCAATAGAAATATTAAAGTCCTAGTTCTTTGTTAGAACCTCCCTTTGATACCACTTTGTCATGCCCCATCCCCCCAGGGCCCGTGCCATGACTACCCCAAGCCTACCTTCCATTGTACAGGGGTTGGAGACTAGCACCAGAAAGGCATATCAATAAAATGGGAAGGCATTGACTTTAAACTTGTTCAACACACAATCTAAGAACACAACAAGATGCATCCACGAAGTAAAACTGCAGTAGTAAAGGTGTGTACTGAAATTAAAGGGGCCGTAATACAAGCCCTGCTAAAAGGTACAAATACTAATGAAAACAGAAAATAACTCCTAGAATCATCCACTAAGGATTATAACTAAAGGTTAGGTACAACACATCTTCTCAGATCTCCACGTCCTCCAATCTCCTCTGTGTACCGCCTAGTCTTGGGTCATTCAAGTCTTAGTGAAGGTGCTTGTCGTCTGCACAATACACAACATGGGGAAGGCGAAGCCCATGCAGTGGTGAATATAACAATACCCAGTAGGGACCTGGAGACCCCCAAAGGTCTCTCAGAATTCAACAAAGGAAAAACCACAAAGCAAGATCTCAATCACAAATCATAAAGCAACAGACACAGCTCAAACCAGGTATAACTAAAGAACAAAAGTATATATGATTAGTCCAGATGAAAGACCATCTTATTATATCAAGGGACAATATTTTTGACCATACGAATCATGAACCATACCAAATCGATAGGTATTAACCCCCGTAAGACCCACATAGGATCTGACTTGCCCGGAGTCGATAGGTACTCACCCCCACCAGACCGACACAGGATCTGACCCACCCAGAGTCGATAGGTACTAACCTCTACAAGACCCACATAAGATCTGACCCACACAGGATTGGTATGCACTGACCCACATAAGATTGCTAGACACTAACCCTCATAGGATTGGTATGCCTCTTACCCACACAAGATTTCTCAGTACTAACCTCAGTATGATCTGTCTCTAACATCTGCCTCACTGCCAGCCACAAGATTACCGCTCATAGTACGCTTGATTTTGGAGAACCATTCCTCAAGACATCGGTCTTATTTCAAATGGAACAAAGTCCCACAAAGAAGTAACCCGATGATGTTTCACATCATAAGGGTTCCAACTCAACATACGGCGCGTCAATCGAATGCCCGATCTATAAGTTATAGGAATTTTAGTGCCAAGGGCCCAATTGGTTTCTGGGTTGATCCAACCCCTTCATACTCCCACCTTTTCCATACTCCCATGGAGTATCTCAAAAAGACCATCCCACTCCAAGGATCGCAGTAGCATAGATGGTTCATCGAATGGACGTCTGATTCACAAGATACGGTCACTTAAGCGTAACTGGGCCGGAATAGGTTCAGGTCTGGTCTGACCCGGTCTGCCTGACCCAGCCTGAACCAAACTGGCCTGGCCCGTGGACCTGCCCAGCACACCAGATGAGTGCGATCAGTCAGGAAATGTATCATGGTGCACTGGCGTAACTCGCTAGCAGTGGCCACTATCTCCACGAATGGCACAAGGAGAGTCGTTCAACTTTTCAATTAGTGGCACCATGTGGAACTGCCATGTGGTCCATGGGGCCCATGGGGAATGGGGTCCCCTTCTACCAGGGATCCATCTCTATGGTGTGTGATGTCGTTCTGCCTCAAAAATGCGACCGACCGATTTCTAGCTACCCCTTTGGGTCTATAGTGTAGCAATGCGGTGCCACCCTCTTCTGCAGCCAGTGAGAGCCAGACGCCGCCTACACTGCCGGCACCGGTCACCGGTGCCGCCACTCTAGTTTGAGGCCGAAGAATCTTCCATGGGCCATGGGGTGAGCTTCGATGGTTCATTATTCCTTCAGGACGCACCTATGGTCCTCCTAAAATATCTCTATCATTGCACCCCTCTTGGTTTCAAGGATCTATCAAGTTGGAACAACCTGCCTCCGAAGAACATAATGAAAATCAAGAGGTGGAGGGTTCGGGCCGTATTTTTTGGCTCGCGCCCTCCGTGTTAGAATTATAACAAGGTAGTAACTTATATATCACATTAAAATAATGATAAACCTCGTTCAAAACCAACCACAAAAACCTCCCTCAAATTCAACAACCAGGAATAGAAATGAGGTAATTTATTGAATGAAATAACAACCCCAACCTCAAGAATTGTTGGATTCATCGTGGTGGTGGAAGGAGAATCTGCACTTTGATGAATCCGCCGACATTCGTCCCTCCTAGTTTAATGCCGCTTGAATTGACGTCTCTATCAGTGGAAGGTGTCACATCACTTCACCAAAGGTTTCATGCTTGGTGAAGATGTGTCAAAAACACACCCCCAGCCTCACTTAAAGAGGGGGAAAGATGTGATTAATGCACCAAGGAATTAATGAGGTTCATTTAATGAATGAACCTCTTAATTCCCCAATAGTTTGGTAACAAATAAAGAAGAGTCCAACCATTAATTTTATTGACAAGTCACTGATACCCTCCACTACCTCTCATCCACTATTGAAAAAGAAAAAAAACAACTTATTAAGTTATTTTATTATTTTCCTGTAAAGTCCAAAATTTAAATTTTCTCTTGATCTACTACTGTTGAAGTGGAGATTACCTTTATTGTATCTCAATGTTGCATATTCAACAGTGCCCTAGGATTTTTAATCTGAGCACCAGTTTAAAATATAGAAAATGTTGCATGCGCATTTACTGAACATACCTTTAAAAAAAGTTCAAAAATTCATTTTGGAAACACTAGGCCTCAGAATCATGAGACATTAATTTTTGAAGACTCATAATAATCCCAAATAATGGAAACAGAATACCTGGAATTTTTCGGGACTTTATAGATGTGTCCTATGAGGAGAAACTAATACATGTTTTTTTATCATATATAGAAATTGTTATGGGGAAGGACTATGCTGATTGTTCATGTGTTATGGAAACATGAACATGTACAATAGGAAACATGGGAAAGAGAAGTAGATACAATGTCTCAATGGCCCGATATTTTTGGCTCAGAATCCAAGAGAGTCTTGGAAGTACAGCTCGAGTATGAACTATTATAAGGTGGGGAGATAGTAAGATCCCAACCTTTTCAAGAGTCATTTTGGTCACAATTTTAAGTAATTTTATTTATATAATTACCTTTGATGGAAATTATGGATTTTGGTGTGTTTGGGTGATGCAATAAAAAATTATGAAGATAAGTGTTTGTGCATGGTTGGTACACGGTTTGTACAAACCGTCCAGCTTTTTAGGAGAAACTGTGCAATATTTGGTCCTTGAGGCATTAGCTTTGGCATAGATAAAACACGGTTTGAGAGGTCATGCGAGGAAGTTTATTGAAGTTACACTTGAAGATGAGTCCAATGCATGGTTAAAAAAGGGTTTGTCTAACTATGTGACTAATCCAGGTGAGGGCCGAAAATGAGATCCTAAAATTGTGGATCTCACTTGTTTAGAAAGATTAATGACTTGTTTCACCTCCTATATAACCCTAACTCTAGATTATACTTTCCTAAAGGTAAAAAAAGGTTCTCCCATAAACTAAGAGGGATTTCATGGGCTTAAAAAAACTTTTTGTGAGATCAAAATCCTTAATGGAAGATCCTCTCTTCTCATGATAACTGGATTTAATCTCGATGCTTTCCCCATTCATTCTTCTATCTATCCTTGATATTTTCATTGAAAATATTCTATGTTGCATTGGATATAAATTCATGTGGTGATATGTCGATCTAGGATTCTTTATTTATATCTATATTTATGAGATCTTTATGTCTTTGACCTAGATTTCCGTTTAGGTATTTAGATCCGGAACTCCTATCAACATCATTATGCGACTCAGATTTTGGGGATTTCCATTGGGAAAATATCCATCAATGAATCGAGGTAGGTAGTCTAAATTTAATTCCCATATTTATAGATTTTATATTAATATGAAAAATTGTATAATTTCTTGCACCCATTAGAAATTTATTTTCATGAGTTTGGTTAATTAGATTGACTAACTGATTTATCGATTCTTTGTTGAAATAGGCGATCAATTAAAGAATTAATAACCAAACAAAGGGGGTGTTGTATTAGATAATTAATTTAGGGAAATTGGTTATAAGAGATAGTGGTTATAATCAGGATAATTAATTTGGAAATTAATTAAGAGATATCAAATTTGATAAGTTGGGATAATTAATTTTCAATTAATTATGTGATTTGAAATTTTGATCTAGATAATTAAATGTGGGATTAATTATGATGATTTTAGAGTTATAATGAGATATATAATTCTAGAAAATCAATTATTAGAGAATATTTGTGGTGTTGGTTTATTAATTAATGAATTAATTAATGGTTTTGAGGCATTTAGTTATTTTTTGTGTCAACAATTAGAATGAATGTGTTTAACTAATTATTGAATTAGTAATCAGATTGGGGTGGATAATAAAATTGAAAATTAATAATGTGATAAAAAATGGGAACATGGTCATTAAAATTTGATAATTAAAATTGTAACATGGTCTTCATACTTATAAGTAATGAGAATGGGAACACGGTCATTAAAAATTGATAGGTATACATAGAAACATGATCATTATACTTATGAGTTAAGATAATTGGAACACGGTCATTATTTTAAGGATTAATCATGGTAACATGGTAATTTTACTTACGTTTATGTTGTTTATTACTTTAATAATCTGGGTTATAAATGTGAAATTGACGAATTGAAATAATGGCACTCCGAGTTATGACCTAACACGATAATATTTGAACTCCAGAATGAGTCAAATCAGGTACTGAGATATCATATAACTTTTTAACACTTCTAGATTTCATAAGAAGTGTGTATTATAATATGATATTACCTAGGGATAACTTTGGGCTATGATACGATTTGAGGATAGTATTGCGGTATGAGTATCCTTGGGAACCCTAGAGTTTATGTAATTAGATAAGAATAATTGAAAATGTGATAAAATTTTTATTATTGAATTGTACATATTTCCTTATAGACCTTCACGAACTATATTTTGACTTGAATTTTTATAGACACCATTGGTGGTGGCCTACTGGGTCCTACTCACACCCTATTCGGGTAGCTTGATCATCACCCAAATAGATTATATTGTTTCAGGAATGGATTAAGGAAAAGCCCCTAGGATTAGTGGATGATTGGGGATGGATTTTGGTGGAGGGAACCATATACGGATTAGGACCTGTTTGGGGTGTCATAGGGTCGTTATTGTTAGTTTGAATGTTGAAAATTGACAATTGTATTGGAATAGAATGTCCCCTTTTAGTTTAGTATTGTATTTTCTGTTTGGTTATCTTGTGGCATGATCATTGTTCGAGATATATATGATTCCAATTTTGTTTATTTATTTCTTCTCTTGTTTTACTCTAATTAATGAGGGTATAGTCTCCCAATGAATGACTTACCAGACCCTCACTACTAGTAAGAAACCTCTATCATTCAAGGAGGCGTGCTTGAGGTCATGTGGAGAACTAACTCGGGCGACCATCATGTAGTACTGGGGTAGGGACAATATATTGTTCTACAGAGGAATTTAAATTAAGGTAAAAGTACATGGAAATATAGTAATTGATAAGAGTTTAATACCATGATAATTTATTCTTATAATATGAAATTGATGTTTAAATTTAAGAAAATGTTAATGATGGTAGTTTTACTCTGGATTGAATTTCATTATTGAGTCCTTGTGAAAAAATGGTAAAAAGGACCCAATAAAACATGAATAAAATAATAAATTAATCTCATGAATTAATAAATTCATTTCCAAAATATTCTTACAAACCAAGGGCTCTAAAATTTCATGTATTTGAGATTATCTCCACAAATATCTTATTTTACAATACTTTCCAAAATTTATCCTTAATAATTTTCCCTTAGAGCGCTTCTATGGAACTCATAGGATATAATAATATTCATAACCAATGGAATTTAACAATAATAATTAGGAAAGATAAATCCCTCAATAAGTGAAAAATATATCATAATGTGTCAGATAATAATCTTGAAGGAGACCTAATGGAAGACATGAATATCATAATAAAAGAACAAATAACCTTATATTGAAATCAAAAATCAATTCAGAGTAACATAACATAATAAACAGACTCGAATAGTAATATTTTGGACCAGAAATGACTGAAAAAGTGATAATACATTTGAACATGATATTTTTGGGACCAAGTTAGAAGGATAAGGAAGTAAGAAAAGTTTTATATTACAGAGTTTTGCCTTTTGTTTTCAATGAAGCTAAATCAATTCACATTGTAAAAGTCTTGTAAAACCAGGCGATGCTTTGCTGATTTTTATATCCTAAATATCATAAGTTGGGAGAACTTGTGACGCAATCTTTATGAAGGAAAGGGAGAGAGAAAGAAGTAGGCGCCCAAATATGCAGTAGGCGCACAAGTATGTAGAGGAATGCAATTCATATTTCAAATAGCATTATTTCAAAAATATGGGAAAGGAAAGAAGGAGTGAAAGTGCCAAGAAGGCACGCAAGTACCAAAAATGCGTGCAAGTACCAAGAAGGTGTGCAAGTCCCATGGAGGCGTGCAAGTGCCAGGGAGTCGTGCAAGTGCCAAGAAGGCGCGCAAGTACCAAGGAGGCGCGCAAGTGAGTGTGACGCGTAGGTTGCCAAAATGCCTATTTAAAGGAGACTACCTTCCTCATTTCAAGGGCTCGAGACTTAGAGAAATATTTTGAGCTCTGAGCACACAAGTCGAAGAAGTGTGGCGGGCAAGTGGTTGAGGCACACAAGTTGACCCTCATTTTTAGGTGGCGTGCAAGTGTTGTGCTGTACAAATAGGCGTGCAAGTATAAAGGAGGTGTGTAAGTATTTCTTGTCCACAAATAGGTGCGCATGTATAAAGGAGGTGCGCAAGTGGAAGGAGGCGTGCAAGTGCAAGGATGCACGCAAGTGGAAGGAGGCGCGCATGTTCAAGGAGGTGCGCAAGTGGAAGGAGGCGTGCAAGATGTTTTCTCCAGGAGGTTTGTAGCAGCTTCTAGGTAGGAAAGTGAAGAATTGTTTTGAAAGATTTTATCCTGGAAAGTTCATCAAGAAGCATAGAATTATTTCATTACTCTATTTGTGCTAAGAGGGAGCACACACACTATTGGATTGTTTTCAAAGTGCTACATGAGTGTAAGGGTATATCCTACTCGTTGTGTTCCACATCAAAGGATTGTTTTCTAGTGGATTGTGTGGTACTGGATTATTTCCATACCACACTAAGGACGTAGCTACTCTTATTGAGTAGTGAACCTTGTAAATATTGTGTTCCTATGGTTGTGTGTGTTCAGTAGGGAAGAATCTCTTTAACAGAAGGCGAAGGTTGTTTCATAAAGAAGGAAACATAAAAAGAAAAAGATATCATTGATTCACCCCTCCCCCTCTCAGTGATACTTGGATCCTAACTGGGAACTTCAATTGGCTTCGGAGGAAGGTTCCCTTCATTTATTCCTTGCTGAAGTGGTTGAAGAGAAGTTGTGATGGAAAATCAAAACTACGTGAACAGTAAGGGGATTCCGATTTTTGACGGAAAGAACTATCCCATATGGAAGGATAGAATGATACCTTATCTTTTGTCTCTTGTATATGAAGTTCTTGAAACTACAACAGATGGATTTCCTTCTATTGATGACAAGGTTCCTCTTACTCTTGTTGATAAGAAGAATCTTGAGAATGATGGAAGAGCTAAAAATGTGTTACTCTCATCTCTGTCTGAGAGTGAATGTTTAAGATTGAAAGGTGTTGCTACAACCAAAGGAATATGGGACAAACTTAAGAACATATATGAAGGAAATACAAATGTTAAAAAGGATAGACTACAAATATGGAGACTGAAGTACAAATACTTGAAAATGGGAGAAGCTGAATCTATTGGGGACTTCTTTACCAGGATAAATGACATTGTCAGCACTATTAGATTTCATGGTGAAATGATGGAGGATTCTACATTCGTTGAAAAGATCTTAAGAATTATTCCCAACAAATTTGATGCTAAAGTTTCTTCATTGGAATACAGAGACCCTGAAAAATTATCTCCGGATGATTTGCATAACACTCTTATCACTTATGAAATGAGAAGGGAGAAGACTCCGAAGTACAAAACCAAAGTTGATAGAGAAATGTCTTTTAAAGCCGCCAAGAGAGAAAAGTCTAAGAAGGCTCTTGAGGAAGATGATGTTGTTGGCTCTGACTATGAAAATGAGGTATGTGAAAACTTTGATGAAATTTTATCCTTGTTTTCTAAAAATGTGAGAGGAGGTATAGGAAAATATAAATGGAAACTACCCTTGAAATGTTTTGAATGTGGGGCTATTGGCCACTTTGCTTCTAATTGTCCTAAAAGGAAGAAATTTGAAGATAGTGTTGAAGAAGACAGAAGACCAAGAAGTTCTTGGAATAAATAGGTTGTAAAAGATAGTTCTTCTGGAAGAGGTAAGGATAAAAAGTTCTTCAAATCAAAAAGAAGAAGTTTTTTTTAAAAAGTGAAGAAGAAGATGATAGTGAGACTGGATCTAAAAATTTAGTTGCTGAGAAAGCTAGAGAGAAGACCTTTGTTTCAACTGTGAATAATGATGATTATGAGATTAGTAGTTCTAAAGAAGAAGAAACTCAACTTGAATCCTATCTGAAAGACGAGTTGAAGGGATGTTTGAGAAAGATCAAAAGGCTTGAGAAGGAAAACAAGAAGTTGAAAAATGAAAATTCTACTGTAAAAAATAAAGAAGGTTTTACTGATGAGAAAATCAATATGAAAAAGGAGATTGATGATTTGAATAATTCTCTTGAGAATGCAAATAATCACAATGATCATCTTGAAGTAAAGCTGAAGGCACAAGAAGAAGAGTTGGAAGTTGTCCAACAAATTTTTTTTAAAACTAAAGAAATGAGTATCAATTTCAAAAAATCCATCTCTGAAATTGGTGAATATTATTTGAAGGAGGAACCTAAGTAGGATAAAAAAGGGTTGCCTTCAAAGGTTGAAAAGAAAAGTAAATGTGGTTCTGAAATGAAGATTGATGGGAAAGCCATGTATGTTGTAAAGACCAACAAAATTGGGAATTCTGATTTTTCAAAGAACCCTGAGTTCAAAAATGAGTCAAAACATTCTGAATCCAGAAAAGTTTCAAAAAATTCTGGTTTTGATAGAACTAAAATGGAAAGTAATACTTTTATTTATAACAGAAAGGCTGGTGGCTCAGAAAAGAAAGATAGGAAGGTGGCTGAGAAATGTGTTCTCAATTCTAGTCAGTATGGAAATTTCAGAGGCAAATACTCTTTCTATGGATACTACTGGTATTTTCATGGATTCAGACATACTTCAAATATGTGTTATTTCAACCAACAACATTACTATTATTCCACATTTTATGAAAGGCAGTGTTTGAGGGGGAGTCAATCTCCTCAAAGAAAGAAGTTAGAAAAGGTGGCTGTAAAGAAACCTGAGAATGTTGGAGTAAGGATTAAAAATAGGTTCCAACCTCTGGAAACTATTTGTAAAATATGTGAACAACCAGGAAATCTTGCGAAAGGATGCCTTGTTTTGTTAGCAGCACAACAAAATCTCATTAACAATTCGTAGAAGTCGGAGGTGAAGAAAGAAAAGGAATAAGTAAAAGCTCTTGTTGTTCAAACCACTTTGAAATCTATAAAAGGAGAACGTCCATGGATTCTTGATAGTGGATGTTCATCTCATATGACGAGAGACTTAAATCTGATGAAGAATGTGAAATACTTCAAAGAAGGAAGAGTGAAATTTGGAAATGATGAATCTCTAAGGATCAAAGGTGTTGGATCATCCATCATTGGAAAAGAATAGATGGAATCTAGGAAAACATTATATGTTGATGGACTGAAACATAACCTTCTTAGTGTGTCACAACTCTGTGATAAAGGAAACAAAGTTATCATTAGAAAATATGGATTTATTGTTAAAAGTGAAAATGATGGAAATATAGTTACGAGAGGCCAACACACAAAAGGGAATTTGTTTCAAGTTGGTGAAGTGCAGAGCTCTTGCTACATGGGTGTAGTGGATGAAAATCAGTTATAGAATAAAAGGCTGAGACATATGTGTTAGATAAATATGTGCAAGTTATCAAAGATAGACAGTGTCCGAGATATTCCTAATTTATCAAGAAAAAGAGATTGGTGTTGCACCATTTGTGAGAAAGGGAAGATTACAAACACTATTCATAAGAGAGTTAAAATTTGCTCAAAAAGGACATTGGAACTCATACACTCTAATATATGTGGACTAATGAGAAAGAAATCTACAAATTGATATAATTACTTCATTACTTTCATTGACGACTTTACTTGCATTACTTGTGTTATGTACTTGAGACATAAGCAGATGCTCTGAAAAGTTTTAAGAGTTTCAGGAGGAAAGAAGAGAAGGAATGTGAGTATTTGGAGAAGAAGTTGAGAAATGATAATGTTGGAGTGTATAAGATTGATGATTTTGAAAGATACCTTTAAAAACATGGAATTCGGCATGAGTTCAGTTCACCAAACACATCTCAAAAAAATAGGGTTTCTGAAAGAAAGAATCGATGTCTGGTGGAAATGGGGGACAACTATGTGACTTGAACATAGTCTTTCTCATTATTATTGGAGGCAAGCCATGAGCACTGCAGTGCATATACAAAACCGATGTTTCTACAGGCCATACTCATATATGACTCCATATGAAATGTTATATGAAAATTTCCATGTCTGAAACACTTGAGAGTCTTTGGGAGTCCATGAATTATAAAGAAAAAAGGTGGAACCCTGGGAAAGTTTGAGAAAAGAGGAGATGACAAAATTTTTCATGGTTATGCTCTAGAATAAAGAGGTTATAGATGCCTCAATAACAAAACAGGAATAATTTTTGATTATTCAGATGTAAAAGTTGTTGAAAATGATGAGAAAGAAAAGCAGTCATATGTTGATGTGGAAGTTGAGCAGGATCGAGACGTTTTTGTTAACAATTCTGATAATGCTTCAGACTATGTTAATCCTACTCAAGAAGAGGAATCTAACTCAAAGATCTCGTGTGTTGAAGAAGAAGTTCAAACAACTCATCCTTGATTGAGGAAGCAAGTGGAGTCTCAGAACATTATTAGAGATAAAGATCAGAGGGTTCAAGCAAGAGGAACAACAAATGCTATATCACATACTTCTCTTTATTCGAAAGTTGAACCGAATGATGTAATTGAAGAATTTGAGCATCCAGAATGGGTTCATGCTATAAATGAAGAGCTTTATTAGATAGATAAGAACAATACAAGGGAACTTGTACCTAATCCGTACAACAAGAACATTATTGGTACAAAGTGGGTTTTCCGGAACAATATGAATGAAGAAGGTGATGTAATAAGAAACAAAGAAAGATTTGTTTGAAAAGGGTATTCACAAATTGAAGGCATTGATTTTGATGAAACCTTTTCTCTGGTAGCAATATTATAAACAATCAAAATATTTATTTGTATTTCTGCACAACAAGGTTACAAAATCTTTCAAATGGATATAAAATCAGAATTCTTGAATGGTGACCTTGATGAGGAAGTTTACATTGATCAAACTTGTGGATTTGTTATTGGAAAGAATGAAAGCTATGTGTGCAGATTGAAGAAGGCTTTGTATGGTCTAAAACAGGCTCCAAGGGCATGTGATTCTAAATTGGATACTTTCTTGAAGAAGATAAATTTTAAGAAAGGTAGAGTTGATATCAATCTTTACATCAAGGAGGGCCAGGAGTTTTCAATGATTGTTATTGTTTATGTTGATGACATCATCTTTGCTGGGAATGATGAAAGGTCATGTGAAAGATTTTATGAGGACATGAAGAATTTATTTGAGATGTCCATACTGGCTGAAATGAAATACTTTATTGGGTTAAAAATCTCACAGAAAACTAATCATATCTTTCTATCTTAAGAAAAATATTCTAAGGAACATCTGAAGAAGTATGGCATGGAAAATTTGAAACCACTGTCCACACCTATCTCAGTGGGAACCAAGTTTTCTAAAGATGGAGAAGGCAAGGAATTTGATCAGAAAGAGTTTCAAAAGCTAATTTGGAGTATGTTGTATTTGGATGCCTCAAGACCAGGCATCGTTTATGCTGTCACGTTATGTGCAATATTTGAAAGTGCTCCTAAAGAAACACATCTGATTGCTGGAAAAAGAATCCTTAGATATACCAAAGGAACAACAAATTTTGGAATTAGGTATGACTTCTCAGGAAATATTGATCTATTAGGGTATTCTGATGTTGATTGGGCAGGAAATGTGGATGATCGAAGATCCACATATGGTGGAGTTTTATTTCTGGGGAAAATCTATGTTAGTTGGAATACCAAGAAACAGAATTCATTAAATCTTAGCATAGCTTAAGTGGAGTATGTTGCTGCTACTCAATCTGCAACTCAGCTGATGTGGATGAATACTCAGTTAGAAGATATACTTGTTGAAGTGAAGCTACCATTTCTCTTAGGTTGTGATAATCATAGTGAAATCAATCTTACAACAAACCCGGTACAACATTCTCATTCAAAACACATTGATATAAAGTACAACTTCATCAAAGAGCAGGTAGAGAAGAATGCATTAAGGCTGGAATATGTTCTTACATCTGAACAAGTTTCTGATATATTCACCAATCCTTTACCAAAATAACCATTTTCAAAATTGAGGTTGAACATGGGTGTCTGACCTCCTCATCAAGTTTAAGGTATTTGTTTCTGTCCCCTCTCTCATCTTGCCTTTGGATAGTGTTGTCAAGGGGGATAATTGTTTCATAAATCTATCCTTATAGATGCATGCATAAAGTGGGAGTTGTGGGTAAGCTGTGAATCGAGCATGTATGTGTGTGAACTATCCTTACTGTTTGTTGGAGTGGTTATAGGAAACAATGTTGTTTTCCATGAAATTTGAGGATATGAAGAATGCTGAAGTAGATGCTTGAAAGATGTTCTGAAGAGGGCTAAGAGGTACGCTCATGAGATGTCATAGTCACTACTTTTGGACAACATGGTTTTGGCTATCAATAATTCTTGTTTCCTACAATGTGGTAGCTCACGTAGGCTTAAAATTGTTGATAAGTAATCCATTTCTTAAGGTTACAACGTTCAGTGATTTATGAATCATGGTTGACATCAAAATCCAAAGGGGATATTGTTGGGACCAAGTTATAAGGATAAGGAAGTAAGAAAAGTTTGATGTTACAGAGTGTTGTCTTTTGTTGTCAAATAATCTAAATCAATTCACTTTTTAAAAGTCTTGTAAAACCAGACGATGCTTTACTGATATTTATTTCACAAATATCATAAGTTTGGAGAACTTCTGATGCAAGCCTTATGAAGGAAAGGTAGAGAGAAAGGAGTAGGCGTGCAAGAATGCAGTAGGCGCGCAAGTATGTAGAGGCGTGCAAGTCATATTTAAAATAGCATTATTTCAAAAATATGGAAAAGGAAAGAAGGTGTGAAAGTTCCAAGAAGGAGCTCAATTACAAAAAAGGCATGAAAGTTCCAAGAAGGCGCGCAAGTCCCAAGGAGGCGCACAAGTGCCTGGGAGTCGCGCAAGTACCAAGAAGGCACGCAAGTGCCAAGGAGACGCGCAAGTGAATGTGATGCGCAGGTTTCCAAAATTCCTATTTAAAGGCGACTACCCTCTTCATTTCTAGAGGCTCGAGACTTAGAGAAATATTTTGATCTCTGAGCGTGAAATTCGAAGAAGTGTGGCATGCAAGTGGTTGAGGCACGCAAGTTGAGCCTCATTTTTAGGTGGCACGCAAGTGTCGTGCTGTCCACAAAGAGGCGTGCATGTATAAAGGTGGCATGCAAGTATTGCCTGTCCAAAAACAGGCACACAAGTATAAAGGAGGTGTGCAAGTGGAAGGAGGTGTACAAATGCAAGGAGTCGTGCAAGTGGAAGGAGGCGCGCAAGTGCAAGGAGCCACGCAAGTTCAAGGAGGCGCACAAGATCTTTTCTCCAGGAGGTTTCTACCAGCTTCTATGTAGGAAAGTGAAGAATTGTTTTGAAAGATTTGATCCGGGAAAGGTCATCAAGAAGCACAAGATTATTTCATTACCCTATTTGTGCTAAGAGGGAGCACACACACTATTGGATTGTTTTCAAAGTGCTACACAAGTGTAAGTGTATATCCTACTCATTGTATTCCACATCAAAGGATTTTTTTCTAGTGGATTGTGTGGTACTAGATTATTTCCATACAATACCAAGGACGTAGCTACTCTTATTGAGTATTGAACCTTGTAAATCTTGTGTTCCTGTGGTTGTGTGTGTTCAGCAAGGAAGAAACTCTTTAACAGGAGGCGAAGGTTGTTTCATAAAGAAGGAAACCTAAAAAGAAAAAGATACCACTAATTCACCCCTCCCCCTCTCAGTGATACTTGGATCTTGACTGAAAAATTCAGATATAAGGGATTAGGATAATTAAAAAAGAATGTGTAATGATGAAAATATTTCATATCATTGAAATGAATTTCTTCTTGAATTTTTTTTATAACTTTATAAACTACATGGAAATAGAGTACCACCAAAATAATAAGAAAAATGTTATGAGAAAACCTATTATTTACATTCTAATTTGAACAAACTCATTATGTCCTTAACAAAATATTTGGGCCAACCCATTATCCCAATGTATATGTGAAAAAAATCATTACATCAATTACTGGATCTCTAATGAGATATAATAATAAATAACATATTATTGGGCGATATAGGACCCCGAAGACTATGTTCTTTACATATGTGTGATAATTAAAATCATTCCTAATGTTATATTAATGAACTCAAGAAAAAAATAATCGGTTTCCGAAAAATTAAAAAAAACATAACATAAACATAAACAATAAATGGGAAATAGAAAATTATGAGAGATAAATAGAGGAAAATTATAAGTCACAATAGAAATGATTTCACAAATACTTTCAAACAACTTTATAAAAGATAATCTTTAAAATACATTCAAAAACAATTTTGAGGGGGTAAAAATAATAATTTCACTAGATTCTTATACATACCTTCAAATAATATATCCTTGAAAGGAAAAAATGGTTTTACAAAATATATAGCTGAAAATAAAACATATTTTTTTGAATGGATGTAATTCATCTTTCATTAATATTTTTAAATACCTTTTTAGATATCATAAAAAAACTATTAAACAGTACATTTGAAAATGTGAACAAGGAATTATAAAAATTATTGAAAATAAAAAATATCATATTTCATAGAAAATGATGAGAACATTGGAAGAAAGAAATAGATTTTCATGGTTAAAAAGATTCATTGGTAAAAATGAAAGTTATTTTTACCAACTTTAACCTTTTATTTTAAAAAATATTTTGTCCAATAATCGGATATTGATATTGAAAATAGTTTATCCAATAAAAAAATTATTAATAAATATAATATTTAAATTAATAGAACATGTAATTGTTTAGAGTATATTCATGCAAGAATATCCATGTTCCATCAAATCAAATATTATGTTGATGAAACACTATAGTGGATTCTCACATAGGTGATCACACTCCAATATCTTGTATAACATACATAACAATATTCATCAAATTTTTCAGAAATTTTTTCGTATCTATAACTCCTTATAAACTTATTAAATTCATTGATACCCTTGATTGATATAAGATTTTGGTATTCAGAACATGATGAAAAATTAGAGATTCATTTTTAATGAATGATATCTATACGAAAGGGATTATGAAATGGGATAATAAAATATAAATATTATTTATCATCAATAGTGAATAATTTTTGTACTAAATAGTATATTATGAACATATCAAACCATAAAAGACTGAAAATAAAATGGATTATGATAACAGAAGAGCATGAATCAAAAAAGAGGTGGAGGAGAAATCTTACCTTGATATGTCGTATCATTGTGATTTGGGGTCACTATATATCTTTAGTATCTCCAAGTGAGGGATTTAAAGAGGTTGAGATGAGTTAATTACATGAAAAGGACTCATTGGTGGAGTGGGATGAGATAAAGGGTGTGATTAGGTTTTTTAGGTGAAAATGGAATTTTCTATGGAGAATAAGAGATTGGTATGGGGTATGAATGGAATCATGTTGAGTGGTAGAAGAGTTTGGAGAGTTCGGCGAACAAGGTGATAAATATAAATGTGGTTATGAATTTAAAATATAAAAATTCATTCTAGAAGGTGTAAGTGACCATTAATTATTAAAATTTTGAGAAACCTTACTTTCAAATTATCACCCTTATTAGTCTTGATTAAAAACAATCATGGTAATTATTATATTTTTAAAAATATATGATGAACAATATTGACAAATATTATTATGATAAATATTAATATTTTATCCATTTATCAAAATTTAATTTATAAGTATTAGAATATAATATTTTAAGATAAATAATATCATGTGTTTAAGAACTGTTTTTATAGAAGTAATTTTAATCATCAGGTGTTCATATTTTTATTTGAATTTTATAAAAAATTAAATGGTTTAAAATAAATTTTTATAAATGTTTCAAAAACATTTTTTATTATTAATTTAAATTATTTTCATTTAATTTAAAAAATTTACAATATTATGAAACTTATTATTCTTTGAAAAGAAACATGTTTATTGTAGTGACCTATTTTTTTTGTATGAAAACATGAATATTATGCACAAAAATGTATTATCCCTTATTATATAACTTTTAAAAACATATTAAGATTTTTAAATCCATTTAATAATAATAAATTACCCAAATGTATAAAAAATAATTTTAAAGTAATTAATGTATGATGTATTATTGTTTTAAAATATAATTTCTGTTTTAAAATGTATAATATGGGCTTATAGATTTAATGTAAAGTTATACATCTATAAATTATCTTATAATAGATATATTTTTTCTTATATAAAGGTTTATTTTACTTCCATTTCATACTTATATACTAATAATTTAATAAAAGACATGTTATTTGTAAAATCAGTATTTTCCAGTATTTACCTAATTTTTTTAGAAATATTCTTAAATTAATATTAGTATTCATATTCTTGAAATAATTTTCATTTTTTTCAAATTTAATTTCGAATATTTTATAAAGTAGTATTTATATAAAATACAAAAATATATTGGGAATCTATTATTTCTTTAAAATAAAATTTTAAAACATTACCTATTCGGTATTCCAATTTCATATACTTTAGAAAATAATTTATTGGTAATATATTATTAATTTTATCAATATATTTTTTATTATTTAACCTTAATATACATTGTTTCTTGAAATAAAAAATCCTCTTTAAAAATATATAACTTTCAGAACAATTTTCTTTCATAGTTGTTTTATCTATACTGATTATATTTTATTTATACTACTGGTGAAATTTAGTTTAATTATATCATTAATCTATAATGAGGTTAATACTATTTATTCATGCTAATTAAATGACTGGGTTTTAATGGTCATAATATAAATTTATATGTCAAGAACATATGTCCCAGTTTTTTGTATTAGTTAAGTGTTGTTTATGGAAAAATATTCTGAACATAGTATTAATTTAATGAAAATATATATTGAAATATATAATCCTTACAAGGGTTCTGTTTTAGAGATATCTGTGTTAGTGGTTTTATTTTTGAGTGATTAAAATTTTAACATGATGTATTATTAGGTCATTAAAGATTAAATAATTATAAATGTATGTAAAGTGATAGTTTTTCATGTGAATACTATATTTTTATGTCATAATTTTTGGAGAATGAAAATTGATTGAGTATTTTCTTATGTAAAATGGTATTTTATTTCATTTATTATCTATTTTATGTGTTATTTTAATTTTATGGGGAATAGGAATATTTCAATATTAAACTAGAATGAAATTTAAGATCTCATTAGAAACGCATTGTATTTAATTAAAAAACATCATGGTTAGTTCCAACACATATTGTTTTTGATTTAGTGTTGATAGGATTGAGAGGATCAAGATTTGAATAAGTTACCTATTAACATGATATATAGAACAACTTATTTTATTTTATATTTCAATGTGGTGTTGTTATAATTTTTGTGGTTTATAGATGTGGATTGAAAGGATTTTAGGGGAACTACAAAAAAATTTGATTAAAAAAAATTTGCTTTTGGTTAAAAAAAATGCATTGTAACATCACACACTAGTATGATATTTTGGAGTTTGAGGGAAATCAGTTTCAATGAAATTTAAAAATAAAAAACGTTTAGTTTTTAATTTTATATCATGAAATTGAAATTATATAATCATTTTAAATGTTCACAAGGATCTTTTTGAGACACTAGTACACTTGTGGAGGCTACTAGAGTTCCAGTGGCCAAAGAAGTGACCATTTTATAACTAACCATGTGGCTAGTGTGTTCGTAGCTATACACTATACTGATGGATGATAATGGAGATAAATTTATTACTTGTCAAGGATGAAGTGTATGTGATTTATGTTATTAAATCCATTTTTAGGTTGGTGGTATTTAGGCTTTCCTCTTAGTTTATTTGATTTTTGTGTATGTTATGACATGTTGGTCTTGGTTGGAAATTATGAATGTCTCAATACAAAACCAAATTGTGGTTCTTTATGTGTGTAGTGTTTTATGATGATGGTTTAGTTAGTGAGATTTACTCTTGTTGATGTGTTTTGATTAGATGATCATTAATAACTATAAAAAATGTGAAGTATTAATGAACATGTATTTATTACCCACGTGGGGTTGACTTTTTAAATTTTATAATGTACTTGACCTTATTAGATACCTTTTAACCACATTTTATAAGGATATTAATATCAAATTTAGGTTCTAGAATTGATTTGGATTTGATATTCTATTTTTAGATTTGGTATATCTATTTATCCAGGTTTTAATTATGTAGGGGGTGGGAGTTCACCATCAATTCTAGTTAGTTTTGAATTAGTTATATAATTGATTTTATATTTGGAAAGTGGTTGGGGGTGTTTTAGGAGAAACCTACATTTAATTATGATATGAAATTTGGAAAATTTGTGGATGTATTTTTATTTGGGATTTGAATTAGATGTTGTGCAATTTTAACTTGAATTACTAATTTATTGGAATTTTATGAACATACATTTATTTATTTGATGATTTTTTATAAGATTTTCAATGGATCACTCATTTTGGATATTAAATGATGCCCTTAAACTGGATGGTTATGTTATAGGATTGGATCATTATTCCAATCTGTAATATACTAAAAAAACTCAAAATATAATCCCATTCAAACTTTAATATATTCGAAGGATGGAATGACAAAACTAAGAATTATTTTTATCAAATATGGCTAGGAATTTTTTCCCTTCACTCAATTCATTTATTTTTAATGTAATAATATTTCCATTCATTAACAATATTGAGTATAGGATGGAATTTTATTTTATTCTATTTTCTAATCGATCATTTCCATATATTATCATATTTTATTCTATAAGTTGATGTGAGAACCTTTCATTGTTTGTTTTTAAGTAATAGTTTTTCTTGATTATTTATATATATATTTATGAGTTTTTTGACTTTTAAATTTGATTATTTATATTATGGATAAATGGATGGAAAATATTCCAAACCTTATGTTGTTAGTGATACTCCCTAATGGAATGATATTCCATTCACACATGTCATCTATTTGGTCTATATGTAATTTTATTGAATTTCTAAATTTTAAGTTATTCCCTTCCATAAATTATTTGGAAAAAATATGATATTATTATTTTTTTATATTTATTGATAGAAATTTTTACATATACCTTTTCTTGTAGGATTAGGGATAAATGGGTGGACATTTTACTAACCATTTTGATTAAATTTATGTGTTACAACTAATAATGACTCTAGCCAAACAAGGTATAGTTTCACCCAATGTGGATTATTGAACTTGAGTGTACATGAGATATTGATATTATTATACAAATTTTCAGTTATTGAATTATCAAATTATATATGACATTAAAAAGAATTAGATTTGATTAAGGGAACCATTGGAAGGGAGGAACTTTGTAATATTCACACCCTATATAGAAATATTGATCTCTGTAGAGACCTTATGATTATTATACAAATTAATGTGATAGCTATAATATAGTAATTTGTGATATGGGGCATAATTATTGTTTAGAAATAATTTCTTAGTAAGGACATGTATGGTGTGGTTGTTTTATTTTTATTTCATTTCAATATCGATCCCAAAATTTTATGATAGAAAGATAAGATAAATATTATTAGACTATGATTTCTTGAATAATTTTTGTTTCATCTATCATAGAATGTCTATTTTTTACTTATAATTTTTTGATAATGTTGTAATGTCAATGACAGGTACTTTTTACGGTTAATGGTTATTTGTTATATTGTTTTTTCAATTTATGAAAACATGATATGGAGGGTTGGATATCCTATTTCTACAAATAGAAACTCTGATATTTTCAAAATCCTCAAGCATAGAGGGAAGAATATTTAGTGTAAAGTAGGATTTTGACTTTTGTGCCTGTTCTAGTAAATTAGGCTAGGGAATTATAAAGTTGTGTCACATCTTTGTTTTGATTATTCTTATTATTTTAGAAATATTATATGAAACTATAACTTTTCATAACATGGTATGTAAGTAGTATTTATATATAGAAGCACTTGTATGGGATGATGACCTTGTTACTAGGGGTTTGATAATTTTTTTACTTTTTATGTTATGGTTATTTTTTTATTTACATATAATATGCTATGTGATCTGTGGTTTTTTATTTCACTATTGCATTGGAGAGGAATGAATACATATATTATTATGTTATATACATGATATAATACCGACATGTAATTCTTTTTCTTTTATATTATTTATTATTCTATTATGATATAGGATTGAGTTATTCATAGGGTCAATTACATGTTATACAATGTTTTTCAATATTATTTTATAGTGAAAATATAAAAAATACAACCAAAGTAGTAAATTTTTATAATATATTTTATGACCAATTATACATTATTACTTATTGCATGAATTATATTTTAGTTTTAAACCTAACCAAAGAGTGGGTAGGTTGGGGTATAGATTGTTTAATATTTATGAATCCCCTTCATATTGGGGTTTTCATAGAGTATTGATAGACTCTTTTTATTATTTTTCTTCGTAAACATTAATATTGATAATTTTGAATGATTTTTTCTATGATTTGTGTATGATGTTTTAGTGATAATCCACTATGAATCCTTGGTTGGGTTCCATTATGGGAATGGGATTGTTATAAATAATCCTTTTGGTGATGGTTTTGGTATGAGATCCGTGAAATATGATACATTACTTTTTTTAGGTTTCCTTTAGCAGTGATAGTGTACTAATTTTTATTACACGATAGTGGTGACTTCAATATATAAGTTTATAAAAATGACCTTAGTTGGAGTCAATATTATAATGTGTACTCCTCAAGGATTATTAGTGAGTTATAATAGTAGAACCATGACACATGATTTACCTTTTTTTATTTGTGACTAAGAAATATAAACTTCTTTATAGTTTGTTTCATTTATAGTGTGTGATAAAAATATTATGTTGGAGAGTCTAGTGATGATGATTTTTATCCGATAATAGTGGGTGGTTGAGGATTATTATTACAATATAGGGACTTTCAATCAAATACATCAGATGGGTTGTGTAATAACCATGATAATGTGAAGATTAATTATTTTCATTGATTATTAATATTAATTAATTGGATTTTTTTGTGTCATATTAACTATTGTAATATTGTTTAATTTTTTATTCAAAAGAGTGAATGATTTATCTCAAACCAAATTTGATTTGTATTCATTAAATGTATTTAAATAAATTATTTGTGTCTAAATTTAAATGTATTAATTTTGAATAATTAAATTTATTTTAGAATTAATCATTTCAATATTATATTAGGATGAATTTTTAATGTTTTTTACAATGATTTATTTTAGAATGAGTATTATAAGTTATTGATTTTTATTACAAAATATATTTTAATTTAAATAATTTATAATGTCACATTTATTAAAAAATGGTTTCAAACTAAAATTGCTTCATTTATATTATAAATAATCCAATTATTTTAAAAGGAATAAACATTATACTTGAATTTTCCATAATCAATTTTTATAACTAAAATTCATCTTTCTGAAAAATAATTTTTCATCACATTTTCTGCGTTTAATTTGGAATTAAATCCTAACACATTTTTGAATTGATTTTGAAAAAATTGATTAAATATTTGAAATTATCATAATAATTATTAGGTAATAAGGAAAACAAATTTTTTTTAATAAAATTGTAAAAATATTAAACAACCTGATATTTTATGATGTACTTTTCTATAAATGAATTTGCTTTATTTGATGGATTTATTTATATGAAACACTGAGTTTAAATAAAAATCAATATGATATTAAGATATAATTATTTGATGTGACTTTTATTTCATATCAATTGGATTTATGTACTGGAATAATAATAGATAAATTATGAAAATGTATTTTTTTCACATGAATAAAACATATTCATTGGTCATCAATTGATTGAAATTGAAAGTAATCATTATTTGAAAGAAAAAGAGATTGCTTTCTCAATAAATTTTTTTTGTGTAATGTATTTTTATTCTAATGAATTAAATTAATCACAATTGGTAAATATTTTTATTGAAAGTTATATATTACACTCAATCATATTTTTTAACATTTATCCAATATTTTTTTGTAGGAATGAGATGAAAATAAATCTAGTTTAATGCTTTAAAATGTATTAAAAAAATGGTTTTGATCACTTTTTGGGGAATGTTTTTGAAAATATGTTTTTAAACTAATAAAAATTGAATAATTAAATATGTATCTCATATTGTGAATCATTAAAATCAAATTTGGTAAATTGGTCACATTATTTTTGGTTCATATAGATTGTAACTTTGGTATTTTTTATCACCTCAATAATGCTAAAACATCTAAAACATGGTAAAATATTTGGCATAAGTTTTTAAAATTAATCTTTACCATTAATTTATCATATTTTATGAGTTTATTTCATCCATTTCCTTCCAATTCTTGAAAAAATGTCCAAATTTTTAATTTTTCCTAGATTATGACATTTTATATTATTTTTTGAAATAAATTAATATAAAATGTCACTCTCTTGACTTTAATATTAGTAAAAAAATTTACATAGACTTAAGAATTATATAATACATTGTTAAAATTTTTTATTTAAATCTTTATATAATTTTTTATAATTATTGTTTTTAATTTTTTGTGACTTAATTATTACCATAAATTCTTACGCAATACATATAATGTATTTTTGTTTTAAAAAATAATTTCTTTTGAAATTAGTAAATCTTATGTATTAGGATAAATTAATGTGATAAAATATTTTTTTGATATATTCAACACAATAAATATTTTCTAATTGTTTATATTCTAATTTAATTTTATTCATAATGTTTTCAAATTCATAGTAAATTAATAGTTCCAAAAATGACATCAATGATATTTTATAATAAAAAGTATTTTATTAAGTTATTTAAAAATCATAAAAATATTAGAATCAATCAAGTGAATGTGATATCATTTAACATATCAACCATGATCTATTTATGAGTCACTCTCCATCTTATGGTAACATTCACAACCCTTGATGTGTAAATAGTATTGATATCACAATAATTGTAAAAAGTGTTAATGGGGGGCTAAAAATGATAACAATGAAAAACAAAGAAAACTTGTATAAATTTCACCTGATGAAATTATTTTAATCCAATTTTAAGATAGATTACAATTATATCAATTTTTCTCCATTTTTTCATGTAAACAAATTTATATTAACATAATATGGTAATTAATTCCAAGAGTTCCCCTACAATCTATTATAAAAGGGAACCAATTATCCAATATTTTCTCTCTATTTTTACTTATATAAATGCAAATATACAATGTAAAACCTTACCATATTCTATTTATACATCTTAGAGTTTTTAGTCTTTTCAAAATACAATCCTTTCTATTCATAAGTTTTAAGTGAATGGACTTTTCTCAACGAATAGGTATTACTCTTAACCAAGAATTTTCGATTTTATTTTTATTCTAAAAATTCTAAATATATGTTATCATTTATAAAATATAGAATCCAATATATTTAATATAACTAATCTTTATTATTATTATAGAACAACCATCATCCCTTTTCTTCCAATCCGTCGTGAAATGATAACCTCTCTCATGTTATATGGGTACTACCACCTACAACAAGTGATGTGATTAATTTTTCATTTCAAATTTCATGGATGGTAATTGAGATTGATTTATTGATTATATAAGATATTTATGATATAAAAAAATAACCTATAAATATGAATTATTATTTATCTTTCCTTCATAACTTCCATCAAAATGTGAAAACAATATTCAAGTGTATGTACGATCTATTGTCAATGTGAACATTATAATTAAATTTTAAATTTAAATATTTAAGAGATGACTCTAAATATTTGTATAATGAGTATCTATTAGATATATATAATTTAAAAAATTATGGATATGATGGATCAAAGATCATTTTACATTGATATAAACTATCAGATAAATTGTTTCATGAAAAATGGAACATCTAACACATTGATACAAGTATTTTAATATAAAATATTAATAAATGGGTGACAAAATGTTGTAATTGGATAATATATTAAATTATATGTATTAAATAATTCTTGTATAAGATTATTGCAATGTCCTGGAATTTCGATGTAATTTTTTTAATATATGGTAATTTTACGAGTCTACGAAAATTGAAGGCGCGTGATTCTATGGCCCGGTGTGCCTGGAATGAATTTATAAACGTTTTCTCAGGTACATTCAGTTAACGTACGAGCAGGTTTTTGTAACTTTTTAACCGGTGCTCGGAATTGAAATATGAGGGCACCATTGAACTCACATCGCCAATATTTTCTTAAAGTGACCTTCACATCGACCGCAGTAGGCCGAGGGTGAAAGATAGTTTTTGGTTTTTTTGTTGGAATGAAAAAAATAAAATAAAATAAACTTTTATTTTATTTATAATAAACATCCCATGTGAATGTTATGAAGGTGGGGACCACGAGTGGTTAAAACCTCCCAACATGAATGCTCATTGGTGGGGACCACCAGATCTTGTAAAACCCACAATTCAAAGATTTGTGGTGGGGACCACACCGACACCTCATTATTGGAGAAAAACCTATCAACTACTAACTTTAATTATGCCAACTCTCCTTTAATTAATTAAGCCAACTCTCCTTTAATTAATTAAGATAACTTAATTTGTTCCAATAATTTAAAATTTGACAAACATATTTTATTATGTTGGCACCACTTTTCTTGGAAGGTATTTTTTGGTTGGTGAAAAAGAAGGGGTGGAACTTGGGAGAAAGCTCTCCAATGAAGAACACAATCCAAAATTGAAGAACATGGACGACGTTCGAACCGAATTCGGAATGGTGATCGTGGAAGAGATGATCATTGGCACTCTCTTTTCCTTCACCGTTTCTATATCATGATCTCCATCAAAAATCCTAAAAGGTAGTGTATTAGTTGTTTATGATTATATATTCCCACGTTCTTCCCTTCTAAAACAAAGAACCCATATCAACTCAATAATTAGTTGATCTGCAGATGTTTTCTTTTGTAAGTTTGGTAATAATCATTGACGGAGGTTGTAGGGTTTGACGTTCTTCATTCAATATTTTGTTGAGACGCTTGTCACCACTATAATGCGGAGGGTGCGGGACTAACAAATATGGCCCGACCCCTTCGTCGTTCTTCTTTTCGGTGTGTTCTTTGTGATGGAGGAGGACATCAAATTATCCTCAGTGGGCCACGAGAACGGCGGCTGACACCACCGCCGACCGCAATGAAGGTGACGGTGCCGCCCCGCCACCGTCGTGCTACCCCAGCCTCCACCCCCCCCCCCCTTCATGGCCCCTACACCGCCTCGGCCTCCACTGCCCTTGGCCTTCGCCACCCCACGGCCCTCCGTACCGCCTCGCGGCCTTGTTGTCGCCCTAAAGGCACCTGCGGCCTCCGCCGCCCTGTGACACCCACGACCTCACACCACCCCGCGGAACCCATGACCTCATGCCACCCCATAGCACCCACAACCTTGCGCAGCCGCACAGCACCCAGGGCCTCACGCCGCCCCGTGGCACCTGTGGCCTAGCACCGCCTCGTGGCACCCGCGGCCTCGCGCCGCCCCATGGCCTCCTGCAGCCTATGTGGCAACCTCGCCACCCAGTGAGCCACTACCCAGGTCGGGCTGCTCAGTGGGACGGACCACCCAGCACGGGTCGAACTGCCCAGTGTGGGTCGGGTCAGACCCACCAAGCTAGGTCGGTCCGACTGGGTCAGACCGAACCCAGACCCTCTCTGACCCATTTACACTCTTTTGAACATAACTTCAGCACTGAACTTCTGTTTGACGAACCATTAGCGGTGATGGAAACCCTAGAGTTAGACGGTCCCTTTGAGTATACCCCATTTATGATTTGGATAATGTTTGGGTACATTCAGGTTGGATTGAGCACGAATCCAACCAGGCTCTTTGGACTAAAAGGCTAATAACTCACAGACCGGGCATCCGATTGGTGGACTGTTTGTTGTGTCGACACCCCTATGATGTGGAAATCCTTTGAGATACTTTTTTGTAAAACTTTGTGGAAGTTAAAGTATCAACCAGTGGCTTAAGGAGTGGACCCTACTAGAAAAAGGAAACCTAGTGCGGGAACACAGTAGATGGTTGTGACGTGAAGAATGATGAGTGATCCTGTGCGTGTCAGCACCTAGCAATACTGTATGTGTCAGCACCGAGCGATCCTATGTGGGTCAGCACATAGAGATATTATGTGTATCAACATCGAGTGATCATGTGTGGGTTAGCACCACACGATCCTGGGTGGGTCAGCAACAGAGTCACCTAAAAGAATAAGATGATTCAATAGTTACATCTAATCATCTCTACTACTGTACTTAAGTAATACCTAGTGTGAGCTGAGTCTGTACCTGTTTTGTACTTTCCTTCAAGGTAATACCATTGTGGTATTCTTCTATATGGTGTACCTGTGTGGTACTTTCCTTCGTGGTATTACTTCCTTTGTGGAACAGTTGTGCTAGGGGCTTTGGAGTTGGACTTTGTGTTTTCCTCATGACTGAGATGGGTTTACTTGATAACATATGTATATGTATGGGCATAAACCTAATTAGGTTTATCAGCTAGTTCATTTTTTTTGGTTTATCCTTTGTAAATTTTCTGAGACCTTGAGGGTTGCGGGATCCCTAATGATTATTTTTATACTCACCCCAACATGGGCTATGCTCGCACTTCATTGTGTTCGGTGCAGACGATGGACAACGCTGAGTGAGGATGAGGGTACTAGGAATGGATGTATCTCGTAGGTGGACGTTATGTGAGGCAAACTGCAGAGATGACCATTTGTGATCTATACCTACCCTTCAGGTTGGATCTGTGGTGGACGATCTGGGAGCTGATTTCCACCTATCAGCTATCTTGTACTTTCCAGTTTTCCTTGTACTTTCTAGTTCGGCTTGTATTCTGGACCCTTTTTACATACTATACTCACTTTGTTTACTATTCAGTTTACTTGATTTCGTATCTTACTATGTGCTTGTTTTTCTGTGTTAAAGGTTATAAAGCCAATGCCTTCCTAGTTTTAGGGAATACGCCTTTGGTTCTAGTCACCAGCCCCTAGTCTATGGAAGGCGGGCTTGGGGTAGTCACAACATTGGCCTCGGGGGACGTGTCATGAAAAATTGGTATCAGAGGCATCAGTTATACTGTATAACATATGAATATGACCTTTCTATTTAACAGAAATAGTGTTATGTTTAGTGATTGTGATTATCATTTTAGGAAATCCAGTTTTGGTGTGGCAGCCGACATATCCGTGCACTAGGACCCTAACTTCTGATTTCTGACTCAGTGCACGAAAACACTAACTGCGTGTGTGTTTGGAAGAGTTTTATTTGTGATATCTTTGAGTCAGCTCACCAGGTATAACATATTGACCATGGTGCACCTGTTCCTTTTCAGGATGCCTCCACGCATACAACCATCTAGGGTTCTAAGAGTAGTACACACTAATATCCCACCGAGTGACGAGGCCTCGGTGTAGGTCCATTTTCCAGTAGAGGTACCAGTGGAGGAACCCACGGTACCATTAAACATTGGGCCACCAATACCACCATCCCCAGTAGTATAGGATGCACGGATCTTGAGCGCGTTGTATGAGTTCCAGCACTAGAGGCCACCCAGGTTCATGGGAGAGACGGACCCACAGGCGGCTGAGGATTGGATGGAGGCCGTGGGGAGTGTCTTCCAACTAGTAGGGACACCAGGCGATCTCATAGTGATCCTTGCCGCCATCCTTCTACTAGAAGAAATAGAATGATGGTGGTGACTGATGCTCTAGGTTCACGATAAGGTGCTGCTTCTCTGGGCAGACTTCGAGAGCATGTTTTAGGCAGAGTTTGTCCCAGCGACTCTTCGCGCAGTGCGCATTCAAGAGCTACTTCATCTGTAGCAGAGCAACATGACTGTGGCTCAGTACTCAACGAGGCTAACTTAACTCTCACACTACTCTATAAATATGGTGTGGGTCCTATTATTTAGGGTCAGAACCTTCAAACAGGGACTCAAGAGGGAGATCATGGCTTCAATGATCTCACTCAGCATCCCGACACTGGAGGGGGTGTTAGAGAGAGCCCTCTTAGTGGAGAGTTTCCTTTCTGAGTAGTCACCAGTAGTGAGACCAACAACTAGTCATCACGTAGTGGAGACTTATGTAGCTGGCAGCAGACAGATGACACAAAGGTCCAAAAATACCAGCCATAAAGGTGGACGACCGTTGGATTCAGGGTTGGTTATGTGGGGAACCCGAGGTAGAGACAGTCATGCCAGGAGCAGACAATGTTATGCATGCAGCGGGTAGGGTCACATGGCTCATGATTGTCTGACCTTCCATACGGATGATTAGCATATGGTTGAGGGACCTCCCGGGCAGTGAGAGAGGTTCAACCGAGGACGTCCCCAGGGAGTGGGAAGATGTGGCAGAGGAGTTGGTCGTGCAGCTGGCGGTGGGCAACAATTCGAGATGTTACTGCCACTACAATCTGGTGGTCCACCCCGACCACAGGGAGAAGGTGGACAGGAGAGAGCTCAGCTAAGGCAGCTGAGGCCTATAATCATGGCAATCTGGAGATGATATGAGGTACAATCTGTGTCCACTCTACCTTAGATGTAGTACTTATAGACACAAGTTTTATTTATTATTTTATTTTCACTGCCCATGTTCGGAGCTCGGAGATTCCGATGGAGTCGTTGGATCGATCCTTATGGATAGAGACTCCTATGGGAGAAGATTCAACGATTACACACTGGTACCGATAGTGCGATCCTACTCTATGAGGTGAGAGCTTTGGCTGGGATCTCTTAGTAGCAGTGTTAAGGCCTTACGACATCATTTTGGGTACAGACAGGTTATCTACAATCCATGCTCATATAGACTGTATTAGGCGCAAAGTGCAGTGTGTCTGCACGGATGGGACTAGGTTTACCTTCACCAGTGAGAAGAGATCCTTTGCAGCATAGGATGGACTTACCCAGAGGAGAGTGCAACCGATCACTCATCAGTTGGCTAGCCTTACCCTCAGAGCAGTGGATGTGGAGAATCCAAGCTATCATGTAGTGGTGGACCAGTACGCAGATGTTTTCCCTGAGGATGTTCTGGGTCTACCACCTCGTAGAGAGATGGAATTTTAGGTTTAATTTTACCCCGAGATGACACCGATATCTACACCAGCATATCGGATGGCCCCCACGGAGCTTCATGAGCTAAGACAACAGTTAGAGGACTTAGAGGGTAAGGGATTAATTCGGACAAGTGTATCTCCTTGGGCAACCCCAATTTTGTTGTCCAAGAAGGCAGAGGGGAGCTTGAGGCTTTTTGTTGACTATCAGCGCCAGAACCAGGTGACTATAAAGAACAAGTACCCACTCCTGAGGATTGATGACCTCTTTGATCAGCTGAAGGGAGCACGGTGGTTCTCAAAGATAGACCTCAGATCTGACTATCACCAGCTCAGAGTACGAGATGAGGATGTTCAGAAGACGATTTTCAGATGTTGGTACGACCACTATGAGTTCTTGGTTATGCCATTTGGTTTAACCAATGCTCTAAAAGTGTTCATGGGACTCATGAAAAGGATCTTTCAGTCATAACTTGATCACTTTTTAGTATTATTAATCGAGGACATTCTGATCTACTCGGCTACTAAGGAGGAGCATTCCTATCACTTTTGGGTAGTACTGGACATACTCTGAGAGCACTAGATTTATCGTAAGCTCTCAAAGTGCCAGTTTTGGATATGAGAGGTTTTATTTCTGGGACACATCATCTCAGAGGCTAGAGTTATAGTGGATCCAGTGAAGATTGTGGTGGTAATTTCTTGGCAGTCACCCTGGAGTGTGATGAAGATACTGAGTTTCCTGGGTTTGGATGGATACTACTGCAGGTTTGTGCCAGATTTCTCTATAGTTTAATCACCTCTATCAATGTTATCGAAGAAGGGGAAACCCTTCTTCTGGACGGATAGATTCAATTATAGTTTTCAGGAGCTGAGGTAGAGGGTAACTAGTTCCCCCATCTTGAGGCTTCCATAGGAAGGTGTAGGGTACGTAGTCTACTACGATGCCTCAGGGGCTAGAATCGGATGCATCCTGATGCAGGAATGAGCATTTATCGCATATTGTTCTCGACAGCTGAGACAACATGAGCAGAACTATGCTACCCATGACCTGGAGTTAGCAGCAGTGGTCTTCGGCTTAATGATGTGGAAACATTACTTGATGAGAGAGCATTTTACAGTATACTCGGATCACAAGAGTCTCAGGTAAATCTTCTCATAGAAGGACTTAAACCTATGACATCTATGTTGGCTTGAGTTTCTCCAAGACTATGACTTTGAGATAATCTATACTCCTAGGAAAGGGAACATTGTAGCAGATTCACTCATCCATAGATCAGGTATACATCTTATTGGTGAGGTGATGGAGTAGATGGCCACTCTGTAGATATCCTTCATGGAACGTGATGGAGAATCTTTCATTCAGTCTCTTACAGTCACTCCCCGACTTCTTCAGTGAGTCAGGGAGGTGCAGCACAGGGACAGTAACTGCGAGACTCGACGTGCTCAGATATCCACGGTATATGCACCTAATAGATTTTTTGAAGGTGGGGAGCATGTCATCCTTTTTAGAGGATGTACGGTGGTACCAGTGTAACTTTGGGAGGAAGTTTTGACGGAGTTACACACATCCTCTCTAGCGGTACATTCAGGAGTGGAAATGATGTACTTGGATCTCCGACAATAGCACTGGTGGACGGGAATGAAGAAAGCAGTAGTAGAGTTTTCCTCTCAGTGTCTCACTTGACTGCAAGTGAAGGCAAAGCATCAGGTACCAGCAGGCTTGGTTTAGCCTTTAGAGGTCCCAGAGTGGAAGTGGGATGGGATATCCATGGACATCGGGAGGGTGATCATCGACCGACTCACCAATTCAGCCCACTTCCTACCCATCAGAGAGCAGAGACCAGTGGAGATATTCATACACCTCTATGTGCATGAGATTGTGTGGTTACATGGAGTACCATCAACGATTGTCTCTGATCGTGATATACATTTCACTTCTCGGTTATGGAAGGGGTTGTAGGAGGATTTCAGGAAGTATCTTCATCTTAGCACCGCTTTCCATCCTCAAACAGATGGCCAGACTGAAAAGACCATTCGAACCCTTGAGGACATGTTGCGTGCTTGTGTCCTTGACTTCGGTCATAGCTGAGAGGATCACTTGCCTTTGGTGGAGTTTTCATACAACAATAGACATCATTCCACCATTGGGATGACACCTTTTGTGGTGTTTTACGATCGACTTTGCAGATCACCTTTGTGCTAGACTGACCTAGGGGAGTTAGCACAAGTGGGACAAGAGATGGTACAAGATACCATAGAGAAGGTGCATATCATCCAGGAGCTGATGAAGACTACATAGTGTAGGCAAAAGGCATATTCTGACATTAGATAGAGACCTCTAGAGTTCAAGGATGGTGACCACGTCTTTCTACAGGTCTCACCTTGATGAGGTTTGAAGATAATTGGCTGAGGCGGCAAGTTATCTCCAAGGTTCATTGGACACTTTCAGGTCCTTAGTAGATTTGTCTAGGTGGCTTACCGCTTAGCTCTTCCACCTCATTTGCACCGGGTGCACAACGTCTTCCATTTATCCCAGCTGAGGAGATATGTGCATGACCCTTCTCACATCATCAACCACGGAGAGATGGACGTCGATGATAAGGTGAATTTTACGGAGGTTCTAGTAGATATTGATAATCGACAGGATCAGGTCCTTCATGGGCGGTCGATACCTCTGGTGTGCATTTGTTGGCAGCATGAGAATGTCCAAGAGAGCACATAAGAGAGGGAGGCTCAGATTCATGCTCATTACACCAACTTGTTCCCTTAGATTGAGTTGTGGCTTACGGGGACATAAAGCTCTGAGGTTGGGAGAATGTAATGACCTAGAATTTCCATGTAATATTTTTTAATATATAGGAATTTTACGAGTTTTTTAATACTAACGGTGCATGATTGTGATTCCCTGTGTGATCGGAATGAATTTATGAACTTTTTTTCGGGTACATTCAGTTAACGTATGAGTGGGTTTTTGTAACTTTTGAACCGGTGCTCGGAATTGAAATCTGAGGCCACCGTTGAACTCACAACCCTGGTATTTTTATAAAGAGACCTTCAGCTCGACCGCAGCAGGTAGAGGGTGAAAGATTTTTTTTGGGGTTTTTCGTGGGAATGAAATAATAAAATAAAATAAACTTTTATTTTATTTCTAATAAACCTCTCATGTTTAGGATATGGAGGTAGGGACTACGAGGGGTTAAAACCTCCCAATATGAATGCATGGTGGTGGGGACCACCTGAGCTAGTAAAACATCCAATTCAAATCTTGGTGGTGGGGACCACCTGAACTCCTCATTATGGTTGAAAAACCACTCAACTCCCAACTTTAATTATGCCATCTCTCCATTAATTAATTAAGGCAACTCTACTTTAATTAATTAAACTAAATTAATTTGTGACAATAATTTAAAATTGGAAAAATATATTTTATTATTTTGGCATTTATTTTCTTTGGAGGGATTTTTTAGTTGGGGAAATAAAAGCGGGAGAACTTGGGAGAAATCTCTCCAATGAATAACACACTCTGGAATTGAAGGAAGTGGACGACGTTCGAACCAACATTGGAAGTGTGACCGAAGAAGCGACGATCGTTGGAACTCTCTTCGCCTTCATCGTTTCCATCTCATGATCTTCGTCAATAATCCTCCAAGGTAGGGGTCTAGTTGTGTATGATTGTATATTCCATTGTTTTTCCTTTCTAAAACAAAGAACACAAATCAACTCTCTAATCAGTTGATCTGTGGATGTTTTATTTTGTGGGTTTGGGAATAATAATTGTGGGAGGTTGTAGGCTTTTCCATTCTTCATTCAATATTATGTTGAGCCTCTTACTACCGCTCTAACATGGAGGGTGCGGGCCTAAAAAACAAGGCCCGACCCTTCCACCATTCTTCTTTTTGGCATGTTCTTCATGATGGAGGTGGACGTCATGTTTTCCTCGGTGGGGTATGAGAACGGCGGCCGACACCACCGCAGGCCGTGACGAAGGTGATGACGCAACGACGCCACCACGCGGCCTCCTCTACCACATGAACACCGTGTTGCCGCAGCCTCCCTGGCCCGTGGCCCTCAGAGCTTCACTATAATACCCGCGGCCTTGCGCCACCCTCATGGCACCCGCGGCCTCCGCCACCCCGCAGCACCCACAGCCTCGCATCGCCCCACGGCACCCACAGCCTCGTGCCTCCCCGCGGCACCCATGGCCTCACACAACCCCATGGATATCGCGGCCTCGCACCACCCCACGAAACTCGTTTCCTCGCGCCACCCCACGACCCCCTCGACCTCGCGCCGCCCTGCGGCTCCTACGGACACCCGCGATGTCCGCGGGGCAGACCGCCCAACACGGGTCAGGCAGCCCAGTTTGGGTTAGGCCAGACCACACCGCGGGTCGGGCCAGACCCAACCAGTCGGGCCAGGTTGACCCAGATCAGGTCAGTCCGACCAGGTCAGACAAGACCCAGAATCACTTCGACCCATTTATGCTCTTTTGGCCATAACTTTGGCACCAGACGTCTATTTGAAGATCCGTCAATGGTGCCTGAAACCTTAGATAAAGATGGTCCCTTTGAGTATAACTCACTAGATATTTGGATAAAGTTGGAGTATGGTCAGTTTGGATCAAACACGAATCCAACCGGGCCCTCGAAACTGAAAAGCTAATAACTCGTAGACCGGGTGTCCGATTGACGCACTGCCTATTGCATTGAGACCCCTATGACATGGAGGTACTTTGAGATACTTCTTCTTGAGACATCGAGGTAGTTGGAGTATCAACCAGTGGCTTGAGGAGAGGACCCTCACGGAGACAAGAAATTCTAGTGCGGGAACCCAATAGCTGGCTGTGACGGGAAGAATGATGAGTGATCCTGTGTGCGTCAGCACCTAGAGATCCTATGTGGGTCAATACCAAGTGATCCTTTGTGGGTCAACAGTAGAGACACTTAATAGAGTAAGATGACTCAGTAGTTACATATAATCATCTCTACTACTGTACTTAAGTTATACCTGATGTGATCTGAGTCTGTACCTGTGTGGTACTTTCCTTCGGGGTAATACCTTGGTGGTATTCTTATGTGTGGCGTACTTGTGTGGTACTTGATTTTATGGTATTACTTCCTTTGTGGAGCATTTGTGCATGGGTCTTTAGAGTTGGACTCTATGTTTTCCTCAAGATTGAGAGGGGTTTACTTGGTAACTTAGGTATAAGTATGGGAATATACCAAAGTAGGGTTATTAGTTGTTTCCTTTCTTTGTGGTTTATCCTTTCTAGATTTTGTAAGACATTAAGGGTCTCGGGGTCCCTATTGAGTATCTTTATACTCATCCCTGCATGGTCTAGGCCTACACTTCATTGTGTTTGGTGCAGACGATGGACATCGCTGACTGTAGACGAGCGTACCAGGACTAGTGGTAGCTCGGAGGTGGATGTTAGATTGGAAAAACCGCAGAGACGACCGTACATGAGTTATACCAACCATTCAGGTAGGATCCGTGGTGGATGATCTGGATGCTTCTTTCCACTGATCAGTTGTCTTGTACTTTCTTGTTTTCCTTGTACTTTCCAATTGGTCTTGTATTCTGGCCCCTTTTTACTTATTGTACTCACTCTGTTTACTAATTGGTTTACTTGAGTTTATATCTTGCTATGTGCTTGGTTGTGTGTGTTACAAGTTATAAATGAAATGCCTTCCCTATTTTAGGGAATATGCCTTTGGTGCTAGTCACCAGCCCCTGGCCTATGGAAGGTAGGCTTGGGGTAGTCATGACACGGGACCCAGGGGACAGGTCGTGATAATTATACAAAATATAAATTTATTATACTGGATGTTTGATCACTTTTGAGGTAAGTCAAACATGTGGTAAGGATTTCATGTTACCAACACATTTTTTACATAGATAAGTTATTATTATGTTTATTATGATGGAATTTAATTTTATAAATAAGATAAATATATTGAAGTTTTCTATCCTATTTATTTTTCTAGATATTACATGTTTTTATTTCAAATTATTTACTTTAAATACTCAAGAAAAATTAAGATTATTGTAATGGAAAGTAAACATTATTTTTATTTCGATTAAAAGTACCATTTTTTCTATATACACATCTTCTAAATTTGATTTAAAAATTGTTATTAATAATATATAATTGTATTTAAGTTCACTTCACCCATGATTAACTTTTTTTAAATTGTTTGAAAGATAATACTACTGTTGTTTCATTAAAAAGGTCATTTTTAACTATTTAGTCAAAATGCATTGGAAATATTTGTTTTATCATACATGTAATTAATAGAATTTACCATAATCATGAAATCTCAATTTTTTGATGATTAATGTTAATTTATCAATTTTCATATAAAATGAAAATATTCATTAATATTTTGGATTTTGTTTTATTTTAAATAGGTAATTTCCTATTTAAAATGGTATTTTCCTCAATAAATAATCCAAGTTATATTTTTTAGGTATTTACATCTATGATTTCATTCCATGATGTTACATATGATTTTATGGGTATATGATCCAATGATACCAGCCATATTCTTTCAATAGATTTATTTTATTATAATGGAAAGGTTTTGATGAAACCCATTTCACTTACATGAGTTATGGTATGATGAAATGTTTAAAAATCCAATTTTTATTTATTTTAGTTATTATATATCGAATATTTAATGATTTTGTGGAGAATATATATATTATTTTTATTATGTGACCAATGAGACTAAAATTTTATATCCCTAAATGTAATTTCGTAAAGATGGATATCTTATGAGATAATCAGGACTTGAAAGGGGAGTGATGTCAGTTCAGTAAGGGTGTTTGTCCACTATAATTGTCTTGTGAGCGATCCTTGACAAATTTGATGAAATAAGGTGTGAACCTAATCCACTATGATAGTATTTCAAGTGATCTTTGACAACCGAGGAAGTGGTTTTTTTATTCTTATTTCTATAACACAATCATATGTTTAATTACAATATTATACTCTCATGGAACATGTTATTTGATTTCTTTATGACTGATTCCTTTGTAACTTATAATAGTTATTCCATGATTCAATATTATTATCTATGATTTATTTTGTATGTTTAAAAAATCATAACTTCATGTTCTCATATCCTTTTTCTCATGTTAAGCTTATATGATCCTTGATATCTAACTTATTTACCTCTTTAAAGCATACTTTCTCTCCCTTTCTTCGGTTTACATTCCCTTAGATGTCAATAATGGGTTTAAGTGTTACATTTTAGAAATAACTATAATTTAGAGATGTTTTTAAAAAAATTCTCTAACTTTATAATTTTGAAATTTTTTTTATTAAACGTTGCTAATTTGATGATTTTTCCTAGAAAAATGTCTAATTTAGCAATTGTTCCAGAAAAAATAATTAATTTAGCTACGTTTCCTTAAAATAATTACTAATTTATCATTTTTCCCTCAAAATATACTTGAATTTAGTCATGTTTGTTGAAAATGTCTCTAAATTAATGACTTTTCCTTAGAATAGTTTCTAAATTTTTTTCTCTCTTCTTTAAAGAATCCCTAAATTGGTGACATTTCAATAAAAACTTTGCTAAATTAGAAATGTTTTTAGGAAGAATTGTAAAATTAACCACTTTTTTTTAGGAAACATCATTATATATATATATAGTCCATTTCCATGCATCAATGGAAATATATATTTAGGTGTATATATAGATTAATACGTATAAACACAGGAACATATATATAAACATATACATATATATATATATAAACACACAAACAAATATATTAATATACATTCATATATTTATATATTAAAAACTACCATATTTTAAATTTAGCCACATTTTTAAGACAACATGTTTATTTTAGGGAAATTTTTATTAGTGTTTTAAAATGCGACTTATTATATTTACTTCTATATACATTTGTGTAAATTTATAATTGTAATTATATATATATATATATGTATACATACACATTTAAATTTATTCACACACACAAAAAGATATATTTATATATATTAATAATCATACACAGACACACGTACACACACACACACATATTAATATAATCATATAATATATATATAACATATATATATATATATTTAAACATATATATATATGTATTATATATAAACATAAAATAAAAATATATATTTATATACATAATATTAACACACACACAAACAATCATATATAATATAAGCATATTTCTATATATATATATGTTTATAATAAACATATATATATAATATAAAATATAAACATATATGTAAAATTTAAACAGATAAATATATATATATATATAATATTAAATTTAAAATAAAAAAATCTATATATATATATCATATTAATTTTTTAATACTAGAATCTATTTTTAATTTAGTCACATTTTTGAAGAAAACGTGATTATTTGAGTGGAATTTTTACCAATTTTTTAAAGAGTATCTAATTATATATATGTGTATGTGTTCTTGTGTGTGTAAATTTATAATTATAATTATATATATGTTCACATATATATTTACCCACACACATTAATATAATATAAAGACACATATATATAATATAAACATATAAATAAAAAAATATATAGAATTAAATTTTAATGTCTCATATTTTCCATTCTTTATTCTTAAAAATAGAGGGAATTATTTCAAGACTAGGCTCTGAGACGGCATGCAGTTCCGATGCCCGGTGAGCCCGGAACAAATGATTGAATTTAATGTAATAATTAAATCACGCGGGCGTGCAGTTTTCCTGAAAATATGGAGTAACTCCCGAACGGGTGCTCAGATAAAAATCTAATGGAACCATTGTGTTCAGAACAACAATTTTACCCTAGAAGAGACCTAACAACGACTGGCGCAGGCCGGTGGCGAAATCTGGGTTTTGGAAGTAACTGTAATAAAATATTTAATTTAAAATATTTTATTAAATCTATTGCAGCGGATATCTTTATCCTTTTTAAATAAAGGATAGAGTAGGGGTCCAGGGTAACAAACCTCATAACCCTGAAACCCTTGGCGGCTCTGGAGGCTCTGGAGAAAACCTCCCAACGCAGCGACGATGTTCCTGACGATTTTCACCGGCGATGACGACACGGTGACCGGATCTTCACCAACGAACACCGCAGAATCCAGGTAGGATGTTTAAATTGTGATCTCTTCCATGTTCATGATTTCTACGATGAACGCGGGCTAATCCACGAACAGATTAGTCCGTGGATCGATCGTTCTTGAGGGATGGGCTTTTACGGGGATTTTGGGAGATTGAATCCATGTTGATCTTTTGTTGAAGATTTTTATACTACGTTTAATACTACTAACGGGAGCGGATCAACACCATAACGAATGAAAATGGAGGTTCGTTCCTCAAATAGGTTTCATTAGATTTCCCCCCTTTCTCTTCTTCGCATTCTTCGTGTTCTTCGCAGGGCGATGAACAATGGATCGTTGCGCATCAGTTCTGCGATGCAACGATCCCAAATTGTAGATCCAACCCCGGAGCGATGTCACGGAGTTGTGACGACGGTTTCAGCGGATGATTAGGAGCGGATCGAGAGATATGAGTTTTCGGGCGTTTTTCTTTGGATGGATCATTCGAGGTTTATGATCTGATTTAAGGACCGAAAACACCCGTTATAGAGTTCGTATGATGAAACGAACCAACCCATGGAGTATCGAGATGAACGGATGAGAAACCGTGGATCGGGAGGATCAGCCGCTGCGTGAGGAGGAAGATGGAATTTTCTGGAAACATCCCGACTACACGACGTGTAGTATGGGATACACTGTGTGTGTTCATCAGCGGATTAACCGGGCGTGTACTCCAGGAGTACACGGACATGGGTTGGGTACATGGATGAAGACACAGCGTGTATACCCCTCCCCGGCCAGACCCGGTCAGATACACGGGATACCCTATGTACTGGTACATGGGCAGGTGCCACAGACATAGACCTTGTACGGGCACATGGCCAGTGTACAAGGAGCGAGCACCAAGTGCTCAGACACGACATGTGAGCCTTCTACACGCCATTTAGTTACTTTTTATTTGACAAGCCAAATGACACCGGCCGTTTACATGGGTAGTACCCAGAGTCAAGGAACACAGCATGCGATCCTTCTACACGCCGTGTAGTTGAGTTTTAAACACCTTGAACGGATGACACGGGCCGTTTACATGGGCAGTACCCAGGGTCAAGGAACATGGTGTGTAACCATACTACATTTCGTGTAACCAACTCTTCATGGATTGAGCCAGTTGACTTCTATGACTTGGGCTAGTTTCCATAGGGTTCGTCCCCTTGGTCTTTCTTCTGAAGGTTTCTGGTATCATTTCCTACATATAAGAGTATGATCCCTTCCGCAAGACATCCTTAATAGAGTTGTTGGAATCCCCTCTTTGATACTTAGAGTCGGATCCTCTATTCATTTTGGGAACCCTAGGTATAGTTATTGTTATCGACGTGACCAACTTTACCCAGGCACCGATCCTCTGCTTAGTGGATTAGTTCAGACTGAGCTGTCGGAATCACCCCATGGCTATTTGTTGTGATCCTCATCTGAGCATCATGTTCCCAAGTACTTGTGGAGTGTGTTCTCCCGAAATGAGTACTTTGTGTCTCTCTCTATTCATACCTAAGAGTGTGTTCTCCTTGTTACGTGCTTAGTGGAATCATCGAGCTGGATCTTAGTGGTGGTTTCATGATAGTCGATCGCGTATGAGTATATCTAGATATTCATGTTATATGTTCTGTGGACATATACTGTGTGGAGCTGACTGTATCTTTCCTTTGTGGTATTTCCCTTTTTTTTATTTCCTTTGTGGGTTTGGGGTGTCATACTAGGCATTATTATACTCACCCATGCACGGGCTTTGCCCGCATGGGTCATGTCTTGTGCAGATGAGCAAGCCTTTGACATGATTCTAGGTGGACCAGGACCGGATGGTTCTCAGTGAGGTTAGGCGGGATGATGTGTGTTCCTATGGCTATAGATTGCAGTCCCAGTACCTTTCCGTACAGGTTTGACTTTGTTACAGACTTTCTTTTGGTGGGCTTGTACTTTTGGCCCCAGGTTTTACACTTGCTGTACTTTACTTTCCTGTCGTACTCTATTGGTTGAGATGTTTAGTGTATTCATGCATTTCCATTTTTAGTAGTTTTTAATTTTCAGCTTTGTGGGCTTGTAGATGTGTGTGTGTGTGTGTATAGGTTTATTGGCAATGCCTCCCATGTTTGTAGCATGCCTACTCAGTGCTAGTCACCTGCCCCTGGCCTATTGGAGGCGGGCTTGGGGAGTTGCATCTCGGGCCCCACTAGGACGGGTCATGAAAGAGTGGTATCAAAGGTGGTCGGTTCTACCTTAGGACGGAGAGTCTGTGAGTTGATTTGGGGAAAAAGTTTTAAGTGTTTCTAGTTCATCTTTCAGGCCAGGGACCCCAGTGTTGGTGCGAGCGGCCGACATATCCATACAATAGGACACTGATAACTTGCTTTTCGACTCGGAATATGTGAACACTAGTTGCAGGGGAAAAAATGGTACATGATTCCTATAAGAATGGGTTTTGGTTTCCATTTCCTTATTGAGTCATCTCTCCGGATTTACTTAGTGACTGAGATACATCTTGTTTCGTTAAAGGATGCCTCCGCGACGTGCATCCGCTAGGATCCAGTAGCTCGATCACGAGGATGACCCCCTCAGTGATGAAGCTTTAATTCAAGAACCATATCCCCCAGTTTTACCATTGGGTGGTGTGCCAGTTATCCCACCACCTGTGGAGAAGTGTTTAGTGCCTACTATACTAGTGGAGGAGGAGCGCAGGCTGAGCAGACTTCATGAGTTTCAGAGATAGAGACCCCTCAGGTTTCGAGTCGAACCTGACCCTCAGGCAGCAGCGTACTAGCTTGAGGCAGTGGCCAGAGTCTTCCGTTTGGTTAGGACACCAGCAGACTAGATGGTGATCCTAGTAGCGAGCCTTATGCAGGGCTCGGCAGGACTATGGTGGAGTTTGGTTATTCAGACTCATGACGAGGCGACTCTTGCATGGTCGGAGTTTGAGAATCTCTTCAGAGAGGAGTTTTCACCAGTTACCCTGACAGAAATATGTATAGAAGAGCTTATTCAGCTCCAGCAGGGGACCATGACGGTGGATGACTATTCATCGAGGTTTACCGACCTCTCAAAGTACTCGATGGATATGGCCAGAGATTAGTATTTCAGAGCTCGGACATTCGAGCGAGGCTTGTGAAGAGATATTCGAGCTAGCATCATCCCTATGAGCAACCCTACTTATGCTGGGGTGATTGAGCGGGCTTTGGTGGTTGAGAGCTTTTTGGCAGAGCAGAGACAACCGGCAGTTGTCAGTAGCGAGCGAGCTGGAGTAGAGACCTCGGTAGCAGTGAGCTGACGTTAGGGACCCAGGTGTGGGAGAAATTTTCATAAGAGATCCCAGGACAGAGGATCTGCCGTACAGTTTTCGCAGAGCGCATCCATCTAGCCTCGAGAGAGGCGATGCTACTCATGTGGTGGTAGGGGGCAACTCACTTGAGATTGAATGACCCGCCATACTACTGACACGGGAGTAGTGGATGGACCACCGAGTCAGAGGCAACGTGTTGAGCAGACAGATCTGCGGGGCGGTGGACGTGGTAGAGGAGCTGGGAGAGCAGCTGGAGGTGGTTGGAATTTTGACCCATTACCCCCACCACCCCCAGGAGGTCCACCCCAGGCTCAGGGAGCTGGTGGACAGAGGCAGGGATAGCTGAAGGCGGTAGAGGCTTATGATCCAGGTACTCCTGGAATGATTAGAGGTACAATATGTGTCTTTTCTACTTTGGTGCCGTACTGATAGAAATAGGTTCTAGTCATTCCTTTCTGGCTGCTTGTCTTATTCGAGACCTTGAGATTCTAGTTGATCCACTGACTCGACCCTTACGCTTAGAAACACCGACTGGAAATGATTCAGGGATCACACACCTCTGTAGATAGTGTGACCTATCCGTTGGAGGTGATAGTTTCAGTTGGAACATTTTGGTGGTAGCGTCGAGGCCTTACGATGTCATTCTTGGTATGTATTTGATATCCACATTTCATGCCCAGATTGACTATTTTAGGCGAAGGGTGCGGTGTGTCCGCAGTGATGGAATGAGGTTCTCTTTTTTTAGTGAAATAGAGAGAGACCCAGGCAGCATAGGATAAACTCATGTATAGGAGGGCACAACCGATTTCACATCAGTTGGCTAGCCTAGCCCTTGGCGTAGCAGATGTTACGAGTTTCCATTTTCCAGCAGTAGTGGCTGAGTACAAGGATGCCTTTCCAGAGGATTTCCCCGGACTACCTCCCCGTCAGGAGATAGAATTCTGCATTGAGTTGTAACCTGTGATGACACCGATATTAGCCTCAACATATCGGATGGATCCTGCAGAGCTTCTTGAGATGATGGTGAAGATGGAAGACTTGTAGAAGAAGGGCTTTGTGAGACCTAGCGTTTCACACTGGGCGGCTGCAGAGGTGTTTTCCAAGAAGGCAGAAGGGAGATTGACGCTATGTGTGGATTACCGGTTCCTGAATCAGGTGACCGTGAAGAACCGGTATCCACTACCGAGGATCGATGACCTCTTCGGCCATTTGAGAGGGGAACGATGGTTCTCAAAGGTTGATCTATGATCAGGGTATCATCAATTGCGAGTATGGGATGAGGATGTTCCGAAGATAGATATCAGATGTCGTTACGGTCACTATGAGTACTTGTTGATGCCCTTCTGCGTGAAGAACACCCCGACAATGTTCATGGGACTCATCAAACAGATCATTCAGCCCTATCCAGATCGGTTCATAGTGGTCTTCATCGATGATATACTTGTGTACTCTGCGTCCGAGGCGGAGCACGTGAGACACCTAAGGATGGTTCTGGACACACTCTGAGAGCACCAGTTGTATGAGAAACTCTCTAAGTGTCAGTTCTGGATACAGGAGGACCAATTTCTTGGACATGTTATCTCAGTAGATGGTGTAGTAGTGGACCCAGCCCAGGTAGACGTAGTGTTAGCATGGGAGCCACCCCAGAGCGTGACGTAGGTGTGGAGTTTCCTTGGGTTGGCAGGCTACTATAATTGATTCATTCTTGATTTCTTCAATATTTCAGCACCCCTGGTAGCTTTGACCAGAAAGGGGCAACCTTTCGTGTGGGCTGAGAGATTCCAGCAGACTTTCCAGTAGTTGAGAAAGAGTCTGATGAGCGCCCCGATCTTGAGATTACTGGAGGGGGGTGTTGAGTACGTAGTGTTCTACGACGCATCAGAAACCGAGCTTGGTTTTGTCCTGATATAGAGGCAAGATGTTATTGACTATGGCTCACTCTAGTTGAGGCCCCACAAGCAGAACTACGCAACCCATGATCTTGAGTTGGCAGTGGTAGTCTTCGCATTGAAGATGTGGCAGAACTACCTGATGGGCGAGCGATTTACCATCAACGCTGATCACAAGAGTCTCAAATATATCTTTCCACAGAAGGAGGTAAAATTGAGATAGAGACGATGGCTTGAGTTTCTCCAGGATTATGACTTTGAGATCAATTACACACCTGGGAAGGGGAATGTTGTGGCAGATTCTCTCAACATGAAATCATGTTCCTGGTTGCTTGACGTGGCGACGAGGCAGTTGACCTCCTTACAGTTATCCTTTGTGGATAGAGATGAGGGAGCATACCTTCAGTTGATGGTTGTTACCCCTCCACTCTTACAGCGAGTCAGGGGAGCACCGCATGAGGATGCTAGATGTGAGGCTCTACTTGCTCAAATATCCACATGTGTTGCGGCTGATAAATATTCAACAAGTGGGGATCACTTTGTTCTTTTTAGAGGGCGCCTAGTAGTACCAGTGACGTTGCAGGTGGAGGTTCTGAAGGAGTTCTATACATCCCCTTTGGTGGTGCATCCAGGTGTGGAAATGATGTATTAGGACCTCCGACATCAGTTCTAGTGGCTAGGAATGAAGAAGGGTGTGGTAGAGTTTGTTTATCGGTGCCTTACTTGTTAGCAAGTAAAGGCTAAGAACGATGTTCTAGCATGTTTAACTCAGCCCTTGAGGTTCCAGGGTGGAAGTGGGACATTATATCTATGGACTTTGTGACGGGTTGACCACGTACGTCCAGGGGACAGAATGCCATCTGGGTGATCGTTGATCGGCTCACCTGATCAGCCCACTTCCTAGCCATACGTGAGCAGAGTTCAGTGGAGAGATTAGGATGCCTCTACGTGTAGGAGATAGTTCGACTTCATGGAGTTCTATTCACAATCATCTCAGATCGTGATGCTCGTTTCACATCACGGTTGTGGAAGGGATTACAGGAAGCTTTTGGGAATAATTTATGCATGAGCACAGCATTTCACCCCCAGAGTGACGGTCAGACAGAGCGGACCATCCAGGTCTTGCAGGATATGCTTCGATCTTGCATACTAGACTTCGATCGTAGCTGGGAGGATCACCTACCACTGGTGGAATTTTCTTATAACAATCGTTATCATTCCACTATTGGTATGGCACCATTCGAGGCTCTGTATGGGCGACCATGCATGTCACCACTTTGCTAGACTGACCCAGGAGAGTCGGCACTCATGGTCCTAGAGATGGTGAGAGCTACTACAGAGAAGGTGCAGGTCATCTAGTAGCTGATGAAGACTGCACAGAGTCAGCAAAATTCTTATGCTGACAGAAGGTAGAGACCCTTGGAGTTCGAGGAGGGAGACCATGTGTTCCTTCAGGTCTCACCTCGACGGGGATTACATAGATTTAGCAGAGGCGGCATGCTATCTTTGAGGTTCATTGGCCCTTTTCAGATTCTGAGTAGAGTTGGCGAGGTGGAATATCACTTGGCTCTAACTTCTCAGATGGACTGGGTACACAACATCTTCCATGTATCGTAGCTATGGAGATATGCGCATGATCCATCGCACGTCATTGACTGGGGCGAGCTGGAAATCGATGATGGAGCGACCTTTGCTGAGTACCCAGTGGAGATTGAGGATCGGTAAAAGAAGATACTTCCTGGGCAAGCTATTCACTTGGGGCATTTCCGGTTACAACACGAGAATCTCTAGGAGAGCACGTGGAAGAAGGAGGCTCAGATTTGTGTGCAATACCCACATTGTTTTGAGTAGCCTTTATTTTGGATTTTCGGGGACATAAAATCCATAAGGTGGGTGTGATGCAATGTCTCAGATTTTCCATACATTATTCGTCAAAATAAAGTGAATTATTTTGATACCAGGGTTTGAGACGGTGTGTAGTTCCAAGGCCCGGTGAGCCCAAAACAAATGATTGAATTTAATTTAATAATTAAATTACACACACATGCAGTTTTCCTAAAAAAGTGGAATAACTCTCGAATGGGTGCTCAGATCAAAAATCTGATGGCACCGTTTTGTTCAGAGCAACGGTTTTACCCTATAAGAGACCTGACATCGACTGGCGTAGGCCGGTGGAGAAATCTGGGGTTTGGACGTAACCGTATTAAAATATTTACTTTAAAATATTTTATTAAATTTGTTGCAGCAGATATCTTTATCCTTTTAAAATAAAGTCTAGCGCAGGGATCCAGTGTTACAAACCTCATAACCCTAAAACCCTTGGCAGCTCTAGAGGATCCGGAGAAAACCTCCCAACGCGGAAACGATGTTCCTAACAATTTTCACCGGCGACGAAGACGTGGCGACCAAATCATTTCCATGGAATGCTGCGGAATCCAGGTAGGATGTTTAAATTGGGATTTCTTCCCCGTTCTTGATTTCTACGATGAACGTGGACTAATCCACGAACAGATTACTCCGCGGATCAATAGTTCTTGCGGGATGGGCTTTTGCGGGGATTTTGGGAGATTGAATCCATGTTGATCTTTTTTTTGTTTATTTTTCTACTCCGTTTAATCCTATTAACGAGAGCGGATCAATGTCATGACGAACGACGACAGAGGTTCATTCCTCAAATTTGTTTCATTGGATTTCTCCCATTTCTCTTCTTCGTGTTCTTCACGTTCTTCATGGGAAAATGAACAACGGATCGTTGCACATCTGTTCTTCAACGAAACGATCCCAAATTGTAGATCCAACCCCGGAGCGATGTCACAGAGGTGTGATGACAGTTTCGGCGGGTGATTCGAAGCATATTGAGAGATATGAGTTTTCGGTCATTTTTCATCGGATGGATCATTCGAGGTTTATGATCCGATTTAAGGACCGAAAACACCAGTTACAGTGTTCGTATGATGAAACAAACTAACCCCTGGAGTATCGGGATGAACAGACGAGAAACAGTGGATCTAGAGGATCAGCCGCGGTGCGAGGAGGAAGACGGTGTTTTCTGGAAAAATCCTGACTAGAAGGCATGTAGTATGAGCTACACAGCGTGTGCTCATCGGAGGATTTACCTACTGTGTACTCTGGGAGTACACGAACACGGGTTGGGTACATGGCCAAGGACACGGTGTGTATACCCCTCCCTGGCCAGACCCGACCAGATACACGGGATACCCCGTGTACTGGTACATGGGCATGCAACACGGACAGAGACCGTGTACAGGCACATGGACAGCGTACACAGAGCGAGCACCAGGTGCTCGTACACGAAGTTTGAGTCTTCTTCATGCCGTGTAGTTACTTTTTATCCGACAATCCAAATGACATGGGCTGTTTACAAGGGTAGTACCCGGAGTCAAGGAACACGGCGTGTGATCCTTCTACACGCCGTGTAGTTGAGCTTTACACAGCTTGAACGGATGGCGTGGGATGTTTACACGGGCAGTACCCGAGGTCAAGGAACACGGCGTGTAACCATACTACACGCGATGTAACCAATTCTTCATGGCTTGAGCCAGTTGCCTTCGGTGACTTGGGCTAGTTTCCTTAGGGTTCGTATCCTTGGTCTTTCTCCTTAATGTTTCTGATATAATTTCCTACATATAGGAGTATGATCCCTTCAGTAGGACTTCCTATATAGAGTTGTTGTAATCCACTCTGTGAGACTTAGAGTCAGATCCCCTATTCATTCCTGGAACCCTAGGTAGAGTTCTTGGTATCGACGTGACCAACTTTACCTGGGTGCCGATCCTCTTCTTAGCGGATTAGTTCAGACTGAGTTGTCGGAATCACCCCATGGCTATTGGTTGTGATCCTCATCTGAGCATCATGTTCCCAAGTACATGCGGAGTGTGTTCTTCCGGAACTAGTACATCGTGTATCTCTATCTTCAGATATAGGAGTGTGTTCTCCTTGTTACGTTCTTAGTGGAATATTCGAGCTTGATCTTAGTGGTGGTTTCGCGGTAGTCGATCGTGTATGAGTATATCTAGATATTCTTATTATATGTTCTTGTGGAAATATACTGTGTGGAGATGATTGTATCTTTCCTTTGTGTTATTTCACTTGTTGTATTTCCATTGTGGTTTTGGGGTGTCCTACTGGGTATTGTTATACTCACCCCTGCACGGGCTTTTCCCGCACGTGTCGTGGCTTGTGCAGACGAGCGAGCCTTTGACAGGATTCTTGGTAGACTAGGACCAGACGGTGCTTAGTGAGATCAGGTGGGCCGAGGTGTGTTCCTACAGCTACAGATTGTAGTCCCAGTACCTTTCCTTACAGGTTGGACTTTTTTAGAGACTTTCTTTTTGTGGGCTTGTACTTTTGGCCCAGGGTATTACACTAGTTGTACTTTACTTACTTTTCGTACTATGTTGGTTGAGATTTTTAGTGTACGCATGAATTTCCATTTTTATTTGTTTTTAATTTTCAGCTTTGTGGTATTGGAGATGTGTGTGCGTGTGTGCACGTTTATAGGAAATTCTTCCCATGTTAGTAGCATGCCTACTCGGTCCTAGTCACCAGCCCCTAGCCTATTGGAGGTGGGCTTGGGGAGTTGTGGTTCGGGCCCCACTGGGACGGGTCGTGACATAAATATAATATAAAAATATAATATATATATATATTATTAATTTTTTAAATAATGATATATATATATATATACAGAATAAATAATACAATTAGAATACAAAAATGAAACCCCAGGTGAGTTAGTTAGTCTACTCGATGGGGTTACGAGAGATGCGCAGTTCAATTATTAGTGCATTTATTTTATAATTTGACAGGAATGGGAGCAGGGTACGGTAGGTGACCCAGGGAAAGTATGGGCTAGTGAGAAATGTGAATTGGTAAGAGGGTATGAGATGGGGTACGAAATGGTAGGGGTGGGGAGGGACGGGTGGGACAGGACAGGTGAGGGGTTGGATAGATGTTTGTATGGTATGAGAGGGGGCCAAGAATGGGAGGTGTGGGCCGATGGGAATCAAAGAGGGATGTTAGTGGGCATTGAGAGGGGGTGGTAATAAATAAATAAATTTTTCCAAAAAATTACCACCAAAATTATGAATTAAAAAAATATAAACATTTTTAAAAAAATATTGTTAAATGATGTAAAACATACCGATGTTTCTAAAAATCACTTTCAAATGAGGTGTCACTAAATAAATACATTTATAAACATCACTATTTTAATGATGGTTAATTTCCTTCATTTCTTAAAAATGTCGGAAAATGAATTGTCTCTAAATAGATATGCGTATAAAAATTTCAAATTTAGAGATTTTTATAAATATCCTGAATAGGTGAAGTTATTAACATCACTAAATTGGATATGTTTATAAGGGTTGTTAATTTCATGACACCTCATTTTCAAATTTTTTTAAGAAACATCAGTAAATGAATTATTGATGTTTTGAAACATTGCTAATGCAAAAAAGAATCACTAGTTATCATTTATTTTGTAGTGTTATATGTATAGGAAAGGTGAATGTTGTGAAAAGGTAGTGAGATATGAAGTATATGACTTATGAACTAGTTTTTTAAGTATCAATGTTTCCAAAGATAATAATACCAAATGATTTTGGGATATACTGTAATGTTATATATGGAAAATTCATCAATTAAGATGTGATATCTATGTATGAAAAGTAAGAGCCACTGTAGTTGATATCCAAGAAAGGTTTTGTTACCATTCTTAAATAGGACGTGGAAACAGTAATGACATCCTATTTGATAACCTTATGAATGGGAGGAAAAATAAGTTATTGTAAAAAAAGCGTTTTTGCCTATAAATGTTTCCCTTTTTGTATACTACAATTTTATTCTATTTTTCACAGATACATATTTGGGTAATAACTTCAAAAATAGTATTTTGGGGTTATCTGAACAATCATTCTAGTTTATGGTGAGTGTTCCCGTAATTCACACCTGTTTTAACTCTCCTAGGGTATATAGATAGGTTAATTCAAATTTTCTTTAGGAATGATTATAATGGTCTTTAATAGATGATGTCCATGAATGACCAAGTTTGAACATCAAGTGTCATAGATTGAAATGAAGGTGTCTTGATTTATTCCTCATATAATTTCTTTTCATGAATATATGGTATTACAATATAATTTTTTCCTCACATTGTTATTATTGGTTTTATTGAATGGATGGAACCCAATGGAACTATGTTAATTGTGATTGTGATGAACAAAGTAATTTTTTTCCTCATAACCTACCATATTTTATGAAACATGGAATAAAAAATCTTGTTTCTTTACATACATTACATTCTCAATCTCTACATAATGATGTGCATCTTAATTAGAAAAAGAGGGAATAATTTTTGGTTGATTTCTCTATGAGATTGAATCTAACTTCTATTAGCCCGTCCACTGATCTACTTGTCACTGAGCAGTAGATTAGTACCACTAAAAAGATAACTTTCACTATCAAGTTTTTAGAAAATAAAAATATTATTTTATCAATTTTTCTTTTGGAATGTGAATTATATCATTAGGGGGATATTATCAAGAACACTTGAAAATGTGAATAAATTCACTCCATTAAGTTAGATGATTTTATGATCTTATTTTTCAATCATAACATGAACAATATTATTTATTTATAAATAGATAAGGAATTCTCATACATAATATAATGAAACATTGATGTGGATTTCAAGGTATGAATCTTGTACAATCATCGAATCTAAATGTGTGTTTGGTCGATTATTAAGTTGTTTAAAACCAATTCTATGACAGAAATTTTCAATAACGAACCCCAATAGATATAAATAAATTATAAAATATGATCTCAAGTTGTAAATAAAAATTGGGGTTACCGATCAAGATCATTGTTTTGAACAGAAAAAAATCGTGGAATTCAAAGGAAAATACAAAAATCATGGAGAGAAGAAGATGATGTATCTTTTATGCTTGATGTGTGGAATAAATCATGGTGGAAATTCTCTATGGGAAATTGGTATATATTTTAATTTTTTAATGAATGGTAATTAGGGCACAAAATTTCAATATGATATAAATGAAATTTTAGCTAATGCTGGATAATAATCACCAAAGAATGAACCACCCACACACATTTTCTTCAAATGAATGATGCATGGGAATTATGATAACAATAGATCAAATTTGATTATTAAGGATGATGATCGAATTCAGTATTCTCTTAACACTAGAAAGTAAGGGAAATATCATTTGATCATTATTGCTGATGAGGAGTATGATAAAGAATTGGTGAAAGGTTAAATTACTATGCACTCTAGAACTTATCATGTCTTATTTTATTTTCGATTTGACCAATCATTTACATCTAAATAATTTTAAAATGGTACCATAATACCACCATAATGATTAAATGATAAATTAATAATTAAAACACTAAAGGTACAATAATCTCCTCTCAATATTATTATTATTATTCAATTTAATTTAGTTACAATGTGGTTTATGAAAATATGTTTATTCCCCCTCCAGTTACATTTGATGTTATCATAATAATGTTATGTATTCATTTATAAAAATATAGAATTAATTACCGACGGTGATAAGTCACATTTTATAATTATAATTAGTCTATAAACATTTATGGGTGCGATTATAAATATAAATTTCCAATGGAAATTAATTTTTTAGGGGTCTTAATTCCCCTTCAATTGGGTATATAACATATAGAGTGGTCAAGAAACTATGAATCAAAGATACTCCTATTTTGTGTGGGTTTTTATAAGGCCCTAGCCTCAAACATTACATAATCTTGAGTTAAGTCATGAATTCACATTGGGGAACTTTTTAGGTTTGAGGGTTTAGATAATTAGGCCATTATAATTACATTATATTTAAAAAATTACAAAGTGGACACTTTTACTCAGTTTCCATTTTTTCATAAAATAAAAACTATTAAAAAAAGAAACATGTATAGTTCAATGTTTTAGACAGCATGCCTTTTCCTTGATCCCATCCTTGACCCTATTTTTCTTTAAGTCCTATGAAAAAAATTTCAAAACTTGGGATGAGCATAAAAAGATGAGTGAGGGTTATAAAATAGTCAATGAAAAACATTAGTCTACAAATAAATAAAAGTCAATGAAATCATACTTTTCAATATTTAACATACCACACTAGATCAAAAGATTTATGAATAACAAATTTAAATCAAATATCATAAAGGTAACATGTGGCATCCTTAACATACTTACATTGTAGCTTTCATATCTATATAGGGAGTTACGTTTGGAATACCCATCACGGTATATTCCTTAAATCTCTTAGGAGAAACATCAATATGTACCTATGTCACGTTACCCAATCCATTGGAGAGATATATTGGGCTCACCCACCCTAGTTTTATCACGAAACCACCTGTATACATAAATAATTCCCGAGAACCATAAAATAATCATAACACATGAACAAGCATAAAGAAAAGATAAAATTTCTAAATTGAAATCACAATATAAAATTTCAATATCTTGACATAATAAATACATTCTCAAAACTATTTTCAGTACCAAAATACATAAAGAGATTATATGGTATTTACATTACTTTAAAACCATTACGGTTTGTTAAGGAAGCCAAAGATAAAAATGCTCATGGCTGCGGAAAGGTCATTGTCACTACATATGTTAAAAAAATAAATATTACCACTATTGTTTAGAAAAATGCTACAGTGAAATTATTTCCCTTTGAATGAAATAAAATGTAAAATGTGTTTTTACCCTGTATAAAAGAAAGTTGTGTAGAAATCAAAATATTCCTAAATGAAAGGAGATTGAGATGAAGTCCCTTACCTCATTTCCAACTTGACTAGTTCGTTCTTTTGTCTGATGAATAATAAACTTAAATTAATTTCTAATGGATTAAGAAACTTTTTCAAGTTTATTATTCCTTTTATATTACTTATTACCATGTTATAAACATTACATAATCATTTAAGTTAATAACTGTCATTTTGTCGATATTTGGTACTTGACTCAAAAATGAACATCCTATAATTTAAGGTTGCCAATTCGGTTAGAATTTCATTATATGTAGGATTATATTCATGATTTATATATAATATATATCATATATATCTAGTATTTATAATATTACATAACATTTGAGGATCAGAAATGAAATGAACCATTCATGGAGATGGTAAGTCGTACGTACGCATGAACGCTACTTTCATTTATATTTTATATTTAATGGAATGAAAACGTAATGATACAATGGTATATTATAATTCCACTATAATATAATATGTAATTTCAGTAACTACATCCTTAACACATTCTACAAATGGCATGAATGAGCCTTACCACTTTGAAGAGGCATTAGTCCGCACTTCCTCAAATGAAATTATCATATTTACCCATTATGGAAACCATAATAGTATGTTATAAATGAAAAATACAGAATCATAGAGACAATATAAATATAATATATATATCACGTATAAATATAGTTCCCTCATAATAGCCACCATGAGAGGCGGTATGAGATAATCGAACAATCATCATTTTGTGAGGCAGCAGTTCGCCGTACATAGAAACAATATGTTCATATCAATTAGATGGAGGTGTGTGTAAGTGTAGTTTGAATTTCATCATAAAAAAAACCTATTATACTGAAGATACTATTGTCCTTATGTAAATAAAGAATAAGAAGAGCATAGGGAGTGAAGAAGAAAAATAAAATAATAGAATTTTAGGGAAGACGTTACATTTAAATCGGGCAACTCCCTTTGGTTTGAACCGAAAGGATTTATTGAAATGCTTTCTACTAGAGGTAAGACTTCTAGGAGGAATAAATATATATTGAGAGCTTATTTTGGTAGAGGTGGGATGAGACAAGGGGGTTTGAGAGGTGTGAGTAAGGGGTAGAGGTGATGGCTTCTTATAAGGGGGTTAGGGGCTCCTTAGGAATGTTTGAAAATATTATTTTATTATATAATGATTTTCGGTTTATAATGGACCAATTTTTTTTAATTCTATAATAAGGTGTATATTGGGAGAATTAAAATCATTTTATAAGAATTGGATAGGTTTGGGATATTTTTTAATCATTTTATTTTTTATTTAACATTTTGTGAACTTATTTAACTTTTACCATGTCCTTTATATATACATACTATATGGTTAATATAATTACAATAAAATTATAAGGGACCCAAAATGCATCATTAATGAAAAATTTTACATCATATATTTGATTTTTTTGAATATTATATTTTTCTGACTATTTTATCATTCAATAAAATATTGATTCATTTAAAAAATCTTTTATGTCAATTTTAATACTATTTATATCTTGACTTTTTAACAAATCAAAAACAACTTTATTATTTAAAAAAATATTAATTAACTAAAAGATTAAAATTCATCCAGATCAATAAAATTATTGGATGGAATAATAATTTTCAAAATAAATTTATATTAATATTTATAATAACATTTATTAGAATCCTTTATTAATGAAGCTATTACTGCATCATCGTTGTATCAAAATTGAATTTGTTTATTTAATGTCTAAAAATTATAAATAAACTACCATGATGTAGGTAATCATTTTATGTTTCTAAATAAAATTTATAGTTGAAGAGATAACTTATACAACCCCATATAAAATTTATTTAGGAAAAAGATTCACATTTATGTTATTTTTGTCCTTACTTTAAATTAATTAATATAAAGTTTCATTATCACTACCAAGTGTCTCCATGAGGTCCCAAAATCGACCCAAGGATTCCCATGGTCAGACATGTATCAGCCAATAGGATTAGGAAAATTTTAAAGGTAGTTTAATATTATTATAATATTATTTTTCACCCTTATTTACTAGATTTACCCTTTAACCATAGTTAATAAAATATTTACTGAATTAAATATTAATAATGACAAAAAATAAAAGTAACCTATATAAAAAATTTGGACCTCCTAAATCAAAAAATGGAATCCATTTTTTCAAATTCATAATACAGAAGTGGGATAAATTAATTTAAAATTAATTCCTATTGTCGAAACAAAAATCGTTTTTTATGAAATAATAACTATTAAACGATTTACCTTTGTTTATGTCCAAATTAAGAGAGAAATTACTTCCAATGAAAAAAATTGGATTAAATGGTAAAAATATAATCCAATTACTCTTTAAAACCAATTTAAAGATCAGTATTACTATAAAAAAATTATATTAAAAGGCAATTTTGAATTAAAATACAGTATTTTCACTATTCATTAAAAAATGAACATTATTAGAAAAATACCAAAATTTCATCCAAAGTAAATTTTAAAGTCCCTATTATAAATAATAATATTATTTTGTCAAATATAACATATAAAAGTGAAAAAAACGAGATTTAAAAAGGGTTCACCATCAAAGGGTGGTAAATCAACCTTTTAAAAATTATTAGAGTGTTTATGCTTAAAATTGGATTCATTCAAATTTTAAGCTTATAACTATTATTGGATAAATGTAAAAACATTTAAAAAACATGTATAATCATATAATAGTAAGTTATATTCAATCATTCTAATACAATGGCTATAATTTCACTACCATTTAAAATAATAATATTATTATATCATTTTTCAGTAGAACTCAACATTATGTGCAACGTAAGATTTCAATGAACCCCGTTGTTGCATGTCGGGTACGCCATCGAACATAGAATCCCCTTTAAATTAAAATTACTCTTTAATTCACAAATATTAATAAATATGAAAATTTTATATTCATTATTTACCTGCGATGTTACATAATTCCGCCCTTTTGGAAATTGCATCCTCAAAATATTAAAATTAGGCTCAGAAACATCATTGAAAGTCCCACATCGGAAAACAAGACAATAAAACTATCACATTAAAATAAATAAATATAATTAAAAAGGTCACACGAGATAACCCATACAAGAATTCCATGAAAACATGTATATTGAAGAGAAACTAACCATCCTATTCTGCTAGAGAGTGATAGAAAAATTGATTAGGATAAAGTTAACCACAAAAAAATCACAAACATGTGATGGGTTAAACAATCATTGATTCCCTGGTAAAAAAAGTTAACGAACAATGTTTTTGTTTTCAGTTAATTTTTAAAATGTTGAGGAATTTATTTATGAGCATAAATAAAAATATAAGGAAATATACTTACTTGTCATGAAGACTTTTATCCTTTACTAAATTCCTACCACAAACTCTTCTTTTATCCAAACGATGATTATTCAAACTAACTTGGTCACATCAAATGTTCTAGAATCAACTTCAAGAGTATCACATAATCCAAAAAAATAAACAATATATTTTCCTTGTCTTTAGAAGTCAACCAAAACCAAAATAGTTAGTATGAGATCAGATAATCCCCAAAAAAGATTATCATTTATAAAAATAAATAGTACTCTTAATCTCCAAAATTCAATAAACAGTACCCAATGTTCAATAAAGACCATTCAATGCACAATTGTCCTTAAAATTATTCAACATAACTCAAACTAATATTGAAACCCAAAACTCAGAACAATTTGATCACATAGTCTTCCATGATAAATCTTAACATTTATCTTTAAATAACCTCGACTACTCTTAAAATATCGTACTGAAGTGTAATTAACATAATCACATATTTTCTCTGATAGGTAAATCATTTTTATATATAAAAAATCTCCATATGTCCAAAATAAAAACGTAGATTCTTCCAAAATAAAATTTCAAACATTAGTCCACAAATGAAATCCCAAAGTATTCTATTTTCCATATGCATATATTTTCCAAAAGGAGAAAATGTCTTCTAAAATAAACCTCAACACTTAATCCACAAATTATTTTCCTATAATAGGATATCCATCCGATAAAACATAAGTTCCCAAAATCAACTTATTCTTGATCAATAAAATCATTTAACTAAAAATAATTAGTCATACTAACCAAGGACTTCACGTATCCCATTGGTAGGAGATGTACCCTTGTTACCCATCGGTTGTGGTTTATATTCCTACCGCCTTGCCGGACATGACAAGTTGTCACCAATATTATGGTTTTTCGTTTTTATAAAACTGAAAAAAAACCCTAAGACGATTTAACCTCAATGGTTGTCTTATACCCATCATTTTCATCCTAACTCTTAATGAACTCAATATCTTAATTCATGAAGTCTTATATATAATAACAATTATTTTACCTCTATAAAATAACACTAATCTCAAAGAAAGACCTTTGTAACTTGATCATGGTGTCCACCTAGTTTCATAATCATCTTGTTCATGTAGATAGATGGTCCATTCATTGCAACAATGATTTAGATATCCTTAAAAATCATTTTCTTCTTCCATCCAAATAAACCATGTACAACTTGGGCCATATGTGTGTTTGCAGAAAAATAGATTCGAAAAATAATCAGGTATGATATATAATTTCAAAACATATGATAAAACATTATTTTTATAAAATTGTCATATCGAGTCTGAGTGGAAACATTCAATCAATGGACCTTTTAAAATACCATAAGTATGTGCTGAAATACTATAATTTAAAACAAATATTAATACGTTGCGCAAGGGTCTCCTTCTTGAGAAACTTTTTCAAAATAATATTATGATTCCAAATCTTGGGATAAGGTAAAGTATTGAAAATTTCCTTAATAATATTTACCTTTCATGAAAATATTAGAATATTTAGAAAATAAGATTTGATTAAACAAAACCCATGATCCATGATGGTATTGAGGTATAGTAGAGGTGTTTTATATCTCAAAAAATTTCTTGCAAGTGAGTTGTATGTTAGAAAATGATTCAGAAACGTTTGGACATGAATTTGCAATAATTATTGCAAGAAAGTTATCAGGAAGAGATAAGAAAGTAGTTTGAGATCCTCCTCCTTCCATTGGTAACAGACTTTCCTTGATCTAAATAAGTTAAAAAATAAGTATTCAACTTTATGAGTAGACAAAGAGACTAACCATGTGTCTAACAAAAACTCTTAATCCCTAAAGTATTCTAAACCAACCACTGATACCAACTAAAAGGCCCCATCCTAAAAAATAACATAATATTGTTTTATGTCAAGAATTCACTTTGAGGATATTTTCATGTTTAGAGTTTTAGAGAATTAGGCCATAACTATTACATTACATTTAAAAAATTACAAAGTAGACACTTTTACGCAATTTCCAATTTTTTCAAAAACTAATAAATATTAAAAAAAGAAACATGTCTTCTTCCATGTTTTAGACAGCATAAATTTTCCTTGATCCCATCCTCAACCCTATTCATCTTTAAGTCCTGTGAAAAACATTTCAAAACATTGGATGCCCATAAAAAGCTCAATAAGGGTTATAAAATAATGAAAGAAAATATCAGTCCATCAATACATAAAAGTAAATGAAATCACACTTTTAAATATTTAACATACCACACAAGTTAATAAAATTTATGAATAAAAAATGGAAATCATAAATCATAACGGTAACTTATGGCATCCATAACATACTAACGTTGTTTCTTTCCAAGCTACAATGGGAGTTACATTTTGAATACCCATCATGGTATATTCCCAAAGACTCTTAGGATAAACATCAACGTTTACCTCCGTTACGTTACCCAATGAATTGGAGATCTCTCTCAGGCTCACCCACCCTAGGTTTCTCACAGAACCACCCGTATACGTATATAATTCCTTAGAACAATAACATAATCATAACACATGAACAATAATAAAGGAATGATAACATTTCCAACTTGTAATCACCATATAACATTTCAATATATTGACATAATCAATACATTATCAAAACCATTTGCAATACCAAAATTAGTGAAAGTTGTATATGGTATTTATTTTCATTTTAAAAATTTTATGACTTGTTAAGGAAGCCAAATATCAAAATTCATGTGGTAGTGGAATGGTCATTGTCCCTACATACATTAAAAAAATAAACATTCTCTTTGTTGTTTAGTAAAACACTATGTTAAAAATGATTTCCTTTGACTGAAATGAAATTTCAATGGGGTTTATACACCATATTAAATAATGTCGTGTAGAAATCAAAATATGCATCAATGAAAGGATATTAAGACAAAGTGCCTTACATCATGTTCGACTTGACTCCTACATTCTTTAATATCCGGAATAATAAAATAAACTTAGTTTCAAATTTAAAAAGAACCTTTTTCAAGTTTATTATTCCTTTTATATTACTTATTACCACATTATAAACATTACATAATTATTTAAGTTAATAATGGTCATTTTCTCGATATTTGGTACTTGAGTCAAAAATGAACGTCCTATAATTAAAATTTGTCCATGTGGTAAAAATTCAATTATATCCGGAATTATATTATTGATTTAGATATCATATATATCATATATATCCATTATTTATAATAGTACATAACATTTATAGATAAGAAATGAAATGAACCTTTCATGGAGACGGTAAGTCGAACGTATACATAAACGCTACTTCAATTTATATTTCACATTTAATGGATTGAAAACATTATGATAAATAAGTATATTATAATTCCACTATAATATAATATATAATTTTTGTAATACCTTCCTTTATACATTCCACATATGGCATGAACATGTCATATCACTTTGAGGGGCGGTAGTCCGCACTTCCTCAAATGAAATTATTGTATTTACCAATTATGGAAACCATAAAGGTATGCTATAAATAAAAAATAAAAAATCATAGAAACAATATAAATATAATATAAATATCATATATAAATACAGTTCCACTATATTGGCCACCATGAGTGGCGGTAATAGATATTCAGACAATAATCGTTTCGTGAGGCAGCAGTTCGCCGTACACAGAAACAGTATGTTTGTTTCCATTTGATGGAGGTGTGTGTATGTGTAGTTTGAATTATTAATAAAAAACCTATTATATTTATTATACAGGTATTTTTATGTAAAAAATAATAAGAATAGCATAGGGAGTGAAGAAGTAAAAAAAAGAAGAGAACTTTAGGGAAGACAATACCTTTAAATCAGGTAACTCCCTTTGTTTTTAACGCAAAGTTTTTCTTGAAGTGCTTTCTGACAAAAATAATAGTTTTAGGAAGGTGAGATTGATATTGAGAGATTATTTGGGCAGAGTTTGGATGAGCTAAGTGCTCTTGAGATGTGTTAGTAAGGGATAGAGGGGATGGATTTTCATAAGGGGGAGGAGGGGACCTTTAAGAATGTTTGAAAATATTATTTTATTATATAATGATTTTTGGTTTATAAAGGTCCAAAATGTATTTAATTTTAATATAAGGTGTATATAAGTCGAAATAAAATAATTCAATAATAATTGTACAAGATTGGGATTTTTTTAAATCCTTAGATTTTTTATTTAACCCTTTGTTAACTTATTTAACTTTTACCATGTCCTCTTATATATTCATACTACGTGGTTAATATATTTAATATAAAATTTCAGGGAACCAGAAATGGATCATTAATGAAACTTTTAACATCATATAAGTTATTTTACTAAATCTTATATTTTTAATAAAATTTTATCATTTAATAAAATATTGATTGATTTTAAAAACTCTATTATGTCAATTCTAATGTTATTCATATCATGCCTTTTTAAAAATCCGAACCAACTTGATTCTTTCAAAAAACATTCATTAACTATAAGATACCAAGTCATAATAATCAATAAAATTAGTGTATGGCAGAAAAATGTTCAAAATAAATTTATTTTAATTTTTATAATATCATTTATTTGAATCCTTTAATAATGAAGGAATTACTGCATCGTCATTGTGTCAAAATTAAAATTGTTTATTTAATTTCTAAAAAATATAAATAATCTACCATGATGTAGGAAATAATTTTAGATTTCCAAATAATATTTATAGTAGAAGAGTTAACTTATATAACACCATATAAAAGTTTTTTATGTAAAAAGATTCATGTTTATGTTATTTTTGTCCTTACTTTAAATTATTTAATATAAAGTGTCATTATCACTCCCTTATTGATCTATGGAGTCCCGAAATCGACCCAATGATTCCTAGGATCGGTCATGTATCATCCAATAGAGTTAGGACAAGTTTAATGGTAATTTACTATTATTATAATATTATTTTTCACCCTTATTTACCAGATTTTCTCTTTAATCATGGTTAGTGAAATATTTACTGATGTAAATATTTATAATTTCAAAAAATAAAATTTACCTATTTACAAAATTCGGATGTCCGGAGTCCAAATATGGAATCAATTTTTACAAATTAAAAACACAGAAGTGATAGAAATTAATTTAAAATTAATTCCCACTATCAAAACAAAAAACATTTTTTTAAGAAATATTAATTATCAAAAGATTTACCTTTTTTATATCCAAATTAAAAGTGAAATTACTTCCAATGACCAAAATTGGTTTAAATGGTAAAAATATAATCCAAATACACTTTAAATCCAATTAAAAGAACAATCTAAATATATAAATAAATTAAATTAAAAGGTATTTTTGAATTAAAATGTAATATTTTTTACTATTTATTAAAAAATGAACATTATCAGAAAAATTCAAAAATTTCCTCCAATGTAAATTTTGATGTCCCTATTCTAAAGGAAAATATTTTTTTTAAATAGAACACATAAAAGTGAAAAAAACTAGATTTAAAAAGGGTTCTCCATCAAAAGGCTGTAAATCGGCCCATTTAAAAATATTAGAGTGATTATGCTTACAATTGGATTCATTCACATTTTATGCTTCCAAATTTTATTGGATAAATGTAAAAACATTTTACAAACATGTATAATCATATTTTAGTCAGTTATGTTCATTCTCACCAATACAATTGATATGAGTTAACTACCATTTAAAATAATGATATTATTACATTATTTTTCAGTATAACTCAACATTGTGTGCAACATAAGATTTCAAAGAAACCCATGTTTTGGTGTCGGGCAGACCATCGAACATAGAATCCCCTTTATTATAAAATTAATATTTAATACACAAAAATTAATAAATATTAAAATGTCAGATTCTTTATTTACCTAGGATGTTATGTTTTTTTCATATATTTCTAGAAGTGTTTTATTATCTTCCACAAATTCATTAAGTCCAGTTTTCATAATAACTAATAAGTAGAGACAAACCAATTTCATGGAATCCATATATAATGAAACCTATTAAAATATAGTAATTGAAAAAGAAATTATTTGAGAATATTGACTGGGTATTTGTTAAGTCAATTTATCCTCCTTGGATTAAACCTATCCATTTTGACAAGAAAGATGAAAAAATGTAACACATGATTTATTATATGGTACTGATTAAGATCATTGTGAAGAATAAGTATCCTTTACCCAATAGTGGCAACTTCTGTGTTCAATTATGTTGCGATAAATTATTTTTAAAGGCTTAACTTTTTTATGGATATCACTAGTATAATATCCAATAGTAGGATATATCTAAATAGTATTCTATATAATGTATAATTACTGTAAATTTATAGTGATTCCATTTAATCTTTTTAATTACACATCTGTATTCATAGAATTAATAAATTTATGGTTTAAATATTTACATGAATATATTTTGGTTTTATTTGTTGATAATATTCTTATATATTTAATGAGAAAGGAAGTACATAAATATCACTTGAATATTATACTAAAACTCCACGTACAAAGAATACATATGTAAAAGTTGCCAGGATTGAAATTTAGAGAAAAAAAGTTCCATTTTTGGGTATTTAATCTATTGTGATGGCATATATGTGTAACTATCAATGAGAAAGTTCATTGGATTTTTTCCTAGAACCACCATGGTGATTTTAATTCATTGTTTTTTAGTTTTGTTTGATACTTTAATCAATTTGAGGGTAATTTATCATGATCGCCTAATACACTAAAAAAGATAACTTAAAAGGAAGATAAGTTCCTTTATACATATGATTGCAATGAAATTTTAAAGTAACTAAAGTAAATGTTAGTCAGTGCACATGTAGATATTGTATCAAATAGTAAAGAAGGGTTTGTGGTATTGAATGATACATTGAATATGGAACTATGATGAATCCTCATTTATAATAGTACAAGGAGATCATATTCGCCATGATAGTTGATGATTTTTGAGAAAAATTATTGAACTCATGATTGTGAGTTTTATACAAAATCTTTTGTGTTATTGGTATAAAGAAATTACCTTTAGGAGAATGGTGTGATATATATACTAGTTAGAAATGTTTAAAATTTATACTTACTAATAATTATCTGAATATTCCCTAGAGAAGTTGGTTCGAGTCGATTAGATATTATGACTACTAAATACATTACAACCATGGGAAAATGGACCAGGAAACTAATCATTTGATTCAAAAGGTTCTTCCAAGAATACATATAATGATGATAAGAAGATTCAATAGTTAATATTTTTGAAAGGATGGACATATAAATCCTAAAGAAAGGGGAGAATCCTTAACTTACACAAATGAGTGTTCAACCATCTATCAATGTAAGAATTTAAAAGGTGCATAAGGAGGATGTGGAACTGCAATATATGGTCTGAAATGTTCTTTATTTTTCTATGGTTGTGATGGAATTATTAGGTTCATGGAACCTATATATTTCATTTAAACACCATATATGTAGAAAGCGATAATGTAAGATTCCAATTTCTTATTATTCTCAGTTTATCCTTGATGTATGAAGATGTATATAGATATAAAGTAATATTTCATGTGGGATAGCATGGTGTGATATATTACAGAGTACGTGTCTTGGTGATTGGTATATTCGAATGGTAAGGATAAAAGAAAATTTTCTAAAGGGTTCATATATTAATTTCCCATACTAGAATGGAAGTCTAAAACCATCACTATGGATTTTATTGTGGGACTCCCCAAAACATCTAAATGCTATAATGATATTTAGGTTGTATTTGATATACATATAAAGATAGAAAACATCACTAGAATTAGATGGGATTTAAATATGGATCATCATTATAGGAAAAATATTATTAAAGGGGAACAATAACATGGAGTATGAAATTATAGGCCATTTCATTGGGATCTTCTATTAACATCAATTTTCAAGAGTAGTGTTTACCTGGATCTAGATATAAATTTTTTTCATTATATTTTTCATCCAAGGACATATAATCTTTATGAGATAAAAATTTAAAAACTATAGTATATTATAAGATCTTCATATATGGATTTCAATGGAGTTAGGAGTCAGAACCTTCCCTGAATAGATTTTTCTTACATAAATAACTTTTAATCCATTTTCACATGGATCATTGTATTTAAAGATGTGTAAAATTCAATTGTGTTGGGAAGAAGTTGGAGAAAAAATCTCTTTGGACATTGGATAGGTAAGGAAATGGAAGAAAAATTCATATCCATTTAGCAGTATATCAAGTCATCTCAGATTCTATAGAAAATATATATTGAATATCATTGGACAAGCCAGTAATTTTATGTTAATGAGAATATATTCATTTCAATTTCTCAATGGAAGAAGTTTATGAGATTTGGAATTAAGTAAAACTACTCCCTTGGTATATTTTTCCCTTTCATATTCTTGATCGATTATGGATAATATCTTGTCACTTTTGGATTCTTCAATAATTCTCTCAAGTTCACTATTCATTTAATGTATTTCTCTTTGTGATTTATATAGATGATCCATCACATATACTAAACTCAGTGGTTGTATTACTTGTGACTGATCATTCCATTGTATAATAATATGAATAAATATTTTATTAATGAGATAAAGAGATATAGAACAAGACTACTCACCTGGATAATGCATTCTAGAGGAATTACCCATTCAAAGAAGCTACTTAAGAACTCTAGGATACAATGGAACAAATATAACCTCATTTTTTTGTATCAGAGTGATTGATTTTCAATGTTGAAATTAATTTTAATGGGGATAAATGTAATATATAATGATTATATTATATATTTCACAATAAAATAATTTTATTTATCAGATATTTTTCTTTACATGATACATAGTGTTTATAAAAACAATGATATACTATCGAAATATTAACTTTTAAGGTGACAGTTATTTCCATTCCATTATAATGGTGGGTATGAATAGAAATAAATAAAATATGAATAATATATTGTCCATAGATTTATAAAATGAATACAATTTTTTCTAATTGAGTATAAATGAAAATAAAAATAATCTGAACATAAAAAGATGTTTTATGAAAAAAAAAATTATGCACACAATGTTTTTATATATAAATAAATTAATGTAATATCTACTTTTGAAAGATTTCAATTATATATATATATATATATATTATATTCAACAAAATTCTTCAACATTCATATATTGATTTTTCTAGTCTTGAAATATTAAAAATTCTAGTTTTATAAGGAATAATATATTAAAAAAATTATATAGTGCCTTACCCACTTATTTTAAAATCTATTTATTCCACTTATAAAAAATTAATATAAAAAAATGGATCCAAAAATTGGAACTAAGAGATCAAAATTTTGGAAATTGGTTCCCTTTATTTTTTATCATTATTAATAGTAACCATGGTAATTTTTTCACCACACTAAAGAAAAAACAATAAAAATATGGATTAATCCCTGGGATAAGGATTTAAAATTTATACAACACATTTTTTATGCTATTTTATGAGTGTATTTAGTCTAATTAAATCCATTATTTGATTAAATGACCCCCTTTTGAATATTTTCATAAATTATTACCTTTATATTATTTTTGGGAGTTAATAAATTAAAAATGTCACTCTCTTGAATTTAATATCACTATTTTTGCATAAGGATATAAATAGGAAATTTTAATTTAAAAATGAATATTATAAATTTAATTGAAATATTTTTATAATTATAATTTTTATAATGTTTATTTATTGAATAATTTCCTTAAATGATTAAATAATAGTAAAATAAAATAAATTACATCAAAAACCATACATTTAATATAATTTGGGTTAATTAATGGTATCAACTAATTTTTTGATAGATATAACATAATTGATTGTTTTTAAGGATTACATTTGAATTGTTAACTTTTATAATGTTTTCAAAGTCAATGTTAATGATGTGTTCCAAAATTACATTAATGATAATTTACAATTTTTTTTATTAATTGTCTTAAAGATAATTATAATGTTATATTCTACCTTGTTAATGGGGTATGGTTGATTATATATGATATGGTCCATTTATGGGTAAATTTTTTATGCTATCATATTTTTCACTTAAAGTGAATGAAAATTTATGTAGATGTAATTGTGAAAAGGGTCAATGATTAGTTTAAAAAATATTTGGGTGAAATATATAACAAAAAAATGATCAATTTATTTTATTAAAGGAATTATATTTATCCTCATATTATTTTTAATTATATCAATTTGGTGACTTTTTTTCAATAATATTTATTTCAATTATGTTAATAGTCAATGTAATACAAAGTGTGCCCCTCTCCTATGGGAAGCTTTTAACCTCTCCTACTCACACTATTTTATCCTTATAGATAAAAAAATTATACCTTAAGAACGTACTATATGAATTTACCACATCATTTATTTTCTGGTATTTATATAACACTATATTTTCTTGTATTATGTTTTTCACCAAAGAAGGTATCTCAATGAAGTGTTACAACTATTAACTGAGTGTTTGAAAATTTATATATTATTTTATATAAATTAAATATATGGTATGTTATATAAAATAGTGAAATCCAAATCAAAAATATTAATAATAATAATTATTATGATATAACAACAATTATCCAAAATATTGACATCAGTTGTAAAATGATAACGTCACTCGTGCGTATTTATGGATTGCCACACCCATGAAGTGATGAGATTAATTTTTCAATTTTCAATTTACATGAATGGTAATAATGAAAAATTTATTTAAAATATAATATATATATTTTGTGAAAAGGTTCAAAAAAAGTAAATTATTATTTAACAATGTTTCATTCAATCCATCAAAAAGTGAAAACCATTTTCATGTGTATATATGGCCTACCGTGGGCATGAAAAATGTAACTAATTTTTATATCCTTATCATTTAGAAATTACTCCTAATACTTATTAAATGAATATATATGATATTTATATGAGTATTAACATTATTTATATGATTTATCCATGATAAAAATGAAAATAATATAACTACAAAAAATAAGTTCTAAAAGAAGATGAAACCATTGACAAATTGAAATGATGAATTTATTAAGGAATTATTAAAAAATAGGTTTTAAAAATTTAAAAATATATCACAAATAATATTATAAGTTTGTATATTATTATTGTATATAAGTATTATAAATTTCAAATATTTTTTTAGTGTTATTTTAATTAAATTCAAACTTGTGTGAAATAATTTATATTAAAATATCATTGTATACCATGATTACTTATGATTATGTTTTTGATGGTGAATGTAAATTTTTAATAGTTCAACAATTACTTTGATTTTTTATCCCTTTCTTTTTTCTATATATGAAATTATTTTATTTCATTTTTCTATCCTTAATTACCAAATAATCTAAAAGAATGTTTTATGGAAAATAGACATTATATATATATTTCATCAAATATACTCTTTCTTATATGTCAATATTCTCTAAACATGTTTTGAAGAATGTACTTATTGTTTTGAAATTATTTTTAGGGAATTTTAACATGTTTATTAATTTTTAAATATTTAATTAAAAAAAATATTTTTTTCATTTTTTGAATGATGAAATTTTAATTTTTAACTAAAAGTCTGAAAACAAGTTCTGATTTAACACACACGACATGAAAAAATTTTCAAGACATCATGGATGCTAAATGTTTTCAATATCCCAATATATGTTATCATAGTTTTTTTACAAATTTTTTTTAAATATTATTCTGGATATTTTATATTTTATATTATAAATTTCAAAATGATAAGGATATATTTTTCATTAAATATTCAATGTCATCTTTTAAAGGAATTTATATCCAAGATGAAATCCTTTTATGTCCCCTATGCTTTACTAGGGTTATGAACCAATGATACCACCTGTATTTTTCCAAGGGATGGTTTATAATTATGATGAAAGTATATATATCAAACCAAATTACTTAATATGGGTTATGCTATGATGAAATATATAGGATTTTTTTCGATTCTATGATTTATGTTGTGATGAATGTCTTATGATTTTTTTGCACAAATTTGTATATTTATCATTATATTGTGATTGGGACCAAAAATATATTGTTCTACTATTATTAGGTAATGATGGATATATCATGAGATAATTATGACTATAATGGGTAGTGAAAACAACTCACTAACAGATTATACACTCTATGACAGTCTTGGGAGTGATCCTTGGCTAATGCGATGAAATGGAGAGGGATCCCAATCCCGTGTGATAGTCGTGGAAGTGAGCTTGGACTAGTAAAGAAATGAATTTATATTCTAATGGATATACTTAAATATTATTTCATTTCATAATATTTTGATATCATATCCTATCTTCATTGATTACATTTTTTATTGGTGTCTTGTGAACTGCCTAGTTTTGTGGCATGATTCATGATTTTTACCTAGGTTATGTTGGGTATGGTTTTTAAAATTAGAATATAACATTATTATACAATAATGATCATGTGGTTATTATATATTTTTTGATATGACCATTTTTTCTTTACTAATCCTACTATCTCACCCTTTATTATGTTTCCTTTACCCGTGATAAGAATAATTATTTTATGTATGAAATGTATAATAAGGGTGCATGTTTTGATGAAGTTAGTGAGAGATGAATCATATCACTAATGAAATAGTTGTTAATATATCCTTCTTTACAAAGATAATATAGAAATTAAAATCTATAATAGATTGTAATGTTTTTTAATGAACGTTCCTCTATAATGATATTTTTTCCTTGTACGAAATGTATGGGTCACTATTAAATCTATTATCATGGTTAAGGTTAAAACATGTCTACTACAGTGTTAAAATAAAGTGATAAGTTTTAAAATATACTAAAAACCCTTATTAATTCTATTGGTATCCCATGTTTCACCCTTATCTCATAATTTTTTAATGGTCTATTTTGATCAGTTTCTATTTAATTAGATAACAATATAATTAAATATTTTTAAAAAATTATATGTGTGTCCTCTCTCCCACTAATAAAATGACACTTCTTTTTTAATTTTATAAAATCATCAAAAGCCATTTGGATCATATAATATATAAAAAAATATGTTACTAATAACCCTCCCCACATTCTTTAGTCTTTGGTTTGATCCCTAAAACATCATAGTTTGTTATTTTATATAAACCTAAAGAGACTCTCCAAACAAGAGGCATACTTCATAAATGATATTATTCATTTTATTTCATCTTCTACCTCTATAAAATAATACTAAAATATAATTAAATAATAAAAATCTTCTTCAATATAATAAAATATCTTATTATAATCAAATAACCTATATATATCTCCCCTTCTATTTAATAGGAAAAAAATCACTATTTTTGTGTATGGCGAACTATTGACTCATGAACGGATGAAAATTATTTTCCATGAATTATTCTCACATATGGTTATATCGACTGATTTAAGGTATATATAGTTTATTAATTACATAATAAACATTATTTTAAGGTAAAAATCATATATTATTTTACTATGTAATCCATTGAATAATGACATCATTTTTTATCCATATGTGTGGATTACCACATCAACAAAGCGATGTGATTCATCCTTAATTACCTCATCACATAAAAACATTATATAAAGATATTCAAAAAATTGCGTTATTTATGATATAATAAATATTCTATAAATATAAAATAACACTTACATGCATTCAATCATGTTCGTTGAAAAACGAAAACTTTGGTCATGCATATATATGACTTACCATGTCCATTATTGTATCATAATTCATTTTTCATAAGATAATTTCTTGGATGATTTTTGGAGTGTAATTAATGTATAAAAATTATAATTATATGATTATTATTATTTTGGTGGTGACATAATCATTAACCCATTGACTATAGTAAACCTACCGAAGTCATTTTTGATATTCGAGGTGAATATCATCAACACACTTGACATGAGATTACAGGATTATATAATTGAATATATCAAGAAAATAATTAAAATAAAAGGATTCATAAACATGAAAATGGTAATATTGAATAGAAATAATTAATTTATGTTAATTATTTAAGAAGATAAACAATGTATGTGATGATTCTTATTCATTTTAAGAGACAATTTTACTTGAAACTTCATTTTAAAAGTTTTAAATATTTCTTTTTAAATTATTTTCAACCATTTAAATATTTTTTAAATTATTTTATAGATGTATATATATAAATAAATTTATTATATAATAAAACAATGTATCTTATAACATTATTTAAATATGTTTTAAAATGAAATTTTTAAGTATTTTATGTGGTATTTTTTTGACAATCTCTAAAAAAGGTAAAATAAATATTCTATTTTAACATAATCAATATCAAATCATTCTTCCTTTGAAAACCCATTTTTTGAAGTTTGTATTGTCTAAAATATTTCCTGTTTTATTAAAATAATTTTTCCCTATTCTCTATGTATTTTAGTGTTAAAATTTTCATTTTAAAGGGGAAAGGTATTTTGATTTATGAATATATTATACATATGTTCTCCCATTATTTTTAAATGGTTTTATGATGAAAGGGATCAAGAATAGTTTTTTACTCCTGATATGGTACTTGAGAATTATAGATGGTGGCATGTGAGACTGATACAACATATATGACGGGTGATCCAAATATAGATTTTATGATGGGTGAGTGTAATATATATTTTTTGGCTGGTGAGATAAATATATATTATATAATGGGTGGGCTTAATATGGATCTTTGATGCATATGGTAACGTTACTAATCTTCAAATTTAAGGAGGGAGTTAACCAGGGTTGTTTTTCCTATGGATTTAAATTACATCCAGTTATTTATGACATGATTTTAGGGTGGGTTAGGAATAAAATTTTCTATTATTTTAAAAAGGGTTTGTATTGGTTTTTATAAGATTAAAATATTTTCATTGTGGAAAATATGGGTTTTTTTAATGTTGTTGTGAATTATTTTATAATATTGAAAATATTTGGATAAAAGTAAATATTGTATGGGTTTTCATGTTCTTTACATGATTAATATAACTCTCACTTTTCGGTCTATTAATGAGTCTTTTGTTATTATCACAGGTTTTTAAATTTTTTCCACTATGTCTAAGGATAAGTAAGATCAAAGAAAATGTCACACTGAAATCCTTGATGATTTTTCATGAAAGTAAAACATGTTTAATTTTAAATTTTTTAATATAATGGAAAACATTTACACTTATTATAAGGTTACACTTTGTAATATATGTGTTTTTTGGAAAGCGTTATAAACATATTACATTAAAATATAATCCTAAAACATATTTGGGAAATAAATAATCCTAATTCTGATTTGAAGGAACATGATTATTTAAGATTTTAGGATGGGTCCATATAGTTCGAATCATAGAAAAGTATTAGAAAAATGTATAGGTTAGGTGAATACGCTTAAGTGATTATAATTTATAGTTATCATGATTTAAAATTTAAATATTGCAATGTTGAATTATCTAATTTTTTTGGAATGGTTTTATAGAGAGGAGAAAGTGAATAAAAAGTATAATGAATCCAAGAGGAATATATCTTACCAAATTAGCAACTTGGAGTGAATTAAATTGGAATATGAACTTTTTCCAGGATGTATTATTTGATGTAGGATATCAATGGCATTGGAATTCATGGTAGAGAGTAACCAGAATTACCCTAGAGGAATATGTTGACAGTTTTTCATTTTATAAAGAAACAACCTGTGAATTATGTTTATTGTTAAATAAAGTGGAAGCCAAAGGCTATATCAATGCTTTTGAAAATATATTTTAAGTCATGGGATGTTTGTAATGATAAATGTTTACACTTTTTATTTTAAAATTTGAAGGTGAAGCTAATCGATTCTAGTCAATAGCTAAGATTACCGAACATATATATGATCCTAAATCTATATAATGGAAGAATTATAAAAAAAATTCTATACAAATATCTCCCTATAGATATCCAATATAGAATGGAGAAAAATTACCTAGAATCGATTAAATAAAATTATTCAATAGATGTTTATAAATTAAATTATACATTATTGGCCATGTATAAACAAATATTTTGTATAACCTTGATAGTAATATTAATATATTTTAATCAATATTGACAAAAAAATTTATGATTAGATTTATCATTACAAAAATTTAATATTTATGTGAATGCAGTTTTGTTACTGAGAATGTTGAGTTTGAGTTTTCTATCATACATCTTACTCAAGATGAAAAGAGTAAGAAGTGGTCAATGTAGTAATGAATATAAGACCATTCAACTATGACATATATAGATAATAGACCAACATGTTCCAAGTTTGGTAAGATAAATTTCAAGGAATATTTGATAGGATCTATAATTGCTTATCAGTGTGATAATTTTGGTTGTAAGGATTATGACTACAAATAAAAGGGTCATGAGAAGTTGAGAAATATGGGTAATAGATACCCAAAAATTGGTGATATGATTTAATTTCAATGAGTTTTGAAACTATGATATCATGTGTAAGTAACATTGGGTGGAATTAATAATGACAAAAATCAAACCATTGTGGAAAATTATTTTCTACTACTACAGTTGATGTTGGGCCATGTAATGAAGTGGTGATCTATATTCTAATTGGTTATTCAAATTAGTAAAATACCATGTTTGATTATGGATCAACCCATTAAATCATTTATGAGATATTTTATGTAAAAAATTAATATATACTTATAAAAATAAGATTGAAATTTTGGTGAAAAACCCTAGGTGTTAGTATTGATGTTACCAACATTTATAAGGATCTTCCTATTTTAATTTGTGTGGTTGACATTCCAAAATATATTAATGAACTGACTATAATAGAATTTAATATTATTTTGGGCATGGATTTTATTTCGGTATATCATTTTAAGATATATTGCTGACAAATATGTCATATTAAATCATTTCATACAACTGAAAACATAATTAGATGTAGAGAAATTGAGCTGAGATGGAAGTGAAAGTTACCTAGATCACGTGGTTAAAAAGAAATTAATTGATCAGATTAATGAGGTATTAAGTAGAAGTGTTGGAATAATAAAATTAGTTTCAAGATAAAGGTCACATTAATCTAATAACATCACCATTTTGTGATCCTATTTTATTTATTAAAAAGATAGATTGATCAATGAGTATTATTATTTATCATAGAGATTTGGAAAACATTAATTTTATGAAAATGTATTATTTTCATCAAATTCATGAATAGTCTGATTAAATCTTGAGAACACAATATTTTTTGAAGATTGGACTCATGTATGGATACAATCAGTTGAATGTAAAGGAGGAATATATTTGGATGATGGTGTTTCAGAAAAGATATATGCATTATGATTATATGGTTATTCCATTTGGGTTTTCTAAAGTAACATCTCTATATATAGATCACATGAATTTTTTTTTCCATGAATATGTAAATAAAATTTGATATGTCTCTATTTTTTGATATGATGATAAATTATAAATTTTATTAGGATCATGAAAACATATATGGATTGTTTTTTAAATCATAAACCAAAATAATCTATATGTAAACATTATTATGTGTTAATTTAGGATGAAACATATTTATTTACTTAGGAATATTGTTTCCAAATATAGAATAACTAATGAACCAAGAAAAACTAATGTTGTTAAAGAATGTTCAAGACCTAGAAATTTTACTGAGATTCAAAGTATTAAGGGATTTTTAGGTTACTAACATCAGCTTATTGATTTTATTAGTTATATATCCACTAAACCAAGTTAACTTAAAAAGGAGGTAAATTCATCTATTAAATGAGTGAGGTGTTTTTTAGGAATTGAATAAATTGTAGGATAATAACCTAGTTTTTTTCTTTACCACTATTAATAGTGATTATTTCATCTAAAATAATTTTTCATTGATGTGACATTGATGTGTTCTGATACAGAATGTTCTGCTAATTGTTTATACTTCATATCAATTGAAACCTCATTAGTTAAATTATCATACACATGAAATGGAATTGGATATGTTTTTCATTAAAAATTTGATTTCATCATTTATAAACATAAATGTGTGATTTTGTTACTAATCATAAATGTTTTATGTATTTTTTTATTCCAAAAGAGCTACACACGAGATAAAGAAGATTGATGGAAGTAATTAAGGATTATAACTGTATGATTCATTAGAATCATTGAAAGTAAAAAAAATATCTAATGAATTGAATTATAATGATAATTCTACATCAACCATTTTATGTTTAGAACTTAAAACATGGTTTATGATTTTATGATTTTTTTCCAAGAAATTGTGCATGTAAGAACTTTCTCTATTTTGTTTTAGGTGAGTATATAATAGTATTAATAAAATATAATTAAGAAATATCAGATGGAAGATAATGTTTTATAGTAATAATTATAATTTTATATGAATTGAGTGTTTCAGGAGTTTAATATTTATAAAGATGATGTTATAATATTTAGAATGATATTATCTTTTCCTTGTGATTCCTAGTGGAAGGGAGAATTTTTTAGTGTATCTCATAGTTTATTATTTTTCATTCATCCCATAAGAACTAATATTTATAGAACCCTTCATGAGTATTACATTGGTGATGGAATGAAAGGACTTATCATTTAATATAGATTTATATTAAAATATGCTCCTGATACATCTCATATATATCTCAATTACGTTATGTATTTCATGTGTCACTATTGATAAAATATGCTCATGATACATCTCATATTTTAGTCCCTGATGTAGCTCATTTGGATTAAATCCAATCCCCTGAGGAACATAATTTTTAAATTCTTGACCATAGAGATTTTGTGTTACAGAATATTATAATTCATTATGTTATGGATTGGTGGAAATACTATATGGTTGAAGAAACTACATGGGTATCAAAAAATGTTCGGACATAAAAATATCATAACATGCTGAAGTATTAAATAAAATTACTAAGACATAATTTATATGGGAAATAATTTTACAATCAAAGAATTATTATGATAAATAATTTTCATTATAATAATATTAGGTAATGCTTTAGTCAAAATGGTAAAATATTTATTTCTAACCTAATTGAGTTTTCATAAAATATATGGGTTTATTTAAAATCATGTTTTCCAAATTATGGAATTTTTATTTTAAAAAAATAACTTAATTTTTTATTCTATCATGTAATAATTATCATAGGTTAGTTTTTTTGGAATATTTCTAAATGTTTTCTTTTTCAATGAATTTCGAAAATATGTATTTTTATTAAAATTAAAATTATTCTATATATGTTATTAATAATCCACTGATGATCATTGGAATGAAAATTTAACATTAATTATTTAGAAAAATATTTTCATACATACAATATTTTTTACCTTAAAAACCATCTTCCTCGTGTTCTGCAGGTTTAATTTTAAATAAAATTTTAAAAATTAGACGAACTAAATTTAAAACATTTTATTCCATAGTTTGAATCATCATAATTAATAGTATTTAATAAGTTCAACATAATATTTCATCATAATAAGTGTAGTAAAAAGTATTTAACATGATTATGGTTAAAATAGTATTAATAGGGGTTAAACAAAATAGATAACAGAAAAATTACCTAAAAATAGAACTAATTTATATTAAATGTCCATATAAAAAAACAATCTCATCCATTATTAGGAAATAATATTTTTTTCCATTTTTGTTGAGATATACATTAATATATTTCTATCTTATTAGATGTTTTGAAGTGTTTATTCTCACCCTTATAAGGGGAAACCCCAATCCTTTCATACCCATATTTTGAGAGCCTGTCTTCAGACAAACCCTACCCAAATCCCTTATTAACATTCCAAAACACATCATAGAGTTCATTATTTGACCCAAAATACTTCATTAGAATGATTTAGGTGTAAACGTAAAGAGGCTTTCTAAGGAAGAGGTAACATCCTTGAAAAGAGGATTGCAACAGTTCCATTGAATCCTATTTGCAAGCCTCATGGTGAGCCTTGTGTGTTTTAATGACTCTTTCCATGCATCTTTTATATGGAGGCTCATCAATATCTACTTTGAAGCTCTCTATTTTTGTAGATCCAGATTCAAGTATAGGCTTAAATTTTTAAATTTCAACTACTTTAACTCTTTCGTGTGGCCATCTATCATGTTTATGTTCTCCAAAATAAATGTTGAATCTCGTTGGATGGTTCCTAGGGAGTCTTCCTTACAATTTTGGAAATTAAAATCGACTGGAAACCCCCTGGAAGGCTTGGTTCTAGAAGGATAATTAAACTAATATTTTGATATATCAATCAAGGATGAGCTTGGATTTATGGATAATATTTGAAATCATGTAATATCCATCGTGGAGAAATATTTCTTCTCTTCCAAGGGGGATTTCTGGGCATGGGAGTTGGATATCAATGAAACTGTTTTCTCCAAAGTATTTTATAATCATTTTACTAGCTGTGCACCTGATCTCAAATGGATGTGTAATTTGAACAACAGATTCTTGAATCCCTCGAGGTGCACAGTTTCATGGAGACTGGCCCATATAAAAATCCCAACTGATTATTATCTTCAAATGTGGGGTTCAACCATCTAATCGTGATGTGTTTATTCCATCTTCATAGGGATGATGTTGATCACCTTTTTCTTAGTTGCAAAGCAGTGTTAGCACTGTGGTAGGGAGTATCAAATATTTTTGAAGTGCATATGCCTCGAGCCAGCTCTATCTACAATTTCATAAGGAGATGGATAGATCTGAATCTATCGCCGCAAATCCTATCTCTTTTTTAGGGTAATGTGGGGGAGATGTAACACTATATTTAGATTCCTAGAAACAAGGCTATACTTGAATTGCATCCTATTCATGCGGAATGTGCATTATCCAATATACATACTACTCTGCATAATGTTATTACCCCATGATGTAGGTTCTGTGACAACTTAATTCATGACCTTTAGGTTCTTAATCAGGTGGGGGTCAAGGGTAATTTCTCCCCCTTTGGTACACATGATGTTTTCTGGTTGGCCCCAATTTATGAATGAATCAATATCAATTCAAAAAGTGCCTCAACAGGGAACCTGAGACCATTGGTCTTTGCTACTGTTTTTTGAGATCATCAAGTTCATTCCCTTGGTTTAATTTATGGATCTTGTGGTAATGCCTCTACTATCGAGTCTGAAATTCTTGGAATTATTATGGCATTTGAGAAAGTCGAGCAGTAATGTTGGTATAAGTTATGGCTTGATTGTGACTCTACAACTATTGCTTTTTCTATTAGAACAGGTTAGTTGCATCTTTCATGGAAGCTCACTAATCGTTGGACTCAATGCTTAGATCTTTTCTTCTCAAAATAGAATATTGTCACTTATGTTTATATAGAATCATACTTATTGGTATATGGCCTTTCTAAAAAATGTGTGAATGATATTTATTATCATTTAGATGATCAAGTGCCAAGGGAACTCCTTCTCATTTTATAGAGGGATCAATATAAATATTCTACTTTATGACTTGTTTATTTTTTTCTACTAATAAATAGGTCTTTATTTTATTGGAAATATCTCAATCTTCCATTAAAAAATGTAATATATATATATATAACCTCTTCTATTAAATTGGAATTTAAATAGTCTTTCCTTTGAATGATGGACTACCACATCATGATCTGATGTAATTAATTTGTCATCATCGCATGTCAAGGACTGTTAAAATGACCAAATTATATATATATGATATACATGAAATTATTAAAATTATATTTGTATAATATATTGTTTAGTTTTTTAACTTTTTAAACATTGAAAAATTCTAGCATCATTCATGTGGAAATGTATATTACCACCTCTATGAAGTGATGCTATTCATTTATCCTCACCACATCACATGGATGATATATAAGTGTATTGAAAAAAAATTGGATTATTATATTATAATCATCATTATTTGAAGTTAAAATTAAACTCACCTTATTTCTATCAGGTTTTCTGAAAAATGGAATCACTAACCATTTATACGTATGACATACCATCTCCATGCATGTAATGTAATTTATTTTTCCTATCCATATATAATGTTTGATTTATAAATTATATTAAATTTATAAAAATGATAATTGTTATATATTATTATTCTAATGAAGATGTATTAATATCATTATGGACCATAGTTATCCTAAAAATATAATTTTGGACATATGCATCATATATCATCAAAACAATTGATGTGAACTTAGATGATTATGTAATGGAATATAACATCATAATAAATAAAAGCAATGGATTAATAAATGTGGAAAAGGTTATTAAGTAAATATCTAACAAATTTTCGTTATTTATAATGATAAAGAATTTACATGATGATTAAAATTCAAGGTAATTGATATATTACATAAATCCTTTTTTTAATGTATTAATGCTTTATTTTCTAAATCATTTTATTCCAAGTAAATTATATTAATAATATTTTTTTGATGTATTTATATAGACATAAATTAATCATAAAATAAACTTTATTCTTCATTTTATTTTCATTAAAATTATTTCAAAAGGAATATTTTTGTGTATTATATATGGAACATTTTGAATTTTTCTCAAAATTGAATTGGAATATTACTTTTCATAATATATATAATCAACTAATTTTATAAATTAACAACCATTATTTGAAGTTTTATTAATTTAATAAATTACCTATATTTTTAAAGACAAACCATTATTCCCTTTATTAAGGCTATTTTATTTTTGAAATGTTGGTTTTTAAAATTAAATGGTAATTGGATATCTAATTTTTTCATATGGGTTTTAAAGAGTTTTTCAAGGTTTTTATGTTGAAAAGGTGTAATATTAATTTATTTTACTAAGTATATGAAATATCTGTAATGTAAATGATGATGGGTAAGCCTGATGTAAATTATATGATTGGTTTTTCTAATACATCTTATATGAAATGTGACCAGTTACATCTCATATGACAAGTGAGCATGATACAACTTAAACGAAGAGTGATCCTGATATAGTTTTCTAATTAATTGGGCATTATTTTTTAGCATAAAATAATATAAATATAGATTCAACTACAGAGGATTATCCAATCTATTTAATAGGTATCTAGTTATATCTTATATGACTTTATCATGGGTTTTGAATATAATTCACTAGGTTTCCTAAAATGGTTTTTAATTTCTTACAATGGGTTTTAAATATTTTCATTATGAAAAAAGTGTTTGTTTTTCTTATTTTTATTATTTATTTCATATACTCAATGAATATATTAAAAAATGAAATCATTCTATGGGTTTTAATATTCTTAACTGGGAAAATGGATTTTTTAATTACTCTCATAGAATATTATGATTAATTTATTAATTTAATGGGATTCCATGTTTTTCATTCAACTAATGGATTTCTTATATTTATATACCTTATTGATCTTTTTGTTCTCATTTTATATTTTTAAATACATTTCACATGTTTTAAGAATCAATAGGAATACATTTGTGATCTTAAAATTCAAAATTGTTTTCATTAAATGTAAAAAAGTTTCTTCTTAAAATATTTATATATCTAAAAGAACATATACTAAGTTGATGTGTCCAATTTTTAATATATTGTATTTTATGGAAAATTTATGAATATTTTTTTCTAAAAATGTAAACATAAAATTTCTATGGGATTGAATGAGTGATAATTTTGGTCCAGTGAAACGATATTATGTAATTTTAATGGATGGGTACTTATAAGTTGTGATATTTGAAGATAAATCGAGTGAGTGGGGTGAAAATAGTCATGAATATTAATTCTTGAATGTAATTATATGTTGAATAATTGTACTATATAAATGAGATTCAAGATATGTGTGGCATAGAATTCAATTAAGAATGATGGATATATTGATATTTATATGTATAGAGAAGAATAATGGGTTTCCCATATGACATATGACTCATAGTGTCGTGCGTAGAGTTATTGGGATGGGTGGCCTAAGGATATGAATCTTATTAGGTAAGTGCTATAATAGAAAATGGTTTCTATTATTAACTATTATAAGAGAGAATTATTATATTATCACATACTTTAATAACATTTGAATGAGAATAAACTCATCATATATTTTATATGCATTTTCATGACCTGTGATTTCCCTGATAGTGGCAATATTAGTGACTAGTTTTTTGTGATTGGCATATGAAGGCATGTGAGACATCCTGATTGGTTGTTTTTTGGAAATATTTTTAGTATGGGAATTTTATATGATATTACCATGATTGTATGGAGTATGTCAAAAAAATGTTTTTTTAAATAATATAATTCCATTAAAACCACTATAGAATATAGTTTACATTGGTATACATATCATATTTCATTAAATAATGAATTATATGGGGATAAGCCCATGAGAGTTTCATATTTGTCATGTTGAGTTATAAGAGTCCTTAAGTCCACCCCTCTAGTTTCTTCTGGTATTAATCACCACTTTTTTGGGGTTTCTTTATCTGAAATTTTCTCTTCCTCATTCCTTCCTATGTCCATCACCCCTTGAGGATTGATTTTTGCGGTAGTGGGTTTTTATTGATTAGATTTTGTTCTACCTCATGTTATTACTTCTATTATTCACCTTCTACTCATCTAATCCAACCAAATTGAATTTATAGATTTAGAATCTATTCCATAGATGCATGGTGTAATTTGTATGGTTAAATAGTTTATTCATATTAGTATATAAGAATATTCCAAAGGACGTTGATCAAATTTTTTTTTGGTTTTATGAGAGTTATGCCTTGTATTTGTTTTATTTAAAAACATTATAAATTGGATGAAATATTATAATGAAATTAGAGAATTAATTTTGCAATATATTCTCATCAAATTTTTTAGTTCAGGTTTTATAGGGATCAAGCGTCACTGTTCGATGTCTTGGTGAGAATTCATCTCCCGACAGGTTTTACCAATATTATTAAAGAATGAGAATTAAGAAATTTAGTTGGTATATTGACTATAACTTGTTTATAATTAATTATGGTATCTTTGAAATGATCATGGTATTCAAGGATTATAATGGATATTGTTGATTTTCTATTTGGGGATTGAATGAATGTCATTTTAGGGTGTAACTCTCTTTTTAAATAGGTGGTCCCTATGCTTTCCTATTATTTTTTTGAGTTCTATATTTTTTGCGATATGCAGTCTTGGTGAGATGTGGGAACACTCTAATAAAAAACCAATTTATTTATATTTTTTCATATGTTGCATTGTGATAATGGTTAATGTGGTGATACTTCTTCCAATTTATGTGTTTTGATTTAATATTCGTTGATGACCATGAAGCAGATGTAAAGTGTGAGTGATTATGCACATAGAACCCTAATGGGATGGCCCTTTTAAATTTTATAATGTATATTACCTTGATAAAGGCATTTGTTCCTCCTTTGATACATGAATATATATTTATGTAATGTTCAAGTATGGGTTTTTCCTTTGTATGGGATTTTGGGATACTATATCACTATTTGGATTGTTTTTACTTTTGTAATTGGTGAGACTGTTCCTCCTATAATTTTAATTTGTTCGAAATTATTTATTACATAGATTTGGAATGTTGAAAATGGTTTGTACTATATGATATCCAACCAAAATTAATTATTAAATGAGATATGGATTTGATTAATGTCTATGATTTTTTAATTAGAATTTGATTATATGACAATATAACTTGAAATAGTAATTGATAAGGAATTTATTTATACCCACGTATTGATATTATGACTTCTGAAATGTTTTTTGATTAAGTTAGTGGTTATTGTATTGAACATTATACCCCTACAATGGATTGTTATGTTTTATGTTTAGATCATTACACCAATATGTAATATACATTGGAGAAATGTGGAAACATATTCCTATTTATACTTTATCTTTGTTATGTAATGGAATGAAATTAACATTCATTGTTCACATTGAAAATGGAAATTATTGATTTTTGCTTCACCATTTTAATTTTTTATTTAATGGAAGTATATTACCATTTATTATTAATAATTTATATGTTATATAAAAGTATGTTATTCACTCTTGTAGACTATTATGATCAAAATATTAATATTTTTATTATGGAATGGTTTTTTGTTTCATATATTTAGTTTTTTTTAATATTAGCTATTATATATTATTTATATTTTTTAGTGATTATGCTGACAAGTACAGTTGCTTTTTTATTATAGATATATGAGAAGATAATATTTAAACCATTGTGCTATAGATGCTATGTTTTGATGGAATGATAATCCATTCACACATATCATCTATCATGCCTACATGTTTTTGTCTTGAATTTTATAATGGGATGTTATTTCCTATAATAAATGATTAGTAAATATTTTGGTACTCTTGATTGTTTATATGTATTGTTGGTATTATTGATATATATATTAGTTTTGCAGGATTATGTGTATATGGGTGGACATAGTTCTTTTGCCTTTTTTAGTCTTTTACTCCAACACATACTAAAAATAGGCGAGGATGGTATAGTTTCCCACCATGTGGCTTGTTACAACTTGATCTTAAATATATTATTGTTTTTTATTTAATATTTTGATTTATGCAATATGAAATTATAGATGAAATTATTTATTTCATATTTATTTAATGGAACCACTGGTGGTGACCTACTAAGTTGTACACACACCCCATAATTTAATCTAGATGTGTGTGTAGACCGCATGGTTCTCATAATGGTTCTGGTGTTTTCTCTATTATGTTAGATGAGATATCACTCTCAAATATGGTTAGGAAATAGTTCCTAGGCCTAGATGTGGATGGTGTGGTGGGTCAATATTTCATTTTAATTGTCATTACTCATGAAATTTCACAATCGGCCTATTTGGTAGATTTTTTTGGGTTCTATAAATTCATGAAAAATACTTGATTTACCTATTTTATCATGTATTTTATTACTTATATGGAATTCCTATTTAGTAATATCCATGGTATGTCATTATTGTGGTTGATGATTATTTTTATGGACTTTTAATTATTTATAGATATTAAATATAGAGGGTATGATCTCCAAATTATATTTATGGACCTTTAATTCTTATCAAAATCCTTGAGCTAAACAATTTTAAAAATACTTTAGAATATTATATGTAATTCCCATGATTATACGGTATCTTCATTTTCATTCTTGTTTTATTGAACTGGGACGGGGTATTATAATGTGGTTTTGATGAATTTTTTTTCTTACACTTTGGGATATTGTAAATGGGGCTATTATAGGATAGAACATGATATTTAAGCTGTATTTCCGATTAAAAAACATATATGTGAGTATGTACATTCTATTAGGGACATTATAGTTTTTTATTTTAATGGGGTGTCTATTTTGTTATTTTCATTGAATATTGTCTGATATCAGTTATTTTTTAGTTTTATATATGGCCTAGATAAGAAAGATTATGTGACATCATTCATCATATTCATCACATCGTATCCACATAGAGTTCATGTGGTGGTGTACTATTGAGTATTTCATTTAAGTTGAGTATTTATTCAAAGATCCAAAAAATTATATACTATTATACTATAAAATTTTATATTGGATACTTACTAAAAAAAATGGTTACTAGTTTTATAATATATTTTAACATATATTTTACTTCCAAAACATTATGTTAATCTAATACGAGTTGTAAACCTAACATGGGAGTGGGTAGGATAGGATAAAGAGAACATGGGATTTAATAATAACTTATATGCTAGGGTGTGTATAGATTAGAGAGCCACAATGTTTTTTAGAATCATTAATTTATATAAGAATGATATAATTTATCTAATATTTTTATGAATTTTTTTTGATAAACCACTATTATGTGATGGTTGAGTTGGATTTCATGTCTGGGATAGGTATGTACAATACATCTAGAGAAGGTTTGAGTATGAAATTCATGTAAGATGAGTAATTATCTATTTTATTTTTTAGGCATTGATAATGTATTGAGACTTATTTTACAATTGTTATATTTGTAATATATATGATTATGACGATGAACTAGGATGCAGAAATTAAGTGACTGTGTACTCCCTAAGGCAGTTTATAGATTTCAAAGAGGGGAACCATGTTGTAAGACCTATATTTGGTTATTTATGGCTAAATAATGAGAGTTGATTTGTTGGATTTGTTCTATATATTGTATGATGTATATATTTCTTTGTATAGTCAAATGATGATTAGTTTTCTCCTAGGATTATAGTGAGTAATTTATTATAATTGTAATGGATCAATTTTCTTTCACCTACATGGAATTTGTTGTGATATATTATAGTTACTAGGGAGAGAATAGTGAGCTTAGGCATGCAGGTCACTTTATGATCATAAGAATATGTATATATTGGTATATGATTAGAATAATTCATAGGATATGCGTGATATTGTAATGGGGTTATCATTATGGATATCTTTAGATATAAATTCATATGGAAGAATATTGGGTGATTCATGTGAAATATGAATCCTAATAGGAGGAGTTGATGTCACAACCCAATCCACCGGGGCCTGCCTGACTATTGAAGATCTAGGATTGATTACTAAAAGACAAAATAGTATTGTCTATGGATGGAGACTAGCTTAGAGTAGTCATACCACCCACATAGTAGGTCCTATAATATGATATAGATAAAAAAAACATCCATATCCATGAAATAATGCATAGATAACAATAATACTACTGATACCAAAATTCAACCATCAAATTATCCAACAATTGGAGTACAAAAAGATTAATGAATGCATACATGGTAAAAAATAGAAGGCCAATCAAAACCAATAAAATCAACCAACCTTCTTAGTAGGAGGGGATTATTGAAAAATGAAACCACAAACACACATCACAATAATTCAATCTCACTATGCTCTAACTGCTCCGGGTGTTCTTAAGACTACTTCAAAAGGCCTGTCATCTATATAAGGAAATACTAATGTTGGAAGAGACAAATAATGTTTTAGTACAAAAATAATTAGTAGGTTCATATTAAATCCAAAAATTAAAGGTATAAACTCAAAGGAAAGTGTCCTCTAGACCCATACCCCAATCATAAAGAAACCCAAGAGAGAGAAGACAATAATATCCATCTCGACCAACCCTCATTTGTACATGACTTTTACTGTCATCTCAACAGGGTAATTCAATATTGATATGAGATATTACTATATGTACTCCCAAAAAATCCAGATATACTCTTTACAGAATCTATGTTTCAGTTTTACAACTATACATCCAATCACAGGATTTTACCTGATGTTCAAAGGCAAATTTATTCTTAAATAACAAAATCCACTATCCCTTACATCCCTAATAAAACTTGTCGAAGATATCTAAATCATTATCTACGTCTCCTCCATCAGAAATGGAACTCGACGAAGAGACCTCACTCATATAGTATCAGTTAGGCGGTGGCACATCCCTTCCAACCCTAATAGAATACATCTGAGAGAACATATATGTCATGTCCCACCGTGAGGAATGTCATGATGGAACCTAGAGGACCATGATACAAAGCTAGGGGATCTGACCACTGTCTTTTTCGGGACTCCACAAACCCTATGAAAATTTAGAATATCTCAACACTCAGTTAGTGGATGGTAGCCTTAATCCTCGAGGGACACCTGAACCTAATTTGAACTATATAGATCCTAAAACATAGATATGGGATCATACCTAGGTCAACTAGTTGAAGTCAAAAACCCTAGTGGGACTCATATTATTGAAATACATCTAGAGGATCATACTTTGTACCATTGGGGGAAATTGTAAACCCATGTATGGAACTACTCACAGACTGAAATACAATGCATATGATGAAACTACAACCCCTAGTTGATCAACACTATATATAGGGGTTCAATGACCATCCATGATGGTCTCACGAATACAAAAAACCCCAATTTGGAAAGGCAAAGTGATATAGGATCTTACACCAAGCTCTTGGAGGGATACAAAAACATTCTCTAAAAAACCCTATTATGGGGATCAAAATCCTATGACGAGGATGCATGTCCACAATGAACCATCATAGGGATATATAAAGGTAACCCTACCATTGATAAAAATATATGCATTGAAAATAGGTTTCTTATAAGGTTCTCCTTACCTCACATCTCTTATACCAAAACAATGGCTACCATCTCATTATATTTGTAAAACTACTTAGGAGAGGCTACTAGCGACCTCTATCTAAGTTCTGAAGATTGAGATATGTGGGGTTGAAGTTTTTGATGGCAGTAAATGGTGTGTAAACACAACCCAATACAATTATCTCAAAATGGGAACCTAGCATTGCCCACATCTGGTTCTTATCGTGAATAAGTTGGATACATGGCGTGTTAAATATTTCACAAGTTGAGTGACCCCAATTGAACCCTCGGGTGTGTCCTCACCCACACACGACCCGGTTGGCCATGTCCCCATACATGGAATGTGCCCTTGGAACATGGTTTCTTCCACTTGGCATGTTCCAAGAATTTTTACTTGGTCATGTACCTCCACATGGCCATTTCCACTTAAATGGTATGTCAACTCATGTCATTTTCCACCCATCCCAAGCTCACTGCACCACATACACACTTAGTACATGACATGTAGTCCCCAAAATACTATCATACATGACCTAAAAGAAAATATTTCATGTTATCCCACAGTACATATATTTTTATTGGTATTTCTAAATGATAAATCCCTATGAGCCTCCCAAAACCCTCGATTGTCACCTCACACCCACAAATCTACCCCAATGGGGTGTCTAAAAGTTTTAATAGGGATATAAACCTGTAAAACCCCCAAAGGGGGGATCATGATGTAAATATCATAAATCTTTCAACCTCATAGATAAATGTTGATGCTTCAGGTCCAAATTGTTTTTTGAGATATACTACACCTTGATCTGGTGAGGATCAGTAATAAAAACATGGTCTGGCGGCACCGGCTCACTTCAGTTCCACCTCGGTCTATCCATATCCCTTGGAGAACAACTATACTCCCCTTTTCATATATATGAATCCAATTGGGGGGCGTAGGATTATTATTATGGTTTTTTATAATTTAATAATGAAATCGTAATCTCCCCACCAAAAATTTTCCTCCAATTGGGTACCCTATATCGACAATATTTATGTCATTCTTTGGGTAAAACAAGTTCTTTAAACTCATCTATAGTGTCATATTTCTAGTACGAGAATCTATTTGGGGTTTATTGTATATTTTAATAAAAAAATATGTGCACAAGATATAAAATTTTTAATATTTTTAAAATCCCACCACCGAGGCTATAGAGTCCTTATAATTCATCTCTAACTCAGTGCATCACATCAGAAATATTCCCAGAAATATTTCAAATTATTACATGGAAGAAACAAGGTCACTAACTCTTTACACATTCATGGATTTACATACCAAAAAGAAAACTACTATGAACATGTTAGAAAATGGAACTCTTAACTAGGTCTCGCTCACCAGTGATCCCTCAAGAGGGTTTCCATGCAATTAGGTGAATCAAAACTAGGGGATCCACATCCCATGAAGTGTCTCCACTAGTCAGATCTCAAAAACACAAGGTAACTCAAAAAGGAAACACCCCACCTAATTCCCCATTCATCTAGATTGACATAGTGAAGTTATGCATAATCATGTCTCCCCATCTAAAATAGGTGGAAAAACATCGATCACCTAGTCTAACTATGGTCACATGATTTAGTGGCACAACACCTCACTAACCCAATTTAGAAACTGATGTAACCCTATAGTCCTCAAACACACTTGGATGAATGATAGATTCAACATAAATTAATATAACTAACCCCAGGACAACAAATTTTATATCTTACTATATCCAAAAAGTACAACATCGTCCTTTAGGGCCTCTTGAATGTGGCATAAAATGGTGCTATGCCGATACTGGAGTGACAACGGTATCATTCCAACATGGAAACCCAAATAATGTACTCCAAAACCTAAAGGGTTTACTCTAAATGGCCCAAAACCCATCTATAGGTTTATTACTTATGTAAAGAAACCTCATTATCACCTCATCTTATAGTGTTATAGGTGTTATCATCAATAATCATACAGTTGATGTAAGTCCAACCTTTGGAAGATCCGTCTTGAAAAAGTCCTTTATATTTCCTATCACACAAGGAATCATGAATAGAATATCCTTACGGTGCCTCCCTACCTCACTGGAGATGTAGAGGGTAACCATCATCATCTATAAAAATTTCACATGATCCTCAACACCATTAGCATTGTAATGAACTAGAAGTTCATAGAATATACTACTTCAAGTGTCTTACTAGCCCACCGATAAAAGGTCCACTATATTCATCTACACATGAATTTATCTTGATTTGGTTGGGTTCAATTCAAATTGAACATGGAACACCATAAAAAACTAGAAACAATGTTACACCCACTATCCTAAACCATTCAGTTATTGATAGTACACAAGCAATATAAACCAAGGAAATATTAAAGGGTCTCCTTACTATAGTGGATTAGTTATATATATGGATCTCTCCTCCTAAATTAGGTCACACTACCAATAGGAGTTCAAGAACATTGATCCTCTCTGATGGAGCCTCCAATCATAAGGATCAACGTAAAAGTATCCTTATGTATTGCTAGGCATCGAACATGGGACACATTAAGGGAAAAAGTGGTTGGTGACACTATGTAAAGTTCATTTGGGGTTGTAAGGTCACATATCATATCTCAAACCATAATCGAGCATCAATGCAAGAATCCCCTTATTCCTGAACCTCATAATTTCTATTTCTCACCTATACACCATAGCTAGAGCTTTCTCCATTACCCCAACTCACTAATCTTTCCCAAACACACAATTATATGGAAATCATCTCCTACAACTTGACCATATCTGAATTGCGTGGAGTTTTGGATCATTTATAGTTTTAATTATTTCATAATAATGTGTATCGATGTGAGATTCATCACACATTCTTGTGAGTTTGATTCCACATTATTGAATACCATAACAGTGATCTACTGATTCCCTGCATCACAATCAATAAACCTTGATCAAGAAGTGGGAAGAAATATATATCTCACAATTGTATATAACAATACTAAATAATATTTTAAAGGATACACATTTTACCTCCAAAAATCTTTATATACTTATGGTCATAGGCTTCAATAGTCTATAACATTCCTCATCTGCATCCTCTTTCTCCATGATCGTATCATGGATAATATAGGGGTGGTTTTAGAAATATATAAAATAGTTCGCTACCTCCTTACACTATTCCCCAACCTCAGACATGTACAATATCATGTGAAACTACATTCTATTTATGATTCCTCTTCGATCAAGGTCTATCAACTGCCTCCCTCAATTCTACATAGTGGGTCAAAGAATATCGTGTGGGATGTCCCCATACTTTACAAGAGAAACACTACATCTCTTATGGATGAATATAAATAAACTGGGAGCCATCAGCCAAATACTTTCCATCCTTGGATAATATAAAAAAAACTCATTCTTGGATCCCTGGGACTACCACTGACTAGTAAATTTTTAGTAATCAACTCTTGTGATCCCAATAACATCAATCAAAGACTACCTTTCCATAAATATATCCACGATATTTCCCAGTCAAGCACTCTAAAATAGGTGTGAATGTAGAGAGATAACACTAATACACTAATACATTAGTGTAATACCAACTCCATGGTTTTTTATAGAAAAAAAGAATCTCAACCCACATCCATGGAGTATCATGAAATGTTAGTGATCCTTTATGAATATAGAAACATAGTCATTATTCCCAACATAAGTAGAAGAATATCCTGTATATACCTCGATCACAATGTGTATGGATAAAACTATTTTCTAAATAGATGATCAAACTATTTCAAAGTTACCATCATCTCATTGTTGTTTGCATCAACAGACACCTATATCTCCCTAGAGATCCATGAAGAAGACTTGCTACTTGGATCACTATCTGGTCGACATATGTCATCACAATGTATAAAATGTGCACGAATGGCTCATGTTAGTCATCATTTTCTTGAGGGTCAGACTCCCCATGATACCTTGGATGTATCTGCCACTAAAACGCATGTAGTGTACTCATCATGTGAACATCCTTATGCAGTATCGATGATACTAACATCATCCCAATGGGTGGTGGCATGAAAAAAACAACCCAAATTTACTTCTTCCAATGAATACCCCAACTAATGGCTCGCCATTTGGTGGATCATGGTCATAATCCTAATAAAGAACCCTTAGCTGATATTTTCATGGTGGAATCATGAAATATAATCAAGAAGGACTACAATTAAAGAGTATATATGGGGAGATGGCTCATGAAGGAAATGGAAATTACAAACTATTACTATATAATGCATGTACATTCATTTCTATTCAACCAGTTCATAAATGTTCTAAGTGAACAAGAAGGTTCTCAGTGTCATAATTAATGGATATGCCAACCGCTGCACTAATACTGAATTCACTAATAGGAAACCAAAACTCAATAAACATCAACACTATAGCCATAAATCTCATAGCTAGATCATAGATAGAAAATATAAATATTGTGGTCCCAATGTGGAACCCACTTTGATTCTGCTCTATATGGACCTGACCAACTAGAGCATTCCTGATTGAGGATGACCAGGCTATGTCTACCCGATTACCAAATCTTATTTTCTATGTCCTAGTCACCTACATTGAGTTCGAATACAACACTCATTGGAAGCCTTAACCCATGGTACCGGTACACACACACATCCATTTCTATGAAATAGTGTAGAGATAAATACAATAAAACTAAAACCAAAATGTGTTTTAAATCTATCCCATAATAAGATTGCTAAAAAGTACTAAAATCATAAACCTAATAAAAACAATCCTATAATAAACTAACAAAACTATCTGACCTTCTTAGTAGGGGGAATCTCTATTAAATTAAAACACATGCACACACCTATATATATATATAACTTTTTATTATCTACCTACTTTGGGTCCCCATATGACTCTAATGAAAGTAATTTCATTTTTTTAAGACATGAAATGTGTGGGTGGATCCCATGTAGGGGTGAGTATAAAAATAATCAACAGGTTACCCAAAATCCAAAAATGAATTGGGGAACTGGAAAAAATAGTCCACCTAACCTATAACTAGAGGGTATAGAAACCCTAGAGGGAGAACATGATTCTCCATCTCGACCACCGACTATTGATTAATTTTCATCTAATCTCTCCATTTTATATAGGTAAATATGCATGATATTACCATAAAGTATCCCATTATAAAAGAAATATACTCATATCAGAATCCAAAATTCATTGTCATAGACATATAGCATGTTGTAGGATTCTAATCAAGGCTCAAAGGTATCACACATCTAAGAAATATCACACCACGAGCCATGAAACCCCTGATGAGACTCATCCTAGATATCTTACTCATCATGTACAACACTTCCTTCCCTTATGGTACTCATAAAATAGATATCAGTCATCGGTTTCCACTAATATAGTCAAACATCCTACCCAACCCTTTTAGAATGCAACCAAGAGGAAATACACATCAGGTCTCATTAGGATGAAGATGAGCTAGAACCTAGTAGTTTAGGAGAAACAAAAAGCGTTCCTAGCCCATTCCATATGGGGGACTCTACAAACACTACTGAAATATAGATGACATCAATACTCATATTGGATATCACACACAAAATAGTAGGTGAAGAAAATAAAATATGGAACTCTAGGGATTATAATTATTTAATAGAGGATCACACCCAGGTAAATTGGGGAATTCCAAAAAACACTTCCAAGACATAGAATAATGATACACAAGTAGGAAATCATACCATAGACCGCATAGAGATACCACAAACCAAAATATAGAACTACCATACAAGAAGAGGATCGTAAAGATGATGATATCAAAAACAACATCAAATCAACTCTCAATGTAGGGGATAAGTTATTTTTCATTATGGTCTCACTAATATGAAAACCTCCACATTTTGAAATACAATGTGATAGAGTTTCCTATCCTAGGACCTTGGGTGGAAACATGTAGTCTATATAGACTCACCATGTCACGAGGATCACAATCCTGAGTAGAGGATGTAATACCACACGGTACCCTCACTGAGATAGATTTGGGTAAAACTCCCATTGATACTCATATATGTGTCACCAATAAGAATCTTATAGGAAGAATGTCATGTTTTATCTTTCCTCCAAATTTTTTTCCCCATTATGTTCTATGCAGAAAACTACTCCAGAGAGGCTACTCGCTGGCCTCCATCTGAGTCCTGAAGAAGATATATGTGGGTGAGGCCTCTGAGTGGAGTATAAGGAGTGTGCCCAAAATACATGAAGTATCACTCAAAACCATCCCCTAACTGTTCCCATAAAAATAAGTGTTTTTTATAATATGGATACAAGACATATACCCAATGTCGTGTGGCGTGTGACCTCGATCGAACCCATATGAATTTTCTTTCCTGCAGACTACCTGGAAGGTCATGTATTCATACAAAACATGCACCCTTTGTACATGGTGTGTTACTCATGGAAAAGACCAAGACTTTGTACTACCAATTTAATTGGATATGACCATCTCCCATTACATAGTATGCCTTCCCATGTCCTCGACCGGGCAACCTAGGTCAACCACATGACCTGTACCTGCAATGCATGGTATGTAGTCCCCAATATACAATCTTTCATGAATTATAAGAACAAATTCCATGTGATCCTACAATAAAATTTACGTGATTAGGATTTCCTAAGGGGAAAACATTATAAGATACCTGAAACTCATTATTTTCACTAGTTACCCATAGATCTACCTTTAGGGGGTCTATAGAAGTCATTATAGGGATTTATACCCATAAAACTCACGATACAAACTGAACTGAGCAATCTGATGTATGATTAGATACACATTTCAAAAGTTACTACACATTAATAGAGAAAATGGTATGAAAATGATATAAGATATTTAATATTTCTATTATTAACTCAATGTGGTTCTTTGAGCTCAATAATTCGATATTGACTCAGTTCCTGGATTTAGAAATATTTTGAGAAATATTCCAAATTCAAACATGAAATAACCAAATTCAATATTGTTGTAATATTTGTAATGGTGGACAAAGGGTATACATCCTCTTACGTTTGTGGTATAATAGAAAATGGTGGATTTCATGCACCACTGTTTTTATTTTTATTAAATACACTATAACCTTGTTAATGAGAGAGTGAGTGATGACTTATCATATATGTTATTTAAGTTTATTTGAATTCTGATTAACATGAAAATGGTTATCATAGTGACCCATTAAGAATTATTGTCCTTCAATGTCTTGTGATAGATACGAATCAGTTGGTTTTTAGAGAATATTATTGGGGGATAATTTTATGTGATATTACCATGATAATAAGGAGAAGAAATCAATAATGATATTTATTGTATGGTGGAAATATGTGTGCCTTTATACCATGTAGAATATGTTGGTTTAGGTTGTGTGTTTAATTATTTTTATAATTTTATAGAGATAAACCCTAGAAGTGTGAATATGTGTCATGATGAGGTCTAAGAGTCATTATATAACAAACATAAAGTAGTAAGTTCATGGTATATTAGTATAAATAAATTAAAGATAACATTTTTGATGTCAGTAGGGATTGGTACCCTTGAAAAGGTTACATAAACCATTACTTGATTGAGAAATGGAAAGGTAGTTAGCTTTGTAAATTTTTATTGAATGACAGTAAGAAGGTGGTACTCATGGATTGGTTAAATATTTATTGGAAAACTACAACTAGTTGTGTTAGGTGTTTCCATTGTGATAGATGAGATATAAAATTGTAATTTTTTTATAACTAGTGGTTCATGATGATTTTTTGTAAACTAAGATGTCCAAATTTAGTTTGAATGTGACAGTAAAATGATAAAGAGTAAGTATATTGACCTTGTGATATTTCCAATAGCTCAGGTGCACAATGATGGAATATTATTAGGAGGAAAAAAATCATGGGGGGAATAGTAGTATCCTTAGACTCTATAGTGAGGCACTCAATATGGATATTTTTTAGTTATATGTATGATTCCTATGAGTATCATCATTCATATGATTAGGGGAATCATTTTAGTTTCTATTTTTCTTTTTCTAATAAGGGAAAACCTCCGGTTGGGAGCTGTAATGATATGCTTTTATGGATTCAAATCAATGGAAAAATAAAAAATCTATAATTTAGAATAATAAAGACTTAGTATTTCTCATGAAAATCCCAGATAACCAATCACTTTTTAATTATATATCTTTATTTTTGGTTTTTTAAAATGATGAAATCTATGGAAATCATGGAATAAGGCGTTTTGTGAAATACATGGAATGTTAAACCACGTTAGGAGGAAAGGTGTTGAAATATCATTAGATTATATGTGACCTTCATTAACTTTATTTACTTTTACCAATATTGTAAACTTATGAAGCTGTCCTGTGATACCCTCACAAATTAGAAACCAACCGGATCCACTACATTCTTGAAGCATTCCCGATCCCCATGGGATAGATACTAGAAGCCAAGAATTAGTAGAAAATATATATAATGATTTCAAAAAACATGAATCAAAATACATGATATATATATTTATATAGCATAAAGTAACAATAGAAGGAAAAGAGGTTAAACACATCCCATATCATAAAAATACTATAGTTTCAATACAACTCAAAAGTGTATAACCAAAATCCATATTAAGAGTCAAAAAAACAAATTAAAGAACAAAAAATGAGAAACAACTACTCCATGTGTAATGAAAATGTTGTCTCACTATCCCATCACCAGCTAACCAAGACCATTGAATAAAAAACTGACCAACTCACAGTGATGCCTTCCCATTTTTTTATGAAATGTCCCAACCTCTTCTACACACCTCCTAAATGTCATATATGGTGAGTGATAAATTGAATTAGTAGGATCCCATCGAGGGTTTCGATAACAAATATCTGTATAAAATTCATTATATGATTAATATTAAGAAAAACAAGGAATGATAATCTATTAATAATTTTTTATATCAAAATAAGGTTAAAACATTCCTTATTTTCCAATGTTAAATATAATATTTGTAATTTAGTCTAAATGAATTTCACATATATCCAAATAGGATATATAATCTAGGTATAATAAACCAATTCATAACAACATCACACCATTTATAACTAATTATCTTGCTAGCTCAAACACTAATGCCCAAAGAGGGGAATCACATACATCAAGACCATATACATAAGAATTAAATATAAGAAGTAGAGGAAGATCACAAAAAGTGAACCTCTAAATGTGTCCTACAAGTTCCTAGGATACATATCTTATGGTGTAGTGGAGAAATCCATGAGTGAAACCCCAAAAATAACAAAATATGATTCATATTTATAATCCAACCACTTAACTATCTAGGGAATACAATGTAATATATTTCTAAAATAATTTATTCAAACCAATTATTTGAAAACCATTTCATAATGAATCGAATTTTACTTTTCTTTTACCCAAATAAGATAATACCATATTTTATAAAAAAATCTATTTATTGACCTAAGACAATAAATCAATCCATTTTATTTATAAAATAACTTATAAAATAATACCATTCATGGTCAATCCAATATAAGGTAGAGATGGACCCACCTACCTCAAACTTGCGGTGCACAAACCCAGATCAGGATATACCTACCTCTGAAGGAATAAAATGTCAACAATCATGTCTTTATAAGTGATTTTGAAATCATAGAATTAAAAATAATTAGAAAAAGCAGATGGAATAAGTAATATATCAAAAAAACCCATAGGGAACCTTTACCTATTGCACCGCAAAAAACAAAGGACAGGGGCATGGATGTAGGTTGCATAATGGATCGAGAAAGGATCAAATAAATCACCACATGATTAATGTATCCAAAAACATTTAGAAAGACTACTTTCGTGACCAATGGAAACACATACACAAAATTGCCGCATACCCATAGATAATCAATGAAACCATCAAGGAGATCGATTATCAAATGAATGAACTTAAAAAGAGCAGAGACACAAAAAATCACCTAGAATAAGAGTCGTGGGTTTGAGGGAGAGACTTGTGTGATGAATGAAATAATATTTACACATTTTGAAGATAAAAATAAAATTTTCCAAATGGTTTATGATGTGAAACCCTTATGAATCACAGACACTGAAAAACCCATCACCTCAATTAAAAAAATCGATGATTATTTCACATTATAAAAGTCGATCTTATAGTGTAAAAATATTTTATTTCATCAAAATTATTTTTTTTCATGTAATATTATTTTCCAATAAACCAATTCCATAGATTGTTCATAGTGACACATTTATGCCAACAAAATTTCTTAAAACATAAAATGGTCATTGAGGCTGTACCGTACCTAGATTCTATATTAATTCCCAAAAACCACATTTATGTCCTTAGAAACTCATTATACCCTCATAACAATAAAAAAGATCATAGATTAAAATCTATGAAGTTATAATATCCCCCACTATTAAAAATTCCATCCCCAAGAGTTCATGTGGATGATGTGTGCTCTCGATAGAGGTGATGATAATACTCTGTCATTCATGATTCCTTACCCATATTTTGTGATAATATGAACCATTTCCAATAAAACTCTAAACAATTTGAAGGAAATCCCATGAATTTGTTTCACCTGAGAATTGATAACATCCACATGATCTCAAATATCTATCACCGAATCATATAAGTCCAAAAAATAAGAAACCACCAAGCCACTCATTTTTCTAAAATTTCTAACATATATCTTATTAAACATTATCTATTTCCTATTCCAATGGTGACCCAACAAAGGAGATATTTTCAATAAAATTTTACACATACTAAAAATTCTAATGTATGACTTAGATATTCCACATACATTTTTTATTAATCTAAGAAGTAAACGTATGATTTTACATAACCAAAATCCAAAAAATGTCTCCTAAATGAGACTTGTTCACACAAGAGAGGCCATACCCACATAATCCCATCAAATAGGTTATCTTAATAAGAAAACATGGAAATCCTGAAAGGGATCCACTATGATCGATGAATAATAACTTTTGTTATATGAAAATAGTAATAATACTATATTGCTATGCCATGACACATTGAAATGCAAGATGAAAAAATGAATAATATTTTCATGGATCAGAATATCTCGATAAATATAACCATTTTTTCATGGATGGTATCTCGATCTCAGACGAACATGAGTCCCCACAACCTATTAGAGACAGTTCCAAAACTAAGAGGTAATAATAAGATCCTTATTTGAGATGATAGTTGAGGGAACCCCATATAATCTCATGAACTCATATACATACAACATACCCTGATCTTTAACTTTAGTTGGTGTCCCTGATCAGAATATATTTTGAAAGGTTCATTAACTAATCAATCACCAACCATGTATAATTCATCCCTCAACGAGTCTATAGAAATATAATAAATAAGACCATGGAAATATCATATCATTTCAAAAAACTAACATGAATAGGATGGATAAATTGTAAATGTTTCATATGCTCTACAGTTATCAATTGGTCAGTGTAACGGTGGGACACATAATCTAAAATGTCACACTTCATAAATAGCCACAAAAATTTTCACCTCATATAATAATACATATTCATAGTTCACTAATGAAAATAAAATTAATAAAATTGTTTTTCAATAAATAGAAATCCTTATAGATGTATGGATTATAAAAAAATTTCCAATGTAGAGAATATGTTATGAAGGGGGTAGAAAGACAAAAAATGGTCTTCACACCATATGAGGTTTATTGAATATCTTGGAGTTCATTATCATGCTGATGACTATATAGAATAAACACGAGGAGAGATGATGATAACTAAATACTAGTCCAAACTCTACCTGAAATAACAACTTGAAGGTCCATATGAAACTGACCAAAGAGTCACCTAATGTTCTTCTCATCATTCAATTCCAATATATCCTTTGATGATACATAATTACATAGAGTGTCTGTCATGATAGTCCCCTTCCCTATGGATTTTGGTGATGTCATTGTCAAACATCATAAGGAATTACATCCACCCCCTCTATATGAGATTCATGTAATTATATGAGAATATATATTTTTCTATAATGGTTCAAAAATATTATGAATACCTCCAAAAAATATGATGTTTCCAATATTAGGCTCATACATATGAACTAATTTCAAAAATCATGAGTGCGGGTAATTCTTCTCATCGAGATGAAGCTGATGAGATCCAAAGGCCATAAAATAATTATCCATTATATGAATGAAACCTATAAAAACACTAAAATTATCAAAATATACCACATACCCCTTACTATTATCAGATAAGATCAAAATATGAGACAATGTTAGAAGTAGTTTTAGTTCATCAAAAGGTGACAAAACTTTTTCTTCCCATAAGAACCACACACCCTTCATGGTAAGAGTAGTAAAGTTTGACTATGTATTTATTAATTCCTTAGTGATTTGATTATAGTATTCATAAATACCATAGTAGCTATGAATCTCAATGAAATTCTATGGATCCTCCCCTGATAAAAAAATCCTAACCATCCTAGGATCAACTAATAAGACAAATTTAGAAAACAAATTCCATAAAAACAACACTTTAGGAATCATGAAAATAAATGTTAAAACTGTTCCTTAAAAACATGTAATCCTCATGATTCCCAAAATTATATTAATATGTAGCTCATTCTCACTATCAGATCTTGAGTAAACCAGATTATCATCTAAAAATATGATGAAAAGTATTTCATGATACTTATGGAATATCTGATTCATCAGATCTATACAAACCTTAGTAGTTCTACACAGGAAAAATATTCATGAAATCTCAAGGAAGATGAATAACAGAAGAAACATCAGTTTTTCCAACTATAATAGAATATAAAAAACATTTGATCTGTAGGTAGAAACCTCCTATAGAACCAAACCTTGGATCCCTTAAATACCTGGGAATACTGATTATAAGTAATAAATGAACCATTATAATGATGAAAATCAAACAAAACATGATGATTTTTAAGATAATCCATATTGATGATGAAATAAAAAAGGTCTAGATCATGAATGAGGAAATCCCATACTAAATTTCTATTATATATCATTAATGAAAAATAAAACAAAAACAACTAATCTTTTAACTTTTAAGGAGTTGTCACTAAATCAATAATGATGGACATGAGCTTCGTTAGATCATTAATATTATAAACAAAATGGGAATACATAAATGAGTGGTAGGTACTAGTATCAAATAAATATGCTTCTATAGAAAATGAAATACATTTGTACCTCTTAATTTAATTGGAATCAAATAAATATATTATAGTGGCTTGAATATGATGTGAAGCTACATCACTTATTATGTCTGTGGTTAGAACCCTAAAGACATTGAAGCATCTGACTGTGTCACTTAACTTTTGAAGATGACGATCTCTGACTATAAAAATGCATCGAGATAGCCTGAAAAAATTACATTAAAAGGATGTATTTCCCAAAAACATTTCAAACCATAATAGTTTTGGAAGATGAACTCCAGTTAATCCTAACCATTCCACAACGATCATAAGTTACCAGTACACTATGGGTGGAAACTGATGGTTCAGAAGAATATTGCAAATAAGAATATTCTCTTACACTATTTTTATGCTCATTCTACTTCACTTTACATCCCCACGAACCATAGAATACCCCCTATATAGAATATAATGTTGAAAATGGATAATATTTATAGCCATGTCAATTTCATAAATAATATCCTTTTCTACCATCTCTAAATAGGTATAATTATTTAGCATAAATATCTATAATCTGATAAGGGTCACAAACCCAACATGCACTTTTGATATTTCATAAAAACATTCTTATCTACCCCTAGATCAAAACGAATCAGCTCCATGAAATGAATTTTCTACAAAAAAATTTGAAATTCCTCCCTATTTAAAAGAGATGAACTCTAGAAGTGTTTCCATAATCATATATTTGAGATAGAACCCCTATAATAATAGGTTTTTGAAACCCTTCTACTTTGATCCCACATCCCTCCTTTCATTTACCATGGAATCCCATAATAAATTTTTTGGACCATCATGTCTAATGTTTATGAACTTCACCTTGATATTTTCAGGATTATCTAGGTAGTTAATATTGTGAAAAGTCATTTCCAAACAGTCGTTTGTATCTTAGGGATTATTTTTACACTTAAGGCTTGAGGCTTCTCACTAGTAACTCCCATGATTGATCCATTACTCTTAATAATTCTAGATGTACCTAGACAACTTTGTTTTGGACTTGTGGAAAATTTTATTTCATGACACAAAATCCTTGCATGGTTTCCTCTATAATATTTTGATAAAAAGTACGATTCTATGAAGGTGGATCCACTGCATCCTCCCATGGAGGATTTAGGATATGTATTAGATAAATACTACTATAATCCAAAAGAATAAAAATTATTAGATAACTTGATATTCTATTTTCGAATGAAAAATCCATAATTATAAATTGAGATTAAGATCAAAAGTCAAAAAACAAGAGAGAAAGTCCCAACATCCCACGGTAACTAGATTATCATCAAAATAAGATATGGATTGTCACTCACCTCATCCTACCTCTCACGTCCAAAAAAATATTATTTATAGTAAAAATGAAATCCAAATACTAAGAATAACCAATTTCTAATACCAAATTTTCATAAACTGACCTATGATACCCTCATAGTGTATAACTTGACCCAAGATGTCACATACCCAATGGGCCTTCCCGATCCCCACATGTTGACGACTATTATCTGTGCATAAAATATAAATAGAGGGAATTATTTCACCCAACCTAAAATAAAATACATGAATTTTATATAGGATAAATAAATAGAAGAAGTAATCCAAAAGAAATATATTCAATTACTAAAATAAAACTATAGTATTGATACTAAATAAAATTATCTAAACAAACAACAAAGTATGAGTCAATGAGAAAAAAAGAAAACACCAAAAAATAAATTTCTATACAATGTGATAATATCATGAAGTCCTACTATATCACTAGAAGCTACCTAAAACTAGGTGACTAAAACCTCACCACTGAACTGTAGTTCCATTGCATTCCCTACATCAAAACATATAATACGATATAAAAAAATGGGAGAGCATGGTTTGTCTTAAATAGGGTTAGTGGGATCCCATCCTATTTTTCCATAACTTGTTTATGTATAATAATAGAAAAATTCACAACATTAATGAAAACTTAGGAACATGATTAGTTAAACATTTTTTATATCAAACTCATTGTAAAAAAATTCAAATGTATATATAGTGTTAAATAATCCAATAAAAATGGTTTGAAATTATATCACATATATCTGAATAAGTAATCAATTCTATATAAGATACACTAAAGCATGTGTACATCACCCCATTGATCAATATAACTGAAGATAACTAGATGATTCATACATAAACATTGAAAATACTTCCCATCAGTCCCCTAGACATATGCATTATCTAATTGTGTTTTGAGAACAATTTCACAAATCTATTTCAAAGTTTTTGGAAAATAGCATTTAGTTTACTAAAATAAGGGGAAATGATCATTCCTCGAAAACACATCTACAATAAAAAATAACCAAATCATTCCAATTTAGGTATAAAATAATTTATAAAACCATATCAATCAAAATTAATCCAAAATTGGATAGAGATAGAACCACCTACATCAAACATGTGTTGCCCACTCCCAAAATGGGATCCAAGAACGCCAAAATGAACACTATGGAAAAAATGAGTCCTTAGAATTGATTCCCCTATCATAGAATTCACATTCCACAAAACACCATGGGAAGAGAGGGTCAATCACTATATAATTCATGAAATATAGACCCGCCACAGCACAACCAAAAATTGCGCAACCCTTGAAAGAATATCCCACAAAGAATAATGAAAGGATTAAGGAGGAAACAACAATAAGATCAGTGGATCCAAAAATAGAGTGTAATGGTGATGCTTCACAAAAAAATGAATAAATAGAAATTACATTTACCTAAAGAGATACAACACAACCACCATGTACATCGATCACTAAATAATGGAACTTGGAAATAGAGGAGACTCCCAAAATCTATTAGTTAATGGACCTATAGACTAAGGGATAGACCTGTTCTATGAATGAAGGTTCAGTAATAAATTATATGGATAAAAACTTCTATAATGACGGGTTTATGGAATAATCTATGGTTTGATGGGGTAAAACTCCCATGAAACATGTATTCCAAAAAAACACATCACATGAGGGTAAAAACGATGGATGGCCATTTAACAGATTAAAATTAGATCATACAATTCACCTTCCTAATTCTTGACACTATTGTATATCATTCAAACATATATCCACCCAATTCCATCATATGAAGTGTGGATCATGATAAATGAGTGAGAATAGATTTATTTGGTGATGGAATGAGATAGAGAGTAAGGGGATAAGTTCAAACCCATAAAACCTAAATAATCACACCATTAGGACATCGAAAGATTGAAAATCAATCAATGAAAATAAAGTTAAAGGACTAGGGATCACTACTACATCACTTGTAGATCGACCATCATATTAGTTGCACATAACCAGGTCAATCAGTAATAATATATAGAGAGAAAAATAAACCTAAAATAAAGATACATTATAAAATTTTAATGTGAAAATAACTAAAATTATACCACTTCAAAGTCATGTATGAGAGGAAAAGTATATAAACCCCTAAAAGCGAGACAATTCAGAATTCAAAAAGTTAGTTTTATGCTTTGGTGAGTATTGAATGACATAAAAAAGTCATTCAAAAGTTGATAGATAACTCCAAATATGGAAATTTTAGACCCTCCCTTTTTATGTTATTCCCATATGATCAATATATATAGTTCATCAAATATGAGATATCATGGAAGAAACCCTATATTGTTTTTTGATTTTGTGAAGCAATGAGAATGTTTCGGAGTCCCCTTATTTCATGAATTACATGATCACTTATAATGAATTCCTTAAAATAAATGATCTCTATGACGATTCTTGGATCAAGATATGATATAAATATCACCTCATACACTTGAATCGGCAAAAATACTTCTTGTTAGTCATATGAATCTTTTGGAAATTTGGTAGAAAATTGGAATAGTAAAAAAATATTAGTTTATTCCTAAAAAATTATTGGTTATGGATTGTGATGAGTGTAGTAGTTCCAACTAATAAAAATTTAGGGTTTGAGGCTCTATTGAAGGATAAACAGTAGTTATATTTTCACTATAAATGCATTTTAGGGAATATATAATTTTAAAACTAATTATATTTGGATGTGAAAGTATTGTGGGTGGAGGTATAATTTTCTGTTTGTGGGGCTAGTAGATATGGTGTCAAGGCGATATTATCTGTTGGTAAGGTAATGAGATGCCCTTAAAGCTTCTATATACATTTATTTGTTGAGCCAATTTTTATTTTTTCTGTAGGACAACATTTTCCAATGTATGGAGCCTATGCTAAAAATTCCACAAATATATTTTTGAAAGAACTAGACAATGTTAGATACCATGTGTTTGTTGGGTGATCTAATTGATATTTTAATTTTTCTTCATTAAATATTACTGTAGTAATGTATTTTGAGTTGTTTATTTGAACTATTTTTTGTATAATTGATGTTTTTTTCATTTAAAATAAAAATTTAGTATACTTTTATATTAACCTAAAAACTGCCCTATAAAATAAAAACAACACTATTTACTATTTTTAATAGGATATATGTTTTATTAAGGATGAAAATTTATAGTGGAAATGATTGAAATATAGTTGAATCAAACCCACAAAATTGATTTATTCCTTATCCAGAAGGGGTAACTCTCACTAAAAATATTTATTAAGAGTCCCTTGAATTTCTATTTTCAAGATCATATCCATGAATTTCAATTGATACATATTTAAATGAATATAAATGTTAACATGAAATTAACATTGGTATTCCCTTTTAATCATGATTTTATTCTCACTTTATAATTTCATAGTTTGGTTAATCATTGTAGAGTTAAATAGAAAAATTCATTTTCCTTTGTTTATTAAATTTAAATATTCATATTTAAATTTCTATCTCAATAAATAAACAATTATATTTATTTTATTTTATCTATTCATGTATTTTTCCTTTTTTAAAAATAAATAATAACCTATTACGATACAAATTAGTCAATATAGTTAAAACTGGACATGATTATTTATGATAATTGATTAAAAAAATATTAGACAAAGAGAAAATGGAATGATTTTTACACTTAAATTTTTCAATTTTTTTTTCAGATACACACACAATAAGATTTTGAAAATATTTGAGAAATATCCATTTATATACCAATAATCAAACTACTCTAATTAATATTAATTAATGTAATTGGTTTTTTGGGGTAGAATCATTTTATTTATAATTTTTCTTTCCAAGTGATTCCTTCAAATTATAGTTTCTTAATTTAATTTATGGTTGTTAATTTATGATATTCATATGTTCCTTTTCAATTTAGAATAATTTTAGAGTATAAAATCATTGTAATAATATTTTATAATGTGAATGTTATCACAAAGGGAAATGAAAATTTTAATGTACTATAGTTTGTAAAATAATTAGTCATTTTTTATTCAAAGGTAAAAAGAATTAACAATATAGATTAGAAAATATAAAACATGGTGAATAACCCCACACATGAAATTTAATGACTACATTAAGAAAAAAAACAAATAAGAAATGAATACTATTTATAGGTAGAGAGTTCTTGTTCAGGGTTTTTCTAAATCATATAAAACAAAATGAATAAAGGAAATACATTTTTTATATGTTAAAATGAATACAACAACGAGAGAGTAAAATATATCATGGGTCATTCACATAATTGGGAGTTTTTTTGTTACATACAACATTAAATTATATTGATAAACTCTAATAAAATGTGGTTTTAGTTAATATTCCCAAAACCAATATATTTCATTATCCTAGTTTCTATAAATAGTCACTGGATTCTGAGTAGCCCAAAGAAAAGTAAATTGTGTACATCAACTTGAATGAAATAACTAGGGAAATTCTATTTATGAGGGTGAGTATGATAGAGAAGTACTCTACGTTATTCGTACCATACTCCATCACATATTATTGTTGATATAAATGGGGAGTTTGACTTGGCATAGATATTTATATCTCTTCTTATTTAATTTCATACACTATCATCTCATTTATAGTCCCATTTTATTTTTTGTCTTCATTTCATAGGTCTATGTTTTGTAGTATATTTCAAATGTATTGAAAATAGGATTTTTATGAAAATTAAAATGAAGAATAATCAAATAACTATTAATCATATGAAATGTATAATTCCTTGATTGAATCAACCATGAAATTTTCATCTTGGGGGGGGGGGGGGCTTGGAGGGAATTTAAAAATACTTGGGACTAATGAATTTCTTAGTTCATCTTTAATCACAATGAAATTTTTAGATAAAAACAATTTATTCAACATCTTATTATTACTATTGAGAACATTTTTATATGTATTCATGGAGAGTTGTGTACATCAGAGCCAAAATTTACATAAATTATGCCTTTTTGAATTAATTCTCTAATAAATATGTTTCCAATATTATGTACATAGTTTCTATCTATATAACTTACTCCAGTATTGGTTCTATAATTAATTGATTTTATTGGATATTTTTATATTTATTATAAATAAGTTAATTTATACAGATATAATTATCCATATATCCATTTGTTTAAATTAGTGGTTTCACCTATTGTGGAAATTGGAATTATTAATAAGGATATTGTGAGAAGTTGAAGGGGTTTGTGTAAAATTTTTTATCTAATAAAAAACTCTAACCACTTTAGTGATTATATACACTTAACGTTACTTAGATGAACAATTGGTAACCCATTATATGTTATGGTACACTCAATGATACTTATCCAAGTTTAAGAGATAATAAATAAACTAAAGATAGAGTATTAAAAAATTAAAATTAAATAAAATAACAAAATTATTTTAAATAAGAGTCAAACAAATAATTGATTGACCCAAATCCCTATAGACGATGAGATATTAATGAGAGGCTTTCATACACATCAGATAAATAAATTTCTTAGACTTTTTTAATGAATCACATGGAAGAACTAGGTAATATCCTAATGATCTAAGACCAAAATTCACTTCTATAATACTTATTTTTTTAATAATTAAATATAATAAAAAATGTAATATGAAATGGGTAGTTTGGTAACATGCAAGAAAATAGACCATATATAACAAGAATGTTGTCAATATATTAAGGTTTCCATGGTTCTTTCTTTTAATTTATTTAATTTTCTTAATAAATCAATAACCCACCCAATGAAGTTAATAATCTTACACTTTAAACAATATTTTTGGAAACAATAATATCTTAGAGAACCCCCCAACACCGTGGTCCCAAATCCTTTATGGTGAAGGGAAATTAAATACTACTATATGCAAGAATTCCAATTCTCAACACATGGGTCCACCATATGTTTTTAAAACCTCCATAAAAAAAATTTACCATATATATATATTAATCATTGAAAAGGGAGGAAGAAGAGATATGGTATAAGATGGAATGCAATAGAGAGTAAGAGGAAATAATAATAATCACAAAAATACTTTCTCCAAACACTCATAGGATCACACAAATGAATAAAACATATAAAATTTAGTGAAATGAATTTGGAACACCAGTACTTCCCCCAAGTATCAAGCCTTAGATTTTATTCCATTCACCATGGACATCATGATTAAGACTTATAGAAGAAAAAATAATAAATAAATCTATTGTATGATATTATAGAAAGAATGTAATGGCCCGGACCTCTCCGGTCCATTCCTTTGTTGAAATCGATGTGGTCAACACGGTGCGCGTAACAATGATAATTATTAATGATAAAAACGAAGAAGAATTTATAAAAAATTAAAAGATGATTTGTCAGTTTATTATATTAAATAATAAAGATGGTGATATAAAGTGCGTGATTAATTAAATTAAAAGGGGTTTTAATTCTAAATAAGAATTTAAAAAATTGAGGCGTTTAGTTTAATATTAATTGAGAAATTGTTGGAATTAAATTAGAATAATAATAATAGGTGTTGTGTTATAAATATTATTCATAATATTAATGAGAAATTAATAAAATGAGTTATAATATTTATTGCAAACAAATAAATGAAGATGCACAATAGAAGCATGGTGGTGCGTTAATAAAATTAAAGGTGAGTTCGTTATTATTTTTATGTTAAATAATAATAATAATGGTGGTGTAAAAATATGTTGGGTTTATTAAATTGAATGACTTTAATTTAATAAAAGTGGTTTCAATTTAATCAGTGTGAAATAAAAATAAATAGAATTAAATAATTAAATTGACGGATGTTACGCGACATTGATGTGGCATGGTTGGATTCAGATATCCAACACGGTGGTTTAATGTAGTCAATGCGATGAGCATAAATATTATTGTTATTAAAAATAATAATGGTGATGAGTTAATAAAATAAGTTGATGAATTGTTATTATTATTGAAAAAAAATAAATAACAATGATGACGTAAAACTATGTGTGAGAGGTTAATGAAATTAAATGTATTAAAAATTGGTTTGAATATGTAAGTTATATTAATTTTGTTTTGACATTTAATTCAATTAAATGAAATGGTTTTGAGTCACATGGAATGATTTTATTTTAATATGAGTATAATTATAGTAATCTAATTTCATGGGACTAAATTAGAACATTAATGATGGGTGTTATTATTAATTTTATTAATAATAACATTAATGGAGATTGGAGAGAGAAAGAGTTAAAGGAAATAAAGATTTAAAAATTTATGCAATAAAACAAATAAGTTAAATTAAAAAGGAAATCAATAAGGGGTGGGGCGTGGTTGACATGGAGCCAAGGAGGCGCCACTTTTGTGGTGGCGTGGGATTGAGGAGGTTCTTTTGTAAGTCATTATTATTATATATTATAATAATGATTATAAGGTATTAATGGGAATAAAATTAAAAGAGAAATAAATGTAAAAGGAGGGAGTGTTTGTTTCCAACGTGAAAGAGACCAAATCACGATTGATTTGGAGTTATAAAAATAAATAAATAAGTAATTATAATAATAATAAAATAATATTATTATTATTTTGGGTGATCAAAACTTAAAAATTCTATAACTTCTTCATATGGTGTCGGAATGACGAACTGTCAGCGGCAGTGTAATCCTATAATTAAGACGGTAATTTTAAGACCAGTGATGGATACCTTTTTATGAGTTATGTCTCGGGTCAACGAAACACACATATTAATAAAATTGACATTATTATTAAAACGCGTGGAAACCGCGTGACGTGTCGTGTGTTGACCAGTCAAAACACGTAATGGGTGTACGGTCACACCGTGTATTCATCAATACACGCTGCATACTGTTTTACCTATTCGTTGCCTATATAAGGCAGGGTCGCGGATTATTTCCAGACCAATCGCTTCTTCTTCACACGACGACACTCTTGGATGATCAAGATGTCTTCCTCCTCTAACTTCTTTATCCAAGCTCCAAATTACGATCCGTCAACGGCCACAGGATCGTAGCGACGAGACGAAGCTTCTAAGCCCGGACTTGTCACCTTTCCTTCCGGCCTTCCTTCTCCAGCTTCCATCCTAGGAGGTGTTTTTCGGGTTTGGCGAAGGCGGAGGACACCGAAGGACGTCGTCGGAAGCGACGTGATCGGGACCTTTTAAGGTAGGGGTTTACCTTCGTCTCTCTATTTGGTGCAACATGCGGGGTGGGATATTTTTATTTTGTTCCATAGGATGCAGTTGAACTTTTAATAAAGATAATAACCGGATAAAGAAGGGTTTGGGGTTTTGTGCTGTTTCTATTGCCTTCCAGTTTCTTTATCTTCTGATTGTGATTTTGGATTGAAAGGCCTTTGCTTACTGAAAATCAAGGCCATTGGTGGCCTTTGCGTGCACAATTGATATCTGAATTGTTTGTGGTTTGTTTTGTTAAAACATGGAAAATGGATAAGCACGTAAAGACTGGCTGATTAAATGAGAATGAAAACCTTGTGTGATCTCCCCGGTTGAACAATGTTGGAATAATGAACATGTTGGTGGTTTGGTTGTTTTGTGGAAAATGCCTTTATTTATGAAAAGTGTTTTGATTATGAAAAGTGTTTTGAAGTAAAATGTGTTCTCAAATGTGGAAATGTTTTGTGTGTGGAAAGGGTTTTATGTGTGGAACTTTGAAATAAATGAATGATGGAATGTTGTATGGTTGTGATAATCTTTTGTAAATGAAATGGCATGTGGTTGCTTGCGTTTTACCTAACCTTGGTTGTGGATGGCAGGGATATGTTTGTGAAAGGTTTTGTCTGGATGATAGTTGCCCAGTAGTAATAATTTGTTAAACCATTGCATGAAACATGAAAACCTAAATGGGGTTGGGGGATGATTGTTTGGTTGTTGATGCATGCTTCGTGGTAGCAGTGCCGAGGCACATGCTCAGTTTCTCTTTTTAAGAAGCCATAGGTTGGGCTGTGTGTTTGGTATATGTGTATATATAATTGTATCTTTGTGTTTTGTCGCACCACACCCATGTCAAGCACCTAGTGCCGAACACTCCCATTTTATGGGAGAGGGTGTTCCCCCTTAGTTACTAGCTCCTTCCTGTTTCTTCTTCCATAGGCTATGATGGATTGAGGTGACCTTACACCCAAGACTCTTCGGGTAGGTCTCGGAGGCTGTGATGGCTTGAGGCGACCTTTAGCCCAAGAATCTTCGGGTAGGTCTCAGAGGCTGTGATGGCTTGAGGCGACCTTTAGCCCAAGACTCTTCGGGCAGGCTTACCATTCCCAAGAACCTTCGGGATGAGGCCCAGGTGTCTGCGGGCGGGTTAGTGGTTGTGGCCCAGGTGTCTGCGGGCGGGTTAGTGGTTGTGGTCCAGGTGTGTGCGGGCGAGATGCGTAGTTGTGAGGCCCAGGTGTGTGCGGGCGGGATGCGTGGTTTGGCCCAGGTGTGTGCAGGCGGGAAGAGTGTGGTAGCGTCAGGACGTTTGCCGTTAGGAAGAGCAGCATCTAATTAAGTGGGAAATGGTGCGGGGTACCCAATACTTTTGTTCTATATATATACTAAACTTGTTTGTGTTACTTGGTGAGTGTGACCAGTGAGGCTGGGTGGATAGTTTTCCCTTGTTAGTTTCTGGTTCATCTATTTTCTCACGGGACCTTAGGGTGTCTCCCCACTTGTGCACGAGAGCATTAGGTTTCCCTACTGAGTATACTTTTATGCTCACCCTACGTTTACCTTCAGGTTTCCAGGAGGACTACCAGGGCCGTGCGGGACCCTACTAGTCAGGTAGTTGGAGTTGTTGCAGTTGTTGTTCTCTTGTTTTCTTTGGCATTGTACTTTTGAGCTTCCTTGTACTTGTACCTTGTTATAAAAATTGTTTAAACATGCATGTGGGCTTGGTTTGGGTTTATTTATATACACTTGTTCTTTTCGCTTTTTGGTGGTTGACTTGTCCTATTTCCCGATCCAAAATAATAAAAAGGGTAATGCCTCCCATATTTGTGTAAACTCATACCCTTGGTGCTAGTCGCCACCCCGGGGCCTACTGGAGGCGGGAATCGGGGGTCATTATCTCCCTTTCACCACTGCCAGCTCAGGAGGGGCATCTTTGGTGGGAGGGGGTCGTGACAAAGAAAAATAAACTACCCTGAACTAAATTACATACATATTAGGGATGACATAGTAATGATCCCCTACAATGGAGAAAAATCACATTTTAGATGGAAAACAATGATCTGTAATGGTCTTTGGATTAATTTAATGTGGACATGGCCCAAAGGTAAGATGATTCCACAAAGAAACATTTTGGGATACGATCCCTTGTTTTTTATCCTCAAATGACCATTGTATTCCCTTTATCATGGATGATAACATGTGGGTGAATCTCTTTATAACATTCTAATCTAGTGAATAAAAGTGAATATATGAGCCTATATTTTAGTTATGAATTCCACTGGTATTGGTGTCAAATCTTATAGACACAATTTATTTTCAGAAATGATCATAGAGTAATTTGTGACAAGAATATTTATGATTATATTTGAATCATATATTATTAATCATGGTAGTTTTATGAAATTATTTATAGGTTCAATGTATATTATTTGTGGGTTGAAATTACATTGAAGCATGGAATTATAGAATATTTCAAATGTCTCATTCATTGCTAGTTTTTTATAGATCGTTAACTCCAAATGATGTGTTTTAGGGTTTAAGGATAAGTAGAATCCTGGAAGGTTCTTCTGTTGTCAATAAAAATAAAATTAATTACTCTTCTATACATTATATATATTACACATAAGACCCTAGTTTTTATCTGAAGGAACATTATCATGTTGACGTGTGAATTTTCAATAGGTATCATAAAATAATTCAATTAGGGGTGGGTAGAGGGTGGAAAAAGACTCAAATATAAATATAAAAATAATTAAACATGAGTTTATATTATAATTCCAATAACTATATTGGGGAACAATTATAATTGGAAATGTATAATTTTTTTATTCCACTTTATTTTGTATTAATTATTCTAAAATTTACCATAGGTCTAATTCAATTCCTTGGTTGAGGGTATATTATAACTTTATTTAACTCTTTTACCTTTAGAATAGTGAAACTATAACCAACCCTTAGAACATATATCACATTTTTAATATTTGGATCATATATATGAAATGAGGGATTATAATGGAATCAATTATTTCATATATTTTAGAGAGAAAAATATCATTTTATTGAACAATAGGTGTAACGTAAGATTCCAATGTAAAAACTAAATGAAATCAATTTTTTAATAAAAAGTGTTTCATATAATCATAAAAATGGATTGAAATTTGAATCTTGTGTGCATCTCCCCCATAATGGTCTCCCACCATTTAGCACACCATAGAGAGGAGGAGCATACTCAAGTCGGTTTCCCTCTTCATTTAACTCTCCATATTGGGATATAATATTATTATATATTCATGGTGATGTGAATAATTAAAAATATATAAAACATTTAAAAACCATTCACCCCTGAAAAACAAAAAAATAAGGTCCCCAAGGATCTTATTCAGTAGAAAAGTTGAAGGTGGTTTTGGAACAAGTTTTATTATAATTCCACTATTTTTTCATTTTTTAAATTGTAAACATTTATATCATGAATTTGATAAAATTTATATATCATTGATATAAACTAAAATATACTATAATGAAAATTTTCATCAATTAATGTTTTATAATGAGGTAAATTACTAAAATACATAGTTCTACTCTTCATATTGAGCAGTTTCTTTTTTTCTAAACAAATCACTTCATCTAGGAAAGCACAAAGGAAACTGGGATTTGATTTATATTATTTCATTGTAAGTCAATTTTTTTGAATAAACCCAATTTTTTTTCAATCCACTTCAATGGAATATTATATGCTAATTATTACATCAGTTCCTATATGGGCTTTGAATCCCATATATTTTAGAATATTTTACTTACACTTCATTTTAGGCCGTCAAAATA